>CAWUFW010000889.1:1375115-2062672 GCA_963921515.1 Calotriton arnoldi | reverse complement strand
TAATGCAGGCAAAGGGTGAGTTAAACACAGAGCATCAGAACTTATAACAAGCATTGAAAATGCAATAGGTCTCGCCTTTGATTAAGTTAAAGCCATTTGCTTTGCTAATGGTATTGTATAGCAAAGCAAATGGCTTTAACTTAATCCAAGGCGAGACCTATTGCATTTTTAATGCTTGTTCTTTTTTGTTACGTTTCCATACTTGTTTCCTTCTTTCCATCCTTCATTGTTTTTATTCATTCTTCTTTTATGCCTTTTTTGCTTATTTCCATGTTTTTTTGCACCCTCTTTCCATCATGTTTTTTTCTTTCCTTCCTTCATTATTTGTATTCTACTTTGTTTCCTTTGCGTTCTCACTCAATTTGCCTTTAACTTATTTTTTCTTTGTCGTTTTAAAATTTTTGCTTTCTTCCTGTCACCCTTTTAGGCTTTTCTTGCATCCTTTGGTTCTTACCTCGTAGCTGTGTTTTGTATTAATGCAGCATTTATTAGTTTCTCTTTCTGAGTTGAGATGAGTTGCGAGCCAGAGATGAGAGATAAGAAGGGCCGTAAAGCAATGTATCTGCTACAACAGCATCCACCCCCGCTTATCTGGGATAGCGGGTGCTTCACTACACCCTTGGGAGCATGTGCCAGCCACGGACAGGGTAAATGTAAATCCGTATTTGTAAAGCGCGAGCTACTCACCCTTACGGGTCTCAAGGCGCTGGGGGCCGTCGTGGAAATTAAGTGAGCTATTGCCCAGAGTCACATGGTGCTGAGCTGAGCTGCGCCGGAGCCGGGATCGAACCGTGAGCCCTGTGCTCCGAAGTCAGCTGCCCTGGCCGCTGCACCACACTTCTCCAGGGTGAGTGTGGGGAGTTGCATGTCTGGCATTGGACGCATCTCCTGTCCATCCTCAGAGGCTAGCTTTGGGAGGGGCAGGGTACCAGTGCTCAGAGAGAATGTGGCAGTCACGGACCCCTCGCCTCCCCGCCCTGATACAGGGCCCTGGCGAGGGCAGGTTGTGTGTATGCAGGGTGCAAATCCCAGCCACGGACTCCTCGCTTGCCCATCCTCAGAGAGGGCCCTGGCGTTGGGAGGGCAGTTTGGGTGTGGCAGGGTGCATGTCCCAGCAAAGGACGCATCACCTGTCCACCCTGAGGCTAGCTTTGGGAGGGGTGGTGTTCAGAGAGCATGTCCCAACCACGGACCCCTCGCCTACCCCTCCTCGGGCCCTGGCATTGTGAGGCAGTTTGAGTGCGGCAGGATGCATGTCTCGGCATTTAACGCATCTCCTGTCCGTCCTCAGCGGCTAGCTTGTGGGGGGGAGGGTGGGGAGGGGATTGGCGAGGGTACCAGTGCTAAGAAAGCATGTGGCAGGCACAGACACCTCACTCACCCACCCTCAGAGGGGGGCTGGCGTTAGGAGGGCAGGTCTCGTGGCCGAGTGCTTGTCCCGGCATTGGAGCCCCCACCCTCTCTGCTCCTCCGATGCTGCAGCGCAGCCCACGGGGCACCCCCTCTCCAACGAAAGCCGGTGCCCCCCGCTGCGTGCATCGGTCCTAGCCCCCGTTAATGCCCGGCCGCGGGAAGGAGTCCCCTGCACAGACCGAGCCCCGGCGTGGCAGCCACTGTGTTTTTTTAACGCTGCACCGGATCAATCCCAGGTGTAATGGTTAGCGGTTTTGTTGCCTCAGGACCGCCGCACGTCATTCGCAGGCCAGGCGTGGCCTGCGGGGTAAATAAAAGGGAAGCGCCCGCTCGGGGTCGGTACTTCCGGCAGTAATTCAGTGTGTGGAGTGTCTAACTCGCGCCGGCGCCTACGCTGCTGTCTGCCCCCACCCTGTCACCGCTACACGCAGCGTTACACTGGCGACGAGGAGGGCCGTGACCCTCGCTCGCTACCTCTGCCGACTGCCCGCTGCCGCCAGGCGCGTTCATCTTCGGTCGCGGCGGCAGAGCCGCGGACCGCAACGCTCCACGCACACGTGCGCGCCCCATCGGGTGAGTGCACCCCGCCGCGCCACTGCTGCTTGGCCCCATAAAGAAGACTTGTGCGCTATCACGCGCCAATCCATGCCTCTTCTCCTCCAGCGCAAACACCGTGGTTAGGCCACGCCCCGCCTGGGACCTTTACAGCCTGCAAGGCCTACCGGTAGGCTGCCTGCACTCCATCTGCCCTGCAAACTGCACCTCTACGTGTACATGCTCTGCCTCACCTGTGTGCCTGCCTGGGGACTTGTCTGCTACCACTTAGCCCGACAGTCTAGGTCATTACGCTACTCCTCGGCATTGCAACCTCTGCTGCCCACCCCACCAGTGTTGAGCACGCCGACTGCTTTTCGCCAGCCTAGCGACTTCCACCCCGGATCGCCATGGGGGACAACGATCAGGCTGCGGCACCCGCCCACACCCCCTTCCAACAGGCGGCCTCGGGGGTGTTACCGCCATTCAGCGAGTTGGAGGACCCTGCGACGGCATCCCCCAGATGGAAGATATGGATCGAACGCCTGAACAATTACTTCGTCGCGACCCGTGAGACCGACGAAGCGGTGAAGAGGTCATTGCTGCTGCACTACGCGGGGGACGAAATTTTCAAACTTTTTAAGCACCTGCCTAACACAGGAGCGGCCACTGACTATAACGCTGCGGTGACCGCGCTAGACGCCCATTTTGACCCCCAACTAAACCCTGATTTTGAACGGTTCAAGTTGCGGCAAGCCCGCCAGAGAGAAGGAGAGTCCATAGACACGTTCTACGCCCGGCTACGCGAACTCGCCAGCACATGCACCGAGGATGACCAACCAAAAGAGATCAGGGCGCAGCTCATCCAGGGATGCCGAGACAAGACGCTTAGAGGCCTCATCTTACGCCAACCGAAGATCGCGCTCGAGGACATGCTAATACTGGCGAGGTCGCACGACTTGTCTGCAGCCAGAGCGAACGAAATGGACCAGGCGCTTATCAAGCCCCAGGGCCGGTCCGACGCCATCAAGACGGAACGGGCAGATGCCCTCAGAACCAAGCCGAAGGGAGACTCCGTCAGGAAACCAAAGCCGGAAACATCCAAGCCAAGATGTGGATACTGCGGCCACGAGCCACACGCAGCAAGAGACTGTCCGGCACAGGGAAGACCTGTACCAATTGCGGTATACCTAACCACTTTGCCACCGTATGCCGAAGACGAAACAGAGGCCGTGATTACCGAAACCAAAGACCCCCAACACGGGCGGTACGACAACTGTCGGTGACAGAAGCGGCACCATCCGAAGATGCCCAAAGGAAAGGCAGAAGATACCAAGGGCCAGTCGAAGACTCCTCAGAAGAGGATGAGGAAGAAGCATACCTGATTTCCTTCGCACGTGAGCTTAAGCGACGTCGTAGGCCCCAGCCAACGTGCATGGTCCATGTTGCAGGAACTGAGATAAAGGCAGTCATCGACACCGGAGCGACAATGAATGTAATGGGCCTCCAACAATATCGACGTCTACGACCATGTCCATCAGTGACCCCGTCCAAGACCAGGATATATGCATACGGGGCAGACACACCTCTTCCGCTAAAAGGGAAGATCTCGGTCCCCATCAAAGCAGATGACCGGGAAGTCACAGCAACGATCCATGTAATCGACAGGGAAGCAGATACCCTACTGAGCAGCCACACGGCGGAGGACCTGGGCCTCGTCTCGTTTGCCAGGAGGATCCAGACCCACCAGGTAGAAGAACTACTCGGCCAGTTCCCGGAGCTATTCCAAGGGCTCGGATGCATCAAGTGTGATCCCATCAAATTACACGTTGACAAGACGGTTGCCCCAGTTGCCTTACGACACAGAAGAGTACCCTTCCATCTAAGGCCACTGGTAGAAAAGGAACTGGAAACCCTGGAAGAGCAAGGCGTCATCGAGAAGGTGTCGGGACCAACGCCGTGGGTGTCCCCGATGGTCATCGCGGAAAAACCGAAGCAACAAGGTGCCATACGCCTCTGCATCGATATGAGGCTACCGAACAAAGCCATCAGAAGGGAACGCCACATTACACCGACGATGGATGACATCATCGCAGACGTCAACGGGTCTAAGTGGTTTTCGAAGATCGACCTGAATGCAGGATACCACCAGCTTCCCTTGTCAGAAGAAAGCCATTACATCACCACTTTCAGCACCCACCTAGGGTTACGAAGATACAAAAGGCTCAACTTCGGGATATCCTTGGCAGCGGAAGTATTCCAAAACACGATACGGGAGATGCTGTCAGGACTACCAGGAGTGTTGAACGTCAGCGACGATATCTTGATCCACTCAGCAACTGCCGCTGACCACCACCGGCAACTCCGCAACACCTTAAAACGTCTCAGTGAGCACGGAGCAACGTTGCACAGAGACAAGTGTCAATTCTTCCAACCATCTCTTGAATTCTTCGGGTATGTGTTCAACCAAGAAGGCATCCAAGTGGACCCGAGGAAGTCACACGCCATCAAGAACGCCCCCGCCCCGACAACGGAGGTGAGAAGTTTTCTGGGCATGGCCACGTACTGCAGGAGATTCATCGCAGGGCTAGCCACCCGAGCGGAGCCACTCAGAGCCCTTACCAAGACGGACACCAAGTGGCAATGGGGTCAGAAAGAAGAAGAGGCGTTTCAAGGCATAAAAGATGCGCTCCTGGAAGAAGCCACGCTGGCGTACTTCGATCCAGCGAAGAAAACGGAGGTGCTCGTCGACGCAAGCCCAGTAGGACTAGGAGCAGTGCTGGCCCAAGAACATGCGCCCGGCCAATGGGCAGCCCTGGCGTTCGCCAGCAAGTCACTCACGCCCACCGAAACAAGATATGCTCAGATCGAGCCGGAAGCATTAGCCATAAAATGGGCCTGTAGCCATTTTCATCTGTACTTGACGGGGCAGCCGTTCACCATGGTCACCGACCACCAGCCCCTCGTTCCTCTCTTCAAAGGAACTGCGCCTCCCCGAATTGAGCGATGGGCAGTTCAGTTACAGCCATACGAGATAGAGGTGGTGTACCGGCCGGGAGCCAAAAACCCCGCTGATTTCCTGTCGAGACACCCCATCCCGCAAGAGACACAGGAAGACACCGAAGGTGCAGAACACTACGTACACCTGGTATCGATGGCTGCCTGCCCCCAAACCATGACCCTGGACGACATCAAGGAAGCAGCCGCTACCGACACAGTGTATGCCAGAACTTTACAAGCTGTCCAAGAAGGGTCGTGGATGAATTATCTCCGACAAGCCAACTCCTGGGCCCAGGAAGAGCGAGAGAACCTTGCGAAAATCTGGCGAATAAGAAACGAACTCAGCGCCACGGGGGATGGAATCCTATTAAGAGGATCGAGGCTAGTAATACCTCAAGCACTAAAGCACCGTGAAACCCAATTAGCTCACGGAGGCCATCAGGGAATAACAAAGATGAAAGCGCGGATGAGAGAAAAGGTTTGGTTCCCGGAACTAGAGAAAATGGTTGAAGATTGTGTCCGTCACTGTCCGCTGTGTCAACTGACGAGCGCCCCAGAAAGACCAACTCCGGTGATCACTGAAGAAGCATGCACTGTCCCATGGTCCAAAGTGAGCGTAGACTTCGGCAGTTTCCCTGGAGGAAAACACACGTTAGTGCTCGTGGACGCCTTCTCTAAGTACCCCATAGTGGAGCCAGTTGTATCCACCGCATTCAACCACGTGGGCCCCGTCCTGGAAAAGGTGTTCGCCATGTTTGGTTTTCCCCACGAGATCCGCAGCGACAACGGGCCACCGTTCCAAGGAGCAGAATTCGCCACATTCCTAGAACAGCGAGGAATACATCACCGGCGAGTCACGCCTCAATGGCCACAAGCAAACGGCGATGTGGAACGGTTCATGCGCACGTTAAACAAGATGTTCCGCATAGCGGTGGTCGAACAAGCTGACCCAGAGAAGCGGCTTCACGAATTCCTAAGAGAGTACAGGAGCACCCCCCACTGCACCACACAGAGGAGCCCCTGGTCGCTAATGCTCTACGGCCCCAGAAGAGACTTCCTCCCCATGTGTCCAGGATGGGTGTCACCGCCTCTGGAGGCCGAGGAAACACAAGATCGGAGAACCCGTCGAAACCAATGAGTAAGCCTCCGCCGCCATGCCGCACCACGGACACTCCGGCCAGGGACCACCGTCCTCCTCAAGGACCGCCGACCAGGGGGAAAGTTCAGAACGAACTACGAGCCTGGGGCCTGGATGGTCACAGCCCACAACGGAACCATGATAACTGCGCAGAGAGGAAATGAAGAAGTTTCCCGAAACATCTCATGGTTTAAGGAAATCCCCGCTGAACATCCGACGGGACCCCTCGAAAATCAACCAGTTGGCCCGGCTGTCACAGTACAAGAACGTCCAAGCGGAGGAGCAGGGAGCGACGGAGGCAGGGGAACACAGGAGGCCACCATCTCGCCAACCCCAGACCTGTCTCCAAACAACATGACCCCCGACAGCACGCGTCTGCGAAGCTGTCCTCAGGGGTACAACCTGTGACCAAACCCTCGCCCGAATCAACACCTGAGAGACTTTGTGTGCTGATAACGCCGGACCAACGCCACTACACTCTGTACAGGTATCCAGAACCTGTGTGTACGTCACACAAACTGTTTGAACTGTTTGAATTGTTTATTTTCAAGGACTGAGTTGGGAAGGGATGTAATGGTTAGCGGTCCTGTTGCCTCAGGACCGCTGCACGTCATCCGCAGGCCAGGCGTGGCCTGCGGGGTAAATAAAAGGGAAGCGCCCGCTCGGGGGCGGTACTTCCGGCAGTAATACAGTGTGTGGAGTGTCTCACTCGCGCCAGCGCCGGCGCCTACGCTGCTGTCTGCCCCCACCCTGTCACCGCTACACGCAGCGTCACACCAGGGCCGGTAAATGGATATTATTAAACAGCGGGGGGGAGTCCAAACTGGGAAAGAAAACTTGCAGTGGGCTGCCTATGAGCCGATCGCGCCTGCCCGCTGTGACAGGGCAATTGGCGACATGCTTTTTTCATGCCAATCTGCGGCGTGTTCTGCTCGCGATGCTATGGCAACCGGGCCTTAACAGACTAAAGCGGCTAACAAGGCGCCCTGATGGAATTGTCTGCTCTGCGTCAGCCTCGTCGCGGCGCGCACCGCGGTGGAGGGAAAGCGGCGGACCCGTGTCACTCATTACCATGCGGACCCTTCACTTCTAATTGTCTGTTGCGTATCAGAGATTGTGTTTGCCTTGTTTTTTTTTTCTTGTAGTAAATTTTTTTTCTTGTAGTAAAAGCCTATCAGTGTCTGGGTTTAATTAAGCACAGCACAACAAAAGTACACATTTCAGCAAGGCTGGGCCCACCGATGTGCCATGTATTCACGCACACTCCGGAATTGTTTATGAAAATATGTTTGAATTTGTTATTATTCCATATATCACAGTGGTACAGGAGGTAAATAAACCCGGCACCAGAGGCGCAACTAGAGCCAAATTTCGGGGGGGGGCTAAGAAAAACTTTCGGGGGGGGGGCTCTTCAAGCAATAGGCAGAGTGGAGCTGCAGGGTCTCTAAGAAGGGGTGAAAACACAACAAATCCTCATTAACAAGTAAATGGTCTTTTAAAGACCTGTGAAGTACTCGGGTGCTGCTGTGTGTGTGCCCGGGAAGCTGTCTCATCCCGGGCTGCAACACACGACGGGGGTAGGGCTGAAGCCCTTTGAGCCCAATGGGCGTTGCGCGCCTGCCCGGCACATATGCCGGGACCATCAGTGATGGCATCGTTTTGGAAACGGGCGGTTGCGTCTTTCTCGACGCTTGATGACAAGTGTGTCTTTGTGCTGGGGTGTCGGAGCGCACACGAGTGTATAGTGTACTCCAACAAGTGCAAGGCTGCCCCTCTCCACAAATCCAGAGCACTGTGTAAACACACAGAGGGATGCCTGTGCGCTGACAACTGTAACTCGTTGTTGTGCACACGTGTGACCCGATCCTTCACAAATACAGTCATGTACACACGCTGTGTACGATGCTCCTTGCAACTGCAACGTCTTGGGGCACACACACCGAGGGTGTGTCTCTCTTTAACACGTGGAACGATTTGCTGGGCACACACCAGAGACAAGCCTTGTGCACACCCGGTGTGTGCTGTTCCTTAGCAGCAGCAAAGTGCTGTACATACACCGCTGTGTGGTGCTCCCTGAAAACTGCACAGCATTGTGTACACCCGGGTGTGCTGTTCCTTAACAACATCTGCAAACAACTGCTGTCAACACACCCGGGGTGCGCTTCTTCTTAACAACTGCAAGGCCGTGTTGTCAACAGACCCAGGATATTATGTTCTGTAAGGACTGCAATGCCTTGTTGTGTTCCGTGCACACACAACTGTGTGCTTCTTAACAACTCAGCCTTGCACGCACACAGAGACAGAGCCGCCCCCAAAGATACACACACACACACACACAGGTTGCGCTGCTCATTACCCACTGTTGTACACGCAGACGAACAGAGGCGCACACAGGATATGGCGTTTCTTAACAACTGAAAATATATAGTTGTACACACAATAGTGTTAGCGCCTTAACTCGAAAGAAACGCCACTAAGTGCTTCTCCCTAACAAATACAAAACCCTGCACACGCACGCAGATGCGCGTGCATAGACACACTCGCAGACCCAAATACACACACATACTTTGTGCTGCTCATTAACCCTAAAAAGCTTCGATGTACACGCACACACAGAGGCCAAACCCGACGTGCTGCTTCTTACAAACGAAAAAGGCCTTGTGTTGCACTCAAAATAGTGCGCTGCCCTTAACTTGAAAACAATGTACGCACACAGATGTGCACTGCTTAACAACTGCAATGCATTGCTGTACACAATAGAGTGAGTGCCCTGCTCCTTGACTACAAACCCCTGCTGTGCACACCCCGTGAGTGCAGCCGTGAGCCTTGTGCTGTGCCTAGCGCTGTGAAGCAAGGTGTGAGTGCGGGAGTCGCAGCGTCCCTTGCGCGGGCAGGGACACGTCCTCTCTGCTTCCTGGAACAGGTACAATTCAGGAGAACCGGCTCCATGAGCCGCTCGTCACCCCACAGCCCCCCCAAAGGACGGACACGGGGTGACGTCATAACAGGCGGCCCTGGTGCAGGGTTCAGAGCGCCACGGGGCACTGGAAGAGCCCTAGTAGGCGCGTGTGAGCGCATTTACACCTCTGAGCAGAAGTACTCAGACCATTATGTATGAGGTGAGCCTCTTCAGAGCTCGAGTTCTTTCTCCTCCGTTCCCTTGATCATCCACGTTCCACTTTTCTACTTTCGTTTTCCCCTTGTTTCTTACTATGTTTTTCTATCTTTCCATGTTTATTACTTGTTTTCTTTCTTCGCGACTTTCTTCGTGTATTTCCTACCTTCAATCTATTTTTTGTTTAGCTTATTTCTTTCTATTTCCTTCCTCTCATCCTCTCTTTCTTGTTGCATTTTTATTAATTCCCTAGTTTATTTCAACCTGTTTCTTTCTTGTTGTTTTTTTATTCTCCTTTTTTACTGTTTTAGTTCCTCGTTTTTATTCGTTCTTTCTTCCTTTGTTTGTGGGTGTGTGCATATACACACATCTATATTTATAAATGCACAAGAACGCATACAGTGGTGGGTTTTGTTGTTTTGGGAGGTGAACGCGAGACACACTGTGCGCCTTGTAGTTATTACATTCAGTGTAAAATACCTCCCGTCAGTGAGGGTAAGAAAGCCCCCGCCGCCCCTCGGCAGCCTCACACAACACGCACCGCACGGATCCCGCGTCAACACAATGGCGACGAGACTCGACAAAGATTCTGCTCCGTCGCGGCTTGGAACAGAGCTGCTGATTTCACCCTTTGACAAAGAAATTTAAATCTGGTTTTTGTCACATTATTTACGTGTAAAAAATCTTGAAAGAAATATTGTTTTTCCAGCAAACAGTCGATCAGAGTTAATTGAGCGCGCGCCGCGAAGCCTCGGGTGCTTTGATGTCACGTCGCAGAAGGGTATTTACCTTCCCGTTGTATCCACGACCGGCGATGCCCGGTGTGCCCTGGTGAAGATGGGCAGCCCCGGGGCACGGCTGAACCCCCCTCCCCCCCACACACACGTTATTTTTGTAAAAAAAGAATCTCCCGCTGTGTCCTTTACGCAGCCGGTGATGGCTCGTGAGAGCCGCCGCCCCGTCCCCGTGTGGAACAGATTTTTGGGGTGACCCCCGCAGGACTAGTGCAAAGGCAGGTAGGGTTGGAGGCGCACAACACCGCCTCCCCCGGCTTGTACAAGCAAAGAGCTCATGGGCCGGCAGCGGCCCCCGGTCACGTCCGTGTGCAGGGGCAGTGTGGGCTTCGCCTAATGATGTGGTGAGTGAGTGTATGTGCGCACACGCCGCCGACCACCCTTCCGAGGGGGCTGCGGTAATTAGGCACGGGGGAGGGAGCTAGCACCTTCATCAACTGCTGACGTCATCCCTCCCGAGCCGGCTTCATGTCGCGAATTCGAAAACAAATATTAAAGATCTCTTGTCTTTATGGGGCCATAAAGATAAGAAACTGCTTTGCGACAGCAGCAAAGCAGGCCACCGAGTCCGCCTCGGAGTCGAAAGGGCGTCCACCAAAAACCCTAATTTCCAATGGCAGGCCACCGTTTACCATAAACGGTGACGCCCGCTAATGGAAATGAGGGGCGGGGCTTAAAGCCCTTTTCTAAAACTCCTCATCTGCAATAAATCTCGCCGAGCAAGCTGCGCATGTGCGCAGCAACGCTAGGCGAGAACTAAAAATGGTGAGTGAGCTGTAGGCCTCACTCCAATGACACAGGATGAAAAGGACCTGGCCACTACTACTAATCATCACACGTATGGTGCCACCACCGCGCTTGTGCTATTTAACTCCTGGTGAAGGCAGTAGCCTTTCACCACTATGAGGGTAGCACTTTAAGTGCCCATTTCCGGTCCAACAAAAATGCATTCCATGAGACAGGCCTATGTCATGGCACGTGCATGATTTGTGTTTGCCTATGACAAAAAAATTAGCATTAGGGATCCAAAAAAACAATACAGTTCGGCACTCTGAGGACTTTTCCGTCCCAACAGTTTGGAAAATAAAATACATATTGAGTAAACTCAAAAGGGTCAGTTGGTGTACATCCTGTTAAGCTCTGCATAAAAGAAGTCAGATCACATTTTCCCTTCTCTTCATTAAATGCCTGCCTGATGCATTTATCATAGTCCTCTCTTTGGCCTCCACCATCCTAGCTTGCAGCTTGATCACTGACAGTTGCCATGCTTTCTTGCAGCGCATGTAATTTTGTGAAAAGCAGGACATATTTCGCTTTATCAAGTTTGAATTCCATATGCTGGACACGTGGAGCTGTGATTATCGTCCTGAACTTTTGTGAAAAATGGTTGACTTTTTCTCTTAACAGCCTGTATCTTGCCCACAAGTAGTAGTTTCATCAAGTCTGTCTCTGTATTGCTGTGGGAAGCAGTTCAGTCAGCTGCTCCTCTAAATATCACCCTGAGAATGTTCTATAATGTCTCCTCTCTTGTACCATTTAAGTGCATAAACAATTGAATGCTATATTTGAACTCCTGTAGGGTAGACTCCTCTGTCAGCATGTTTGTTCAGCCACCATGATCACTATTGGCCTAGTCCGTCACTTTTGTCTAGCTCGCGTACAGTGGGACCCACGGATGAGACCAGAACCCTGTCTTTTAGAGACTTCTTTCCGAAAATGATCCACCTGGGCATAGGACTTGTGTGCTGTGGAGAAAAGGGCGTAGTTGAATGAAGTTCCCCTGCATTTGATGAGCCCCAGTAAATGTAGTCAGTCAGGGGCATTCCTGTACTACGACCACCTCTACTGCATTCTGTCTTGCTCCTCATCCATACCCACATTGAGATGCTGGAGCTTTCAGCCTGAATTCTTTCTTGATTGACACACCAAGCATGAATGAAAGGGACTTGTGGAGTGCACAGCTATACTGAGGAGTGTCCTGGCACTAACGAGGCAGAGCCCAGGTACACAACCCTAAACAGAAAACGTACTGCTCCCCAGGGAAAAGCCCGGTTTTTCGTTTTTTGTGGAAAGTGAGCTCAGAAGAAATTAGGCGCAATTCTCGAGGGTGCTTATCACACTCCTTGGCCACAAGAAAGGAAAAGGCTTTACCTCCCCTTCGAGCACATGTACAGCGCAGGATTGCAAAAATTGGGGCAGACAGCAGCACTCTGGAAGGTATATACTGGGTGAATCTCACAGCCAGATAGCCAGGACTAGAAAGATGCACTGCCCTATTGAAGGAAGTGACCCGATTAGGGCCACCCGGGTCACTCTCTACCTCCTCCAGCCTTCCATTCAATGAAGATTCGATGATGCAGTAGAGAACACAAGCAGACTAGTTTATTCACAAAGTACACTGCAGTGGAGTCCAGTCTGACTGCCTCCTTTGATGGCTGACGAGGGACTGACTCTAACAATCATACAGTTACATTATGTAGGTTGCGGCGCTCACAAAGACCCGCCTACTATGGAAAAATACTGGTAGCTGTCGTAATACAATGGGGGTACAGAGCACAAGTTTCGATTCCGTAGCCTGGCACATGCTATCTACTGTCCAAGGTCGTCTGGCTTATCCTCCCTACTAGACAGGTGGGAGAAGGCCTCCATGTAATAGAAAAGGCATGCGTTAATGAGCAAGATTCAACATAGAAGAAACGAAACTTAGCAAGGGCCATTTCTCGTAAATAATCAAGTAACAGTTTCGATTATAATACAAAATTGGCGTCTTCGAAAACTAAAATGGCGGCACAGATGTCAACATAACTAACATAACGTCTGCACTTTCTGATTACGTATGCACACAGAGAGAATATATAATGAATTAACTACATAAAGGCTAACATAGTATCGAATAAAATGCGAGTAATATGGTATTAATGCATTTCAATTCTAACACTGTGAACCAAAGTTAAGGCTTTAAACAGAATCTGTTCTGTAACGGGCAGCCAATCCAGAAGTTTTAAAGCAGCTGCAGTCTAAGAACATCTCGGCAGTCGAGTAGTAGTAAGACTGCTCATTTTGGGCCACCTGTATATGCTTCACCTAAGCTTTCCCTGCTCCAAAATACAGGGCATTTGTGTAATCCAAATGCGAAGTGATCAGGGCATGGATTACTACTTTTCTTGCCTCCAAAGGCAGGAGAGGGAGGAATTTCTTAACAGTGCGGAGCAATGCAAAGCATTAGCCTACCACAGCAAAAATCTGCAACTTCATGGAGAGGGGGGTTATTCAACTTCACCACTAGATTTGTTAACCACTTACAGGGTAGGAGGCAGGGCATGCAATGCAGAGGGCCAAAGGATCTTCCCACCAGGTGGACATGTGTGACCCAAATGGAATAATTTCCATCTTGTCTGCTTTGTGTTTAAGTTGGCTACTCTCCATCAAGTTAAAGACGGCCCACATGCAGTCGGTGAAGAAAACTGCAATAGAGGCGTGAGAGCCCTCAAAGCTAAAGAGCAGCGGAGTGACATCAGCGTAAGACATGATTTTACATCCAAACGGCTCGACAAAAGATGCCAAGGGGGCATGAAAATATAAAAAAGGGTAGGGCTGAGAGAGGAGCCCTGTGGTACCTCTTGGTTAACTGCCTTGACCTCCGAAGAAAAAGAGGCGTCCCAGACTGACTGGCCTCTGGCGGCCAGCAATGAGTCACACCAGTGCCACACAGTACCCCTCACAACCCAAGACAGTGCAGAATGTAGAGTTAGAGACACTGTCAAAGGCAGCGGACCAATCGAGAAGGATCAAGACTGCGTTTTTTCCTACATTCAACGCCCATTTAATGTGGTCTGAAATTCCCAGAGCTGCTAATTCCTTACTGTGACGGGAGCAAAAGCATTACTCTGCCTTCTAGTGATTGAGTTGGGAATGTCCCTTTTGTACTTTTTCTTTAGGGTGACAACCCATAGCTGGGTCAAGCCATCTTCCCCATAACATCAGACCTATGCCCACAATGCCCCAGAGTGCAGTCGCGATATTGAGGTTCTTCTCCCAACTCAGGTTTTACATTTGGGCTTCAACCATATGGATCGGAAATTGTACAGTGAGGTGTGTTAATTTTCCCAAAGACAGAAAATCCCCCACTCCCTTAGATTTTGCCCAAAGTGCCATCACAAGCTCCCTTAGAAGGATAAACATAAAGTGTGTAATGTTTACCTACCCATGTCCAAACGTCTGAGGATTGTAAGGCCTTCAACAAGTTTCTCGGTAGGACTCTTAAATTGAGGGGGAACCAGAGATGGGCTCATTTCGTCTTGATGCAGTCAAAGCCCAAACAGGGCTCCATTAAGGGTCATGGTCTGTAGACTGAGGAAGAAGGGCGTGAGGAAACTGACATAGTGCAGAGGGGTGAGTCTGACATCAAGGACATCTACAGCCATCTGAGAAAGAAGAGGTGCTGAAAAAGTCGCAGAGAGATTGGGATTAGACTAAAGAAATTCATGCCAGCAAAGCCTCCGGGCCACAGTGGGACCGAGCCAAAACCCTCAGACTCTGAAGTCTTCGATAAGACAATTGACACCAAAAACAACGGTAGTCCAAGGAAAATCAAACCTCAAAAAGCCCCACAGGTCAAAGCATAATGAGACCATTGGGAAAACACTTTCAGACTTGACTCTGAAAGGGGATCGAGGTCAGAGGAATGAAAGGTAGGCAATGAGGAAGTAGACTCCGATCCTGAAAAGAAAATATTCCTTAACACTCGACCCCGAACAGGCGCTTGAGGTCCAAAAGAAGGCCAAAATGGTGGTCATGCTACAGAATGAAAAGGAGTCCATTGAAGCCTTCACTGGGTTTAGAATCCCTTCAAGAAAAAAGGCGAGTTGGACTCTGAGAGAGTAGATCAAGTTAGAGCCACCATCATACCCTGAACCTCAGGAGGAAGTTCAAGAACCCTTCTATGGAGAGGAAGGAGAGTATGAGCATGGTATGCTCCACATATCCGGTATAACAGAACATGGATGGCAAGAACTGGACACAGACTCCCCAGAAGAAGGCATCAATTTATACCCCTCAAAACCATTGCTCCTAGATGATATCGTAAGTTCAGTCATTAAAAGGCGGCTGGCCCATATAGTGTGCAGTTGGAAGAAAAACAAGCATTTGCAATGCAATCGGTCTCGCCTTTGGGTCCTTATATGTATTTAGCTATGCAGCACATTAACCTGGGTGCTGAAACATCTACTGTTCTTTAACATGGAGGGAAAGTAAGCACGAAACTGCGTGACACGCCAGGTATGGGAACACATGGAGAGCAATATTGCCTTTCAGCGGGAAATGGTATAGTCCAAAGCTCTGTTTTTAATATAAAATCAGGGCCTTCGGTGGTCATATCACTGAAAATACAAGATTTGAAAAAAATATTATTGTCTACGGGTGCTCTTGGAAGACAATTTCTATGGACTGGAATCTAGAGAATGCTAAAGTGATTCTGGTATTTTACAGACCTATGCTGGTTGTTTTCTATCAAGAAAGTTCAATAAAGGCAGTTGCCAGAATTTTTTTTAAAAAAAAGACAGTCCCTCAGCAGAAAGCAATTCTGGTATTTTACTGACCTCTGCTGGTTGTTTTCTATCAAGACAGTTGAATAGAGGAGGAGGAGGGGAGGCTCTTTTGCTATGGTGGTGCGCAGGGCGGCTGAGGTCCTGGACCTTAACCTACCCTCAGTGTCAGTCAATACTAACGTTTCGACAGTGGTGCTTCAGCCGGGAGTTACCCCCTCATAACCCTTAATCCCACTTAATGAAGCCCTTATGGACGTCCTACTTGGGGGCCTGGCCCAAGACCTGCACAGGGGCTCCTGTGACTTGGATGATTGCCTGCCGCCATCACCCCGCTCCTGGGGATCCCAGTTTCTTTACCCAGCACCTCTCCCCAGAGAGCTTGGTGGGCCAAGCCTCCTCATCCTGCATTCACTAAAGCGCGTTCCCTACCACTCCACCAGTTAGGAAATCCAAGAGGATGGACACCTTTCGTAAGACAATTTTCTCTTCCACCAGCCTGGCACTGCTGTTGGTGAACACTGCGTGCCTATTGGGCAGTTATTCCCATACACTATACGATTCAGCTGCGCAAGTGCTGCCTATAGTCCTGTAGGAGGCCTGGGCCATACTCTCTCAAGCAGCTGTCAACCGCAGAGAAGCAGACAAGTTCTCCATCAGATGTGGGCTTGACACAACCAACTCCCTAGGTAGAGTGATTTCAGCGTCCGCGACATTGCGGCTCCACTCCTGGTAGAGAACATCTGGTTTTTCAGGGGTTGTTCATGCATCCCTCATGGACATACCCTTTGATGGCTCTCGCCTATTTGGAGACAAGGCGGATTCAACACTTCAAGGACAGCAGAGCTCCTCCTTGCCGCCACCGACGACATCTGCACGCTCCTCGACCGAGCCACACCGCGGCCCTCATCCTGCTAGACCTCTCTGCAGCCTTCAACACCGTCTCCCACCGCACTCTCGCAGCCAGACTCCACTACGCCGGCATATGGGGAACCGCCCTTGACTGGATCCGCTCCTTTCTTGCCGGCAGAACCCAAAGGATAAGACTCCCACTCTTCCTCTCCAAACCCACAGAAATCAACTGCGGAGAACCCTAAGGATCATCGCTCAGCCCCACGCTCTTCAACATCTACACGGCCCCCTCGCCGCCATGGTTAGACAGCATGGACTCAGCATAGTATCCTACGCCGATGACACCCAGCTCATCCTCTCCCTCACGAAGAACCCTGATGACACCAGACTCAGCTTCCAGGCAGGAATGAAAGACGTTGCAGCCTGGATGAGCAGCAGCTGCCTAGAGCTCAACTCGGAGAAGACTGAGGTCCTCTTCCTTGGACCCTCCCCCACCGCTTGGGACAACACCTGGTGGCCCCTGCCCTCGGAAACCCACCCACCCCTACTGACCACGCCCGGAACCTCTGCATCATCCTCGACTCCTCCCTCACCATGACTCGCCAGATCAATGCCGTCGCCTCCACCTGCTTCAACTCCCTCTGCATCCTCCACAAGACCTTCAAGTGGATCCCACCGAAGCCAGAAAAACCGTCACCCATGCACTCATAACCAGCAGACTCGACTACGGAAACGCCCTCTACGCTGGAATCAACAAATCCCTACTACACAAACTCCAGACCATTCAGAACAGCGCGTCCAGACTCGTCCTTGGCACCCCCGACATGAGCACATGACCCAACACATGCGAGACCTCCACTGGCTTCCCCGTCGAGAAGAGAGTAACCTTCAAGCTACTCACCCACACCTACAAATCACTCCACACCCTCGGACCCAAATACCTCAACGAAAGAGTCTTTTTCCATGTACCCAAAAGAAACCTCCGCTCTGCCGACCTCGCCCTAGCAGAAACCCCGCGCATCTGCAGAACCAGAGCAGGTGGAAGAGCTTTCTCCTACATCGCTGCGAAGGCCTGGAACGAGCTCCCAGTCGACATCAGAAGCTCCCCTACTCTGCACACCTTCAGGAAGAGCCTCGAGACCTGGCTTTTCGGATAACCCAGAGCTGCACCCCTCTCCCCCTCAGCGCCTTGAGACCCTCACGGGTGAGTAGCGCGCTTTAAAATTCCCTGATTGATTGATTGATTGAGCTACAGCCAGGTCTTTGGGCTTGTCTATGGCCACTTGTCAACCCCAGTCCGCCTTCTGCCCCTTTCGTGTCTACGGACGGAGCATCCAACTGTGCCCATACCCTCCCAGCCACCACAGCCAACAGGCTTCCCAGCCTTTTCGTGGCCAACCGTGCGGGTCCCATAGACCGCATGGGGCAGGCAGCCAGGTCAGTCCACCCCCCTCCGCCAGCCATTGCCTCCAAGCCTCTTTAGTCCGCTCTCAGAACCAATTGTTTTATTTAAACTCAGACCAACAAGGGCACCCAGTGGGAGGCAAGATACACCATCACCTCCCGCACTGGTGATCAGTAACATCATACGATTAGGTCCTACAGATAGTTCATAGGGCTACTCCCTCCCCTTTGTGACAACTCCTCCACCCATCCCACCCACTTATGATCGGCTGATGGAGGAACATCTCTTCTTTCTCCATCAAGAAGTGCATTCTCTGTTGCTCAAAGAGAGGGTGCCGACTTTAGAAGTAGGTTGTGGTTGCTAATCTCACTACTTTTTGGTGCCAAACAAGGACGGAGGACTTCATCCTATCCTAGATCTGGTCCTTCCCAACCTCTTCTTGAAGAAGGAGAAATTCAAAATGTTCAAGCTCGCCCAAGTTTTTTCTGCCCTGGATCTGGGAGACCGAGAGATAGTGTTGGCCTTACAGGACACTTATTTCCACATACTACATTCCACATAACCGTCCTGCTGGCCTACAGACACTATCTGTGGTTCACAGTGGGCCACAAGCACTTTCAGTTTGATGTGGACCCTTATGTCACCAGCATCATGACTTTAGCTAAATTGCTCCAGAAATGCGTTCACACACAGCTCTGCAACCGCATTGAGAAATTTCAGCTCCTTGACCTCTACCAGTCAGGTTTCAGAGCAGGGCACAGTACAAAAACAGCTCTAACTCACATTGTTGATGACGTCTTGAGATCTCTTGACAAATGCTCCTTGTCTTCTGATCCTTCTTGACTTGTCCTCTGCATTTGACACCATCAAACATGATAACTTGATTACTCTTCTTCAACATAGGATGGGGTTATCTGGCCCTGTCTTAAATTGGTTCGCCTCTTTCCTACATAACTGTACCCAAAGAATCAAAGTTAACCAATCACTTGCTGCTAGTACCCCAGTCACTATTGGAGTACCTCAAGGTTCAGCATTCTCACCCACGCTCTTCAACCTTTTCATGAAACCTCTCTGATATTCTGAACTGCTCTAGCATTCAATACCATATGTATGCTGATGACACTCAACTGTATTTGAAGATCTCTCCAGATGACATAAAAACTCTTAATTGTGCGCTTCTAAAAACTCAACAATGGCTAACGCATAATCATCTGTTGTTAAATACCCCCAAAACAGAATTCCTCCTGATTGCCCCCCGTAACCACTCGGCACCGACTCAAGACTGGATCAAACAACTTTCCGCACTCAACTGCACCCCTCATATTGTTGACTCTGCTAGATCTTTAGGCGTTACCCTGGACAAATACCTAAATATGCAAGCGCACATCAGTGCCACTAGTAGGAGTGCCAATCATCAGCTCAACACTCTTAGGAAAATCAAGCCTTTCTTACATCCTGAGGACATCCAGTCAGCAGTCCAATCCCTAGTTATCTCACAATTGGAATATGGTTTGGTGACCCTAGCTGGGCTACCAAAAGCTAGTTTAGCTCCGCTTAGAGCCACTCTGAACGCTTCTGCCAGACTCATCACGGGCTCCAGAAAACATGACCATATCACACCTGACTTAATTCAACTTAACTGGCTTTCCATTGAAGCAAGTATCTGTTTCAAGATAGCCTGCCTGACGCACAAAGCTATTCACTATAACACCCCCGTTTACCTGGCAAAAAAACTTGTGCTATCCGGCTCTAGTCAGTACTTAAGAAGCTCTAATACTCTACTATTGAAACCTCCTAAATTCAACAAGAAAAGAACTTACAACCGTGCCTTCCCCCGGCTTGCTACAAGAATTTGGAATGCCCTTTCTCCTGAGATCAGATCCAACCCATCGACTGTTTCTTTAAAAAAACATGTCAAATGGCTACTCCTGAATGACCTTCATCAGCAATAGCCCCAATGCCATTCTCTATTTACTTTCATCTCCTGTTTGACAGTCTTTTTACCTGTGTTCAAAATGTGTTTGGTGTCCTTTTGATATACAGCTCTGCTGGAACTTCACAGCGCCTACTAGTTGGGCCGATACCTGTGGATCACCTCTTTTTTTATGTAACCTTCCCCGTGCTCCCCCTTGACCTTTTTATGTTTCAGGTACTTTTTATGTTCTATATTGTACTGTACTCATGTTGTTACCTCATGCCAATGTACGTTCCGTTGTACAGTGCTCTGATACCCGTTTGGGTCATATTCACGCTTTCTAAAACTTTTCAAATAAATAAATAAAATTTCCTTAACACCACCCCTCTGGTGTTCACCAAGGCGAGGGCAGTGGTCGCAGCTCCTCTGTGGAGGTCAGGGATCACAGTCTTCTCCTACCTCAACAACTGGTTGTTGAAGGTGGGCTTGCCCCAGGCAGTCGTCTCCCACCTTTAGACTACAGCGAACCTCCTGCACTCTCTGGGGTTCACTATCAACATGCTGAAGTCACACCTGACTCCCTCTAAGACACTCCCTTTCATCTGGGCTGTTTCGGGCATATCCTCACGAGCGGCGAGTCCAAGATATTCAGGCCATGATACCAATGTTTCAGCCTCTATCTTGGATTTCCTGAGACTGACTCAGGCTGTTGGGTCTCATGGCCTCCTGCTCGTGACACATGCCCGCTGACATATGCGGGCTCAGCAGTGGGACCAAAAGGTCCAGTAGGCGCAACATCAGGGGAATCTCTCCAACATAGTCCAGATCTCGGAGAGAGCTGCAAAGGACCTGTAGTGGTGCCTGGCAAACCGCGATTGGGCAGTGGCAGACGTCTTCCCCAGCCAGAGTTGACGATAGTGACAGATGCATCACTTCTGTGCTAGGGTGGTCATGTGGGAGAGGTGGAGATCAGAGGACTCTGGTCTCCGTTGGAGTATCACGCGAACCGCTTGGCGTTAAAAGCCTTTCTTTCTTTGATCAATGAGAGGCTGGTGCAGGTGTTCATGGGCAACACCACTGCCATGCAGTACTTCAACAAACAGGGTGGAGTGAGGTGGTGAACCCTGTGTCAAGAGACTCTGCACCTCTAGACCTGGCTGGAACGTTGGGCATTTCCATGGTGATGCAACACCTGTCAGGCTCTCTTAACGCCATGGCAGACAAGCTCAGCAGAAGATGCCTTGTGGATCACGAACAGCGTCTCTACCCGGAGGTGGTCCAAGGTCTCTTTCAGCAGTAGGGAGAGCCTTGGTTACATCTGTTCGCTACCGTCGCGAATGTGCAATTCCAGCAGTTCTACGTGCTGGAGTTTCCAAGGCGGCTTTCGCTAGGAGACTCTTTTGTCTTGAGTGAGCTCTGGCCTCCTGTACGCCTTTCCTCCAATACAATTCCTGCCCAGGGTTCTCAAGAAAATTAGGAACGACCAGGCCCGGAGAGTCTGGTATCCCGAGCTGTTTATCATGACCATCGGTCCTCCAGTCAGGCTGCCTCTTTGGGAGGATCTTCTGTTGCTGCAACAGGGCAGGGTTCTGCACCCAAACCTGCACACCCTCCACCTCCATGCATGGAGATTGAGCGGTGACAGTTGCCAGCTTTTGACCTTCCTCCCAAAGTCTGTGATGTTATTCTGGCAGTCAGGTGTCCCTCCACCAAGACGATATATATGCCTGCTGTTAGCAAACGGTTGTATCATGGTGTGCTTCCCACAATGTCGACCCCCCCCCCATCTACACCTCTCTCACGAGTTCTTTAGTTTGCACATTCTTTGGCCCAGCAGGGCTCTGCTTTGGGCTCAGTTAAGGGTTACCTGTCTGCCAATCTTTGCGTTTTTGCAGTTACCGGACAACCTTCTTTTTTTAAGTAACCTGTTGTGGCTAGGGTCGTTAAAGGCCTGCAACATATGTTTCCACCTAATCCCTTATCATGCCTCAGTAGAACCTCAGCCTGGTCCTTACTTTTCTCATGTGTGCGCCATTCGAGCTTCTACACAATTGTTCTCTTAGGCTGATGACCATCAAAACATCCTTTTTAGTGCCCAATAACATCGGGCAATAGGATCAGTGAACTACAAGTGCTGTTGGCGCACACTCCATAGAGACAAAAAGAAGAGGAGAGACTCCACTGCCTGGACCCAAAAACAGCATCTTTGTTCTACCTTGACCGCACAAGCGCGTTCCGGGTGGACGATCAGCTCTTCGTGGGGAATGTGGGAACAAAGAAAGGAAAAGCTGTACAGTAAAGAACAATCTCACAATGGATTGTCCTGTGCATTAAGATCTGCTACGCATTGACCAAAAAACAGCCCCCTGAGGGCTTGCGGGATCACTTTACTAGAGCCAAGGCTGTGACCACTGCGTTAGCATGCGGCGTTCCCCTCCTGGAAATATGTAAGGCAGCAGCATGGGCATCCCTGCACACGTTCACAAAACATTGCTGCCTGGTCAGTCTGGTCTTTCGTGACAGGCACTTCCTCGGTCGGTCAAAAAGGATTTTTAGATGTAATCGGATTTGCTGACCCACCTCCGGGGAGATATTGCTTGGGTATCTATTCAAAGGTAAAGAATCTGCAGTTCGAAGTCTCGATCAGATGATCCTCCCCGCTCTGCAAACCATCTTTGGAATAAGGGGCACTCCTTTCAGGGCCTTAGTCTTTTCCACACCAGGGGTCAGTTCTCATCGTGGTGCCATACTCCTGGCAATGAAAGTTGCAAAAGTAACTTGAGTCAGCTTGCCTAGGTGGCCCCTATATAGGTGCCACGCATTTCACTTCCGGCGCTGACGTGGAACTGAACTACGCCACCCACCGGCGTAGGGGTACTGCTCGAAGACTTCCAGATCTAGACTGACACCTGGGGATATTCAAAGGTAAGGAATCTGCAGCTAGATAGTCTCTGCCAGATAAGGCGTTAATGAAGGTAAGTAGCTTGTTCATCTCTGATAATGAGAACAGTGATTAAATTAATGGGTATGATGATCTCATGCATTCCACTAATCTAATGTGATAAACTCCATATGAGACCAATCTAGGAATGGTTGCAAAGCCAGTGGTCACAGTCAATAGGGGACTGGGATAATATAGAGATTGTTCCAGAGAAGGTACAGAAAGAGATACAACGGTTGAAGGTAGAAAACATTACAGTAGGCCGAAGTTCCAAACAACAGTCCCCTTCTGTGACCATCACTAAAGATGCATCCCCATGGGATGAGGTGCACCCTTGGGGAAACTCCACATCATGGGTTATTGGCACCCACAAGAGGCACAGAAGCACATGAATGTGCTGGAGCTAAAGACAGCCTTCCTGGCACTCAAAGCCTTTCACAAAGGGAATGGTGTCCCAGCTACAGACAAACAACACAACCAAAATGTTCTACCTATACAGGGAGAAATAAGATCATACATCCTGAACAAGCTAGCACAGCAACTATGGAAAGTAGCAGTGCAACAGAGAAACATATCTCCAATAGCTATAGACCTGCCAGGCACACAAAAGAAACAGAAGCAGACAGATTAAGCAGACAAGGAAGCATTTTACACAAGCAGGGACTAGACCAGTCGGTTGTACAAAGAAAATTCCATGGGTAGGTAACTCCACAAATTGACCTGTTTGCAACCCATTCAAATGCAAAATGCCAACACTTCACCTCCAGATACCACACCATCCATCTCCAGAGATGGCCCCGTTGAGACCGGTCAGGGAAAATTGCATACACGTTTCCACCCATCAAGAGGATACCTCTAGGTGCTGTGAAGTGCAAATAGACATCCATGATGCTGGGCAGGGCAGAATAATATAAGTTGCCTGCCTTTCGGAACAAGCTGGGAATACAAAGGGGTTTGGTGTGTCACTCGGAGACATCTAACTTGATCTTTAGCTGCCTGGTTGCTGAGAACTTGGGATTTGGTCACCTGAGTTCTCATTACAGATACATGGAAGTATTGAGAGAGGCTAATATGCATACGCCATGAAAATGTTATTTGTGCATTCTGCAGAAAAAAATCTGATACACAACTTGAATGGGGGTATCACCATTATTAAGTACCTAACACACCTGCTAGACGCAGACCTGTCATATAACCATCAAAGTTCACCTATCAGCAATAGTTAAATATACCAGAGGCCCTACAGGAAGGAGCTCTTCACCGTATCAGTCTTCCAAAGATTGCTAGGAAGGGTAAAGGGGATTGCACCTCTAAGTTCAGCACACACCCACCTGTGTGGAACCTGAACCTAGTGCTAGCACAACTAATAAAGGACTCATTTGAGTTCTCACGCAAAACTGGACTTAAACTGCTGACAATGAAGACATCATTCCTCACTACCATAACATAACCTCTCTATGCAGAGTTAAGGAATCGCAATTACTCACTATAAAGGAACCTACCTTACAAATGCACAAGGGCAGGGTGGTCAGGACAATAAACCCATAATTCTTTCAGGAATTTATATCTCACTTCCATGTCAATCAATCCATAGAATTGCCACCCTTTTTCCAACAATCAAAGGCACACGCAGAAAAAACACTTAACACTCTAGATGTGAGATGAGCAGTGATTCATTTCCTACAAGAAACCAAACTGTATGAAATGGACCCATCTGTTTTGTAGCACTATCAAACAGAAGGGTGCTCTTAACATAATTGATAGTGCAGACCATACAAACGTGCTACAGTCTAGCACAGCGTATCCCAAACTGAGCTGATTTTCGGTGGATCGTGAAAGAGCAATAAATAAACATACCTTTACATTACTATTTATTTTGTCACATTTGCTGTGCTTCAAAGACAAGGGTCAAATATCCAGCTATGTCTTGTGACAAATTGCTGCTTATTTTAACGGGGATTGGTATTTACTTTTCTTTATCAGACTGCAGAGTGAGAGGCATTTTTAAAGTGAGCTTTGTGGCAATCTTAATGGGTTACAAGGAGTGTTAAAGGAAAAGCTGTATGATGTAATTTGTTTGTAACACATAACAAAATTTAAATACCTGTAAATGAACTGTACGCATATTTCAGAATATATCAGTAGTTAGGAAAGCAAAAATGAAGCACATTTGATTGTGAATCTGAAGTGTGATGGAATCCAAGATTTTAATAGGATCAAAACAAAAAAAAAGATACTTTTACATGGTGGTGTGGAAATGATGAATATTCACTGACACCTGATTTCCACACATTGTCATTTATGTGCTGTATATTTTTATCAGTAAAAATGTATGTCTGTGCAAATTTTGGGACCATTTCAATGGAAAACTTGCTGTCTGTAAATGACAGTGCAGTAATCACACAAGGGGGCTAGAGGAGATTTTAGGACCTGCGTGGGCCACCTCCCCACTCATTAATCAAATCACAAACAAGGCCACGGGTCCAAAGAGAACGGGAGGTCAGACAAGTGACTGGGTGTACTCTAACACACAAAGGGAAATTCCCTTTTTAAGGACGGTTCCCCTCACACACCAGAGGTGTCATGCTTCATCATAGGGGTGCCTCCTCGCGTGAGAGACCTAGTCTCCACGCGGGCTACAACCCCCTCGCTGAGAGGAAGGAGCTCAGGGATGTTTTTATAAGAAGGGGGCGGGTGTACTAAAACCCTATGTGAGCCTGGTGTGTTGAAAAAAGTGCAGAGCTGTAATGTGAGTAGTTAAAACTGGCTACGGGGTTAGCTATGCTGCAACTTTATTCAGCTACCCGGTATCAGGATTAAAAACAGAATCAAATAGCTGGTAACGCAGGTGCAGTCATTAGAGGCATCTGTGTTAGTGCAAGACCAACATGTTTCGGCCAAGGGACCTAAACTAGTGTCGCAGCCTTCTTCAGGGTCAATAGTTCAGCTACTGCAATAAATAAGTGTACAGAACGTGAAAAAACATGACAAAACACGTGCGAAAAATAATGGTGTCATACTGAACCAGTAATTCGGCTGTTCAGTATGTTCAACGCACAACCAATTTAGGTTTATAAAGTTCACCACATCTGTCCCGGCATAATAGCCATATGGTACGTACGCCAAAACCTGTCAAAGAAGGTTTGTAGCATTAAAAACAGAAGAGGGAAGTGGAGACAGAACGCAATGACAGGGTATGGAACTCAAACAGCCGGGGGGTTAATGTGTGTCTGTCCTCTAGCAGTAGGGTGACTCTGCGTGTCTGAGCAACCTCACTGCCTCAGAGAAACGGAAGTAAGAACAGAGATGGGTATACACAATGAGGACCGCAGATTGCGGGTGCAACAACTTCAATCTACATGTTGTCCGGCAACTTAACAGTAATACCTCCTACCGGCGCCTTGACAAAGATCCAACAGAGAGGATCACCGAGACCATTTCCATACTTACTGGTTCAGTATCACACCATTATTTTTCGCACGTGTTTTGTCATGTTTTTTCACGTTCTGTACACTTATTTATTGCAGTAGCTGAACTATTGACCCTGAAGAAGGCCGCGACACTAGTTTAGGTCCCTTGGCCGAAACATGTTGGTCTTGCACTAACACAGATGCCTCTAATGACGGCACCTGCATTACCAGCTTTTTGATTCTGTTTTTAATCCTGACACCGGGTAGCTGAATAAAGTTGCAGCATAGCTAACCCCGTAGCCAGTTTTAACCACTCACATTACAGCACTGCACATTTTTCAACATGCCAGGCTCACATAGGGTTTTAGTACACCCGCCCCCTTCTAATAAAAACATCCCTGAGCTCCTCCCTCGCAGCGAGGGGGTTGTAGCCCGCGTGGAGACTAGGTCTCTCACGCGAGGAGGCACCCCTATGATGAAGCATGACACCTCTGGTGTGTGAGGGGAACCGTCCTTAAAAAGGGAATTCCCCTTTGTGTGTTAGAGTACACCCAGTCACTTGTCTGACCTCCCGCTCTCTTTGGACCCGTGGCCTTGTTTGTGATTTGTAAATGACAGTGCGCCACTGCTGATGCTTTAGTGATATATTTGCAACAGTATTCTTCAAAATGCACCACCAGCTACATACCACTCACCTGCTGAATACATTTGCTACACTGTGTGAAGCTAGGATTTTGCACAATCCCTATGACTTCAGTGATGTAACGTTGATGTCAGGATCCCCACTCTGAAAATTGTTCTAGCATCACTGTTGCAAAAGTGCTGAACTATGTCCCGAAGTCCAGTTTTAACACAAACCCTTGCAAATATTCCCAAGCATGACTCTGGGTAAACCATCCTGTATTTGTTGCTGTTTTTCTTTTACTACTTAAAGCCATTTCAAGGGAGAATGTACTTACTGTATTTGGTCTTACACAATTATCTTGCGTATGACTTTCACACATAAATTGAGAAATATGGATGTGGACTAATGGCCAGAGCTGCCGACTTTGGATCTGGGGAATCAGATCCGAGTTCTGGCATTGGCTCTGGGCAAATCACTTATTCTCCTCTGTATAAAGTAAAATTAATCTGACCTTATGTAATGTAATCTGATGCTCATAGGAAGTGCTCTAATGGCAGTGTTTGCACTATGTAAAACTGCCATATGTGAGTCCAAAATATACCACTGAGCCCCATTGTAACCCAAAAATGAATATTAGGTCTTACCCAATACTCTGCTTTAGAAGGGGGTTTTCAAATTTTCTAAAATCACTGGTATCAACACCAAGATGTTTCAGAAGATGTGTGATTTTAGTGAACAGAAGCCATAGGCGACCACCCCACTCTAAAAAGTGCTCTAGCTCCAGTATAGTTAACCATCTGCCACTTTTATGGGCATATCCGTATCTTGGCCGCAGTCCAATAAAGACATATCGAAGGGCGTGGTCAAGGCTGTTTACAACTATTGCTGTTAGAGAGGAACACAAAAAATGTAAAGATTGGTATTTTGGTAATTCACAGCATTTTGAAAGCATGTCTACTAGTACATTAAAAAAGTTGCTCTGCATCATGCCAGTTAAAGCTAGGTGGGTCGAATACGTTTATAGTTCTAAAAAGTGAGTCATGATTCTAAGAAGTTTGGAAAGCACTGATCTAGCAGGGAAAGTGCTGGATGGCAATGAGTACACACTATGAGTAAAAAGAAAGCCACACTACCATTCATACTTGATGTGTCTACAAACAGTATCTAATGGTAACCACATGGTCATCGATCCACACATTCACTGAACCTTACTGTGTGGACATCCAAGCTAACAGAGAGGCAGAGGTGGGCTAGAAACAATTAAAACACCTGTTTGCAAACACACTCTTTAACCCAATCTCTCAAGTACAGGTAATACTGCTATTTAATCTATGAAAGCATGTGAATCCAAAAAAGATTCACACTGCAAAAGAAAAAGGTTACTTACCCATAAAATTGGTTTTGCAGCTTGAAAACGTTTCAGGATTTACATATGACTCTCCCACCTCCCCAAGGAAGGAGAAGTGAATCTCTGCAAAAAGGTAGAACAGAAAGCTAAAAGAATTATCAAATGAAGGACAATATGTAACCATTAATAGTAAGCCCTAGAACAGTACAGGCCACCAGAAAAAGGAGAAAAAAAATGGAAGTTGGCAATTACACAGGGGCGTTGTAGGTGCGCATCGGATGCCATCGGGTGAGGGGGTGGCTATACCCACCTAGTGGGCGACGCTTAAAGAGGGGGGGAGTACAATAGAGATATTCCTGAATTAACCACTAAATGGTGGAATAATGCAAGAACCTATCTTCCTTGTCCTACGGGGAGCTTTTTAGTCTTAGAATTTTAAGCCTGAGTGAAGTTAGTCCTCTCAGGCAGATACAAGTTCATGCAGCAAGCAAGATTTTTTCTTATGGGTCAGCCAGCTCTCTCATGAATGGTTCAGTCATTAAGCCAGTTAAATTAAAGGATGAAAGTCTGTGGCGACACCTACTGAATTAATCAAACTAAAATGCTCACACTTTCTCCACCCTAGAATTTTGGAAAAATTACAGGTTCTTGTTTTTGGGATCAGCTTATTGGCAAAATCTAAAGTCCTTTTCACTACAGAGAAGAAGTATAGCTTCCTTCTCCTGTCTTCCCTATTCCTAAACCACTCCCAGAGTCATCCCTGTTACTTCCATCAAGGATCAAAGAAAATCTGTGCTTCCTCAGACCCATCTATCTTTATTTTACAGCAGTGGGTGGTCCGCTGTGGTGAAAAAGGGCTTCCATTTCATACAGTGTATTGAGGCTGTCCTTACTCAGAGATGTGTGACCTGGGTGAGTTGAAACACATTTCTCTCCTTTCCCGAACCTTTTTTGTGTGGGTTTACCATTGAATCCAGTCTGATAGCTACTTCCAGAGTAAATATTGAAGTGAAAAGCGACAATTATTTGTGACCCATAGAATGCTGGATGTGGAATGTGAATAGCTCTTAAACTCTCCTGCTATCTTTCCAATTGGTAATATTAGTATCTTGTAGGGTGGATAAACATTGTGGGTGTTAAAAATCCAATAGTTCCATTGAATGTCATGGTGGTTAACCAGTATGATGCTAAAACTAAAGTTTGTAGCTATTCCTCTCAGAAATTAGCCAGCTAGGGCTTTTCATACATGCCATGCTTTAATACTAGGACTGCTACAGAAAACACAAGCTTCACAGGCTTTTAAGTATGTACTACGTTTTTAGATGCGAATCAGTACAACATTCACTTCAGCATCATTGACCTGAACTTGGTTATTGTGTGCAAATATTTTGTGATTAGACAGTTGACTTACAAATAGGTTTACAGCAATTTGAATGCAAAAACGTTTTTTCTTTTTCAGGGCGGGTTACATGTAGCTGGAACATGATCAGCAGTCGCAATACTCCATATGTCAAATACCAGATGTCTAGGGCAAAAGAGTACAACGTTTCTGACAAAATAAACAGAAAGAAGTAGATGCCCTAAACAGACTTTTGTCACAGAGAACTAGGCGCCTAGAGGTTTCCTTTCAGGTAGTGAAGAGAACATTTATATGGGACGATCTCCCATTCAGAAATTACTTCATGCCTTTTGTGTCATTCCTGATTTGTCAGTCTGCATAAATTTAACACATCAGCACTTATGAGATGATCGCTGTACTTTCCTTCTGACTAATTTCAATTTGATTCTCAGGCATTCCGCCATGTAACTCCATTCTTGATTTTCCACAGGTCTCTGGCACCTTCAGTCAGCATGCTCTTGGCAGATGATTTGGGGTTGAGCCTTCATTCTTCCCTATGACGTCTTAACCTGCAAGCTTGGTTTCTGATAAAGTATTTATGCACACTACAGAAAATTAGATGACACCTTTGCTATTGTGTGCTGCCAAAAGGATTAGGAGTTGAAAATACTTAAGCAAGTGGCATTGCTTTTTTTCACAGGTCTATTGAGGGTGGATCGTTAATCTTTTATGACTCGTCTGGCAGAAACAGGGATCTTGGGGGGTGATTAGGATGGCGAAAGGACCGCCACCGCAGGGTCGGCGGTGGCAACCGCCGGCCCTGCGGTGGCGGTCCTTCCGTCATCAAACAGATTTTTCTCACCGCCAGATTAGGATGGCGGTGGGAACCTGACTGCGTCCCCAGCGGACGCAAAGACCGTCCGCCGCCAGGCATTCGGGGTGCAGGGTGCCTAAAATTGTGGCGGTGCCTAGCAGGCACCGTCCACCAGATTAGGATACATGTAAAAAGCGGCCTATCCATGGCGGCGATGCCGCCATGGCAAGGCATGCGGAGGTTTGGTACGGGGGCCCGTTGTGGGCCCCCCTCGTGTTGGGGGGAGGTGGGGTGCACTTGGGGGGTACCCATGGTACCCCCCTGCAGTTCCCTGCACCAGGTGGCAGGCACCGCGTGGTGCCTGCCACGTGGTGCAGGGAAATTCTGTGCATGCCCTTTTACCATTGCAGACGGTGCTGCAGCCAGCAGCACCGTCCGCAATGGTAAAAGGGCAGGATGCGCCCGCCAGCATAGCGGGCGCATCCTAATTGGGCCGGTGGGACCGCCGCACGTCTGGCGGTCGGTCCCATCACCGTTATGGTGGCGGGCAGACTGATGTCCGCCCGCCATCATAATGAGCCCCTTAATTCCTATCAGAACTGTCTTTCGGCCATAGAAGCCTATGCTGATAGACATGGGGTCTTCTATCTGAAGATTGAGGAATTAAGCAAACTTGATATTGTATAATTCTTGATCTCATCAAGGATTTACCTCCTCAGTGGTCCCTTATTCCTTTCTTCCCCAATGCTTAAACATTGTAAACGACCACATTTTACATTTAACCGGGCAATGTGGAAGCTACCTTTTCTGTTTGCTGTTACTTCAGCCAGAAAGGTAGGAGACCTTTCATTTAAGGAACGCTTCACTATATTCCCCAGGGACAGTTGTTCCTAGAAAGGCCTTATCTTTCTTTCCGTGGGTAATGATGAAATTCCACCTGACCTTTCCAACCTTTGGCATCTTGCTTCCTTAGCAAAGGGCATATTATAACATACTGATTTGTCTAGAGTTTTTCTTTGAGCATGATTTCAAAGAATTGTTTTATCATTTACGTTGAATATAATTACGCTTAAGCCGCAACATCTAGTTTTGCTTAGCAGTTTATTCCGTCACCAAATCACAAATATTAGAACAGGCATTTTCTCATCTCACTGGAGCAAAGATGGCTTTTGTGGCTTTTCAGCAGCATGCACCCATTGCAGATGGCATGCATGCTTTTGTATGGCAGCAACCTAGGCCACCCGAATTAATTTTTGTAAATGTTCCTCTATTTGAATGGACCTTCTCTAGATGGACTTTTTTGCTAGGAAGTTCCAAACAAAGTCTTCGCATGTATTCTCGTGAGGCGTATCATGTCTCCCCTACCCAGCATTTTTGGCATGTGAAGTGAGGATCACAGGTAATTGTGAAGGTAAGAAAAGGTACAATGTCAGTAAGGAAAGATTGCTGCTATTCCTACAACACCCACTCAGTCATTGCATCTGATCATATAATTTGTCATGGTCCAGCATTTCCTCTCAAAAATAACATGAACAACTGGGCTAAGATGCTTGGTGGTACCCAGTTAAGTCATGGGTTCAAGGATGAGATGGTTGTGCAATACCCACAATCAACTCTAAAGTGAAAACGACGTACGTATTTTTCTAGATTGAAGGAGAAAGAGCAACTAAGGGTACCAGAATCATGATTAAGGTAATTTTCCTGACCTTTGCTTTAAAAGCAAATATATAGATGGAATAAAGAACCCCCTACCATAAGTTATAAGGATCTTGCATGTCACATGGAAATGAGGGATGCCCATTTGAGATTGTGGGGGCACAAAATGTGCCCCTGCATGATCCACATTACGGAAAGGGTCATCCAAATGTCTGTGGCACCTTTTGCTATATCAATGTTGGCTGGTGCTGCAAAAACAGACTCAAACGTTTATTGGATAGTATCTGAAATACGTCCCTGGTAGTGGAACAAAGAGCTTATCATAAATTCCTTATCAGCTACTGAATGTGAATTTCTAGGGGAGAAAGTTCAGAGGAAAGGTGAAAATGTAATCATCCCTTTGTTTGTTTGAGCAGCAGTTGAATTATGGTGTTTGACCTGCCTTTCACATTGTCATCTTCCTCTTGGTTAGTAAGACATCATTTATGATTTGTAAGATAGCTGTTTCTGTGCTGCAGCATAATTTGAAGCAGGATTGGTGATTGTGTAGGAGATGGTTTGTGTTCTAGTTCTGCATAGACTGATTTTCCAATAATTGTGCATATGAAGGATATATAAGTTATCGACAGGTAGTTGGCAAGGTTCTCTGGGACTAGTTTTGTTATTTCAGGAGCTGGACAATATAGCCTGTCTTGAAAGCTTCAGAAAAGAAAAGTGAGAGAGCTTCTAGGGAGAGGACGTTTAAGAAAGATCAGCTTAAGACCTACTCGGAAGTGGTGCTTTTGAGGGAGTTGAGTGTGTCAGCGAGGTTTTTGAGAGATTGGTTTGACCAGGGCCAGACTAGACATAGCGGGCATCGGGCGTTTCCCCAGGAGGCTGGAAGGGTGGGGGCCGGTTTTGCAGAGGTGCTGCAATATCGGCCCCCAGTAACTAAAGCAGCCGTGCTTCACACTTCCACCCCCCCCCCCTCCGTGGGAGAGGGGGGGCTGGTCCGACAAAATTGCCAGGGCTGCTTTGGTATCCAAGTCTGGCCCTGGGTTTGACGGAGGGCTATTGCGGATTTCAGCAGAGAGGAGTGTGTGTCAGAGGAGAAACAGATTTGGTATTGTCACTGTACTATTAGATCTTCTGTAGGCATTACACTTGTCTCTTCAATGTGGGAGGATAAGAGGTTCAAAGAGGGGTTTATGTAGTACTCGATTGTTTTGAAGAGTGTTTTGCTTCTGTTGGCAGCTTCATTGATGATCCTGGTCTGGTATTTTACTTGGCTTTAGCTAATGAGATGAGTTGTCTGTGTGTGTTACATGAGGGAATTTAGTAGCACCAGTTCATCAGGGTTCTGTTTTTCATCCATTTCCTCTTTTGCTTGGGGATTGAGCATTTGTTGTCGGCAAAGTCTTTGGAGTACCAAGGTGCTGAAGTTCAAACTTTAGGTTGCCAATTGAGAAGTCTTTGAAGGATCTGAAGCTTTGTTGTTCTCTATTGGGTTGACCTTGATATGTTGGTGGACCTCAGCAGGATAATGGTGATGGGGATGGTGATGTGGTCAGTGTGGTCTGGCAGTACTTGAGGCTTGGATGGGTGATGATGTTCAGAAGACGAGGTTCCAGGATGTGGTCTTTGGAGTGTGTTAATTGAGTGACATGCTGTACCATATTTAGCATGTGTCTGAGGTTAAGAAATGTGTCTCTTTTTTCCATGCTTCAATTGTCTGAGAGGTTAGAGTCTCTGAGGATGGTTGTGTGGGCGTGTTTGATGGATTAGGTGATGAGAAGGTCTGAGGAATCTTATCTGAAGTCCTTGTTCTGACCAGGTGACTTGTAGATGAGGTAGAAGGTGACTGATTGAGTTTCAGAGAGTAAGAAGCAGGCACAACCTGTACTTAAAAGCCGAGGCTCCCCTCATCTTTTTGCATACATGAAGAGTGTCTGTCAGGCTGAGCAAACGTCGGCCTCATAGACACTCTTTATGTTGACGTCAGGCAACCAGGCGCTGTACATGCGCCAAATGCGCAGGCACCTGGCTTCCAGAGCAGAACTTTGCTGGGCTGAGGATTTCACAGCCATGTGGCGTGACCTCCTCAGCCCGGCTAAGCACCTGGAGGTCCTCCCCCACATGACAAGGGGGTGCGTCACTGATAGACTCGGATCTGGCCACTTCACTTTTAAGCCCTGAAGTGCCCAGGGCAGAGTGACCATCACAGACACTTGTCATAGACTGGGGTGGGGTCAACATCTCTCACTGACCCTATCCCACTCTGTGACGAGTAATGGACTGCCGCCTCCCCTCGTTGGCTGACCCAAAGTCCTCAAGTAAGAGAAGGTGGCAGACCCAACCCTCCAGGATCCTTGGAGGCTTCTCTCCCACCACCGAGATCACCATAGCTGCCTGGTAAGTAAGTATATATATATATATATATATATATATATATATATATATTTGGAGCATGTGAGTATATGAATGTATGTGTATTAGTACATGCGTGCTGTGAATGGATGTGTGCGTGTGCTTGTGAATGGTGGGTGTATGTGTGCGTGCTTGTGAATTGGGTGTAATTGTGCATGTAGATGAATGTGTGAGTATGTATGTGTGTGGGTGTGGTTCATTAGTTAAATTGTTGCACTCCTAGGTCTCTTTCTTGTTTGTTCACTGTAGGCTTATTCATTCACAAGACTTTTATTGTTTATGTAAACAGATTTTTACTGATATGTCCGATGAAATTAGGTCAGTGGAGATTTATTATTATTAGGAGGATAGTGTTTGGACGGTGGCATTATATGACGTTTTTAAAATGCTGTATTATGATTTGTTTAAACATGTGCTCACTCTATGTTTACTGCCATTTCCATTGCTTTCAATGATAATTTCCATAATAAAAAGCCATGTTTTTGGGGGTTGTGCCAGGCCTTTTTGGTCTTTTCCCTGAGTCTCTAGGGATGCTGCCCAACTTTCTTCTTGAGTTGCTGCATATTCTGGACAAACCATATTTCCCTGATATTGCTCATGCTATATCTATTTTATTGAAGGCTGTCTTATGGTAAATAATTTCTGAGCTCTTTGCTTATAACGGAAATGTTATGTATCTTGATTGACTTTGAGATATTTTTGCCTTTTGTATTGCACTTTAAGATGTTAATAAACCTTCATTGTTTCCTAAGACTAATTTGTATTGTTTGTTATTTTAAAATGCTATTTTGACTTCTCTTTAGGGACACATTTTCTCATCTATTCTTGAAGATAACTGTGCCCCCGACCCGCATTAGGTGCTTTATTTGTCAGATTATCAGAAATCGTAGAAAACAGTTTCGATTGCCTGTATGAGGAATTGAAGATAAGATACTAGATCTGTCTAGAGATACATTTCCCCATTCTGGCTGCAGACAGAAATCCCACAACCTGGCCAAATTGGATTATTTGCAGTGTGATGGTGTTCCAGGGCTGCTCTCGAACAAATGAGTGTGAGTATTAATAGAGCAAAAAGCATTGTGATTGATTGTTTCACTAGAAGAGTATTGCTCTCACTCTTGCACCCAGGACATGGATTGGACTCCAAGAGCCATGAGGATGACCTCCAGTTAAAGCTACCGTGACACAACAAGCTTCAAAAGGCTTTTTCTGTCAGCTGACCAGTGGCAACTGAATCTAGACTGGATTCACCTGTTGGCCTCTCCCTGCTACCTTGTGAGTCTCTAAGTGCCTCCCCTGAGATCCTGGGGAGCTTTACAAGTGTGTTCCTCTGGTGAATTGGAACTTAAAGGGCTAAAGTCAGAAGGTAAAATCTCTGACTAAGACGAACCTGTTCAGTGTAACTGACTTGCACTGCAACACGGTCAGTGTCAAATTGCGCCTAGCTCCTGTTCCATGGCGACTAGTAACTACTATTGGCACTTTGTGCTTCTTGGTGCTAGTCCCACTTACAATTTTTAAAGGTTCCCCATATTGGATATTTTCATTTTGGTGTCATTTTGTTTATTAAATTTACTCTATTTTCTAATTCATTTTAGAATTTGTATCGTTTTGCATTTCAACTTTATTTTTTAGTACTGCATAAGTGCTTTACACATTGGCTCTAAGTTAGGTCTGTCTGCTCTGTGCCATAGCTTCCAGGGCGTTGAGTTCAGGTCTATTTAGAGACTTTAAGGGTTCACCCTTTTTTTTTTTTTTTGCAGATTTATATAGCGCGAACTCGACCCAAAGGTATTGGAGCGCTTTACATGAGCACCGGTTACATTACACAAGGACACATTCATTCATTTTTTTTGGTAGGCACGGGGAGATTAAGTGATTTGCCCAGAATCACAGGATGTGGACGCGACCCCGAGGCTCGAATCCTGGTTTCCCAGCTCCAAATTCGGCAATCTAGCGTTCAGACCACATCCTCTCCCCTACAGGGATTGTGATTATTATTTGAGGTGGGTACTTACCCGTACCCCTTCCCACAAAATAATAACCCAATTTCTTACACTTTCATTGTGCATTGGGGTTTAATTGCAATTTATGCCTTCTTACGCTTTGTGATAATCCCAAGGATGACAATGAAAATGAGTACGGATCTGATGTAGTGACACCATATTTGAAGTTACAGGTTTGGTTTTCAGACCTACTGGAGATGATGTGGAATTGTCCAGTTATCCTTCACATAGCCCAAACATTCTAGATGCCCTCAATCCTCTGATATTGTCAGGCCAGTTGCATCTCAATGGATAGGTGATTTCAGACGTCGATGGTCCCAGGACTTTAAGAGAAGCTTCTTTCTATATGTAACAAGCTTGGGCAAACAGTACCAACAAGAGTTGCACATCTGCTTGGGCCCCTTGGTCCATTTGGTGTCTCGCAAGGGATCTTAACCTTGTGGAGACAGAGGTCATACATTTTCTTTCTGATGCATATTTCTATCTGCAGATTCCTAACCTTAAGAATATCCCAAGGCGCCAGACTAAATCCAGAGAATTTTCTCAGCAATGTTCCCTCAACCATTAGGCAGGATCACGTGGCTCGCATTGACTCTGTACTCCCACAGACGTGACAGAAATCCACCGTGGAATGGTTTAATGATAGTACAGCCACACACATTCCTTGGAGCTTTGACTCATGCTAAATATTTCCCCGATTATTTCATGAAAATGTAGGGGCTACTCAGGGGGGTTAGCCTATAGGCAGTGGCAACCTTCCTAGCCAGTGATACAGCTAACAAGTACTTTCGGGGACCCAGACACGGCACCTGAAGACATCGCAATGGCCAACAGGGCCACAAGTCTTTCATCTCTTCCTCCACTACTACAGTGGCTACTAAGCTCTTTATTTTATCCACTGTGGCCCGCGCCCAACCAGTGAGAGGCAGGATTCAGTATTTCCGCCCAGATTTGGTGATGTAGCACGTCCTACAGATGGGTCTTGTAGATTATTGAAATGGGCTACGCCCTGCCTTTCATCACCTCCCCACCGAACATTCCTTCCGCACCAGAATGAATTTCGGAGAAGCATCTGCCTATCTTGCCTCACCTCTGCCTTCTGGTGTTTGCAAAAGGATTGGTGATTTTTGCTGCCCATCTTCGGAGGTTTGGGAGTTTCTATTTTCCCAAACCTCAACAACTGGCTGGTGAAAACCGACTTGTCACTGTCAGTCGGAGACCATCTCTGAACGATGGAACTCCAAACATCATAGGCGTTCGCCACAAATGAGCTGAAGACCCTCACAGATGTTTTCTTTCATTGGGCGATCCTGCATATGGTGAGGTTCAAAACTTTTCCCCCATCACAGCGAGCCTGTGACATTTGGGCTATGATCCTGCTATTTCTGCTTCAATCCTGGAGCCCTTTGAGGGTGGCTCTGAGGCTTCTTGGTCGCTTAGCCACATGCATCCTCCTGGTCAACTACACCAGGTGGCATTTGCAGGCCTACAATGGAACCTGAAATCCCTGTGGACCCAGCATTAAGGCTGCTTTTCCAACCCCATTCAGGTGTCGAAGGAGATGGCTGACGAACTGCAGTGGTGACTGACCAATCACAAATTGTCCCCATCCAGAGCTGCCAATGGTGACAGATGTATTAGTACTGGCCTGGGGGCATTCTCTAGGGGAGGGGTAGATCAGATGCCTCTGGTCTCCAGTAGAGAACCAGCTGCACATTCACATCAACCATTCATTAGGATTGAAGACGTTCCTGCTGTATACATTAGTACAATCTACCTAATACATATCCCATATTTTTTAGAGATTGAATAAATTGCACTTTTTCCGTCGGACAGACTGTGTAGATAAACAATATAAATAAACCAATTCTGAGAACAGTAGCCAATTTAGAAAAGTTTCACGTTTTGACAGTGACCGAGGATCTGCACCAAGCAAAAAAAGATGTTACAAAAGAATTCTATGTGCTTACTGACACGTTTTCTAATTAAGCAAACATTAATCCACTGATCCAGTTTGTTTTTGGGACATCATAAGCATGTTCAGTCTCAACTCAGTGAAAGTCATGTCGTAAGATTCACCTGTGTGTACCTAAAACAAGATGTAATACTTAATCAAACTCACATCTAGCATAAAACATAATTTCCATCTAATCGACCCATCCAGTACATATGAATACCTGAGTGTTGGTATTCATAAAGGTCAACATGATTTTCAGAATCAATATGGTCACTGGTCTCCTTTGAAAAGAATGCACTGCTGTTGTATTTCCATTGTATACATTGTACAGTGTGAGTGTGTGTGTGTGTTGTACACACTGTACAATGTACACAGTGTGAATTGCAATTACATCAGCTCATTACATGATCCAAATACAGGCACGGAAAGAGAGAAGAAGCTGACATACGGACAGAGGAGTGGTGCGGTTGAGTTGATGCCAAAGCAGGAAATAGGGCAAAGGTCTACACTCTGTGCTTCCTGGTTCCCAAACAGGACAGCGGTCTTCATCTAATACCAGACCACAGGCTCTTGAACATCGCAAGAAGTTAAAAATGCGTCTCTGGCTCAGGTCCTCCTGGTCCTGGAAGAGAAAGACTGGATAACGTCACTCAACTTGTAGAATTCATATTTTAAAGTACTTATCCTGCAGTCTCCAGGAGGTACCTGTGCTCCATGGTATGGTCATTACGTTTCCACCAAAGTGATGGTGTTGGCTATGGGTCATCTCAGAAGGTAAGAGAGCTCTGTACTCCCGTACTTGGATGACATGCTGCTCAAAGCTAGTTTGCCAGAGATCGTGTTGCATCTTCTGCAGGCAACAGCATCCTTTTTGTTCAACTTGGGCTTTTCCAACAATGTGCCCAAGTTTCACTTAGAGTCCTCTCAGTGCAGCCTCTTAATAGGGGCAGTACTAGATACAACATTGCTTTGAGCTTGCCCAGAGGATCCCAGACATTCTGAATATGATTCCAATGTTTCAGGAGGGAGCTTTGATTCCATCCCTTATGGTTCTCCACCTGCTAGGTCTGCTGGCTTCCTGCATCCCCATGGTCACATACACACGCTGGCACATGAAGGCGGTGCCTCCACAGGCAGTGGTTCTAGTGCAGGGAGATCTGGCGGACATCATCATGATCTCCTGGACCACTGTGGCAGAGCTGACTTGTGGGTTGGTGGTAGAGCACCTGTGTTAAGGAATGTCCTTCTGTCCTCCACCAGCTGTGACCACAGTTGTGACAGATACATTCACCTTTGAGTGGGGTGCTCATCTGGAGGAACTGGAGATCTGAGGCCTCTGGAATCCGGAAGTGCGAGTTCTACACCTCAACTTGCCCTGAAGGTGCTCTGGCTGGTACTCTCAGCTTCCTCCCATCCCTTTTCAGTCAGTCCTGTCCAGATTTTGACAGACAACCCAAATGCAATGAGGTACGTCAGCAAACAGCGAGGAGTGAGTTCTCATTCTCTCTATTGAGTCACATTAAGGCTCTGGACATGGGCACATCCGGGAGCGTTTTGGCCAGCACCTAACCATCTGGTCGGTTCTGTGAACACCAAAGCAGGTAACCTCAGAAGGCATCACCTTGCATATCACAAGTGTAATGTCCATCAGGTGGTTGTACAATACATCTTAAGCAGGTAGGGCACGGCTCAGGGGTAAATCTTTGTCACACCCAGCAATACCCATTTTCCATAGATCGGTGTCTGCCAGTATCCGCTGCAGTGCGTACTAGGTGGGTGTTTCAATTGCGGTGGAACTTTCCACTTTGCTATGTATTTCCTTCCATTCTCTTGATTCCTTGGGTTCTGAGGATGATTCACCAGGACTGGGACTGGACCCAACTCATTCTAATTGTCCTGGACTGGCCAAGAAGGGTGTGATACGCAGACCGTCTGTACCTATCACTTTGTCCCCTGTTTCGTCTTCCTCTCAGGGCGAACCTCAACTTCCAGTCGGAGTGGCAGGCTCTGCACCCCAACCTACAAAGCCTCCACCTTCATGCCTGGAGATTCAGCGGGACGCCTGAACTCCTAACTACCACCTCATGCAATCAATGTGATCATATCCGCTGGGTTGCCTCTCTATAAAGACAGTCTTCTTGGAAGGTGTGATAGATTTGTCACACGTTGTGTAGAGCATGTTTTGGATCCCTCAAGGCCTCACCTATCTCAGGTATTTCAATTCTTTTTTTCATTTTGTATTCAGCACTCTGCAGGGTACATGTATTTCCTTGCTCTCTCTTCTCCTGCATTTGTTTCTGCTTCCCTCATCTCCCAGTATGCTTGCTATTCACTAATTTTGCTAAAAGCTCTCGTAGAACTTCTAAGATTTGAACTCACTAGCAGAGCCTAGCTTGGATGTTGCCGCTCGTAAATCGGATATAACCACCATTCATCAAGAGGGAAGTGGAAATGGAAATCTGACCCGTGTAACACTAGCGGGCCTGCCTTAAGAAGACTGTGTATATTATGTGTATAATATTTGCACTGAGTTGTGCAACTTTGTATTTGTAGATAAAAAACCCACCCCTTTTTACATAAAAGCAAGTATTTGACTGGACAGTTATTTATTGGGGTTGCTGGGCGTATTTTGAGTTGTGACTCTGTGCTCAGTTTACACCTACCTCCTCCCCGAGAAGCCTTTAGCTGCTCGATCCACGCTACCACCGAGAGTCAGATGCTGAAGTGGTACTCTGCCCAGTTGCTCAGAGCCCATAGTAGGTCAGGCCCCTGGACATCAGGAGAAAAAGGCCTCAACCACCACTGCTGGACCCAGTAGCTCCTGCTTGCCCCATGGCCCTCTTAAAGGGGTTTTGAAAAGCCAATCAATGAATACTGAGCAACAAGCCCTTCGGTAAGACTCCCTTCATAACAGGGAGCAATCCATGATAGCGGCATGCTTAGACTGCTGGGAACTATAGTTCCCATGATACCAGTGAGGATTTTTGTGGCAACACTATCAGTGCCAAGCGCACCAGGTCCCAAGTGTCTCTTTTCAGAGCACCCCCTCCGTCTGCAGAGACCTAACGTAGAGACGTAGTGGCAGCATAGCAGCATCTTTGGGGGGGGGGGGTCGCACCCCTGATGCCGACTTGACGGAGGATTCTGAGGGGTCGGTGGGGACTGCCCTTGTCTCCTTAAAGCTGCAATTTGTTTCCTTATAAAAGAGCAAAAATAGTGTTTTCGAGGCCTGGGGAGTATTAGCACTAGGATGTTAATCTCTTACATGCGCTGTAGGGAAATAAGGAAGAAGGTCCAGTATCAGGAAGATTCAGGGGCATATTAGCAAGACCCACGTTAAAATTATCGCCGTTTTAGCGGCAGGAAACTGCCGCTAAAACGGCGATAATGGGCTTGCTAATATGCGTTATAGAATTCCAATAGAAGCCCAGGTTAGATGTGCAGGACATCTAACCTGGGCTTCTATTGGAATTCTATAACGCATATTAGCAAGCCTATTATCGCCGTTTTAGCGGCAGTTTCCTGCCGCTAAAACAGCGATAATTTTAACGTGGGTCTTGCTAATATGCCCCGATGTTTTTTGAGAAAGAGGAATTTCTGGACACTGTCACAGCAGGCCAGAAGAAGTCACGGAAGAACTGTGTATGTCCCCACCCCAAAAGACATGCTTGTAATATTTTCCCTATGTCTTCCCTAACTAGATGGTGTGATGTCATGCATGTTATGTATGCACAGAATTTCGGAGCCGTGTGGATGCCTAAGCAAAAGGAACAAGAATAGAAGGTTTTTTGTTTGCCTTATTTATGGAGAAAGGGATGGCGTTGTTGAGATCCTCAATTTGTTACTAGCAGCGATACTGAAACCAAACACTTCACAGCAGCAGATGATGCCACCACTGTGACTAATATTTACAGCAAGAACTGACTCTTATAATAGCAACAGTTAGAGGACATTGTATCAGCTGGGCCTCTGTTACTTCAGTTCCTCCATGAAGAAAACTAGGAAGCTAGGAGGAATGGGCATTAAATTGTTATCAGCATCATCACTGATGGTTAAAGTGGCTAATGCTACAGTGTTACTAACCAACTACTAGAGAGAATAATGACTGTGTATGTCCAAACTCACTGCAGTCCTTCTTGACATCAGTTAACCAGAGCTTGATGACTGAGATTTTCCTCAAACCTGTAACAGTCAAGTAATGAGGCACTAGTCCTAGTTGTACTGTACATTATTCCTTTAAATGTGCAAAACTGTGAGCCATTTAGTGGAGTAGTTCTATTTGGTAAAGTCTTTGATGAAACCCAAAGGGTTATTAGAATGGGCACAGATGAGGCCAAAGTAATAAGATCAATATCTCCTAGAAATCCTACCAATTGTTCGGCCTCTATGAGCAGGTATTATGGAGCTACTACTATTTCCAAATCGCAACTGTGACATCCTTAATAACGAAAGACCTATGTACATCAGTATACGTTCTGCAAGTTCATACTGGCCTCATAAGGACAGCTGAAAGCAGGGGAAGAGGGAGAAGCCTATCGCTGCCAAGTCAGTTTATACTGGCGTTATCATTGCTCAAAATAGAACTAGAAGGAGTTCTAGACTTAGAACTAGAGGGGGATTCATCCTTTGCAGCAGGAGGAACCAAGGCCTGGAACCATCTTCCTAGTCCTCTAAGATTTATTGACTCCAAAGCAACTTTCAGAAAGCAGTTAAAGAGGTGGATCTTTACAGCCCCCAATACACTATGCGATTCTCTTATCCTCTGAGGCAGTTGCTTCCTAGGTTTGATCTTGCATGTGTTGACTAGCGTTGTCTCAGCATAGTGACAAGATGCTCCTTTTGGAGTGGTAGTGCACTCTATAAATACTAATTTCAATTCAAATGATCTGGTTGTAGGGAAGTACTTTGCAAAATGCCTCAGTATTGGAAAATATTGCATCATATCAGTGGGTAATTCAATTAATTTCAACAGGCCAGCTATGATGTGTATGGTCAGAACGCAATTGCTGCTATCACAGAAGATCTCATATGCTCATCTACCTTTTGTAAAAGCAGAGATTAATTCTCTTTTAGACCAAGCACTGGCAAAGCTATTCAGTCTCAATTTGCCAATGCTGTGTGGACGAAGCTTTTGGCTTTTCAAATACCAGAGGCTTTTAATATCTGCAGACATTGGCAAGCCAATAGTTGCGACCACCCATGTTTAAAGTACAGAAACAGTGTAAAACCGTAGAACAAATTGGAGGATATTTACAAGAAAAGTGTTGGAGCGCGGTGTTACGCCAAAATTGGCAATGCCGCGCTCGGACATTTTCAAAACGCAGGGATGCGCCGTATTTACCAAAATACGACACACCCCTGCATTTCCGCTAGCGCTAATGCTAAAAAAGCTGCCTAGCGCCAGCGCAGGCACCCTTGCGTCATGTTGCAAGGGTGCCGGCGCTGCAGGGGCGATTGTTTATGTGCAGGAAGGGACACCTTCCTGCAAATATACAATCAATAATGGCCCACTGAAACCCCATTGCCCGCCCCTTTGCCGCAGCAGCCTGTCGCGGAAAGGGGCAATTTTACAAGGTGACGTTAAGTGACTTAGCACCACCTTGTAAATATAGGGAATGGTGCAACGCCACCGGAGCGTCAGAAAAAGTGACGCTCCAGTGGCGTTAGGAGCTTGTAAATATGCCAAATTGTGTTCTATACTTTCAAGAAGGCTGCCACATGACGTGATGCCTTGTTGCGTCATAGAACTAAGTATCTATATTGAAAGCCTGACATCTGGAAGGTAGACAAAACAATGTTTTCTATATTTTCTACATTCTTTTATGTACATTTAACATGGGCAATCACCACTTACTAATTTGCCGATGCTGATGAATTTTAAAAGCATACAGCATTGGCAAAGTCAGTAGCACCTACCACTGTGACACGGAAGAGTATTGGTAGGAGAGGGACAAACTAAAAAAATAGGGGGTCTCCAAGGCTACACTTGGGCGGTCAGCAGCTGTCAGAAGTTCTTGGCTACCAACTCTCTTCTTCAGCTTTTGCGAGCCTGTAGCTGGAACAGGAAGTCAGACAAATGACTCTTGGAGTCACTTTTTCTGTCTGAGGCTCTGGGATGACTTATTCTGCCCACTCCCAATGTGGCAGAACCCTTCTCTTGCCTCGTGGAGCTCCCTAGTCCATCCCAGAGGTGTAGCTACCTGGGGGCTACACGCCAACGGAAAACCGGTTCGACCACGGCTCCCCTTTCTATGTCCCTGATGCCAACCTATCTGTAAGAACAAAAGAGCAGGCCCTATTCTGTGTGTTCACCATTTGCCCTTCAAAAGCGGCTTCCCATTTGAAGCTCGCCTTTTGGGCTCACACCCTGTTTGGCCTTTCTGTCAGGGAGAGGTCACACCTCTCTAATGGCAGGCCCTTTGTGTTCCTTCCTGAGAGGCGTTCACACTTCCCCACAGGAAGGCAGAAGACAATGTTGTGGCCAGCAGCTGTTCACTGGAAAACTTTGGGCAACAAAGTGGCTACTTACTAAGTTTGCCATTTGTGCAAAAGTTACATTAAATTCGACATCAGCATCAAATCAGGTTTAATGCAACAATTGTTTTATACTTTGAAGTATCATATTTAGTATTCAGAAGTTAGCACTGCTGAGTAGATTGCAATGTTCCTTCTCATGTAGGTAAATGTTTCTGTCTATAAATCTATAAATGGAGTGAAAATGTGGCTATCGCCGCTAGCTGGTTGACTGAGAATATACCTCTACATATCTGTTAGACCAGTAGAGGGTTTAGTTTTCAATTTGAATGCAAGACAATTCCAATAATAGTGCCCTGGAAGATAAACATAGATTATGTCTGTTACCTTCAATCAGAAGGCATAATACTAATCTAGTGAAGAGCATAATGTCTGTTTTGGTGTGTGTTAATTTGAATCTTTCTGAAGTTGCGGCAATTTGAGGCATTTTCCTTTCACATCTTCCTACTCAGTGTCTCCATCTGAGAATGCCTACCAAATTATTCAGTAGCCAGTGCTAAGCAAGAGTTGATATGAATGTTTGGTGTATTTCTTCAACTGGCGGAAATCAAAATCTGTTTTTGAAAATGGGATTTTCAACTTAACTATGCTGATTGTAGCTTTCTTCTGAAGAGACCATCTAGTCTTTAATTGTGCTTTCATATTGAATGCACATATGTTTTAACATGGGAGAACTCTTTTTTTAAAAATATGTAGAATATTTTAAGCACAGTTTTTATCTTTATTATCCTAGCCCACATATTTTGAAGAAACCCTACTAACACTGAAAGCCATGTTTAAAAGTCTAATAGTCTTTTTCTAGACTAATTTTAATAAGGGATTTTACTTTACAAATGATGAGAATTATTTTTCTTCTCATTTTAGTGGGACCAAGACATAGCAATTGTGAAAAAGTAGATTATTATTAGGGGTGGATGGCAGTGCGCCTCAAGTTATAAGGTCATTAATCTTGTAAGGTCCAGTAAAGGTTTCAGTAATTTGAACCTTAGCTAAACTCCTGGTATCTATGCCACAGAGCAGACAAGCTTGACTTAAGAAAATGTGCAAAGCATTTAGAAGTACCAAAACAGTTAAAAAGTCAAAAACAAAACACAATAAAAATCCCACTCCAATTTATAAAACCTAGAGAATAATTTAATGAATAAAATGACATCAAAATGACAAAAATCCAATAAGGGGAACCAGAGATATGAGTTTGTAAAGTTTTAAATAAAAATAGCACCAGAAAGCGTTTAGCGCCAACAACGGTTATCTGGTTGCGTATGACTGAGGCCAGGGTGCGATTTAAGGCCAACTGTGATGGAGCACGGGTCGTATATAGAAACCAGGTTCGACCCGGTCAGACATTTTACCTTCAGACTTAGGGCCCTATTTAGTCTTCGGCAGAGAAGGTACTCCATTGTAACGGCAATGGAGTACCTTCTCCACCAAAGCAAAGTTTGGCCCACCTCATTTGGGTGGAATTTGGGTATGCAGATTGGTGGAGACTACTCAATTTCCACCGCCCTCATATACCTCCGACGGCCTGATGGAATAAGGACCATCGGAGGTTTGGCCATTTCTTCGCCTGCCCTATTTAGAGTGGGCAAACACATGGCCATTTTTCACTCTCCGTAACCACCAGGTAAAACCTGGCAGTGACGCCAGTGAAAACTGCAAAATGGCCCCCATGCCATGGGAGAAATCTCTCATGGCGAGGCAGTGACAGCAGTGAAAGCTGCAAAATGACCCCTACGCCATCGGAGAAATCTTCCCTGGCAAGGGGGGTCATTGTTTTTTTATTTCCAAAAAGAAAATTCTGCTTTGGAATTTTCTTTTTGAAAATAAAAACAAATGTTGGAAGTTTGATGGACGACTCCATCATGTTGACAGAGCCATCCTTCAAACTTTCTAAGCAATCACAGGAACTGTCCTGATGGTGGTTCCTGTAAATGTAAGAGATGCCCAATGGGCCGGCGGACATCTCAAGATTTGGTCAGTACGTACTCCCTCAGGGCACTGGAGTACTTTGCAACATCACACTGATGGAGTAAATTCTCATCCACCAAACTCTAAATCAGGACAAAAGTCTCTGAAATGGAAGTCAAAAATCCTCCGCAGGGGAAGGCAGCAGGGTGGGGATGAAATGGGCTGCACAAGGCTAGATAGCTGTCGGATGAGGTCCTGGTGAATCTGTTGAGTTTTGGCAGGACAGCTCAGAGTGGGGGAAATTAAAATTTTAGCCCAAGGAAGGTCCCTCATTGGCTGGAGACTCTTGGCGCCTTCATCCCCGTGAAGATTTCTACGTTCGGACTTAGGTTTTTGGAGCTTGGATTCCTCCAGCAGGGCAAGGCTGATCTGTAGCCAAACCCAAGAGGCCGGATACCCTCTCGGCAATGTCCCCTTGAAATGGTTTTGCTCCTGCAAAAAAGCTCTGAGCAGGAGCAACCTGAATCTTTGACCCAACGGCAACGCACTTTTGTCAGATGAACTTAGTCGGATGGAAAGTTTGTCTCAGTCCACCAGAGGACTTTGGAGCCAAAAAGTTTCTAAGTCCCAGGTTAACTTTCATAATGTTAGGAGGGGAACACTTTAACACATCCAAGGGTACCAGGATCTCAAGAACAGTATTTGAAGGTTAAGACTCCAGCAGAAGCAACCAGCTGGGTCCGGGACAGGCCCAGTTAGAACTGGTCAACTGGGCTCTTCAGGAAAAGGGCCTTCGTGCAGCTTTTTGAGGCCCAGTAGCTTAACAGGAGGTCGGACAACTGGCACCTTGGAGTCCAAAGTGGCAGCAGGTCCCGCCCTTCAGGTCCCATCACAGATCTCAACAGGAGGTGCAGTCCTTCTTCTGTCTTTCACAGGTCCAGTAGTGTTCTGAGAAGGGTAATGTGCGTGCCTCATTTATGCCTGGCACCAGCCTGTGGATGGGAGTGACTCCTGGCTCCTCCCTAACCAATAGGATAAATGCTACCCCCTTTTGCAGCACTTCCTGTCTGCCCTACAGCAAGCAATCCTACAGAGCTTGTGTGCCCACCCCATGTGTGACCAGGGAAATGAGCTACGCCTCTTCTGTGGTCACTTCAAACCAGTTCTGAGGGCAGTTTCTCTCCCACTGGGATTGGTGCTTGCTTGGCTGGGGAAACAAAGAAGAGTCTTGCCCAGGTCTCAGCTAACATTTGCCTATGACAGCGTAGGCCTCTTTGAAGTTAATCAAATACCTGGGCACAGCTCAGTTGGGCATTTTGCCAGAGAAACATAAGCACCTCCCCACCCCCAAGGCTTTTGTCCTGCTCTTGGAGCAGTATTTACACCTCCTCAAGGGGGCTATTCAGCTGCCAGGTGACAATGCAAGCTCATGCAAATAAACCTCCAGAGGCTTTAGGTAGGGAGATTTAACTTTATAAAAGTACCTTATGCATAATAGTTATTATAATATTGATTTTACCATTATATTAGATTTCAAATAGGAGTCTTTGGATTTTATTTCTAACTGTTTCCTAACCATAATTGGCATTATTAAACTTTATTTTTTTTGATTTATCACAAAAACAAGACATTGGCATCAAATAAATACGTATGCATACATTTCGTTGACAGCAATTATAGGCGCATGAGACACAAGGCCGCACCAAGAAGGGAAGGGGCAAAGGGAACAGAAGAATCATTTCTAAACATGTCGCTGCGGGGAGAGGGGGCGGCAACAAGGCACCCCACCCAGTGTGGACCCCCTCAGAGCCAGGCGTCGCGTTCCCCACTAGAAACAGACCCCCGGTTATATCAGCATCACTCTGCTCACTAGTAGTGACATCCCGGGAGGACGGCTCCACCTCCGTCAACCCTGTGGCACACAGGACCCGCCAAGCCATCAGGTCATCCTGCAATTTCTCATCCCGTCGGGTGTGCTTCATGTGGGCCTCTTCAGCCAGCGACCACTCTCGGACGTCTTTAAGCCAAGCAGGAAGTTCAGGGGCCCGCTGCCCCATCCAAGTTATGGCCACCCTGCGCCTGGCAAGCACCAACATTAACTGTAAGAGTTTATAGGGGAGTTTCTTCCTCTTGGGCCTGCGAACCATCGCGAGTAGACACTGCAAGGGATCGAGGGCCACCCGAAGCCCCGTGGCGCTTACCACCCTAGGCACTACCCCAGACCAAAACTGTGCAACCAATGGACATTCCCATGCCAAATGTAAAAAGCCTGCATTGTCTGCTGCACATCTAGGACAACCAGCGCCCCTGCTACTGTCAATGCGCCTCAGTGACACCGGGGTAAGGTAGGTGCGGTGTAGGTAATTAAAGTGTGTTAGTTTAAATCTGGCATTGCATGAAACGGTGTGTGTAAGGGAGCCTATGCGTGCCCACTGTGCCTCCTCCAGCGGAGCAGCAAGGTCCCGCTCCCAGGCAACCCTAGACGGCGGGACCGGAGGGGTAGAATCCTGCCTCATCGCGTTGTATAGGAGGGAGATCAAACCGCGCCCCCGGCCGCACGTAAGTATAACATCCAGGGTATGCGTCAGTGGTGGAATGTCTGGGTACTGGGGCCAGGTGATCTTCACTACGTCCTGCATACCCCTGAAATGCAAAAATTGGCCTTGTCCAAGACCAAAACTCTCCACTGCCTGCTCATAAGTGATAAAAGTTTCATTAGGGTATAAATCAGCGAGAACCTCACATCCTCCCTCCCTCCAGAGTCGGAAGGACATATGACGTGCCATAACTATAAATGGAGCCAGTATCCAGGGCGAGAGCTCCCTGTGAAAGGGCGCCCTTCGGAGGACCGTCTCAACAAAGCGCTGCCATATACCAGCAGTATGTCGCACAGTATAGGGGAGATAAACATCCGATCCCGCACCCTGCATCAGTGCCTCCTGCAGTGTCTGGGTGTCTGCCCCAGCAAGCAAAAGGCGCTTCTCCCAGTTGTCAGTGTCGGTGAACCAACGGGCCGCATGTTGGAGCTGGGCGGCATAATAGTATAGGTCAAATCGAGGGGCTTCGAGACCGCCCTCCTCGTAAGTACGGACAATGGTGCGAAGGGCTACCCTACTACGCCGACCTGCCCAGAGCAAAGATGTGAGCAATGTATTGAGAGTTTTAAAAACTCGCGGTGGCAGAGGGCAAAGTGAGTTCTGTAGCACATAAAGTACCCTAGGGAGCATCACCATTTTTGAGATGGCGAGGCGGCCCATCAGTGAAAGTGGGAGAGTATTCCAGAAACGCACGGACTGTTGCAATGCCGTCGTGACGCGGTCCACATTCCGGACTAGTGCCTGCTCATCCGTCAGGGTCACCTGAATACCTAGGTAACGGAATGCCGTCCGCTCCCACCGCAGTTCCAGATCCGGCAGATCCTCCGAAGGCACTGCCGCCAGCCCCGCCAAGGGAAAAACTAGGGATTTGCCACGGTTCAGCCGCAATCCAGAGACCTCACCAAACCGATCCAGGTGGTGCAACAGCACCGGCAGGGCATCACGGGGGAGGTCAAGTAAAACAAGGCGTCGTCCGCGTACAAAGAAATGACGTGAGTCATGGTTCCCAGCTGAATACCCCACCGCGCCATATCTGCTCTAATCCGGACCGCAAAGGGCTCTATAGCGAGGGCAAACAAGAGTGGGGAGAGAGGACACCCCTGTCGTGTACCCCTCCCGAGTTGCCACTCTTCGGACCGCGCGCCCCGAGCTTAACTCTAGCGCATGGGGCCTTATATAAGATACGAACCCAGCGACAAAATTGGGGGCCCATCCCCACAGCACGCAAGACCTCGAGAAGATATCCCCAATCCACCGTGTCAAAAGCCTTGGCAAGGTCAATAGAGACCAAAACCATCTGCTCCTCGCTGTCCCGCACCTCATGCAAAATGTGAGTCAGTCGCCGTAGGTTCATGGCCGTGTTGCGTCCCGGTATGAACCCACATTGATCCTCATGGACCAGGCGGGCCATATGCGGCGCCAAGCGAGAGGCCAGGAGCTTGCAAAGGATTTTTATATCCGTATTAATCATTGTAATCGGCCGATACGATGACGGTTCGTGTGCATCCCCCCTGGTTTCAAGATCATACAAATCTCCCCCTGTGTCATACTTGGTGGGAGGATTCCTCGTTTGAAGGCCTCATTATAAACTTGCAGGAGGAGAGGGGGCAGAATGTCGGGGAATGCTTGGTAGAACTCGGGCGGAAAGCCATCACTACCCGGAGATTTGGCCCGCGGAAGCTGCTTCAACGCGGATTGAACCTCGCACAGTGTCAGTGGCTCATCCAGTTCCTGCCGTGCCTGTTCAGACATGGTGATCAGGGTCAACCCATGCAAATATGGGAGATAGGATGCCTCCCCTACCACAGGATCCGCGGTGTATACTGCCTGAAGATGTGCTTGAAGGACCCGCAATAATCCCACCTGTGAATGCACCAGGGCCCCAGAGGAGTCCCGTAAAGCCTCAATCGCAGCAGGAGCGTGTTCTCGGCGGAGGATCCAGGCCAAGAGACGACCAGATTTATCCCCTTCTCTGTAAAGGCGCTGTCTGTATTGCGTGAGCGTATATTTATCAAGCCTATCTAGGATGTCATGGATGCGCTCCTGGATCTCTCGTTCCCCATCCCTCTCGGATGCGTCAGTGACTGTCAAAGTCTGCACCGACAACAGCCGGCATTCCTCGTCTCGGAGCTCTTGTTGGAGCTGCTTCCGAACCCCAAACGTCACACTCAGACATGCCCCTCTCACTACCGCTTTCAGGGCTTCCCATTTAGTAGCCTGCAATAGGTCTGTCCCACCCCAATTGAGATCGACGTAATCCGTAAGGGCAGTCTCTACATGGTGCCTCCCCACCGGATCCTCAAGAATCTCTGCCTGCAACCTCCAAGTCCGCGGGCGGCATCTCGGGGCTCCCCACTCCATCACGCATGCGACAGGGGAGTGATCAGATAGGAATCGCGCGAGATGGGTCACCTCCAGAGACATGTTGGGATCGGGATTCGCGACTAAAACCCTGTCGAGGCGGCTATATGTGTTATGAGTAGATGAGAAGCAGGTATACACTTTCTGGGTTGGGTGTCTTTGACGCCATACGTCTTGGGCCCCCAGATTCCCCATAACCTCCCGGAGTTTCACGGTCATTCTGGGTTTCGTGCCAGTGCGGGAGGGAAATCTGTCCAGGGCAGGATCGAGAACACAATTAAAATCTCCCAGCCAAAGCAATGGAACCTCTAGTTCCGAGACCAGGACCTCCTGCAAGGACTGATAAAAACCCGGGTCATCCGTGTTTGGCGCATATGTGTTCACTATGGCAACGTCTCGACCATCTAGCCTAGCCCTGAGGAGTAGGTACCGCCCCTGGATATCAGCTTCCACATATTGGACGGCTAGAGGAACCCCGGGCGCCACCCACACAAGGACCCCTCTAGCATAGCTCGAGAAGGAGGAATGAAAGAGCTGGCCCCGCCACTTCTTTGCCAGTTGTTGAGCCCCCTCGTCCGTGAGATGAGTCTCCTGAAGGCATGCTAGGGATACCTGATTTCTACGAAGGAAAGACAGGACCCTGTACCGCTTAGTGCATGTACCCAGCCCCCTCACATTCCAGCTTAAAAATTTAAACCCCATAGTGGTTGTAACTCCCAATCCCCGGGCAGACCATGCCCTACGCAGCGACCATGCTGTGCCTCAACTGCAATGCATACGATGCCAACAAAAACCCAACAAAACCCCCTTAGAGCCCCCCTCCCCCACCCACGAGCAATTTACTGTCAACCAAACATGCAGAAATGCCCTTCCCGTGCTGGTGCCAGGACGTGCACAGCGAACCCATGAGCCCAACAGGGCCTAACTCCATTTATGAATGAAAGAAAAAGAAAGAACCCCTCCCCCTCCCCAAAGTCCGACCCCCGACCGGAACCAGCCGCTCATGTCCTGGGTATATATCCCGGGCCACCCAACTAGAATCTGATGCAGATAGTGCAGACCAACGCAATCAGCGGAGCCCAACAAAGACAGCCATCGTCATCCCTGTGATCTCGGCAACATCTCTAAAATCCCCAATGTGGCCTAATCCCCGATCCCTCCCAGCCCAGCCCCATCCACCCCAACTTTGGGAAGAACAACAGGAGACCAGCAATAGGGGCCCACAAGGAGCCCATGCCCGAATCAGGAAATGCACGGGGAATGTACAGATGCGGGACCAGCAGCGGACCCCCCCCCGACCCGCATCCTCAACCACGGAGCCACCACGGACCAACTGCCGGCGTGACAAAGTGAGGCAGAGGGTCCCTGCGCCCTCAGGGTGGGTCCGCAGCAGCAGGAGGCGGATCCATAATAGTTTCTGGAATCACTTGATTAGTGGGTAGAAGGGTGTCCGGCACCAAGCTCTCCCCCGGCAGTCCCACCATCGTGCCCGGGGAGAAGCCTCCGAGTCCGAGGAGTCCACACGCAGAGCACCATCATTCCCCACCGTGATCCGCTGTCGTTCCTCCCTGGCGCCGGCTAGGGCCCGGCCCCCGCGTCTACTTCTGCGTCTTCTCCTGGGTCTGGTTCCCCAGGTACTCCGGGATTCCCCCGCTCACGCTCGGGGAGGGCCCCCCTCGGACCTCGAGCCACTCCCATACTTCCTCCGGTGAGTCAAAGAATTGAGCCTTTCCCTGGGAGATCACCTTGAGTTTCGCTGGGTACAATAGCATATATTGCAGACCAAGTTCACGGAGCTTTTGTTTAACGCCCAGATAGGATTTTCGCTGTTCCTGAACGTGGCGGGTGTAATCAGGATAAATGGATATTCTTGCGCTCTCGTAAGTGAGGTCCGCTGCCTCCCTAGCGGCTTTCAGGATACAATCCCTGTCCCGGTAGTTCAGGATCTTAGCTATGAGGGCCCTAGGGGCCCCGGGCGGAGGCGGAGGGGTCAACGCCCTATGGGCCCGTTCCACCACAAAGACCGCAGACAATCCCGTGGGGCACAGCTTCGTTCGGATCCATTCCTCTAAGAAGCGCTCCGCATTGCCCTGCTCCGCGCGTTCCGGGACACCCAGGACCCTGATGTTACTGCGTCGGGCCCTGCCCTCCGCCTCCTCCGCTCTGCGCTCCAACGCACCGGTCGTGGTGGTGAGCTGGGTAACCTGGTGTTTCAGGGAGGCCACCTCCCCCTGTAGCTGGACGATGTCCCCCTCCGCCGTAGAGACCTTATCTGACACCTTCCGCAGATCCGCCCGCAGTAGGTTCACATCAATGGACACCGCCTCTATTTGCTGTCCCAGGGCAGTGTGGGAGCCCCGTATAGCCTCCAGCAATTCGGCTCGGGACGGCTCAGTAGCGGAGTCACCCTCGCCCTCGAGGCCGGTCTGGCGAGTGATCCTCTGTGTAGGGATACGCTGCGTGGTGTACTGCATAATCGTATTAGGATTAGAGGCGCGCGGGGGCTTATCCTTACCCATGGTGCAAAACTCAGGTCGGCAAGTATGGCGTTCACCTGACCCGGTCCGGTCCTGTAGTGTGGTCTCGTCCCCTCCGTCGACACAGGGAGCACAGCCGAACAATCCGGGGTTCAGCGGACCAGCGGCGCCCCTCCCGGGCACCCACTCCGGGATGGCGTCAACCACGGGCGATCAGGCCGGGCAATCTGGCTCCCCAGGGTCACTTCACCACTTCATCAGCTCCAGTTCATCAACTCGGGCCCACTGTATAGCCACCGCTGGGGTCTTTGGCACCCCTCCCGGCTCCAGGATCACTGTCAGGAGTGCCCCGAAAGAAGGGCCAGACACCTCCGCCCTCCCTCAGGAGGGCACTCCGCGACCAGGGGGGGCCCGGACAGGAACCCCCACTCCACTCACAGCGCGCACCGTGGCAGGCCGGCCCCCACCACCACGCCCGCCTCCTACCAGGTCAGCGTCGCCAAATAGCCGGGGGAGGAGTGCACGACTCCAGCATCTCCCAAACGGCCGTCGTGGAGCACCTCGGGCCCCGCAGCCCCGGGCCCCGATCACGATCCGCTGCGCAATGCGGGACCAGGCAGGCACCCCAGGGCCAGAGAGAATCCACCAGGCCTCGGGCCCCCGTAAATTAAGGCCCAGCGCCCGTCAGCGCGCCGCGCAGGCCTCCAGCCCGCAGGCCTCCAGCCCGCAGGGCCGTGTCGCAGGGATCATGGCCGGCACCCCACCGGGATCCTCCGGGGGACAAGACCGTCGTCCGGGCCGGTCCGAGGGCCACAGCACAATGTCAGGGGGAGCTCCCACACTCAGGGCCCGAATCCTGCTCACGCGAGCAAAGGCCGCATCCCCGGCCTCCCGTAGGAGCGATCAGCCGGAGCAGCCGCCGCCGGAACAATTCCGCCGGTCTCCAGGGCGGACCCGGCTCCGAGACAGGTCCGGAGCACCGCCGCTCTATTCAGGGCTCCAGGCGCTCAGAGAGTACTGTTGTGGGCGCCCGGAAAGGATTGCACAGGATATTTTGCGGCTGGCGGGTCGGGAGCCGAAGGAGCTTACGTCCTGTCGGCCATGTTGCTTGGCCACCATAATTGGCATTATTAAATATAATAATGTAACCCAGTGTTTTCCTGTAACAGTCAGCATTGCTACAGTGAAAATAGCTTTTGGAGCTTTTTTCGCTGTAAGGACATGTTTAACACTAAACGTTTACATGTCCTACTTTTATATACCATACACCTTGACTTATGGGCAGTAGGACTACTTAGGAATGACTTCTTATTTGAAAGGAAGTTTTAGGCCTGTCAAAATGGGTTATTGTGACAAACTGAACATGCACGTTAAAACTGCCACAGCCAGGCTATGATGGTAGGCTCACAGTCATGTTTCCTCTGTCACTGTAGTAGGTGTTATGTTATGTTATGTTATTTTATTTTATAACACGCACAGATACTCAAGAGTGTCCCGGCACAAAACCAAGAGGAGTGGAAGGCTGGCATTAGACAAAAAAAAACGTTTTCAGGTTCTTCTTAAAAACCAACAGGTCCTGAATGTTCCGTAAAGCTAAGGGAAGGGCGTTCCATGCCACAGCAGCTTTCCGGGTGAGAGAGCTGCCACCTAGCCGCTGGTATTTAAAGCGAGGAACCTGGGCTAGACATTGGGACGTAGAACGCAATTGTCTCAAAGGGGCATAAAAGGAGAAGCGTTTTTGCAGATAGGTAGGGCCGTGGCCATGGAGAGCGCGATGGGCAATAACTAAAGATTTGAATTTGACCAGTTCGGCTACGGGAAGCCAGTGCAGTGAGCGTAGGTGATGTCTCACACTATTTCTGGAGGGAATGTCAAGAAGAAGTCTGGTTGCCGCATTTTGGACCACCTGAAGCTTCTTCAACAGATAGCCAGGGATGCCAGCATAAAGAGCATTGGCATAATCAAGCCGAGACAGGATGAGAGCACAGATGACTGTTTCTTTCACCGCCCTGGGAAGAAGAGGAAGAAACTTCCTAAGGGTTTTAAGAAGACTGAAACAGTTGCCAGCAAGCTTCTTGACCTGAGTAGGGAAAGAAAGGTTCTCTTCAAACCACACCCCCAGGTTCTTAGCGGGCTTCCCTGTTGATGTAGGCAGGGGGAACTCGGGTGGCCAAAGAGTTTCCCTGAAATCGGAAGGGAATTTTCCAAAGAGGAGGATCTCCGACTTCTCTTCATTACACTTGAGTTGTGCGGCAGCAAGCCATTTGAAAATAGAAGACAAACAGTGTTGAGCAGAAGAGACTGAGTCCGCATTTTTTTCCCATGTGAAAAGAAGCTGCGTGTTGTCAGCGTAAGCGATAACCTTAGCCCCCAGATCCTCTGCCAAATATACCAAAGGTGTAACATAAATGTTGAAAAGAAGGGGGCTAAGGGAGGACCCCTGGGGGACTCCTGTTGTCACTGACTGAGGAGAAGAAGAGGACGGCGGAAGCCAGACCTGCTGAACCCGTCCTTCCAAGAAGGACCTGAACTTGTGTGAGGTGGCACAATGGGTGCTGTTGTCCACTAGTGACATTTAACTTAAAGGCTCTGGGTGCACTTCGTACCATAGACAAGTGACTTATAGGTAAGTTAAATCTGTCTATTTTGACATGTTTTAGGGGTCAGAGCGTATGCACAGGGGCTTGGTTAGCTGAGTACCAGTGCACAAAGTCAAAAAAACAGCAGCATTAGGCAACAGAAAAGAGAAATAGAGGAATATTCCTACTATCATATCCTAACTAGTTTTGAAGTGGGCATTAAGACTGACAAATAATTATGTTACTAAATATCCAACTAAATCTTATACTCACTTTTAGTAGTACCTCTGGATATAGAATCCAAGGCCTGTGCTCCCAAATTTCAAAAGTGGACTTTAAAAAGGATGCACTCATCCCTAGGTCATCACTACACCCATTAAAATACCAAGCTGTTATAATAACATTCTTACAAGCATCATCAATCTGTAAACATTGCTAAGAATATCACCCAGATGTACCAAACATTTCAACTTTCATACTAATCAACAGAAACAAAAATTATGGTCTGTTGTTCTTTTATTCATTCCAGACATTTTCCCTCCTTTTTCCCCTACGCAAAATCTCTAAATTACATATAAAGTTGGCCCTCTAGAGTTTTGTGTACTTTATTATGACTGTATTGATAACATTTTGTATACTTTCTTTCTTTATCTCTTTGTAGAGTGAAAACTCCCCATGCCACTTAAAACCAGATTTGAAAGCATTGCCTGAATCCTAGGCAGAGTAAGTAAAAACGAGAACAGCCTTCACACCAATAAAGAGTAAGTATGCATCAAACAATGTGGGACACAGAAAACCTTTTTAAGATAAACACAAGCTCTAGTTGTGAAGAATGTGAGGCCTGCGCAAGAATTAGGTCCACAATTTACCCTTACTGGAACCAAGCCCCCCATTGTAGCACTTGACACTTTCAGGGTAACGAAACATAGCAGTCCCAGGTCTACCCAGGGGAGATAGTGTGGGCTAGTAATCACCATACGCTGGCACGCAATAATAACACTCAATAAATAATTGTCTGGTCAGTGCTTTTTCCTTGAAAAAGTTAAAGCACATTTATTACATTCACACTACTAATACTATGCATTAATTTACAAATAAATACATCAGACAGATAGACATACCTTTGATGACATTCTGTAATCACTTTTGACCCTTAATGGGTCATGACCCCCAAAATCACAGTACCACCCCACCTAAGAGGACAGAATGCCATTAGTACAGGCTAGAACAATAATTCTACCGCTACCTGCTGTTAGCAAGGGTTAAGCCGTAGTTTTAAAATATTGTTATTTTTACTGTATCTTTTAATAGCGATGAAATTGTACCTTTTTTAACCAGACCACTTTGCACTTTGTCAGCGTATTTTGCACGTACTTTCTGAAGGAGTGGAAACAGCACCTTTTGTTCCCTGTGATCCCCCCGGTCCACCGCAGTCATTAGCGGGCTGTTTGATGTGGAGGGTGATCGCGGGGAATCTAAAACAAAAAAGGGTGACTCACTTCCTGGCAGGGCCACATTTAACCGCCATCTTGTAAAAGGAACAGTCTAGTCTTTCCGCTCCCAAACCAAGCCGGGCATTAGAAAAGGAGGACATGGCGCGTGCGCGCAGATGACTAAGAAGACAGAACGCCATTAGTACAGGCTAGAACAATAATTCTACCGCTACCTGCTGTTAGCAAGGGTTAAGCCGTAGTTTTAAAATATTGTTATTTTTACTGTATCTTTTAATAGCGATGAAATTGTACCTTTTTTAACCAGACCACTTTGCACTTTGTCAGCGTATTTTGCACGTATTTTCTGAAGGAGTGGAAACAGCACCTTTTGTTCCCTGTGATCCCCCCGGTCCACCGCAGTCATTAGCGGGCTGTTTGATGTGGAGGGTGATCGCGGGGAATCTAAAACAAAAAAGGGTAGCTCACTTCCTGGCAGGGCCACATTTAACCGCCATCTTGTAAAAGGAACGGTCTAGTCTTTCCGCTCCCAAATCAAGCCGGGCATTAGAAAAGGAGGACATAGCGCGTGCGCGCAGCAGACGTGCGTAGCGGGCGCGCCGCCGGCGCGCCAAAGGCAAGCCCATCTGCGCCCGTCCGCGTCTGGACCGCGCCCAGCGCCGGAACCCCTGGTCCTGTGGCATTAAAACCCACCAACGCTATCAGGTATTCTGGCGAGAAACTATTAGCGCTAAGACAATGTAACTCCAATAATGCCCCCTATCTCCCCTATCAGGGTAATAATACTGTCCAAGTTAGATGGTCCCCTGATAGTTATACACCAGAACCAGAGGAGACAGAATCAACTAGGTCCCCTCCAACAAATAAAAGTAGCATCCAGTGCCTGCTCCTAAATACTAGATCTCTGGTGAAACATCAGTTAGAGTTCCACGATCTTGTTCTAACGCTAAATTCAGATGTGGCATTCATAACAGAAACATGGGCGGATGACAGCTCCGGTCCTGATATTGTTGCGGCTACACCCCCTGGGTATGCCACTTTCAGATTAGATAGGCAAATTAAAAGAGGGGGAGGACTGGCAATCCTTTATCGAGACAACTATAATACCAGATTCGAACCACTAGTCACAGTGGGCTTCGAAGCGATGACTTTCTCGATTGAGCCGCCAGACTCATCAGTTATAAAAGGAATTCTAGTTTATCGCCCTCCAGGAGACAGGAACAGTTTCATTGATAAACTCTGCACTGTGATGGAAACTCTAATAATCAATGAGAACTTCACGGTGTTGGGAGATTTTAATTTCCATTTGGAAAACACAGAGGACCCTAACTCGCTAAGATGTATTGATGTAATGGACTCATTTTGACTGCCTCTAGTTACGAAGGGTCCAACACACAAGGCCGGACATATGTTGGATGGTATATTTTCCAACTGGGAGGACATTGTGGTATCACCGTCCCTCCCAATGACCTGGTCAGACCACTGGGCGGTCAACTGGCTTATGATGACTAAAACAGTCCCCCAGCATAGACCAACAATTCAACAAACCACTGGTAGAGCTTGGCATAAAGTCCGCCCAGATGAATTTGAAGAGGCGACTGGAGAACAATGTGGATCATAATGTTGAGATTCTCTCTCGCTGGCTTAATACTGCGCTGGATAAGATAACACCCATCATTAGCAAAACAGTAAAAAGAAAGGTGTCTCAACCCTGTTATAATGAGAATCTGAGACTATCAAGACAGGAATGTCGTAGACAGGAACAAAGATGGAGAAAAAACTATGAGGTAGAGGAGAAAATCGCATATAAAGCCAAACTTGCAAGGCATAAGAAAGATATAATAGAAGCAAAAACAGATTATTTCTAAGCATATAAAAAATCCTTTTCTTTCCTTTTCTCTTATTTATTTTTCTTCTCTTTCTTCTTTTCCCTCTTTCTACTTCTTTCTTGCTGGGTTTTTCCCGGTTGCTATTTTTGTTTTTCTTTTTTGTGATGATTTATCTTTTCTCCAATGTAATACAAATGAAATATTTGGGTCTCTATGTTTTTTGTAATGGACTTTATTGATGCATATCCATTATTTATAACATTGCTTCTATGTATTCTTTTTATTAATTAGGGATTATTTATTGTTCAAATCTCTTTTTAAATGTATTGCATATTGTGATATCTTAACTATTTATATTCTCTCTCTTAAATTAATAAAATTTATTGAACAAAATGCTTGCGATACTAATAAAACCCTTTTCTCAGTTATCAATAAGTTGGTCAAACCTAATAAGGCTAGTCATACGGAATCAAATCAAGACTTTTGTGATCTATTGGCCAATTTTTTTCAAGAGAAGGTGGTCAATATCTATGACAAATTTGCAGATAACATTCAGATTAAGCATACATCTGATACTAGAAAAACCATAAATAGCCTCTCCACGTTTATGAACCCCTCGGAGGACCAATTAAAAGACCTTATCCTGTCAATTAAGTCTGGCTCCCCATATGACCCCTGCCCGCCTAGCATAATGCATCTGATACCCACCCAATTGGCAGTGTATTTGGGGCAAATCATTAATAAAGTGTTCTCTAGCGGCATCTTTCCCGACCAGTGGAAACGTACCTCAATTCTTCCACTCTTAAAAAAAGACAACCTGGACAGCACGGAACCCAGTAATTACCGCCCTATTGCAAGACTCCCTTTTGCCGCCAAATGTATAGAAAAATTAATGAATAAACAAATCACAGAACACATTGAAACAAACTCATTGCTAGATGAAACACAACATGGTTTCAGGAAGTATCATAGTACTGAATCTGCCCTTATCTTAGCAACTGAGGATATCCGAGTAATTCTTGACGGAGGTGGATCGGCTGCCTTGGTGCTGCTTGACCTCTCGGCGGCCTTTGACACGGTCAGCCATGAGATCTTGGCTGACCGTCTCCAGGAGGCAGGAGTAAAAGGCACAGCATTTGAGCTTTTAAAATCATTTTTAACAAATCGACAGCAAAATGTAGCAATGGGGTCAGCAATCTCCAAGCAGTTCTCCCTACCATGTGGAGTTCCTCAGGGCTCAGCCCAGAGCCCCACACTTTTTAACTTATATGTAGCGCCACTAGCCCCGATTATAAAAGAGGCGGGCTTCTCCCTAGCTTCATACGCTGACGACACACAAATTGTGGTGTCCCTAACAAACGGGGAAAAGAACTCGGGAGAGGCTTTTAGTGCATGTATGAAGAATGTGAGTGATTGGATGGATGGAAACTGTCTGAAGTTGAATGCATCAAAAACGGAGGTTATTATCTTTGGCAACAAACCCTCCCTCTGGACGCCCGACTGGTGGCCACCAGTACTGGATGCGCTGCCCACACCCTCTACCAAAACAAAGGACTTGGGCATCATCATAGACAAAGAACTTAAATTCAAAGAACAAATTAGCAAAATCACATCTGTTTCCTTTTGTGCCATAAGACTAATCAATAAAATTAAGAAATACATACCAGTGGAACTCCTGAAAACAGTGACCCTGGCTATGGTCCTCTCACATATAGACTATTGCAACAGCCTTTATCTTACCCTCAACTCAGGTCTGGTTAACAGGCTCCAGATCGTACAAAATGCGGCAGCCCGTCTCATTTTAAAGATCCCTAAAAACGTATCAGCAAGAGAAGCTATAAAAAAAACTGCACTGGTTAGGCAGAGATGTAAGTTTAAAGCCCTCTGTCTGGCTTTTAAATCTTTGCACGGTCAAGGACCAGTGCAGTTTAGGAACAAACTAAAGTGGTACGTCCCCAACAGAACCTTACGGGTCAGGATTGGCTAGGAACATGGTAGTTACTCCTTTCAAGAAGGCTACCTGGGGAGGTAGGAGCCTCTTTAGATCAACAGCGATGCTTTGGAACAAATGACCTATTACCCTAAAAACAGCTTCTTCCCTGCTGAGTTTCAGGAAAAGCTTAAAAACGTGGCTATTTACTGCATGAACTAAATAATTTTTTCTTTTGCCTGTCCCCAGCACTAATGTCCCCTCTGTCCTCAGTTGTTATAGCGCCAAGACGCCTTCGGGCAGTAGCTGCGCTTTATAAATCCGATTTACAATTACACAATTACAATTACAATTACCTATACCAAATAGAACATCACAATATGGGGGGTATCCCTTTAACAAAAGCAAGCCTACTAGCTTTGTCAAGGGTCACCACAGAAACAAAAACAATAACCACATGTTAAGAATCACCATTGTATCACTGCAAAATGCAGTCAATAAAGCATTGCAATGATTGTTAAAAACCACTATTAGCCATACATTGTCAATAAAACATTTAAATTGAACATAACATGTCTGGGTCTTTTATACTCCTTTAGGCCACATAACATGTAGCCATAGAAATAACCACTTGAGATCACTGCACTCCCAGGCTGGAGAGCAAAAGATCCAGCCTTGAAGTGCTTGGAAAACAACAATGAAAATCCTGTGGATCCTGCTTTTCATGACTCGAGAAACTTAGGGTCTCTTTTAAAATGTACTTTTGGAAGCCTGCTGTAACTTCTGCAGCCCCCCACAACACTCCTTAAATTTGTTGGTGGTGCCCCTGCCATCCTGGGGCCACAACAGCCAGAGGAAACTATTCAAATCAAACCTCACGTCATTATGGCGTGCTTCCTCTGAGGAGAATTGAATATTTTATGAGCCACCCTCTCGTTGCATTGGGGAGAGCCACTTTTAGTTTTTGACGTCTTGCAGGGCACCTGGGGCATAGTGGAGTCCAAGTCTCCCCCCGACTGGTCCTCAGGAGGTGCAAGGAGTCCAGCATCATTGGCCCTGGAGAACCTGGGGGAAGCTGTAGACAGAGTCAGCTGTCCATCAGGGGGCTTGTCCTTCCAGCTTTCCATGGTGTTGTCTCTGTCACAGTCCGGGTCCAGGGTCTTGCTCTCTTTCTCTCCCTTGTGCAAAGGTTTTTAAATGGGGGTAGAAAGTTCTAGATGCCAGGCATCACTGGCCAATCATGGGGTGCCATATCACCCCTCCACCCCTGTCCCAACCCTCCTGCACAGCATGCTGGGACAATCTAAGATGACGCTGTCAAGTGATCTCTGTGCACTTTTCCTCAAGGGGCTTCATCTCCACCGCCAGCTGACATCACTGCCAGGGACTTTCCCACCAAAACTTCAAAGGGGAGCCCCTCCTGTGTTGGATGCAGTTGTCTGGGCTTTCTCCTTTGATCAGTGGGCCTGGGCTGTCCCACTCGTGGTACAATGCGGCAACTAATTAATTAATGCAGAATTTCTTTCACACCCATTCCTCCTCAGGAGCTGAGTGAAACACTGTTAATTACTCCTTTTGTGTGTGTGGGGGGGAGGGGGGGGGCTTTTCCCTCTGTTGGGAAGCAGAGTAATTAACCAGGCCCAGCAGGGTGGCAAAAGGCCTGGATTCTGACCCTGAGCTGAGCCAGAGAAATATGACAATTCTGGACGACCCATAAATTGTACATGTAGGTTCTTGGGACGTGCGTATTCAAACTTGTCACACATGTTTAACCCCAGTTCGACACCTTACTGGACTTTGGAGGCCTAAGGGAAGCATAACTGCACTTAAAGGCAGATTTCCCTCTATTTGTATAATACAGTGACACTGCAGATAAACCGGTAAACCCTACTGACTTTACCTATGAGTGCCCAACCAATATTCTAAGGCTTATCCTAGGTCAACCTTGCAGAGTCCCCATGGCACTAGGCTATCTGTGCACAATTACTGGGCTGCAATCAACGGTACCCCCACACCTGAAGCCCGCAAACATGTTCATGTATAACCCGACAAGTGTCCCTTACCCTAGCTGCATCGCAGTGGCCTTATGTTAAAATGCGGACACTGGTGGTAAACACACGCAGTCCATTTACCTTGTGATTACCATGGGTGAGACACAAGTAGTGAGACTCACCGAGAGTAAAAACTCCAAAAAACAGGTGATCAAAAAGTGAAAAATTATGGCAGATTAAATGGTTGGAACCCATTTTCAATATACATTTTTCTTTACCTTTTAATTCCATGTGACTAGTTGTATTGCTCACTCTGACTAGTCAGTTATAGATTATAAGTTTAGATTATTCTTTTTATACTTGGGTATCATACATATCACATACATACAAGGCACTACACCTTGGCACTCCAGAGTACCTTGAAAACTAAATCAATATGCCCAGAAAGAAGAGAACTTCCAGTAGTAAAGCACTTCTTCCTCTTGAAATCCCAATGTTCAGGAAGGAAATCCATTGCTTCTTCGCTGGCAATGTCTGTAGAACCTGTAACTCACTGCCAGCCAGCATACGATTTGCTAGTACTCTGAAGCAAATAAAGGTGAATTAAAGATCTAATTTCTTTTTTTTTTAAACTTCTTTTTATTAAACATTCGTCAGTATCAATATACAGCATCACAATAGGCAATGTTCGTTAATACATCTTCATCTCCGTACTACACATTCTGTAACATATTCAACAGTTCAGTCAGGTTCCCAGCCCGCTACACTCCTTGCCCATAAAGATCTAATTTTTTATGTTAAACTAGCAACAATTAAATGCCAACCTACTTCGGCTTGAACATGATCAGTTTCTTTGTTATCCTTCTATATGTTAGTTATAGAGTGTTCATTTCAACCTTTAGTGGAGAAATGTTTTTATTGTATTTGAACTACGTAGGGCCCCAACAGCATTTCTCTCGCATTTTTTTTACCTTCCTTCATGCAAGTGAACTTGCTACATTTTTGTCTTTACGGCTTTATCTTACACGGTTTGTCTTTTTTGGTGGTCTACTGCTCTTAGTGTGTGCTGTTTTATTTGTTCTCCATGATGTAAAGTGCTTTGTCATCCAGGCAAGAGTCTTGAAGTGCCATATAAAAGCAACCTAAATAAAATCATTAAAATATGTCATATTTGTGCTTTATCTTCAAGCGATACTGAGAAGGTGATTGTCTTCCTCTCTTAAATTGTAGGCACCACATATTGAGAGCAATGCTCCACTAATATCTTAGGTATGTACCTGTGCTTTCAGTGTTCATTTTCATTAAGTCAGAAGTCTTCAAGATCACATTAAGGGTCTTCCTGCTCTACACAAACTATGAAAGCTTCCTCTGGGTTAAGAGCATTATCTGGGCCCTTAATAAATGTGGACAATTGCATGGCCCAATTCCTCTGACCTTAATCGAGTCGCGTTCCTGGTCATCTCAATGGCCACACTAGCCTTGATGGAGTCACATGTCAGGTCAATTCAATGGTGCCACTGACATTAAATGAGTCACATTGCAGTTCAGTTCAGTGGACCTACTGACTTTAATGCAGACAGGTTAGGTCAGTGGACCCACTGACTTTATAGTCTCTTTGCAGAGCAATTGAAGGGTCACATTGACTTTGATGGAGTCATATTCTTGGTCAACTGAATGGTGCCATTGAACGTCACTGGTGCCATATTCCACCAGAACTCCATCAGTTTCTCGCTTTGAGAGCTGTTTTTATAACTGCTTCCTAACCAATTGATTTCCTTTGACTATAGGATTTCTGTACTGTTTATAGTACTTCCAATCGAAGAAGCATCTCTAATACCGCCATGTGGATGCATGGTATCATGACTTTTCATCCATAATATTTCTAGCTTTAGTAACCATTTTTCCCTGTTGCCCTGAAATTTGATGCAACATATTCCAATATTTGAAAACAAATTTGGCTCAAGTTGGGGGCATGGCTTACCCCTGAAAATGGTGGCTGCTTATCAATGGACGTCATAAGTTGGGGGCATGGCTTACCCCTGAAAATGGTGGCTGCTTATCAATGGACTTCATTTGGGAGTAGTCAGGGGTCGCAGCACCGACCTTTAACTTGCTCCTTGCTACTCCTGGCACTTCCTTTGTGACCCCTGGCCTTAGAGGAGGCAAATGTTTTGCCCCCTCTAAGGCCAGGGGTTGCAAAGGAAGTGGCAGGAGTAGCAAGGAGCAAGTTGGGGGTCTCAGCTGCGACCCCTGACTAGCCCCAACTGACATCCATGTGCTTATCTCTGAGCTTCACTCTACTGCCCCTGTAACCCGACAGAATCCGTTGATTTAATTGGCACAAAGCTGACTCTGATTTAGCCACTAGAGTGCGATACTGCGAGATGGCCCATTAGATCCCGGAAAGCCATGAGTGGAGCAGCCTACATCCCACTGCTAGAAACTGTCGCCGGTGTCCTAGCAATGCTGCGACCCCCCCAATTGACCTGCTGACTCGTTGTAGAAGGGGCTGCACTAATTGGTAAGGAGAAGGCGGGTCGCAGCCTATCGTGGGTCACCTGCCAAAGCTGATCATGCCCTACGATAGGGCCGCGGGCATCTGCCGGCACTAGCCCCCACTCCCTCATCTGAGGGCTGGCTCCTCTGGGCCTGGGCAGCTCAGACCTGCCACCCCATTGATTACATTCACCCGGTGCCTCCTGCAGACCAGATCCAGAGGCTTGGAGACTGCAGTGAACCCCCAGTATCCAGCTGCCCACTGATCCTCTGCAGTGGGAGCTGCAATGTCTGCTATGGAATAGGCCTGATCCCGACTGGCCTGAAGTCACCCTCCAGAGCTTCTCGCAACTCCTGCCGAGCCTGCAGGTGATAGGCAGGCTCTGGCAGCCCTGCTCCTCCCCTAAAAGGGGTGTCCTGCTGACCTGGGCCACAATGGCTCAGACCCACCGCTGTGACTAACTGCATACCCCCCTCACGCTCCACTGCTATGGAGCAGACCACATGGAGGATCAAGATGGAGTCCCGCAGAAGAGGTGGCTATGACACCAAAGTGGCAAAAAGGGGGGCTGCTGGATCACCCAATAGGGGGTGGCCCCTTTCAACGCTCCCACCTTCAACCTCAGCACATAAAGGTGCGTGGGTCACAGTGAGGGAAGACACCCAAAGGATAACTGGCCACGGAGGTGGGAGCTCTAGGCTCTAACGTCTAGGTGGAGCCCTCTCATTGATGGACCACGAGGAGACCACAATAGGGAGAAAAAAAGCATACTGCTCAAAAGCAGCAGCATTTTGGGATGCCCCCGGCCCCCACCCTTCTTTGTACAGAGTGGCTGGGCATTGAAACAGATGCTTCTGTGCAACCACTGCTGGTGAAACAATTGGCCTCTTAGACAAGGTGGACCTGCAGATGTCCTGGTACCCTGGAAGATCCCTACTCCTGATGAGGGTGAAAAAGCTGTACCCCTTCCTTCCCCTCCTCTCCTGGGTCAATGATGAGCGTGAGATAATCCACACAAGGAGCTCAGAGGAATGTCAGGTGGCACATCTTGAAAAGTGGGCCGACCTCATTAACAGCATAGCGCTAGCCTTGGACCCCCCAGAACCACTGTTCTCCAACCGAAGACACTATTACTAGCTGAGCCCCAAAGGTGCGCTGGATCTATGAGACTTCTCCTGCTTTCTTTGCTTCTTGGTGGGGTGGCTGATTGGTACGGTGGGGACTGCCTGTGGGGTTCCCCGGTCCGGTCCTCAGGCGACCTCACTACAGGCCTCACTACAGGCAAAGATAAGGTTGGCCCTTTGGGTGAACAGGCAACAAAGGAAACATTTGCTAAATTAAGTGTAGCAGTTAACTCTGCCCCAGGCCCATGAGGATGCGAACTAGTCCCGTACAATGCAACTTCCACCATCTTGCAGGCCATACAGGAAACCCATTCATTGCTCGAGGGAAAGGTAGGCCTTTTTCACAAGGACCAGAGAGATGTGGTAGATAGAGTTACTGAGGCAGAGGGCAGGTTATCCAGGTAGAAGACACAGTATATACCCTCCAAGACAAAGGCACTCAACCCCCGAAGGTCACCAGGGAGTTGGAAGAAAGGGCAGAGGACCTAGAGGGCTGCTTCCAGCATAACAATATTCATGTGTTGGGTGTTGGGTGTGCTAGAAAGGACTGGGGTCTCAAATGACTCAATTGGGTGTTGGGTGTGCCAAAAAGGACTGAGGGGTCTCAACTGACCCAATTCATTACAACATGGTTTAAATCCTATGTTCCGGTAGTGGATCTATCACAATGTTTTGTGGTCGAACAGGCCCAGGCCTCTTATAATCCACCTCCTCAACTCCAAGGACCATGATGTAATTTTCCAAACTTCAAGAAAGAGGGGTACTCTGACCCTTGGCACTAGTACTATCATGGTCTTTCCAGATTACACTGTAAGGGTCCAGCAACAGCTGCGATCATTCCTAAAGGTAATACAAAACTTAAAAGCCCTATAGCTGACTTACATTCTGCTTTTCTCAGATCGGTTGAAAATGCTCCATGGAGGGAAATCACACTTGTTTGACACTCCAGAGAGTGCCTGGGACTGACTGGAAGAGAGGAAGAGTATCAGGTGCTCACAGCCAAAGCACAATGATCTGTTCTCAGGTCATCCATCCTGGAGTGCCCAGATGCCATTGAGGCAGACAACCCTGGCATGGAAGACACAGAGTAGTTCCTGATAAGCTGATTCGGTAAGGTGCTTGGGGGTGCCACTCTGAGTATTGGGATGGACTCAGCAGAAGAATCTGACTCAATTTACCAATGCTAAAATCAACACGCTGCCCCACCTCTGAATCCTATGAACATTTTAAAATGTACGGAGCATGAATGTCAGGACTACTGACAGCAGGTGTCCCAGACCTAAGCACCAAACATTAGCCAGAGACCTTGCCTGCCGAAGCTCTCGGACAGCACATCCAGATAGGCAGGAACATTAGTGGCGAGAAGGTACTCAGAACACGAGTATTGCAACTTATACATCCCAGTCTGGGGCAAGTGTTCAGAAAGCTCCACCATTACACCTAGACCTCAAAAGGCTTGACGGTCATTTGATATTGTTTCTACAATAACAGTGTTTTTTTACGAGTTCAGATACAGGTGACAGATGCTTCTCGGGTGGAAATGTGGGCAAGTGGGGGGCATTAGGCTGGATGGTGATTTTGTTTACGTTTGGTTTGAGGCAGGTAGCGCAAGACCATAAATATTCAAATTGGGTGAAAGGGTGGGGGTGCTGAGAGGAAGGGTGTTTTTTTGGTTTACATTTATGTTTTGTTTTACCACAGTTTGAGGCATCCAGCTCAATTGGCACTCAATGATAACACCAAATGGCTAGATATAACAAAGCATTGAAACCAACCACACATTTTTTTTATCATGGATTGTAAAAGGGCTTAATAATAAAATCAAAAGAGTTGCAGTTATGTCAAACGACATGCCCCTGACCTCGTTTTTTTGTAGGAGAATCATCTTATGTTCATTAACTGCAGATTTATGGGTCTATATAGGTATGACATAACCTTATATCCTCCAGCTCCCGGGCATTGACGATGTTAATATACAAATCATTCCCTTTTACAACAGAACACTCCAAATCGGACTCCCTCTGTAGATATGTCCTGGTGACAGCGTTGCTCCAAGGCCAAAAATGATCATTGCAGAGTCTCCTTGAGACTGCACTTCATGCTTTGACCAATATCCTGTTTAACCTACCCCACGCAAATCTTAATAGGTGAGGACTTTAATGCAGTCATGGATAAGCAGTATGGCACATGGCAACTTAGGCCTTTGGCCACGTGCCGTTCTACTGGACTCCTCGACTGGGCAGTCTCCCTAGATTTGGGCAATGTCTGGCACATTTGGTGCAGGGATGAGTGGGCATTCACCTTCCATTCATTGTCTCATGACTCACTGTCCCCACTAAACTGTTTCTCCTTGCTGACCACAGATATGTAAGACGTGCCAAACAAATCCGTCCCCCAAAGAGGCATATGAGCCCACTCCCCACTGATGCTGCAGCTGTATGGTAAAAGTCGAGACCAAAAGGCACTTGGTGCTTTAGACCCTGGCGGCTTATGAACAGAGACCTAATGGGAGACACAGAAGAATACTTTGAAATGAATAAACCATCAGTTCAATCAGCCACCACCTTAAGAGAGGCGTTCAAAGCAGTAATTAGAGAGATGTCCATAGCACATGTTAGATCTCAAAAAAGGGAACACTAGGATTGCCCTCCCCAGATTTTTATATGTTTTGCTAAATTTACCACAGACAATCCCACTGTCATTCTGTGATAAGTTGAAAGCCACACCTGGTGGTTACCTGTGGGCAGGCAAACAACCAAGGGCCAGAGGTATGAACATTAAGATCACTGAATCGCAAATTCTGATGTTAACCGAGATTCTATTTGGGTATTCTTAATGTGTCAAATAAACACTTCCTCAATTTGCGCATCGTTATGATATGCATTTGCAATTTTGCGATTTCCTACTACAGATTCGCAAATTGTGAATCCGTATTTAGGAATTGCAAATTGCGAAAGTCACATTTGGTGACAGTCTGATGTCATCACATTGAGTAAATGCTTTAATACATGCTCATTTCGGGGCACCGTAACACAGAGTAAGTGAGAGAGTGATTCCTAAACCAACTTTGAGGCTGTTTTTGGAGTGTTAATTTGGATTTTTCCAGGATGCCCAAAGAAAAATGTGAAAAAGATGTTGGTGCCAGAAAAAAATTGAGGTTTAGTAAAAGGAAGCTGGAGATGCTGATGGAGGAATGTGTGGATCATAATGATGAGCTTTTTGGGAAAATCTCTTTCTTTCAATGTTGCAGAGTCACACAAAAACAAAATCTGAAAGGATATACAAGGCAAAATAAATGTTGTTGGAGTGACCCAGCACACCATCCCCAGAATCCGGAAAAAGTGATATGATTTACAATCAAGGAAATAAGAGAAGTCTGCCAATTGTCTTGCAGAGGTGTATGGAACAGGTGGAGGACCCTAACAACAGCTGCCGCCAACTCCTTAAAAAATCAAATTGAACCCACTTTGCAGCCAGGGAATCATCCAACGCACCAACTACATCTCAAGGTAAGCTTTGTTTTTTAAATACAGTGTAGTATCATGATTTACTAAAATGATAAATTATTTAAAGCTATAATATTACGAAAAATACTCCATTACTTTGCTTATTTTTACTTTCCTGATGCATTACGGGAGGTGTAATACATACATTTCAATGTAGCATAGACTCTAAAATCTTAATAATATTTACATTTCACTTAAAAACATTGCTAAAATGAAAACTACAATTTGTAGGCAGTATTAGCAAATTGGTAAATGTAAAATAAGAAAAAGCTTTAACACTGCACATAGCAATATAAATATCTATGCACTAGAGATATGCCAACCTAGAGAGAACACGAAACTGAGCAAGATGCCATTCTAGATAGTCCCTCTGACATGGAGGAAACCACACTGATTTCTCAGCCACACCAAGTAAACCAATCTCACCCAAACGCGGAGCAGCCGTTTCTCCCCTTTCAGATTTCCCCGATGTTTAAGAGGAGTCTGCCACAGCCAGGGATACACCACAACCACGTTGAGGGGCCGACAGATGCGCCGAAGGCTTACGCAGCATCAACGCAGTGCTTCCAGGACAAGAAATGCAAGGCTTTTAACACCTGAAGATGTTGGTGAAACCTCAAACTTGTATGATGGCTTAGAGGCCTCAATGCTCTATGTGCAGCACTTGCCAAATAAAACCATAAAAGCTGTGAATAAACAGCTACAGCGGCAGCTGCTACTTCACGGGGATGAAACATTTTTTTAAATCACTTACCTGCAGTCCGGCCATTGCCTCTCGGTCGTCTTCGGCTCTTCGGTCGACTCCAGGACTCCAGGAGCAGGAAGCACACAGACTCCCCTAGCCAATCACAATGCTGCATGACCGGAAACAAGCATCCTGGGACAGGTGCAGGGAAGAACAGGCTTGGCAGTTCAGGCTGGACTGTTCTCATGAGGAACAGGGTCAAGACTAATTTGCATATGGCTGGGTCTGAACTGGGGGTGGGGAAGTGAGCTAAAAAATGATGATGGATTCAACCCAGATCTGTGACTGGGGGGTGAGTATCTGAAAAGTTTCAGCGCTCCGTCCATCATCTCCTTGTGTTTGCTTTGTTCGCCCTAAGTTGACAGGGTATGCCCAGACGTGGGTCCCTTGCTCACTTTTCACTGGATTCAAGCTAGCCTGGCTGATGGGGGTGTTATCTCGAAACTGGTCCCCGGATGATTGTGTTGTAATTTGGCAGCACTTAAGTTAAGCATTAGCCGAAGACATCCTGTATTCAGAGGCTAAATTGTCCGCTTTGTGGAATCCATTTTGTATTTCTGGCAGCCATTCTGGTTGCCATGTGCTGCCATGTGCTCGCCATGTGCTCTGTCCTACCTTCCTGTTAACTGCTCTTGAAATCTGCCTAGAGACGAGTTATATTTAGTTTCTTTTGCTTTGCACATGCTCAGTTGAGCTCGCAGCTGTCCATGCAGCTGTTCCGAGTTTATAAATGTCAGGATGTGTCTACTACAAGTAGAAACTGTTAGCTCCACCCACTCGTCGACTGTGCATTTCTTGTATGACCTTATATGTACCTAAAACCAGCATTTGTGTTTGTACCGCCTTCATTTGAGCCCCTGTGTGGGTATAAAAGGACCAAGGTCCTTCCATTCGGTGTGCTACTTCATGCATTACCGAAGGGTGCTGTGTGAATGTAGCTCCACCTCATGAGGTTTAATAAACTCTGTTTTTTCTATTCCAGTTTCTGTGCCAACTTCTTCCTATTGGTCTGAGGACTCTGTGCAGAAAGGGAGAACCCCTAAGCACTGGTAGGCCTTGTTGAGGCTCACCACAACAAATTGGCGCTTCCAACGTGGGGCTCATCGGCGACTCGGATGCCCGAAGGATTGGTCGAGACGAAGGATTGGAATCTCGCTTCTGGACGCGATCGCTGCCTGAGGAGACCCGAGTCTTGGCACCCACGGCGTTTTTCCTTTCTTTCTGATCTGACCATCCCGGCGGCGCCGGTCCTCGACTGAGATCTCTTCTGTTGATTCGCTGTGCAGTGACCATTTGGTCGATTTGAGACCTTGGCAGTTGGAACCTGGACACCATTTGATTGGTAAGAGCCGTTTTGCGGCACTTGCTGTTGGTTTGATGCCTTTGATTGGTAAGGTAGTTTAGTAACACTTACTGCGGCTTTGTTTGTATGATTGGCCAATTTTGGAATCTGTTTTGTAATTATATATGTATTGCAATACATATAGGCAGGTAATGAGGAGAATTTTCTCTATTTAAAATTGTTTGAACAGCGCAACGTACGAAGAGTACCTTAAGCGCTACTTTGATTATAATACTGCATATTTTGCACTATTTTTTGGCATGCCTGTTTTCAGCACACTTCGTAGGATGTGTTGCTTTTGTAGTGGTACCAATTTGAGACTTGACGAAGCACAACCAGCCTCCCGGAGGGGACGCCTAATAGGGATATGTATATTAAGTATGGTATTTCTTCCATAATGTACTGCACGTTATGGAACAAATACACTAGTAAAGATCCTGAGTTGCGTTGGCCGATGTATGGGTCATTTGATTTGCGAAAGATTCAGTATGTGGAACAATGTATGTTTAAACGAAAGACTAGGCAAGATATGTTTGATTGTGTGCGAATGTGGGAGAAAGAAGTGTGTGAGCGAATGAAGCGTGAGCAAGCCTTGATTGACAAAGAACAGCGAAAGACCATTTATGCGAAAGCATTAGAGTTAAAAAACAAGGAGATGAAAGAAATTAAAGAGAGGGAAGATAGGGAACGCCATTTACAGGTAACTGGCCAATACGCTGTTAGGCAGCCCCTTTATCCTATCCTTAATAAACCGCAAGATGATTTCTTGTTATTAGATCGTTCTCCACCTCCGTATATTTTTTCTTCCACTCCTCATGAGTCAGATGAGGACTCTTTTTCAGACCAGGACAAAACTCGAGAAACTCGCTCAATGTTACCTGCTGGGCGTGCATCTGACATTAGATCTGCTGCGCGTAAAGCCGTTTGTAGTACTACCACTGCTTCAGAACTCTTAGATAGTATAAAAGGATGGCAGGAAAGGGAGCAAATATATTTTACCGATACATTTGCTGCAGAGGTTATTGAACGATTTAGGAAGCATTCGGTAGATATGGAGCCCGATGATGTAGCAGCTGATTGTAAACAATTACGTGACGGTCTTTTTGTCTTCTCCCAGGTGGCTGACACGATCAGACGCTTGGTTAAACTGCGTGTTGAAGCAGCCCGTTTGCGAGAGGAGAAAAAGGCAGCAGAAGCAGCTGCACTAGCATCTCAGATCAGCATGGCACGACCTCCTACTCCTGAAACAGATAAGAATGTTGTAATTCATGTGAAACCCATGCGGGAAGCCGCGCCTTTATATGTTCCTCCTAAAGGAACGGGTACAGAGGATGATAAGACTTCTACTAATGCGAAAGGGTACTTTATTTATAATTGGGTTTACACTCCTTGGAATAGAGCAGATGTTATGGCCCTTAAAAATGCATTGCCTGACCTGCGAAAGAATCCAGCAGCCTTTTATGAGGAAGTTGAGGGTGCAATTAGCTCTTGTACTATGACTTTGTCTGATATTGATTTGTTTTTTGGATTAATATTACCGCCTGATATGTGGAGAACTGTGCGTAAAATTGATGATAATGCGACATTTGGAGCATTGTGGAAAGATTTAGAGCGGTTAGATGAAGATAGAGAACCTGCACAGAAACCGTGTCAGTTAATTTTAAATCTTCCGGCAGCTATATTAGTTAAGTTAAAGACGATCATTCCCCCTAAAAAGATAGATTGGACAGTGTTAGCGTCTTGCAAGCAAAAGGTAGATAAATCAGTTTCTGACTTTTTCACACGCTTTGAAGAGGCATTCCACGATTTTAGTGGCCAGTCATTGATAGATGACACGGGTAGGCATCTGTTTGTTGATAAATATGTCGCAAACCTTTTGCCAGGGATAGCTAGTCGCTTAAAGGCCAGTGAGAGTTCATGGACTACCTCTTCTCCGGTTTCTCTTTTAACTATGGCTCAGTATTATGAGCGACAAGAATTAGAAACTAAAGGTAATGAGGACAAAAAGTCTAAAGAGTTGAAAACAAAGGTTATGTTGGCTCAAGCTTATGGTCCGCCTTCTAGAGGTCATGATAGAGGTGGACGTGGATCTTATGGTTCGTCCTTTCCTTCCTATACTCGTTCAAATTTGTCTGTTGATCAGTGTGCGTACTGCAAAAAATGTGGACATTGGCTTTCTGATTGTCCAGTACTGCGTGCTCAGCAGAATCTACGTGGTCGGGGACAAATGAGAAATCGTTCAGGATATCCAGGGCCTAGAGGAAGCGCGAATGATCGTGCTCGGTTTGATGCTAATACACGTGGGCAGGATGGGTTTAACACTTTTGATAGAAGGAACCAATATCAAATGTCTGACTATGTGCCCTCTGATTTTCAAGATTCTGCTTATGCATAGGATTGCCTAGGATGGGGTAAGGAATCAGTTGAAGTTCCAGTAGATCAGAGGGGTCCCTATGTTACAGCACATGTTTTGGGCTCTACTGATCAGTTTCTGGTTGATACAGGAGCTACTCGTAGCGCCTTGTCTAAACAGTTGGTTCCAAGGGCTCCCCTGTCTGGCTTAACCATTACATCGATAGGTTTCGATGGAACACCTTCCCTTACCCCATTGTCACAACCACTTGCATTCGATGTTGATAAGTTTACTGCTCCATGTCCGTTTTTGCTTTCTCCAAACACACCAGACAATATTGTGGGTCTTGATATGCTTAAATATTTCAGGGCTACGATACGGTGTTCTCCGGAAGGAGTACGGGTTATTTTGAATGACAACTACCCTGTGATTGAGAGATCTTGTATTATTAAAGAGGACATTGCACTAGCCTCACTCCCTAGTACTTTGTGGGCTACTTCGGACACTGATGTAGGACAAATGGTTATTCCACCAGTACATATTAGTGTTAAGGAGGGCGCTTTATTGCCAAGACTGCCTCAGTATAAAATTTCTCGAGAAGGAGAAGAAGCACTCACACGTATTGTACATGATTTAATTAAGGTGGGGGTTGTGGAAGAAGTTCCTTACAATGTTTGCAATAGTCCGATTCTTCCCATTTTGAAAAAAGATACTGATACTAGGATCTATAGATTTATCATCGATTTGAGAGAAGTTAACAAGATTGTAGTACCACAGTACCCTGTAGTATCTGACATAACGACATTGCTTACCCTGGTCCCTCCAACAGCAACTACATTTTCTGTAATTGATCTGAAGAATGCTTTCTTCTCGATTCCTATTCATCCTGATAGCCGATATTTGTTCGGTTTCACTTTGAATAATAGATCATACAGATTTTGTAGAGTTCCTCAAGGCTATACTGAGAGTCCTAGTATTTACAGTCAAGCATTGAAGAGACAGCTTGATTCCTTTACCTTGCCTAAAGGAGTGGCTCTCATACAATATGTCGATGACATCTTGTTGGCAGCTGATACACCTGAGCAGTGTGAGAAATGCACTTTGTCCTTGCTTTTTTTCTTGCTACACACCACCATAAAGTATCACGGAAGAAATTGCAATATTGTAGACCAAAGGTGACCTATTTAGGACACCTTCTGTCTAAGGAGGGCCGTGCACTGACACCAGATCGCATTCAAGCAATTTTAGACACCCCAGTACCTTCAACGCAGAAAGATGTCCGTGCATTCATTGGTCTGACTTCGTTTTGCAGGCAATGGATATTGGGTTTTTCACACATTGTTAAACCCTTGCTAGCACTTTTAACTAAAAACACTCCGATCCCCCTTCCATGGACAGATGAATGTCAAAATGCTTTTTGTCAGTTGAGACAAGCTCTTTGCTCTGCACCAGTGTTAGGCACACCAGATTACACGAAGGCTTTTACACTCTATGTACATGAGAAAAAAGGATGTGCATTGTCAGTTTTAGTACAGACACACTGGGACAAACAGCGTCCTTGTGCATACCTTTCTGCAGTTCTTGATCCTGTTGCTCGTGCATTACCTGGGTGCTTCCGTTCAGTAGCAGCGGCGGCTGTGTCCTTACGTCAGAGTGAAGGGATAGTTTTGTCACACAAACTGTTGGTGCTAGTACCCCATGCAGTAGATGCCCTTTTAAATCAGACTAAGACTCAGCACTTAACTAGTGCTCGTTTGACAGGATATGAATTGACACTGCTAGCACCTCATATTACCTTGAAGAGATGTGCGACACTGAACCCAGCCACTTTGTTGCCATATCCTGCGACTCAGTCTCAGTCAAAGGAGCCTCACGATTGCATATTCCTTACTGAGGAGCAGACAAAGGGTCGCATCGATTTGCAAGATACGCCCCTTCCAGATGTAGATGGGGAACTGTGGGTTGATGGGTCCTGTCTGAAGTTACCAGATGGCACGACTTCAGCTGCTTATGCAATTACCACGCTTGAGACAGTAGTGGAAACAGCTCGCATACCTCAGAAGTCAGCTCAAGCAGCTGAACTAATAGCTTTGACACGAGCGTGTGAGCTTAGCACTGACTTGTGTGTGAACATTTACACGGATAGCCGCTATGCTTTTGGAGTGGGTCATGATTTTGGCCTACTCTGGAAGGAAAGAGGCTTTCTTACATCCCATGGGATGCAGATAATGCACGGAGAGTTAGTACATAATCTCTTGACTGCACTTACATACCCAAAGAGAGTTGCTATTATGAAGTGTAGCGCACACAAGAAAGTGACTGACAAAATAGGACAAGGCAATGCCTTTGCAGACCGCGTAGCCCGTGAAACTGCGATACAGCGAAGCACTACATCCATGTACGTAGTGAAATCACAAGCTGAGCGTTGGCATGATGCTAGAGAGGAAGTATTGGATATACAGAGATCTGCTTCTGTGGAAGAGTTTGAGCAATGGTCTAAAGAACTAATGTTAGATGATGAGGGTTGTTGGCGTAACAAAGAAATGAATAAGTGGAAATTGCCTGCAGCCTATTTACAACCTATGGTTCAAATGGCACATGGGCTGGCACATGTTGGAGCACTAGCAATAACTAAATTGCTTACAAAAGTTTGGGAGCATCCTGAAATTGCTAGCACAGCCAAAAGAGTAGTACAGTCCTTTTTGATCTGTTGGCAGTATAATCCTGGAAAAGGGACACAAACTCCTACAGGAGGGTTTGCTACACCAACCGCACCTTTTGAAGTTTTGCAGATGGATTACATCCAACTCGAACGCTGCAATAATCTGAAATATGTCCTAGTGGTGGTATGTGCCTTTAGTAAGTGGATAGAGGCATACCCTACAAAGGATAATACTGCTCTCACCACAGCAAAGGTGCTTCTAAAGGAGTTTTTCCCTAGATACGGTGTTTGCAAACTTTTGTGGAGTGACAATGGACCTCATTTTATTGGGCAAGTTGTTGAGCATGTACTGAAAGGATTAGGGATCAAACAGAAATTCCATACAGTTTTCCACCCGCAATCAGCAGGATTGGTGGAAAGGTATAACGCTACTTTAAAATCAAAATTGGCGAAAATACTGGCTTCCACATCTCTAAAGTGGCCAGATGCACTACCATTGGCATTGTTGTCCATAAGATCGGTGCCACATTCACGATCAGGTCTCACCCCCTATGAGGTGGTGTTTGGGAGACCGATGAACATTTGGGGAATTCCTAAGCCACGCCCCATACATGATGTTCCTTGTGTTCTGATGAATGATTATTTGGCACAGTTAACCGACAGTTTGCTTTCTATTCATCAACAGGTTCGAGAAGCTCTTCCTGACAGATCTACAGGTGAGGCCCACGAACTCCGTCCTGGTGATCACGTAATGGTCAAGGTCTTCGACAGATCAAACAGCTTGGAGCCGAGGTGGCGAGGACCAGAGCAGGTGCTCCTTGCGACAAGGACAGCAGTTCGAGTGACAAACAGAAAGAATTGGATCCACAGCACACACTGCAAACGCGTGTCGCCTGCCTTGGTGGAACCTGCTGTGTTGACCGACCATCGAGAGATTCTGGAGACGGAGAAAGGCCAAGCTATCTCACCTGACGAATCTGCGGAAGTCTTCCCGGACCACACGATCACTGGAGTATCCAGATATCAATTGAGACCGAGGAAATAATCTGCAGTTTTGAAAAAGACTGGTTGAGCTACTGCCCTGGGTTAATGAAACGGAGAGCCGATGTGGCAAGGGGAGGGGGATCAGCCCTGCATTAGTGTAGTGACAACCGCCTTGGCCCATGGTGAAGAAATCAACGGCTGCCCAGGGAGAAGAGCTCCAACGATTGTTTTCAACAAGTTTTTAGAAAGATCAATCATTACTGTTGCTGAAATGAACAACAAAAGAATCATTTGTGCTGTAGGGTTTGTTGTTGCTATGGTGGCTATGGCAGCAATTACGTGGTACATCGAGAAGGTGGCTCCTGTTCGACAGCTTTTTGTTGCCACTACGCCAGTACCAGTGGAACACTACTACTTCACTCTTCCCTACCATGAGCAGAAGCATCGACAATCCTATCTAAACAATACCTTTATTCAGATGTTGCACCATACTCACAATGCTACAAATACTACCAACTGTTGGGTGTGTGGGATGATACCTGCACATCAAAAGAAAGGAGGAACACCTTTTATTCCTCTTCCATTTTCTCACAATGGTTCTTGTCAAGCTTGGTATGCGCTCGTTTGCATATGGAAAGCCTTCAGTAGGTGGGATTATTTTTCAACTTAATAAAGTGTGTTATCAAAATAAAGAAGGTTATCCACAAGCCAAAGGGACTAAATGGGAATGGGAAGAGTATCAACCGGACAATATTTCAACACCACATGCCTTCACAAATGTGAGAATAATAAAGAACATTGGACCTTTTGTGATTTCTGTGACAAAAACTAAAGCAGATTTGTGTATCTGTAGTGTTGGAAGAATTCCAGTGGGGAGGAGCGAGTGTACTATAATCCTGACCATTGAAGGTGCCAATAAGAGCACTTTCACAGCCTCGCATAATACGTATTTTGTGTGTGGAAATAACGGATATTATCAATTACCTGTTGGGTGGTCAGGAATCTGCTATGTATCTTTTCTGTTGCCCCCTGTGTTTCTGGCACCTGCATTATATCACCGTGATTTTAAACTGTACAATGATATTTCCAAAAACAGAAATAAGAGGACAATAAGTATGGATGAAGTTGACCAAACCGACACTACCCTACAACAATATGTTGATTTCAACTTGGGCTTATTTTTCTTTGTGGGTGCTGCATTGAACAGCAGAAAGATCAGGCGACTAACTCGTGTTGTGGAAGCTGTTACCAATCAGACAGCTATGGCACTTGGGAACATTACAGAGGAACTACAGATTGCAAGGATTGTAGCACTCCAGAATAGGATGGTGCTAGACGTGATTTTGGCTGATCGAGGTGGTGCATGTCGCATCATCGGTAGCAGCTGTTGCGTATTCATACCGGATCACTCACCTTCAGTATATGACGCAATATCAAAACTGCATAAGATTGCTGCAGAAATTCATTCTGAGACTGGTACTTGGACTTTTGCTGGATGGTTTTGGACTCTTGTTTCTGCTTGGGGCTGGAAGCTACTGACTATCCTGTGTGTAATAATTATGATACTTTTTACATGCTGTGTATGTATCCAATGTGGTCCAATGCTTTGCTCCATTTGCATCTCTGCTTGTATACCTGCCAAAGGAAACGTTGCTGAAACAAAGGCCCAACAAATGTTGAATAAAGAGGTGGCCGAAATAATGTTAATAGATGTACGGGATGAATATTTAGATTACCCCAGATAAACGAATGTCTTCAGCTAATGCTGAAAGGGTCGTCTGTTGTAATTTGGCAGCACTTAAGTTAAGCATTAGCCGAAGACATCCTGTATTCAGAGGCTAAATTGTCCGCTTTGTGGAATCCATTTTGTGTTTCGGGCAGCCATTTTGGTTGCCATGTGCTGCCATGTGCTCGCCATGTGCTCTGTCCTACCTTCCTGTTAACTGCTCTTGAAATCTGCCTAGAGACGAGTTATATTTAGTTTCTTTTGCTTTGCACATGCTCAGTTGAGCTCGCAGCTGTCCATGCAGCTGTTCCGAGTTTATAAATGTCAGGATGTGTCTACTAGAAGTAGAAACTGTTAGCTCCACCCACTCGTCGACTGTGCATTTCTTGTATGACCTTATATGTACCTAAAACCAGCATTTGTGTTTGTACCGCCTTCATTTGAGCCCCTGTGTGGGTATAAAAGGACCAAGGTCCTTCCATTCGGTGTGCTACTTCATGCATTACCGAAGGGTGCTGTGTGAATGTAGCTCCACCTCATGAGGTTTAATAAACTCTGTTTTTTCTATTCCAGTTTCTGTGCCAACTTCTTCCTATTGGTCTGAGGACTCTGTGCAGAAAGGGAGAACCCCTAAGCACTGGTAGGCCTTGTTGAGGCTCACCACAACAATTGTTTCCGGTCCAGGAAAAACCTGGCTTGACAGTTGGGGCTGGACTGTTAGCATGAGGAACTGGGTCAAGACTGACTTGCATCTGGCTGGGACTGAACTGGGGTGGCGAAGTGAGCTAAAGAATGATGATGGATTCAACACAGATCTGTGACTTGGGGTGAGTGTCTGAAAAGTTTAGGCGCTCCATCCATCATCTCTTTGTGTTTGCTTTGCTCGCCCTAAGTTGGCAGGGTATGCCCAGACGTGGATCCCTTGCTCACTTTGCCACTGGATTCAAGCTAGCCTGGCTGATGAGGGGTGTTACTCCGAAACCGGTCCCTGGATGCTTGTTTCCGGTCCAGGGAAGACCTGGCTTGGCAGTTCGGGCTGGACTGTTCCCATGAGGAACAGGGTCAAGACTGATTTGCATATGACTGGGTCTGAACTGGGGTGGCAAAGTGAGCTAAAGAATGATGATGGATTCAACCCAGATCTGTGACTGGGAGTGAGTGTCTGAAAAGTCTCAGCGCTCCATTCATCATCTCTTTGTGTTTACTTTAGAGAGTGCTCACCACTCCTCCCCCTGCTCCTGTGACAGCCCAGCCCGCCCCGCCCCACCCCTAACCAGCTGAGCCACGAAGGAAAAATAAAATGATAACATTGTGTTATTATCATTTTATTTTTCCTTTATGAACTGCTCACAGAGTAGTGGGGTGACGCTCCTCGACCTTAGCGGAGGATCCACTGCAGAAAAGCTAATATCTATGAAATGTTACATGTCACACATGGTAGAAGGAGAGGAAAAGTTGAGAGACTGTAGAGGAAAGACACAGGTTCATATATGAAAAATGTAACAGCCTTACAGAGTTTTTTCATAGTCATGCAGCAAGACCATTTGATTGCGAGGCGCAGACATCACCAACATATGTCTCGTTTAGATTCTTTTATCAGGTCAGTGAACTGTCTGGTACACGCAACCACCACATTATCACACCGTACTGTGAATATTCAGACGATGGTGGGTCACTGTAGGGATATGGCACGCAGACTAATTCAAGTAACAACTGCCTTAGAAAGCATGCAAACCAGCTACAGTCGGTATCTGGTGATATAGGTGTAGGGGAAAGTGAAGAGGCTTCAAGCCGTAGTAGCCTCTTTATGACAGATGCAATGAATGTTTGGTGCACGCAGACATACATCAGGGACTGATGTGTCTGCTAATCCTCAAGTTTCTACCACTGAAAAAGCAAATACCAGTAGAGCCAGAAGAAAACATAAATATTGTGTTCTGTTATTGCCACTGTTTTTCGTTTTCTTGCTTAACATAACCTGAAACAAATATGTTATACTTTGCTAAAATCTTTAGTTCGTGCTGTGGGAATACCACTAAAGTTTTACATTGTTCACACACCTGAGCAAAGCTGCAATTTTTTACAATGGCCTAACTTCACTGTTGTCTTGAGTTTGATTTAGAAAGTTTGTTTTATGCCCACCATAAACGTACTTTGTAGTTATGTCTGCACAATGTGCTCTGCCTCCGAGAGGCATCTTGGGTAGTTGTTGAAGTGAATTATCATCCTCAGTCCGAATCCGAATCAATTTCAACATTGGGTAGGCCCCTCCTTATTGAAATGTTATGCAGTATAGCACATGTCGCCGTTACTTTGCAGCAGATGTCTGGCCTGTACAGGGATGCTCCCCTACTTTTATGAAGACATCTGAATCATCCTTTAAGAATTCCAATTGTCCGCTCTTTTACTGAGCTCTGTTATATCTGCGCTCACTTCTGGTGTTAGGATTTAAATACGGGGCCATTATCCATGGACGTAAACCATAAGCACTGTCACCTACATATAAAAAATAACTACCATAGAATAAACGTTTTTGTATACATTATACATGTGTGTGTGCACAGCATTTAACCCACTTACCAAGCAAATATCTATCTCCAAAGTCACCTCTAGAAACACATTTATAAATCTCCCTGTAGTGGAACAGTTACAAGTCATGTGTGCTGCCTGGAAAACGGGCTACAAGGAGGTATAACATAGAAGATATCACATACCACCTGGATATTAAGAAAGTTGCTATTTTTGAGACTGAAATAAAAAATTCATTTTCTTATAGTGGGCAGAGTGCACTATGAGTTCCATCAACAAAGCCTTTAACATGGGGGAATTGTTCAAAGCGATAAAGAAAAGTTTAATCTGTTGTAACTTCTGCTAAGAGGTAGGAAAAAATATATACTGATTCATTTTTCACAACGTAAAATTCACAAAATGTTATTAGGCACTTTGTGACACCCACCCCACCCATACAACTACAATTACTCTTAGGTAAATTCTTGAAGCTAACAAATGTAGGAAACAGAGATCTTGGATATGCAATGGGATTGCATTTTTTCTCTCTGTTGGTCTTTCTACAGGTGGTTGCACATCATCAATTAAATCTAAAATGACCTGTCTACTATGTCTATATTTCTCATACATCTCCTCCTTCTCTGTTCAAAAAAGGTTATTCTAAGCCTAGAAATCTGCTCATGTCTCTTCCTCCTCTGAATATCAGCCAAAATTCTTATCCTCCACGCCAACTCATACCAAGCTGCCATTGTGAAAGGGCCTGATTCATTTTGGGTCTGTTTTTATAGTTTGCACCTAATTAGCACCTGATTCGAGTTGGTGGTAAATTGCACATGCAAAAAACCCCATTCTGCGACTAGTCACAATTTGCAACACTTCAAACATACAAATACCAAATCGCTATTAGGAAATCTCTAATAGCGATTCAGTATTTCAAGTCTCAAAAATTGTGAATCAGACTTTGGTTGCATCACAAAAAACACCAACTCAGGGGGCTTTCGTACATAGGGACTGGTCACCGGATTGCTAAACTTTCATATATCTGACCCCAAGAATCTCCTTAGGCAAATGCACACAAACGGCCTATGATGGATGACTAGGTATGGCAGACATTCAGTTTTACTACTGGGCATCCCACCTCATTAATATTAACGATTGATGTTTGAAGAGAGATTACTTTGTACACCAGCTGGAACTAGATTTCTTTCAAGACACCAGTGCCCTACAATTTCTGTATCAATCAAAGATCCCCAGCATTCCCCCAACGGCCATAGCGCTGACACTAACCATTTGGCACAATGCACTGCGTCATATTGGTTGGCATAAAAAACCCATGCAGGAGACCCCCACAGTGGCTCGGTGTTTGCCTCCCTTCCAGCATTAGGTCACCCGAATTTAGAGGCTAGTACTACATTGGGATCTCCAAGTGGGAGATAATATGGGACAGAGAACAAATGAAATAATTTGAAAACCTTTGTGGAGAATACAAAATGCATTAGTCTCAATTATTTAAATTCCTCTATCGGGTACATACTCTTGAACCACTCCAAGATCAACTGACACACCTCCGTGAGTTTAACCCTCTGGAAGTTAAACCGATACTAGATCCATTGGGTAACAGCAGCATTTCACGGATATACCACTCATTGGTCATCAACACTCCAGATCCTGTAACACATTTGGGAAGAGGATCTGGGCACCATAGTTGAAGAGTGGAGAGGGGCCAGACTGCCACTCCCCCCCACACACAAACCCCAGAACATTCGCGATCTTGGCCCACCTCAGGTTATATAATTTAAATATCTCCTTAGAGTCTACTACACCACAGATAAGTTGTGGATGATGGATGCTAGGATCTCCCCGAAATGCACTAGATGTCAGACATGAGGAGTACTCTGAAGCACATGATCTGGGACTGCCCCAACATCCAACCATACTGGAAACAAATTCAGCAATCCCTAACCAAGGTGGCTGGACAACTGGTCGAACTAACACTCAAAGTAGCCCTACTGTGAGTTATGAGTGACTTTGGTAGTACTAATGCAATCGTACATTTATTGTACCAGGATATCTAATTGCCAAAAGAGACATAGCAAAGTAATTGAGGGCCAAAGTACCTCCCACAATGCAAGGATGGCGACAAGGCATGGAACGCTGCTCATTCCTTGAGAAAGCAGTCTACAAAGTAAGAGAATGCCCCCAGAAATACGACACGATTTGGCAGGCATGACTGGACACCACGTAGACTGTATGCGACCTCCTACTGCACTGCTCGATTAAAGGATCTTGACTAACCCAATCACTCTGCCTATGTCACATGATCTGAGAGTCAAAGTAGCCCTGTCCATACAGCCAGGGCCGAAGTTAGTGTGTGTGCCTGCGAGCACTGAAATGCTGCTCCGATTACTTGCCACTGTCGTAAAAGATGTGTAAATGAAAGAATGTGATCTATAGTATGCATCTTTATACACTAAAGTCTTATAGGGATATTTATGAGATTTTTGGCGCAGGCCAGCGCAGCAAGTTACTTTGCTGTGCTGCCCTCCGTCATAGGGAAAGGGCAGGAATGCACCGTATGTATCCAATAAAGCGCATTCCTATCCTTTCCCCCCCTATGCTGGCATCGTTTTGGCAGCCTAGTGCCAATGCCGGCACCCTTGCACCATGGTGCAAGGGTGCCTGTGTAGGCAGGATTGTTTTTGTGCAGGAAAGGACACCTTCCTGCAAAAAAAACAATTTTGAGAGGCTTTTTCCTCTTTCTATGTGTGCTGCAGAATGCAGTACACATAGAAAGTGGTAATAAACGAGGAGAAATAAAGATATTTCTCTTCGTTACGCCTCCCCTTGGGAAGAGTATCTTTTTGACGCATTCTCAGGTTTAGCAAGTTTGGTAAATCTGCGAATTCGTCAAAAACCATGGGATTTGCGTGGGAACACCCACCGCAACTCCCATGGAACGCCTCCCTTGCATACAGTAATGCAATGCAGCGGTTTGTGCTGCATTGCATTACTCCATATTTTTGAAGACGTCCAAAGCCACACGAAGTGGCTTTGCACTGCCTTATAAATATGACTTCGAGCTTTGCATCTTGCATGTACCATAATGCATGGCATGATGCAAAGCTCTCATAAATATGCCTTTTATTGTATTACCTGCTTATGTTCTTAAAATCAATTGAAATGTTTGATAAAATAAAGAATTTGCCTCAAGTTGTGATTGTTCTGCTTAAAGTGTTCTGGAACTAGCAATGTCATATGTTTCACTTTTGTATTGCTTGCCTAGTGATGTTGTATTGTATCTTGTGTAGTGTTATTTTGCTTTTAAGGTTGTTTTGCAACCGATCCAAGCCTGCACGGCACTGCATATAGGAAAAACATTAACTGGTGTTACACTTTCCATAGTTGCAAGTTGTGCTCTTTTCTGCAGTTCTGGGTTGTGGACCTATATTCCCTTTGATATATTAGCACAATGAATACAATTAAAAGAAGACAAAGTTAATTTTTTTTGTTTCATGAAACAGGGTACTGTTTTCTTATGAGTCACTTTCTGCTGTAGTCAACATTCCTCTTTCATTTGTTGTCCATCTGAAAAAGTTTCCAGTTGCTTTTATGGAACAAATCTATTTTATTAGAGATTTGCAAAGCAGCTCTTCATCGTACACAGCCTTCTGCCTACAACCACAGGGGCCGGCGGCTACAAATAATGCTGTCGAGGATGTACAAGGCCCATAGCCCGAGGGGAGGCAACCAGAAGAGTCCAGGCTCGAGAGTTCAAACATCCAATGCCCTCGGGGGTCCCATTGGCACAAGCAGGATTTCTATGCAAGAAAAAACAACAAGGAGAAACCCCCCTCCCTCTCCCTCCCACCCACCCGGTTTCCGTAGTCAAGAAACAAACCAAAGGAAAAATGAAAGGGAACAGTAGGGGGAATTCCGTATCTAAGCATCAGGGTCTGTTAAGGGACTTTATGCCACATGCCCACCCGCCAGTCCTATCGGGGCTCAGCGCCACTCTCTGGGATGGGTATCAAATGAAGTACTTGCAGAAGTTTGGGGCAGGTGACCTCACAGAGGTCTTTCGATAGTAGCAAGATGAATGGGGCCCAGAGTTCAGCATACTTCTCTCCCTTCTGCGCTTGGATTAATGAGAGCCGTTCCATTGCCAGGGTCATCCAGAGCCTGAGAAGCCAGGCCGAGTGGTCTGGAACCGTGGCAGTACCCCAGTGGAGTAGGATCGCCTGACGCGCTGCAAGAAGAGCTAATGCTATCTGCCTACCGTGCATTGAGTGCAGAGGGAAGGTGAGAGGATTTGATAGACCCAGTAGGGTGTACGCTGGGAAACGGGGGATCTCAGTGTCGAAAGCCTCATCTATATCATTTAAAACCTGTTCCCAGAATCGCTCCAGTCTCGGGCAGTGCCATAATAGGTGCGCTAGGGAGCCTGACATTCCGCAGCCGCGCCAGCACTCTTCGGTGTGGTTTTTGTTCCACTGGTGTATCCTAGCCGGAGTGAGGTACCAGTAAGCCGCTACTTTAAATGCGGACTCAGTCCCTGCTGTATTATACGCGGTATGGTGCGCTCTATAATGGATATTGTCCCACTCTTTGTCAGTAAGGGCCCTGCCTAGCTCTGCCTCCCATCTGAGTTGCCCCCGAGTACGAGTCCCTGTCTGGCGTGGTGTAAGGAGCGTATACAATTCCGTTATAAGGTGTTTGTCGTCTGTTTTCTTCACCACCCATTGTTCAAAAGGAGTCAAAGTGCGAGAGGCCTGCGTAAGGTAGTCCCGTGAGGTAGCCCAGTGCCGCAGCTGCAGATAATAATATTCATCGGAGCGGGGAGATCAAGGTCCTGACTGATGCGGCTAAACGGAATGATGCCCTTAGGATCGAAAAGATGGCCTAATCGCTTGCATCCCGCCTCTCGCCATCTCTGTGCTACAGCGGACTTGACGCCAGGAGGGAAGTCTGGATTGTCTACTAGGGGCGTCATCGGGGAGGGGAACGTTGTGAGGCCCTTCGCCCGTGCCACGGCATCCCAGACTTTCATAGTGGCTGCCGTCACCGGCGATGAATATAGGCCCCAGGCTCGAAGGCGGCGGGGAAGCCACAGTTCACCCCAGAGATTCGCGCCCGCTACCGCTTGGTCCATAAAGGTCCAATGCTTCTCCGATAGCGGGCGGTTCCACTCCAGCACGTATCGGAGATGTGCCGCCTGCAAGTACCTATGAAAGAGAGGTAGTCTCACTCCTCCATCATCTTTGGAACTCGAGAGTTGCGCTATCGAGAGGCGCGCTTTCTTGTTCCCCCAGATAAAGTTATTCAGCGCTAGTTGCAGTGACCGCACAATACCGGGCTGCGGTGTTAGCGGAAGGGTTTGGAATAGATACAGAATGCGTGGTAAGACCATCATCTTGACTGCCGCAATGCGCCCGAACCACAATAATGTATATCTAGCCCACCCGTCTAAATTTCTGTGTGTTTGCGCCATCAGAGACGTATAGTTCACTTCCAGCGTGCGCGGCAGTGAAGGTGTCAGCTGAATGCCCAAGTAAGGAATGGGGTCATGGGACCAATGCAGAGGCAGAGACTGTTGAAGGGCCTCGGCCTGCGGTTGCGGTAGGGATAGATTGAGAACCTGGGATTTGGCAAGGTTTACTTTAAAGCCCGATATCCGACCAAAGGCCTCAAGTTCATTCACCGGGGCGGGGAGGGAGGTCATTGGCTGTGTCAAAGAGAGAATGATGTCGTCAGCATAGAGGCTTATTTTATGGCGGTCGCCCCAAATTTAATGCCCTGAATGTCTGGATGATCCCGGATCTTCTGTGCAAGGGGTTCCATGTATAGGGCAAATAAAGAGGCGAGAGCGGGCATCCCTGCCTAGTGCCCCGTGCAATCTGAAAAAGGGATGAGGAGACCCCATTAGCCCTGATAAATGCCCGCGGAGCGTGATAGATGCACCATACCCAAGTGCGGAAACGAGGGCCAAATCCCATGCTTCGAAGGACGTCAAACAGGTATGGCCAGCACACTCTGTCAAACGCCTTCTCCGCGTCAACCGAAAAAAGCAGTGCACCCACCCGAGAGCGGCGGACCCCATCTATGAGATGTAGAAGGCGTTTGGTGTTGTCGCTCCCCTGTCGGGAGGGATGAATCCCGCCTGATCAGGGTCAATGAGACCCGCCATAAGAGGATTCAGCCGCGCCGCTAAAGTGCCCGTGAACAGCTTTGCATCAATGTTAAGTAGGGAAATTGGGCGGTAGGAGCCGCAGTTGCTTGGGTCTTTATTGGGCTTGAGGATGACCGAAATTGCTGCCTCCCCCATTGATTCTGTCATCATTCCACTGTCCTGGAATGAGTTATATAGACGTGTGAGGAGAGGGGCCAATTCGTGGCAAAACGTTTTATAAAAAAGTGCTGGGTAGCCATCGGGCCCTGGCGATTTATCCAGCTTCAGTTTAGCGATGGCGGATATGACCTCTTCTACTCGAATAGGGCTTTCTAAAGGGTCCGCTTCTGCCTTCGGGAGACGGGTAAAACTGCTAGTGGCCAGATAGTCTTGGGTCTTGGTGGTGTCTTGGTGGTCGGCGCAATAAAGAGTGCAATAAAATGATCTAAATTCCTCAACGATTTGGGAATCCAGATGAAGTTCCTCCCCAGCAGAGTTCTTGAGAAAAGAGATGGACCCCGCTATAGCTCTAGCACGCAGCCTCTGGGCCAACAGTTTCCCACATTTGTCACCTCCCAAGTAGAACTTGTGTCGCAAGCGCACAAGCGCGTATTCGGCCCTATCTAGGTCGAGGCGCTTGAGAAATTTCCGTTTCGTTTCCATCGCGCGCCAAATCCGAGGGGCACCTGTGCGTTTGTGTATTGCCTCCAGTTCCGCCACCTCCTGTTCAAGAGCTGAGCGGGCTTCTCTCCGTCTACGAGCTTCCGCCGAGGAAATCGCCATAATCTCCCCTCGCAAGACCGCTTTGAGCGCGTCCCACACCACAGCCAGGGAAGCTTCCCCATTATCATTGAGTTGAAGGTAGGTCGTGATCTTGGCGCGCAATTCCTTCACAACAGCAGGGGAATGCAAAAGGCCTACGCGCATGTCCAAACCCATCAGAGCGCAAAGAGAGCGAGACATGTGCATGGTCCGACAGGGAGCGCACAGCTATGGAAGCGTCCGTCACTCTCGGGAGAAGCACGCTCGAAACCAACAGCATATCTAGTCGCGCGTACGTTTTGTGTGCTGCCGAGTAATGGGAGTAGTTGCGCGAGTCCGCATGGCGGAGGCGCCAGATATCGTGTAGGCCGTTTTCTTCTAGCCAGCGCTTCCCGTCGGGCGAGATGGCTCCGACCTGTGTGTGGCGTTGCCCTGACCTGTCCAGCTCATTGTCCATTACAAGGTTGAAATCCCCCCCGATTACTAGTGCTGGGTCGGGTGAGGCCAACCCTTCTGTTAAATGCCTACGGAGGAAAGCTTCCTGCTGGGTATTGGGAGCGTACACGTTAAGGAGGGTAAAGACAGTGGGACCCCATTGAATTCTGAGAGCTAATGCCCTCCCCTTGGACTCATAAAAGGTAGAAAGGACCTTACCCTCAAATTTAGCCCCAAGCAGTATGGCTACCCCATTCTTTTTCGTCGTCCCCGAGGACCAAAATTCGCGTGGGAAGCGGCGGGAGCGCATGCGGGAGGTATCTTTGGCAAGGAGGTGGGTCTCCTGAAGCATGCAAATATCGCCCTCGGTCTGCTCAAGAAGGGAAAGAATCGCAGTGCGCTTAGTGGGGTGATTCAAGCCTCGTACATTGAGGCTGACGATTTTCAAGTCCCTAGGCATCAGTACTGGGGGAAAACACGCCTGCGGATCGTCTGATGTGCCGGAAGCGGTGCGCGGGGGTTGGACTGGAGCATGTGTGGGCCCCTACAGGGGAGCAATGGACCCTATGTGTGACACTAAAGGACCCCAAAAGAAACAGCAAAAATCCCAAACAGAACACAACACAAAAACCTGCCCAAACGAGCATAGTCCCAGAAGAAATCAGCATGCAGGAGTGGCCCATTATAGGACTACAGGTATTCCGGAGAAACTGGGGACAAGAAAGAGAAACAAGAGACAACAGTCTGTCTAGTGGAGGAGATCAGGGGGGGACAAGACTTCCTAGAACAGAGCACCAGGTGTCCCGCAGGCCACGAAGGAAGTCTAGGGAGCCGAGAGAGGTGAACCAGTTGTGGGCTCCTCCGGCCCCTTTGCAGAGTTGCCTTCCCCTTAAGATACGCTGTAAGACTTCACGGGGTGCTCGGGCGCTCCTGGGTCTGAGAGAGGGTTGAGAGCACGGTGTTTCGTTCCTTCGCCATTTCCTCTGGGCCTGGCTTTATGGGTGTCGTGGGTTTGCCAGCAGTCCGCCAGCGGGGGAGACGTTTCCCCTCACGAAGGGAGGGACCGCCATCTGGCTGCAGAGTCTTATCTGCCACAAGTCCCAAAAGATCCATGGTGTCGGCCAGGGAGCGCATCTGCCTCAGCTTCCCCTGGTGTTGAAAGATGATGCGGAAGGGATGGCCCCATGAATACGATATTCCCTTATCTCGAAGATGGGACGTAACCTGTCGGAAGTCCCTGCATTTGGCCAAAGTCGAAGCAACCAGGTCCTGAAAAAGGGCCAGCGTGTGCCCCCGGAATTGTATCGGCTGGGCCCCCCTAGCCCTGCGCAGGATCTGCTCCTTAAGCTGGAAGTCATGTACGCAGACTAGTACATCAGGCGGGGGGGCCTTGCCACCTCTTGGGAGGCCCACTCGATGGACACGGTCCATCTGGATTTCCTGTGTGTCATCGGCGCCCAGGATTTGCTGGAAGAGGGACAAGACGTAGCCGCGGAGATCATCACCTTCTGCTTTCGATGGTATCGCGCGAATGCGGATGTTGTTGTTCCTCCGCGATCTATTTTCTAGATCCTCCGCATGGGCCTCGAAGTCCAGATTCTGGTCTCGGAGGCGGAGGACCTCTTGCTGAAGTTGATGCAGGTCTTCTTCCCTCGCCAATTCGTGTTCTTCCAGTACAGCAACTCTCTCACCCACTTCATCGACGTCCCGGCGCACCTCCTTGAGATCCGACGCCAGCTGACTCTTCAGATCCATTATATCTTCCTTGATGGCAGAGAAGAGTTCCAGCATAAAGGCCTTCGTTGCTGGGCCGTCCGCTTCCGCCCCCGAGGCTGCGTGTTCCGGATGGGTGGAGGGGCCCTGGGATGCCTCCGTGTTCCCGGGCTGCTTAATCAGAAGCTCTTTGAGGGATTTTTCCTTCCGTGCGCGGGCTGATGTCATCTTCGTACCGCAGGCTGCAGTCAGAATCCGCGCGTCAAGCAATGCGGGGCCGAGTGTGTGAAGGGCCTGCAAGGCTTCCTGAAAAGCGATCGAGTTGTGACCACCAATGGGGCCCGTTCCAGGGCCACCTCCCTCGTAGTACCACGTAGACGGCCGAGTGTGGTGCAGCAGGGCGTTGTAAGCGCGCTATACCGCCAGCAGTGCCCTCACCGCGTGCCCAATCTAGTCCCCGGGCGCCGTCTCGTATGTGGAGGCCAGTCCCGCCGAGCCCCGGGCCACCGGGTCACGTCTCGGCCGTGGCGGGGTGGGAAGAGCGCAAAGGCCCGCTCAAGCGCTGCGTGGCAGAGTTCTCCCACCTCAGGGATATTGGATCAGAGGCTACTTGGGCGCGTGAGGGTGACAGTTCCAACCCCGGGTGGTCACGTAACTCACCAGGTGTCCACCCGACGCTGGGTGCAGGGCGTGCTGACTGCTGCGACCACACCGCCTGGGCTCACTGCATCCGGGGGCCCCGATCACCTGGGCCGCGCGGCGGGAGGCTCCGCTCGCGGGGCTGCACCATCCGTCGTTTCTCTCAGTGGCAGCACGCCTCACAGGGCCGATACTCAGCTCTGCGCACTGCACCGAAGGGCCTCCAGCCGCAGGCCGTGGGGTGGATCCTTGGTGTCCAGTTGCTTTTAAACATATTCCTAACCCTGTTGGTTTGGATGAACTACAAATTTAGACTCCATCTGTTTTTCTTTTCGTTTTAAATAGGTGATAGGTGGTGTATAGTTTCAGTCGTTGCTGTGTTTCTACAAGCACTTTTTTGGGGTATCCTGTTTGGCAAAACTGAGTGCATATTTTTTGTTATTTCAATAAAGGTTCATGTATAGTTGAAATGAACATGTTATATACCTTCGGTAAAACACTCTGGTGGTTTCTCTGTCTAGCCGCAGATTCCTTACCCTTTGAATATCCCCAGGCTACAGCCTGGATCTTCAACCCTTTCAAACAATTGCTTCCATGCGCAGGCGCCACCAGACTCCCTGGTGGTCGCACACCACCCCCAGAAGTGACAACCCTAGCCGCACACCTGTGCTGCCACATGCACTGATGTCACTTTATCCTGAACTCCTCAGCACCCACAGATACGAATTAACCATGACAGATGGAGATGACATTGTAAGAAATCTAACTTGAGCGGGGAGGAGAGAGGACTGTGATGAATCAGTGGTTAGTTAGGGTATCCACCAGAAAAGGATTACCAAACGTAAATAATTTGATCTGCTGATGGATATTTCTCACTGCAGATTCCTCACCATTTGAGTAAATACATAGCAATACTTCCCAAAGGAGGAGAGTCTGTGAAGTGGGCTCAGACCAAGAAGTCCTGCAGGACCGAGGGGGAGAATTGGCCCTCTCTGTGAACTTGACTGTTTAAGCCAGAGGTCTTCAAACTGTGGGGCGCCCCCCCCTGGGGGCCGTGGATGGGTTCCCAGGGGGGCACAAAGGCCTCTGCAAGTACATGTAAATGAAGAAGGCCTGGAAGTGCGGCAATGTTTATTTGCTGCATTTCCAAGCTGTCTTCATTTACGTGGGGCCGGAGGTCAGTGAGTGTGCTGTTGTGTGCTCGGCTGGGCAGTGTCTGGAGTCTTATCTCCCGCACGCCGGGAGTTTTTCGCAGGTCTTTAAAGACCATTTGCATACCTTTGTAAACTGGTTACCTAGGCTTAGTTTTTTTCTGTGTCCAGTACCCCCTGGGCCCCCACTCTGCCTATTCCTTACATTTGTATTTTATATTTATTGCTGTAGTGTAAAAATGCATTTCATGAAAAGGAATATAAAGTAGGGTTGCCAATAGAAAAAATGCCAGCCATGTATGTTTAAAGAGCCTGCAAAGACCTCGTCTTGAAACTAAATAGGGTTATAAATAAAAAGGATTTATTCATTTGTAATGTGACTTTTCTGTCTGTTCCCTTTAATTATCAGTCATGAATCATTCAGGCCGACCTAGAACACAATTAAAAGTGCTTTCTATTTATATTTGCTGTTCCAAGTACGCACAGATAAGTGCTGAAAATAGGGCTTTAGGTGACTGTTTTATTTTTGTACCGTCTGGGACATCAAAATAATGAGCTGGCAATCCTAATCATAAGACTGGAAGTTTGTTGCAGGATCAGCACATTATTTATTTCCTTCACCCTCGATCCCTGATTAATGCCATATTCGCTATAGTTTAATTTATATCTGAAACCCTACGCTGCCGTCAATAACATGCTGATTTACTTCGTGTCTGGGAATGCACCCTGCATTCAGACAACTCAATACTCATTCTCACCCTTCACTTTCACGCTCACCCTGCACTCACAGCGCATAGTTATGGGTTTCCCGCATTTGCCACATAATCCATCATCTGCTGCATAATTTGCAGATTAAAAAAAAACTTGTTTCTAGCTCAAACGGTTCAAAAGTTACTAAAAATGCAGCAACACGTTACCTCACAGTGGAGGGCCCTTTCTAAAGGTTGACTGGTCACCTTTCTGTTGCTTATTGCTATATGTGGGTGTTAATGTGGTACTTATGAGGGGCAATAAAGGCCAGGACAGTGTTAACAAGTGTAAAAATAGCAAAATAATGCATTACTGCAATCACAAAATATGCAGCATTATGCAGCATAATTCGCCTTTGCTTGCTGCAGAATTTAGTCAACCATGCTGCATAATTTGGCCTTCTCCTGCCGCATAATTCCAATGGTCCTGTTTATAGTGCTATGAGGTCCCAGCCTGTGGCAGAAAGCACTATGAATATGTAAGTCATTATTTTAAAACAGTATTTACGTACTCTAAGCTAGGCTACTGCAAAATGATGCAGTGATTGAGATAAAACAAGTTCTTACAAAATATACTTTTTAGTAATAAGTAATCAAACTGTATTTAATGCAGACATTTTTGTAAGTGTCTCCACTATTCAAGATCTCAGCTGATAACACCCTTACATTACATCTCAAAAAGAATAGATCTTTGCCACCATGAAGCTTTAAGCAGAGCCACTGGAATTATTCAGCAGAAGAGGCAACATTATGCAGCAGGTTTGACTAAATTATGCAGCAAGAAAAGGTAAATTATGCGGCACAATGCGCCACATTTTGTGGTTAGCATTACTTCATTATTTTGACATTTTAACTCAAGGTAACGCTGTCAGGGGAAATATTTCACCTCATTAGAACCAGTTTAACACCCAAATACAGCAGTAAGCAACTACAAGATTACCAGTCAATCTTTGCAAAAGGCCTTCCACTGCTCCGCAACACTTTGTCACGCTTTAAGTAACTTTTGTTCCGTTTGAGCTAGAATCAAGTTTTTTTGTTGAAACCTGCAGATAATGTAGCAAATACAGTAAACTTAATAATTATGTGGAAAACGCTGCTGCTGCAGAAACTAATAATTCCAGTGGCCCTGGCATTAAGTGACTCAATCAATTAATGGCTGGTAAGAAGGCTGGTTTCTTTTTTAACTTTCTGCACTACCACCACACCCTTCGATTTCAGGCAGAAGCATCTCAAAGTCAGTATTAACCATTCAGGGGCATAGTGAAAGCTGAGTCCAGGGGGTGGCAGGTAGAAGGCCAGCAGGGTTGCATTCAGATACAGAGCCCTAATCCTCTCGATCCCTGGGGCCTCACAGTAATGGTCTAGGAGACAGAGGAAAGGAGCGAGATTCATAGATGTTGTCAAAGAGAAGGCCCAGAATAGGGAGCACTGTATGGGGACTCATTTTTGTGTTTACAAATGGCCAGAGACAGCTTCTTCAGAGAGAGACCCCAAAGAAGGGGACAATATAAGTGTTTTTTTTTTTTTAAAGGGACATTTATTAGTGAAGCTGGTACTGCTGCCAAGTGTGTAACTGGCCACTGCTGGTTATCATTAAGGAAGCAGATGCAGCAGGACTGGGGCCCAGGTACTTGAGGGGCCCACTGCATCACAGTTATGACTGTCTACATTTAAGAAAGGGGCATCGGAGCTTATTTTCCTTTCAAGCATTAGGACCGAGATCATGATCCGTCATGGTGGGGAACAGATAAAAGATGCAGAGGAGATAGCCTTCTACTCAGGACTGCAGTTATCATTAGTGCAGCAGGTATAGTTGCATTGGGGTCAAAGAGTGTGAGGGGCTCACAACACCCCAATTATGGGGAGCAGTTTGTTTGGGATAATATCTGTTTATATTTGATGCATTTGCTGTTTTATAAGTCTCATATTTAGTGCGGTTCATAAGCTATAGAAAAAGTATTCCTGAAATCATCTCATAAGCCCCGCTCCCTGCACGCAGCCCTGTCCCTCCCGCTCCCCCAATCCTTGCCATAAAGTTTTGGAGGGGGGCCCGACCTCAAAACATTTTGCTTAGGGGGGGCTCAGAGTAAAAAAGTTTGAAGACCTCTGGTTTAAGCACTAGTGCCTAGTGAATGTATGCACAGACACCCAAGTAGCAGCCTGGCAGATGTGCAGTACTGAAACACGCCTTGCCAGCGTTGTTGTGGCTGTTGTCTCTGATGAAATGAGCCCAAAGGCCCTCAGGGGCGAAGGCATAGCATGTTATTATGCACAGGATGATTCATCAAAACAGGGTTTGTTTCTGCACTGACTTCCTCTTGTCATCGACTCAACTCTGTGCGCTCAGTGTAAAAGCTGAGAGCCCTTTTTGGCTCCAGCCGGAAAAGACTCTCTTCCTCAGAGGAATCTAGGAGGATAATGGACTGACCCATATGGAAGGGCGACATGACTTTCAGCAGAAAAGAAGCACAAGTTTGATTCACCAATTTGTCAGGGAAGGTTATGTGTTGTAGGTGGTGGTACTGATAGCACCTGCAGGGCACTGAAGTGCTGTGCAGAAGCAATTACAATGAAGAACACCTTTCTGATAGTTAGCAGATGCAGAGAACAGCTGTGCATGGGCATGAAAGGGTTGCAAGCCAGTGACTTGAATAACTAAGGTTGTTAAGGGAAATGTAAAGAAGCTGAAAGGGCTGACATATTACCTTTAACGGTGCCCAGTGCAAAGCCTTGCTGGGCAAGAGATAGCTCAAATAATAAAACATTAGACAACTTAGCCTTTAAAGGATCAACTAGACACTCTCCGCACAAGGCAACAGACTTCTCCTAATGGCTGGATTTGGTAGATGTGCACCTAACTGCAAGAATAACATGAACTACATCAGTAGGTAAACTGAAACCGCTCAGTTGTTGCCACTCAGTCTCCATGCACAATAGTTGCATTCTTTGGATCCCAAAATTCTTGATGTCTTGTCGTGGCGTTAGCTCCTTTACTGTGCACACGGCAAAATTACGGAACAGTCTTCCTACTAATCTATGTCAGGTGAAGTCTTTGACAGCCTTTAAAAAGCAATTTAAAACCTGGCTATTTGACTCAGTTTAGTCCACCATTACTTTGGCCCGCCTTACACTGTCTGCTAGTGCGCCGGGACGCTTCAGTTGAAGCAGCTGTGCGCTTAAGCAAGTGTCATTTGATTGATTGATTGATGCATGAGGTGGAGGTTGTGAAAATTCGGGTGTTGGATCTGTACCTAATTGTCACACTATAAATAAATAATAACTTCAGGACGCTATAGAAGCTCTTCCGTCCCTTCCAATCCCTTCCTAAATATTTTCTGCCCTATGTGGAGGATGAGACATTCATGTCCTCTGTATTCCAGTGGTAATGCAGAGGACACGAACATCTCGACCTCCATACTAAAGAGGTTAATAATGAAGTATTATTAATTAATTCATTATATTAATTGTAATTGATATATGCTCCTCTGGAACCACTTGGCTTAGTTTTGGCTTTAGAATCCCAGTTTTCTTGGGTTTAGTGGGTTGCCCTACTATGAGAAAGTGCCATGTCCACAGCAGCCCTGTAACTGGAATCCTCATGGATGAATGAAGGGTGACTGTTGTTTGGATCTGGTCCGCGACTGACTGTGGGATGCTCACCTATACAGCCAGTTGTCGAGGTGCAGAATATGTATATCCCCGCTCTGCGAAGATGGGCCCGACCTTCGCCATCACCTTCCTAAACTCCTCAGGGGCTGAGGTGAGGCCAAAGGAAAGATTGGGGCACTGGAAATGCTCGTCCCCCACCAGGAACCAAAAGTAGTGCCTGTGGGGCTGCAAAATCGACACATGAAAGTATACATCCTACATGTTCAAGGACAGCATCCGATCCCCCGGTCACAGAGCAGAGAGGGGATGGGCTAAAGTCAGCATCTTGAATTTGCCCTTCCACAATAAGGTATTCAGAGGGCAAAGATCTAAAATCATCCTGAGACTTTCATTCTTGTTGGAGACCAAGAAAGAGCATGAGTAAAACTGTTCTCCATCTCATAGATCCCCTCTATGGCCCCTTTGGCCAAATGCATTTGAACCTCCTGCAGAAGGATGGCGGTATGATCCCACAACATTTGAGAGAAAACAGGCAGGATATGAGATGTTGAAGGGCCGGGCGAAAACTTTCTGAGCAGTCTATAACACCCAGTGATTCTATGTAATGGCATGCCAGCCAGGTAGGAAGAAAATAAATCCTGCTCCCTACTGCCTGAGTATTACCAGGGGTGGAGAAATGAAAGCGGCTTATCCACAGTTGTGAACGGCAAGGAGGAGGTGAGATTGTTTGTTCGATGGTGTGCACAACTTCAGCCACGACCGTGTCTCTTGAGCAACGAAAGGGCTGAGCTGGCTGTTGCACTGGTTGCAAAGGCTGTTTCGGTTGGTAGATGAGACCCTACAAGTATCCTTTGAACTTCCGGTACTGAACTACTGAGCGAGGGAGGTCAGACCCAAAGAGCGTGCTGGAGCATGACTGTCTTCCAAAGCAGAATCAGCCTTTTTCCTGATAAGTCTGGAGCCCTCAAATGGTGCGCCCGTCAGAGAGACCTGCACAATCCTCATCAAATCCTTTGGTGTGCAATCATGCACGATGCCGGATCATTAAACTGGTGCCTGTGGTGCATCCAACACAATGTGTTGCGCCCAGGCCAGCTCTTAAAACGTATTTGGCTGTATCTTGTCCATCTTGTATCATCTGAACAAAAGCGTTTCTAAATTAATCAGTGATGGCCTTCAAGATCTAACTGGCATATTCTATAGGGCAAGTGTGCACTGTCCCAGCAGGCAAATGGAGGTTAAGGAAAGCAGGGCCGAGCTTGTGGAAGAGAAAACTCTTTCTCCTAAAGTGTTGACTCATTTCGATTCCCTGTCTGGCACATGGAAGTCTCAGGGGCAGATCTACAAGGAAGTGCCGCAGCGCAGCATCGCAAGCCCTTTGGCTGCGCCACGCTGCGGCACTTCCGAAGCACAGGAATGCAACATATTTACAATAATATGTCGCATTTCTGTGCTCTCCCCTGCGCTGGCGCACAAACTGCAGCCATGCGCCGGCGTAGGCACCCTTGCACCATGGTGCAAGGATGCCTGCGTCATGGGGAGAGTGTTTTTGTGCAGGAAGGGGCAACTTCCTGCACAAAAACAATCACTACAGGCATTTTCCTCTTTCAATGCGTGCTGTAGAATGCAGCACACATTGAAAGAGGAAAAAACTAGGAGAAATGAAAACATTTCTCCTCGTTGCGCCTCGCTATGCCTCCCCTGGGGAGGCGTAGCATTGACACGCATTTCCAGATTTAGGACTCCTCGTAAATCTGGAAATGTGTCTTGTTCCATGGGTGTTGCATGGGAACACCCACAGCAACACCCATGGAACGCCCCTTCCACGCAAAGTGCTGCGTGTGAAGGGGCCATATTTACAAGGACAGGAAAAGTCACGCAGGGTGGCTTTTCCTCTCCTTGTAAATATGGAGAAGTGAAATGCGCCACCAGTACGTCACAAAAAGTGACGTACTGGTGGCGCAGGGGGCTTGTAAATCTGCCCCAAAGTGCTTGGATTCAATTTACTTGCTGCAGGGCAGCTAACAGGTGTAGCTGCAAACAGCTTAGAGTAGGTTGCATCAAAGTTTCCAACAGGGCCTTGATGAAGGATAGCAAAGGCTCTGATGTTGCAGCCTAGGCTGTAAGATCTCTGTTAAAAGGTTTCTCTTAGTCTCTGTTGTATGCAGTTGCAAGTCTAGTACTTCTGTTTGTTTACAAAAGAGGCACTCTCCTCAGTGAGGGGGGCCCATGGGAAGTCCAGCTCTGTCTCAGGGTAAGCGGCACATCCACTGGAATATGGCAGATCCAGATAAAATACAGTATCAGTATAATCAGTATAATTAGATGGGAGTACGTAATCTGCCTCCTCATCATCATCTTCGTTGAGTGGCACATTTTGGAGCCCTTGAATGGCATCAGAAGACAATCTGAGCAAGTCTTCCAGCCTTCTGTAGTACTAGCATTGAGGAAGAAGCTGTGTACCGTACAAGGTTGGCGGCTGTGCCTTGGATATTTCACAGTAAGATATTGGTCTAACATGGGATAACTTTGTTCTGGATTGAAAAGGACTTTGGGACCCAATCCAATGCCATCGTCCAACTTCACCAATGTCCCTCTTATTTCACCCTCTGAACTGTTAAGAGAAAAACCCTCCCTTATCTAGCATTGTCCCAATCTTCCCACAGAGCAGGGGCACCACTAACTAAGTTGACCTTCCTTTGAAAAGGGAAGGGTCTTGTGGGTCCTATTTAGAAGATGTTTACCCTGCGAGGTCCAAGGTTACCTCTAAGTCACCTTTTATGCTTTGTATAAGCTCTTTGTTCTGTGAGAAGCAGAACATTAGATTAGCATGTTTGATTTTCTGAGAACTCCCTCTAACAGTGGACCATCTTACAGCATGTCTGGCAAAACTACATATTTTCATTACAGAAGTAGCTGGGATACCTTTTTCCTTCATCACCACAGACCATATCTAGACTTCTGGCTGGAAGCCGAGGATGGGACCTGTGCACACACAGCTGTCTTGCCAAAGTAACTGTTGTAGCACTTCGGCAAACAAAAAATGTATATACTATAAATAGAGAAACTATGAACGGACCTAGTCAACAAGCTGCAGCCATAACAGAAGTAAAGGAAGAGGGGCCTAGAACATTTTTCTAACTACCAACAGTTCTCCTCCAATCTTGGACTGAGATGCAAGTTGTCCCAAAGCACCTCACCCATTACCACCAAAGATCGTCCACCACAGGTGGAACTCTGAAACCTTGAGACTAATAATTGCCCCTTTGTCACGGATCTAAGTTCTCAAGTTGGTATACACTTTGTGAATCAATATCGCTGACTTAAATTTAATTTGTTTTTCATCTTACAGCTTATGTGATCTTATGTGAGACAAAATTTTGGCTTGAATTCTTGGGCACAGTAATACAAGGCTCATACTCTTTATAAAGCCCATGCTTTTTCGAGACTTATGATAATGATGGATTCATACTGAACCTTTGATAATGCCCAGAAACACTTGGTGCGTCTTGTAACATGATACAGCATATGTACCATCTGGTAAGTGAACATATTGATTCAAAAGAAAAGTTGATTTTAAACACTGACAGAAAATATCCTCTTTCACAATTCGATGCAGTACATGTTGTCTAATATTCTAGCGCCAATTACTTTACCAGTATTTTGGTGCTCACTGTATACATAGGTGTATAGTCCTCATGATTTCCCTAGTTCTGACTTGCGCCTATGATGTTCACGATAATGTCTAGTATCCATGGCGCTCATGGTTCTGTCTGACAACTGTGGCTTTTCCAGGAATGCTTTGTGTCCGTGATTTGTTTGAGTTTCTAGTGTGTGTGATTTTTAAAGGTCTCCCTCGTGCCTTTCATGTTCCGAGTACTATTTGCTTTAGATGACATTTATAGAACTGTTCCTTGCTGCTTGACTTTCTAATGTGTTTGTCTGCGCACTTGTTACTGGGAGCAGAGGTTTAATATAAAATAACTCTGTAGATCAATCTTGGGTGAGGTGGTAGGAGACAAACCTGACAAAGTCAAGCCAACACCTGCTTTAATCATTTGCTGTTTTTATAGTTCGATATATAGGAAGACCTGCATGTGTCTAAAGAGGGGCGGATGATGCACGTTTAAAAATGTTTCCACACTCATACCTGTTTTCTGCCTCTTCTAGCTGCCTTGTCCTGGGTGAATGGATGGAAAGGAAAAACAAGCATTTGCAATGCAATAGATCTTGCATTTACGCAAGACCTATTGCATTGAAAATGGTAGGCATCACGGACAAAAGGGAGGGAGGGCGGGGAGGGGGGCAGAAGGCACGGACAACGGGAGGAAGGGCAGGGGGAGTGGGAGAAGGCACGGACAACGGGAGGGAGGGTGGGGGCTGGAGAAGGCCCGGACAATGGGAGGGCGGGGGGAGGGGAGAAGAAGGCACGGACAACGGGAGGGAGGGCCGGGGGTGAAAAAGAAGGCACGGACAACAGGAAGGAGTGCGGGGGTGGAAAAGAAGGCACGGACAACTGGAGGGAGGGCAGGGGGGAGAGAAGGCACGGACAACTGGAGGGAGGGTGGGGGGTGGAAAAGAAGGCACCAAAGCACGTCGTGCCTGCAGTAGGAGAACCTCGTTAAAGAAAATAGTGCTCACAGTCTAGTGTTCACAGTCTAAATAACACGTACCGTGTAACAGCCAAGTAAAGGGGCCAGTCGCCACGGGAGGTGACAAATGAAGAGGAGGCGGTACTAAGGAGGGACTAACAAGCCTATCGACGAATCAGAAGTCAGCATTTAGGGCAGACAAGGACACAAGCCAGATTGGGCGGAGCTTCTATTCACCTACTCCTCTACAATAAGTCTCGCAGAGCAGGGCTTGCGCGCTGGCTCTAGGCTCGACCTAAGAAAGCACGCTAAGCCCATGCTTTTCATGAGGCCCTGGGGAATGGGAAGCGTGCGCAGTGGCGATGGAACAATTTTCAGGCTGGGGGTGCTGCCATCAGTTTGACATCACTGAGGTTGTGAAAGATCCAGGTACAAGTGTAGCAAATGAGCCATGTCCTTTCAGTAGGAGAGTGGTAAGGGTATGGCAATGTTGAACATATTTTAATAGAGAATGGCTAGCGTGGAAGTGCCCTGTCATTTACAGACGGCACATTTTTCATTGAAATGGCCATTACATTTTCACGAACAGAGTTTTACTGATCAAAACTGTATAGCGCAAAACTGTAAACCACCATGTCTGGGAATTGGGTTTCAGCAACTAATTATAATTTGCAAATCACTAATTGTGTCTTGATTTGTTTTCATCCGAATAAAAATATTTGCTTCCATGACACTTCAGTACAAAAAGAGAGCTTCATTTGTGCTTTTTAACTAATTGTATATTTTGAAATGTTTGTACAATTTATCTACACGTATTTAAATGTTATTGTGTTAGAAATAAATTACATCGTACAGCATTCCTTTCACACTCCTTGTACTCCATCAAGATTGCCGCATAGTTCACTTTAAAAAATCATCTCACTTGCAGTCAGAAAATGAAAAGTAAACCCTAATCTCCATGTTAACGAATGAATACCAATTTCTCAGAAGACAGACCGTGAGAGTTGGCCTCAGGATTTGAACGCTCAGCAAATGTAACAAGATAAAGACATTTCAAGGCGTCTTTATTCCTCTTCACCTTCTGAACTAAGCATGGTTATTTATGGGGGTGCTACATCATCCCCCTCATCGCTACTTCTAGCGCCGTTGGCTTTAACTTTCTCTGTTCCCACAATGCCGTGGAGTCACGAGAAGGGCCTCCTCTTCTCTAACAAGACAGGTGAAAGGGATATCTTCCTCTAAAGTGGATGAAAAAGCAAATGAAACTGAGGTGTACATTTTTTGTTTTGTTTAGGAGGCTTGAAGTATGAGTCATACAAGCAACAAAGACAACCTGCGTGTTTTGCTTGAAAACATCACATTTCCAGCCCTGCCAATTACCACGCATCAGGGGTTAGACTAGCAGATTTTAGTGCTGGTGTCTGCATCACCACACTAAAATACATTAGTCACGCTTTACAGATCCTCCGATTTTATGTATGCAAATGAGGCGGGCTCACTTTGAAAATATAATTAAATAGCAGCCAGCAAACTTCAGCTAAGCTCTTCGCTTCTCCAAGAAGATTACTCCCTGCCTCGGATGGACGATCATGGACTTTTTTTTTTTTTTTTTTAAATGTCTTTATTAAATTTTGAATACAAAATACAGTCACATCTGGCAGTGCACAATGTCGATAGTGTATCTCTTCTAATCACAAAGCCTGGTGTTCATATAAGACAGTTAAATAACATGCAAGATCGCAAAACGGCAACGTAACACGGCACTCGTGATAGCTCTCAGGTCACATGTCTAGATATGCAATGGTAATTCTATGAGGAGCATTATGGAGAATGAGAGGGCTCTCTTGGGCCTTGGTCTAAAGTACAGAGGTACTCACAGAAGCAGGACCAGACATCTTTGGGACGAGAAGTGGGGGAGCTGTAGACTGGCATAGTCTTCTCCCATACTCTCACATCTACTCATTGCTCTCAAGCCAGTCATTAACGGAGGGTGGTCTGTTTCCCCCCTATCTCAGAGATATCTCCCTTTTGCCAAGCAATAATGCCATGGAGACTAGTCGGCGGATACCCTGAGGGACTTCATGGGTGTATCCCAGTAGGGCAGTCACGGGATTGGGGTTCAACTTGCAGCCAGTCATGTCGGAGATTTGCCTATATATATTCTCCCAATAGCTAGCAAATACTGGGCAGGTCCAAGTCAGGTGGGCAAAGTCTGCCCCGGGGGCTTGGCATTTTATGCAATTGTCGGGCCTGGTAGGGTCGAATTTAGCGATATCTTTTGGGGTAAGATAGTACCTATGTAGGTATTCAAAGTGTATCAGCTTGGTCTGTGGCTGATAGAGATACGCCTTATTTGTGCACAACAATAACCTCATATATGGTCAGTAAGCGGGATTCCCAGCTCTTTCTCTCAGACCTCCCATATCCTGGTGGTGGTATCCGGCTTCATGGCCATGCAGCCGTGGTATATCTTAGATGTCATGTGTCCGCCATCTGATGCTTTAATCACCAGAGAAAGAGGCGGGAAGTATTCCGGCGGGAGTGGGTACTTGGGTATAAGGGATCTGAGGGAGCTCGGGAGCCTTTTAAGGACAAAGAGGTCCATGTAGGAGGCAGTGTGTATACGTGCGTCGTCTGCTAGCTGTAAGACGTGGCCGTTAGGGAAGAGGTCGCCCATGGTAAATAATGAGTATTTGTCCAACGTGTGTTTAACTGGTGTATCCCTAGTAGGGGGGATCCATGGGTTATCCGATACGGGGATGGCATCAGAATAAAGAAGGCTCCCCAACATCATGCGTCGCAGCCTGCGCCACGTCCAGCAGGTAGTGGAGACAGTCTGTATATCTTCAGTGTCTAGTGGTATACCACGGGGTAATATCTGGGAATGGAGAAGGCGGTCCAGCTGAGCACGCTCTGGGCGTATATATGGAATGCGTGCATCTGGGTGGTACCAGTGGTATGTGTAGTGGCATTGGGCCACAAGGTAATAAAGATGGAGGTCTGAGACTCTGAGGCCCCCTTGCTCATAAGGCAGTATAGAAAGTTTCCCATCATATCTGTGGGCAACCTCCAGCACATATCAGTCGCATTAGTATGCTGCAGAGGTTACTGAAAAAGGTTTTTAGAAGTGGAATGGGGATGTTAGTGAACAGGTAAAGAAAGCGTGGCAGTACCACCATTTTAATAATGGCCACACCTCCCATCAGTGAAAAAGGCAGTTTTATCCATCTGTCTACATGTGTACATAGGGCGTCTACTGCTGGCCCATAGTTGCGTTGGAGGACCTGTTCCCTACCCCTGTGTAAATTAATGCCCAGGTATTTGGTACCGTCTGCGGCCCATCCGAGGAGGAACTGTATCAATGGGAGTTGGGTAATGTCAGTGAGTGGGAAGAGCTCAGATCTTGTCAAATTAATGCAGAGCCCAGAGAGTTGGCCAAATTTGGCTATATCCTGCATGAGTGGGGGGAGATTATCTTCTGGGTGCCGCACAAACAGTAATATGTCATCTGCATAAAGCAACAGTAATAATGGGCCGTGTGTGAGTTGTAATCCCCTATGGGCCTGGTTGTCTTGCAGTGTCCTAACTAGTGGGTCCATTGCAAGTATAAAACGTAGTGGGGAGAGAGGGCATCCCTGCCTGGTATCACGGAATATAGGGATGGGGTCCGTAAGGGCTCCGTTTATCCTGAGGCGAGCTGTGGGTTTAGTGTATAATAGCATAATCAACGCTAGGAATGGAGGGGGTATTCCCAGCTTCGCCAAGACGGCTCTTAAGAAAGGCCACTCGAGCAAGTCGAAAGCCTTCTTGGCATCGAGGAGGACCACTGCGGTTGGTGTGTCTGGGGCAATCTTATTGAGTACTGCTAACACCGTCCTGAGGTTGAGGGAGGTCGAGCGGTGGGGGACAAAGCCCGACTGGGCTGGCGAGACAATCTCCTCCATCAACAAGGCCAGCCTATTGGTCAGCACCTTGACGAGGATCTTGTTATCAAGATTTAACAGCGACAGAGGTCGATAAGATGTACATTTATTGGGGTATTTACCTGGCTTTAGTAGTATGGTGAGGACCGCCTCGCGGAGTGTGGGTGGGAGTTCACCGGTATTTAAGGACTCGTTGTATAGAGAGAGGAGTTGCGAGGCGAGTTGTTGTTTAAAGGCCTTATAGAAGGATCCAGTCAGACCGTCCAAGCCTGGTGCCTTGGACCCGTTCAAGGCAGTGATGGCCTGTGTTACTTTTTCTAATATTATGGGTTCACTGAGAAACTCCTGTTGCCCATTTGACAGCCACACCATGGCTATGTCTGCCAGGTAGGGGGGGATCTCCGAGGAGTGACATGCAGCGCTAGTGGAAAATAGGTGTTGATAGTAAGTCTTAAATTCATGCAAAATGTTTTCGCTGCCGGTGATTATGTCTCCAGAGTCTGAACATAACCTGGCTATGTAGCTTTGCTGCCTGTTTGAGCGTAGTAGGCGGGCCAGTGTGCGGCTGGGCCGTTCCCCCTCCCCATACCTACGTGCCCTGGTGTACCTATCCATATATTTTATCTCTCTTTCCGCCAGGTCTCGGAAGTCAGTCAGAAAGGAATTTCGATTATGTGCCTGGTGTGTGTCCTCCCCTTCAGTCGCCCGATCAAGCTTGTATATAGCGTTTTCAATTTTTTGCAGTTGGGAGCGGATATCGACTAGTATGCCGGTGTGCTTAGAAATGCACACTCCACTGATACATGCCTTAAAGGCCTCCCACAGAACTGCCTGGGTGGAAACCGTACCAGTGTTTAACTCAAAATACTCTGTAATGGAAGTTAGCAAGTCATTATGGAATACCGGATCTAGCAGAGCTTCTGTTTGAATCTCCAGCTGTAGGCTGCAGCGCAGGCATATGGAATTTTTAACTGTAATAGGATTGGGCTGTGGTCAGATAGCGTTCGGGGAAGGATTGTAATGTTGTCGAGCCATTGATGTACAGTTGTCGAGATAAACCAGTAGTCCAGCCTGGACCAGATGGCATGTGGGGATGAGTAGAACGTGAAGCCGGGAGTGTGTGGATGGTGCGTGCGCCAGGCCTTTATAGTAAATAGAAGTCTGTGATTTGTCGTAGTGCTTCTCAGGCACGTACCCTGCTGGCAGGTTGTCTGCTGGTTGTGTCTGTCTGTGGACAGTATGGCATATTAAAGTCGCCACCTATTATTAGATGATTAGTCTCTAGGTTGTCCAGCTGCGTGTGTACTTCCTGAAAGAACTCAGGATCGTCAATATTGGGGGCGTATATATTGACTATGAGAATCTTATGGTCTCAGTACTCAGACCCCAATGGCAGATACCAATATGTTCAGGGAACACTGGCAGACCATAAAATCCTCATAGTCAATATATACGCCACCAAAATATTGGGGCTGTATATATTGACTATGAGGATCTTTTGGTCTGCCAGTGTTCCCTGAACATATTGGTATCTGCCATTGGGGTCTGAGTACTGAGACACAGGGATGAATGGCACCCCTTTATGAATCAATATACAGGTGTCCCAGGAGTATGAACTAAAGCAGGAAAAGTATCTGTATATTCCCCATTGCCTGGCAAAAAGGTGATCGGTACGTGGGGCCAGGTGTGTCTCCTGGAGTAGGGCAATTTTAACGTTATCTCTGTTTAAATAAGCGAGCACTTGTTTCCCTTTCCGCGGATTGTTAATGCCACGGATGTTCCAAGATATCAGGGATAATTCCGTTGTCTTGGCCATGCCTTGGGAGATTTGCAACTTTGGATGTTGTGTGATAGTGCTAGTCGGTAGCGTGTGATTAGGAGCATGAGCAACATTGCCAGATAAACGGTAACCATAATTCCAATAACAAAAAAAAAACAATCCCCAAATACCCCATCCCCCCTCCCACACTAGATATAACTGCATCCAGCGATTCCCATACATTCTGAAATAACAAAAGAAAACAAACAAGAATATTCCAAAAATAGAACATTAGGCATCCGCCATGGGGACGTGCCGGCAACTCTGTTAGGGCAGCCCGTGTAGAACATGATAAGTAGTACTGTATATAACCAACTACTTCATTGAGGACAGTCATGCGTGCCCAAATTGAATCCTGTCCTGGAGGAGTAGGTCGGTGTGAAATAGTTTGTGAACTGCATACGGACTCATATTGCGGCATCTTGTGTGGAAGGGAGCGAGAGTTGCGCACGATCCGGATCTGAGTGTCCAGGCGACGATTGACAGTGTGTAGGGGATTCAGCGCGTATCGTTTTACAGAAGGCTACTGCTTCTGCTGGTGAGTCCAGATTTTGGGGCCTCCTTTATGTTCCACAAGCAGGCGGGACGGATAAAGCATGGCGTATTTGATGCCCATTCTGCGGAGTGTGTTTTTGACGTTGTTGAATTGCCGTCTTGCCTCCTGAACCATGGGTGTAAAATCAGGAAAGATGGAGATGGCAGCACCTTGGTGGTGTAGAGGGCCTTTTTCATGTGCCAGTCTAAGGGTAGTGTCCCTGTCCCTGTAATTGAGGAGGCGAGCGATGATGTACCTGGGGGGGCTCCTTCCGGTGGGCGCGGGCCCAGTGAGCGGTGTGCCCGCTCCACTGCATAGGTGGCCGAGAAGCTGGTGCGGTCAAATAGGTCAACCAGAAGTTGCTCGATGTAGATCTCTGGGCGCCCAATGTTTGTAGTTTCTGCTAAGCCAGAAATGCGTATATTGTTGCAGCGGGATTTTGCTTCAAGGTCCTCATTCTTTATGGATATCTGCTTCAACACGCGTTCTGCCTTCTCCAGCCGTTTCTGTGTTATAGTAGATGTGTCCTCCAGGTCAGAGACCCTTTTTTCCGCCTCCCCCAGGCGTGCTCCCTACCTATCAATCTCCCCCATCTTGTCAATGCGGTCAGTAAGCATGTCAAAGCATGCATCCATCGTGTTGAACCCTGCTTTAAGCTCTGCCATCAGGGTTTCCATGTTGCGAGCTGGGATGTCGTTGTGGCCCTTCCCGGTATGTTCCTCAGTGTCTGAGAGGGAGCCACGGCTTTCTGTGGGCTTAGTGCGGTCAAATGTGAGCCGGTGCTGCTTGGGGTCCTTGTGGACCATGTTGAATGGCTCGCCGTTTGATGCCGCCAGTGCAGGAAGAGTCCTGTGTGTCCCGCGCTTTTCAAGGGGGAGCCAGTGGCTGCAGGGTGCTGTGGGTTATGGTCAGCAGGGGAGGCCGATGCTGGGCTCCGATAGGATTATGGTCCACGGGCTTCTTATTCAAATGTCTCCCTGTTGGCGTCGGCGATGGGGCTTTATCTGCACAGTAGGGTATGAGGAGTATGAAGCGCTGTCTCATAAGGCCTCCTCAGCAGTGCCAGTCCATCCCCCCGCCGATTGTGTTGCCTGTCTGCCAGTAAAAGAGTGAGCGCTGGGTGCTGTGCGTCTAGGGCGTCAGTGTTGAGCCGAGGTTGTGAGCGCGGTCATCTCCCCTACCTCATGAGGACATGGGCCATCTGTAGGTATTCACTCCGCGGGCCCGTCTTCCGCCTGCGAAGATCCAATGCCCCGCAATCTGGGAGTGGCCATCTGCGGACCCGCTGCAGAGAATCTGGAGGTGAGGAGGATGGTAATGGGAGGTGGCGGGTGTGTGCGTCGGTGAGGCCCGGTGGCCCCAGCCTCAGGCTCGCCCGTGACCCCTGTCGCCACGGGGCCTCCGAGGCAGTGCTGACGGCACCCGCCTCTCATCTGCGCCACTGCCTGGTATGCCCCCTAATCTGCCTGCAGATCGACCCTGTGTCTCCCGGGTGGGTCGTGAGTCTTTATTGGGGCATCATGACATCTGTGTTCGCTAGGCGTGTTGGTGAGGCAGTTGTTGGTGGAAAAACGGGCCGCCTGCATGAAGAAAGTGACCCGTTTCAGGTCACCCGGGTCACTCTCGACCACCTCTCAGCCTTCCGTACAAATGAAGAGTCGGTCAGACAGTAGAGAATACAAACCAAGTATATGTTTATTCAGGTACACTATAGCGGAGTCCCGTCTGCCCAGTAGCTTGGGGTGCTGCAGAGGGAACTGACATCAGAACTCATGGTATTACATTATGTAGGATTCAGAATAAGTAAAACACGCCCAAACTGGAAATTTTCAGTTGGGACCAGCTACACAATGAAGGTACAGTAGAAGAAGTTTCGATCCTGATACTGGGCACACACTATCTGTGTGCCAAGGTCACTCTGCCTGCGCCCATAGCCTAGCTGGTGGGAGCAGGCTTCTATCTTGTGAGAAAGGTATGAGCTAACAATAACAATATATTCATTAGTACAGCGAGCCCCAACCTTGAGAGAAAAAAAGAACACATCACGGCTGCTTCCAGCAGAGCCGAGTGGAGAATGAATTTCGATCATGACACAACATGGCGGCTAAACGTAAAATGGTGCTGCGAATGCTAACTTAAGCAGAACAACACATAGGAATACAGCGAAGACATTTTATTATATTTCAATACGCACCAGAACCTCACAAGTGCGCGGCCATGTTGGTGGCGGTCGTGGCCATGCCCCTCAAGCATGGACTTGTTGATATGATCACTGGCGATGGAAGGCTGCTCACTGACACAGTGGGGCATATTTATGAAATTAGTGATGCAGCGGAGCGCAGCAAGTCACCTTTCTGTGCTGCCCTGCGTCAGTGGGAAAGGGCAGGAATGTGCCATATTGATCCAATACTGAGCATTCCTGTCCTTTCCCCTTGTGCAGGCGCCGTTTTGGCAGCCTAGCGCTCACACAGGCACCTGTGCACCATGGTGGAAGGGATCCTCTGTTGCATGCAGGATTGTTTTTGTGCAGGGAGGGGCACCTTACTGCACAAAAACAATCCTGAGAGCCTGTTTTCTTTTTCTGTGTGTGCTGCAGAATGCACCACACATAAGAGGTAGAAACAAGGAGAAATAAAGATATATCTCCTCGTTGCGCCTCACCTGGGGAGGAGTAAGATTTCGGCGCATTTCCAGGTTTACAAGTCCTTCTAAATCTGGGAATGCATCAAAAACCATGGGAGTTGCGTGGAAACACCCACTCCAACACCTCCCTTGCGCTGAGTAACACAGCGATTTGCACTGCGTTGCCTTACTCCAAATTTTTTAAACCACGCAAAGTGGCGTTGCTTGGCTTCATAGATGACGTAGAGGCTTGCTCACGTATGTTGCACGTTGCGTGGTGCAAACGTGACGCAAGCCTCTTCTAAATGTGCCCCATCGTGCCTTTGTCCGTAGAGCAGCTTTCCTTTGGCCACGTGACTCGTGGGCAGCAAGTGCCGTGGCTCGCTCAATTTAGCTGACACCTGTTACCAGACATGGCCTGGAAAGAAAGCACGACGTTTGGCAAGAGGACGTTTTTTGGAAACTGGTGCACGTAAACCCGGAGAGGATGGTACTCAGCAGAGGCATAAGGCACGGGCAGTAAGTAACCAGGCCGCAAACAAACAGAGGTGAGCCGAGAGTGACAAGCCCAACTCTGAAACCCAGGTCGCCCTAAACCTTTGAAGACCCATCGGGAAGGGCCCCGCAGACCAGGCGCTGCATTTCATGGTGGCAATATTAGTGAACTGAAGCAGCCGGCGCTGAAGAAGTTCTGGAGCAGCAACGGGGCCTGTCCCCGAACCGAAAGAAATAAGTAAGATATGTCTCGGACATGAGATGTCCCAGACATACAACGACTGCTTCACTTTTGAGGGGGAGTTCAGTTAAACCGTTGAGAAGCCTGAACCCCGTCAATATGCCCCAAGATGACACGTTGATTCAGAGCAGACAACTGGTTGGAGGCATTGAAACTCAAGGCCAGTCAGTGGTCGAAGTGGGGGAAAAAAAGTAGGGGAACTGTGGGCGGAGAATCAGAGGGCGGGAATAACCCGAGGATTGGGTCAGTGGGCGGAGTCAGAGGTGTGGCCTGAAAGAGCAAAACATCCCATTTGTCAGTATTTGTATGGCATTTCACTGACCAGTTACAACTTACTGCGTCATTTAATTCAACCAATGGATACACGTTTATTTAAGGTTTAATATGAGTTGACATTAATATACATTCACAAAGTGGGATACGTTCCCAATCACAGAATGTCCCAAATACGCTTAAAAGTGGAATCACAAGCCATTTGTCTCTGAGCCATGGAGTTTCTGTCATCAGCACTTCTCCTTTTTCCACAAGAGCAGTTCAAACATTAATGGCAAAATATCCTAATTCACAAATGTTTTCCACATAATTATGGCTCTGCCATATTTGCCACATAATACATCATCTGCTGCAAAATCTGACGATTTTAATTAATAAATTGTTTGCAGCTCAAATGGATCAAAAGTTACTAAAAAATGTGGCTTGTATTGCTGCAAGTGTGCGGCCCTTTGCAAAGGTTGACTGGGCACCTTTCTCACTGCTGCATTTCTATGTTGCACTGGTTCTAATAAGGCAAAATCTTTGCAGAGACTGTTAGTATGTGTAAAAATGTCAAAATAATAAAGTATCAGAAAATATACTGCATTACGCTGCAGCCTTTTTTATGCTGCATAATTTAGTTAACACTGCGGCATAATTTTAATTTTGTCCCCCATTGCTGCATAATTCCGATGGCCCCAAAGTAGGTAGAACAGGTAAAAGTGCTTGTGCATGAAGCAGAGAGACCTTGAATTTTGCAAACTTAGGGGCTGATTACGATGGCGGGCAACCGTAGCGGTGATTGGGACCGCCCGCCAGACATGCGGCGGTCCCACCACTGCGATTAGGATGCACCCGCCATACTGGCGGGCGCATCCTGGGCCTTTAACATTGCGGGCGGTGCTGCTGGCTGCAGCACCGTCCACAATGTTAAAGGTGCTTGCACCGCATTTCCCTGCACCACGTGGCAGGCACCACGCGGTGCCTGCCACTTGGTGCATGGAAATGCAGGGGTGTACCATGGTTACCCCCCAGTGCAGCGACACCCCCTCCCTCCAAGGGGGGCCCGCAACGGTTCCCCAAACCCAATCCCCGCCAGCCTTTCCATGGCGGCATCGCCACCATGGAAAGGCCTCTACACAGACACATCCTAATATGGCGGACGGTGCCTGCTAGGCACCCCCACCATATTAGTGGCCCTGCTCCGCCCGCCAGGCAATCGGTGCGATTGCCACCGGCGGAAAAGCGGCGGACGGACTTTGCGTCCGCCGCGATACCCACCGCCATCCTAATATGGCGGTGGGTGAATCTCATTGTGATGGCGGAACGATCGCCACCGCCGGCCCGGCGGTGGCGATCGTTCTGCCATCGTAATGAGCCCCTTAGTTTGGTGTGTGTGCAAATCCTGCATTGCTGATCCCTGGTGAGTTGCACTATTCCTGCTGAAACAAGGCCAATGGAGGTACCAGAGGGTGAGGCGGACTGGCCTCAAGGGTCCTGCGACCTCAGTGGCAGAGTCACTGCCGCTCTGAGGTGTGCTGCTTCGTAGGCCTTCCCCCAAGACTGGAGGTGAACTTCAGTATGAATTGTGGTGGACAGGCCTTCAAGGTTAACCCACACTTGCCACCGCTAGGGGTTAGGATCCACCTGCTGGTGCTAAGGCACCAGGGTTTCTAAGGCTTAGCAAGGCCTTCTAAGGTGTAGCATGGAATGTGCTGTCTCAGGAGAGTGGTCTGATGGACTGGTCATGAAGGCTGAACCTGGTTCCCCAGTTCCAAATTCGGCAGCTCTGGCCATAGTGCAACATCATGTTAATCAAACCAGGGGGCACTGTTCCAAATGAGGGGTACAAATAGTCGCCCACTCGATACAGAGGTAGAGAGACGTGTAAGTGGTCCTAGGTTTGTTGGGACCCACTTGTGAGAGGGAAGAACAAGTCTTGTCTCTTGATGCCCTCACACACCCCGAAGGATGTCATGCTTCATCATTGGGCGTTTTGCTCCTCGTCGGGCCGGCGCTGCAATGCCCTACGGGTCCCCCGAAGGGTCACTTTAGCGGGGATCTTTTAAGACAAAACGCCATTTAGTGCATGCGGGTGTGTGGTGTGGGTCCTCTAAGAGGGTGATATGGTGCATGCAACGTGAGTCTAAAACTGTCTAAGGGTTACCAGATGTAAAATTTTTAATGAGAGGGTGCCCTTGACAGACTAAAAAACCTGTAGGTTAAGGGTTACCTCTATCGGCTTAATGAGCCCCAGGTAACTACAATGTGGGAGAGGTCGACATGTTTCGCGTCTGTGCGGTCTCAACAGATCCGTGGTGCTTCTTCAGGACCGAGAAAGCAAGATAAAGTGTAGTGCACGTGAAGAGCGAAAGGGTTAGTACCCTCAATGGGTGTCCGGGCGGGTTTAGGGAACAATGTACCCAGCAGTCTACCTGCAATAACTAATTAGTTATGGCCGCTCCTGGACGTCACCTATAAAAATCAGGAGAGTTGCTCCATAGGCTAGTAGGAGACGAGCGCCTGCACCTTACCGGGAGTTTTGCTTGGGTGCTGGCTCAGATGCACCTACCCCATCCGTACTCCTGCCTGCATAGTGCAACATCCTCTCCCACACTGAACACGTTACTGCCCCTCTGAGAGAAACTCGCACTGCCTTCAGCTCAGCTGCAACCCAATTGTGCCGCTATAAAAACCTGGATGCGACTCAATTCAAATTATGCACTAGAAAAGAGTAATATGCTGCCTGAAAAAAAAAGTAACAACATCCTGGAAAAAACAAATACTCATAGGGAATGAAAAATTAGGTAAAGTATGTGAAATGTAAGCAGGAACAACAAACAACATGGTTACCTTAAAGCTTTTACACTCATTCAGAAATCAGTGAGTGCTTTTGCCTGAAAAGTTAAGGACATCGCTACAGGGTCCAGAAGGGACCAGTTTCAAAGTCCATTCCTTATATCCTTACAAAATGTAAGCAGCATGGTTTAAAAAAAACACTTCCGTGAACACAGAGGCGCGGTACACATTTTGTTTTCCTATCCACCCATCAACCAGGTATTGCAGTACCTCCAAGAATGGTGCACTTCCCCACCCGGGGAAAACAATGTTGTTCTGGCCACTTTGTGACAACTCTGTTTTGCTTCATTTAGTTATTTTTCATATATTAAACCTTTTATTTCTCTTCATCCCGAGGCTGCACTTTATAATAAAGCGACATTTCAAGTAAAAGTGTTTTTCTGTTTTTGGATCCATTTCACAGGGGAACAAATAAACAAAAGGAGAGGAAAAAGAGGGAAAGAAGAGTTTCTAGAAGTCACGGTTTTCAGCAAGTGAGGAGGAGCAAGACAGAAAGAGTAGGAAGAAGAGGAAGAAAGAGAGGGGGGCAGCTGCCAGTGGCAGAGCAGGAGAAGTGGACACTGCCCTTGTCTTCTCTGGGCAAGAAGGAAAAGACAGAGGGGCAGATTTACAAGCCCCTTGCGACACTTTTACGCCGCCGTTGCGTCACTTTTGTGATGCAGCGGCGGCGTAAACAATGCGCCACTATGCGATGTATTGACAACGTGACGCATCTAGTGAGATGCGTCACGTTGTAAAGCCCTGCGCCACATGAAACCTGCGTCAGGTTTCATGTGGGCATTCCGTCGCAGGGTGGGCGTTCCGTCGCAGGAAAGCCTCGTAAAAGTGACGCAGTGAAATCTACAAGATTTCACTGCGTCACCTTTACGACGCTGCTGCGTCAAACCCTTACGCCTGCTTGAAGCAGGCGTAAGGAGTGACGCACCACGTTAGGTATGGGCGGCCCCTGTGCCTTGCTGGAGCCGCGTCACGCTTGCGACATGACTCCAGCAATGCGAAGCCCTTACGCCACAGGATGCGACACGCATCGGCCTGTCCTTGCGCCACGGTGCGCCGCATTGTAAATGCGACGCATCCGTGGTGGCACAAGGAGGGAATTGCGTGTCGCATCTATTCTGACGCATCCCTGCTGATTTGCAGAGATGCGCCAGAACTTGTAAATCTGCCCCAGAGTCCTTTCCTTCTCTGCCAACCCGCCCGTCCTCGAACGTCCACGAGCGCCGAGCATGCAGTCCTGGGATGCATTCTTAAAAATAAAAAGTAGGGGCACGCCGTGCCCTGCCGATCCCGCCCTCTTCGACCACTGAGGCCAGTCCTGCCAAGTGTCACTCATCTGCGAGAGTATTCCCTTAGCAGCTGCTGTCGGGTACTCGGGGCCGAGGAGAGTTGATTTCCAATGGTCCGGGGGCCTCTGTCACGTGGGTGCCCCCTCATTCTCTCTTGCTTGTACTGATTGGGGTCAGTGCAAGGACACAGAATGTCTGTTGTCTAGCACAGATCGGCGAAGCCTGTCCATAGCAAGCGGAACGCAGTGCGGCTAAGACTGTTGCAATGAGCCGCAGTCTTGAATCCTGCAGGCCACCTCAGGAGGGCGATTTGATGTCACCTGTGCCCACTTTAGGGCCTGGAATGGGCAAACCGCAAGCAGCTGTGTTACTTGAAGCGGAGGCAGGCTGGCCGGCCGTGGAGTGGCAGGCCTGAAGCTGATTGGGTTCACTATTAGTGACAGTAAGTTGAATTTATAAAGCTAGGAAGACCTACACAGCTACACATCTATAGTCTCTGCGGTGTGGGCAGAAATAGCAGACTCTCCCATTTTCCTGGGCCAGCCCACACCCACAGGCATTCCTCCAGCGTGAAAATTCTGCCCTTCCCTATTTCAACAGTCTCTTCAGAATACCAAGGTTGCTTATCTTTGCAAAATTAGATAAAACACTATGGGGCTTATTTACAAGCCCCTTGCGCCACTTTTGCGTCACTTTTAACATGGGAAAAGTGACGCAAAGGTGGCGCAAGGGGCTTGTAAATAAGCCCCTGTGGGGCTTATTTACAAGCCCCTTGCGCCACTTTTGCGTCACTTTGCCCATGTTAGAAATGACGCAAAAGTGGCGCAAGGGGCTTGTAAATCTGCCCCTATATCTGTGGAGCTTTTTCATGTCGGAAACCAGTCTGCCAAAGGTCGTCCTACTTATTTACTGATTTTGAGTCCCACCACTACATGTAGCCAGAGGGTCATTTGAGAGAACTGGCTTAGTGAGCCAATTAATAAGAATTCCAGAAGTGCAATGTCGACTTGTTCACGCTAATGCCGTTTATTTGCCACGAACACGCTTCCACTGTATTTAAATGCAGAGACATTTTAAGGCATAGGCAAAAGTGGGCAATTACCCAGGGCCCCCACCTTCCAGGGCCCCATCGAGAAGTAAACTTTCTTTTTTATTCTATTTCTTCCTCTACAGCTCTCTCCCTCTCTGCCTACAAGTACCTCTGACTCCCTCTCTACCCAGTGTCATCTTGTGTATATTTGGGGTCTCGGGCAAGACATATTTCGACTGTTTTATAAGACCATATTAAAGTTTAACATATCTGACAGTATTGTTTGGCATCATGCTGGCTTGCATTAGCAGAAAATGGGTAATAAAATTCAAATTCTGACACTTGTAGTCACGTTCATCATATTGTAAATTCATGATTACAGTTACAAAACTGTAAACAACATAACTTCACCAGATCATCTAGTGATGTATGAAACTGTCAAACTTGAGAGCTGTGCATGTTTAAATTGGCCATACCCTGACAGCCGTGCACTGTCTGCCCACAGGGCCACAGGGCCTATGGTACACAGAGGTAAATCGAACCATTACCATAATTGCCAAGGGACCCAGCGTGATGCGTGACTGACCTATTTATCTGATTCTGCCTTTTAAACCAAGCTCACTTTGCATTCTGGAACTTGAAGCTGAAATTTTCCCATTACATAAATAGGATAAAAAGCCACAGAATGCCAAACAAGTGCTAAAAATGCACAATTGGCTGAGAATATCACATATGACCTCCTGCTACGTATTAAGGACAAGGGCCACATTACCTTGCATTTAGAGAGTTCATGCTTATGCACAGCGTTTGGATGCGGGTGGGACTCTATTTCCAATCCATGTATGAGATGTCATGTTAGCAGGAAGAGTGAAGAAGGACCCGGCTGAAATGAGCTCTTTAAAAACATAGGACCAACTGAAGTAGAAAAGCACCTAGGGGCTTACACGCCCCTTGCCCCACCGGTACGTCACGTTTCCCTTATTAAAAGTGAAGAACCGGCGGCGCAAGGGGCTTGTATATAAGCCCCTTAATGCTTTTGCTGTGTGTAATCCTGTGCCTAGCTCTATACTTTCCAAATTAGGTATTGTGGTAAAATGTGACGTGGCAATTGGACTCGTAGCAAGGGGAAGGCTTTGAAAGACTTAAAGACAAATTGTTAACTGCACCAGTACTCCATTCTCCGGGGACATGAACGTCTCAGAACATTGTCCACTCTTGAAATTTGCTTCATGTAAGGGGGGTGCAATCTCAGACGGATCCCCATCTCTGTTAAATGCAGCCCAGGACAATGCGCAGATTTAAAAAGCTGCTAGTTTCAGAATTTTTCACAAACGGTTTTGTCGATATTTGTTCAACCAAGGACCCATTTGCACATCATGGACATGCTTTCAAGACCTCTCGCAAAGGACATTTCTGAAAGAAATGAAGTAATCTTCGAAGAAAAAGTTTTATACCATAAGGTAATGGGAAATGTGGTGAGTCAATGTTTACTGGATACATTTATTGCAGATGTCCAAAGAGATGAGACGCTGAAAACATTAATGGAAGCACAAAAGCGAGGACAGCCACGGCGATGGAAACATTTAGTGCCTCTTTAGTCGATACTTTCGGGACACTGATAACACACAGGCTGTTCGCGCCTAGATGTTACAGTTAAAGCGCCACGAGGACCCAAAGCACACATGCAAGAGATATTGCTTGAGGCCCACTGTCAATCAACAGTCAAAGCAAGAATGGCCATGTGCTGTCCAAGTGTGTCCACAGATATACAACGTATGATGGAAAAATAGGAAGTTCGACAAGAAAAGGCAGCATTGTGATCCCATGAAAGTACTGAATCCAAGAATTCAGTGAGCTGCTGGTTGATGGCTTTCTCGAGTGCTTTGGCTGAGTTGGAGAGCAGGGAGATCGGACGATAATTTGTGAGATCACTGGGGTCTGCGGAGGCTTTCTTTAGGAGGGGTCTGATATCTGTGTGTTTTCATCTGCCAGGGAAGCTGTTGAGGTGGAGGTGTTGAGGATGCTGGTGAGGTGCTTGCTGATTGGGTTTGTTGCAAGGTTGTAGAGGTTGTGGGGGCAGGGGTCGGTGGGTGCTTCGGAGTGAATGGAAGACATGATGGCTGAGGTGGTCTGGGCAGTGAGTGGTGACCAAGTGGTAATAGTTTGTCTGATGTTCACTGGTTGGTTGAGGTCGTTGGTGTTGAGCGTGGCAGGTGGAGGTTGAAATTGTTGTAGATGTTGATAATCTTGCTGTGGAAATAGTCTGAGAGGGAGTCGCAGAGTTCTTGGGAGGGGTGGACAGTGTTCTCTATGGCTGTCGGGCTGGAGAATTCTTAGACTATTTTGAAGTTCCTTTGTGTGGTTGGCCGCAGAGTCGATGCAGGTGAAGATTACTGCTTTCTTGGTTTCTTTGATGTGCCGGTGGTAGCTGCTAAGGGCTGTTTTGTGAGCTGCTCTGTTGGCGGGGTTCTTGGTGGTGTGCCTTCGTTTCTCAAGTTGGTGTCAGTTGTGCATGGTGGTCCTGAGTTCTGGGTGTACCAGCTGGCATGTTTGGAGGTCTAGTTGGATTTTGTAGGTTTCAGTGGGGCAACTCTGTCGGCGCTGTCAGTGATCCAGGTGACGAAGTCCTGGACAGTTTGATCGAGGTCTGTTGAGGCCTCTGGTTGGGAGGTGGTGAGAGCCGGTGACCACTGAGTTTCGGTGATCTTGCTCTAGCTGCGGTGGGAGGAGATCTGAAGCCTGGTGATGGTGTGCTGGGCATCATTGATGATGAAGTGTACGATGGTGTGGTCAGTTCAGGTGAGATCTGTGGTGTGGCTGCATTTGATTCTGTTGCTGAAGGTGAAAATGGGGTCGAGTATATGTCCGGCTTTGTGCGTGGGTTCGGTGACCAGTTGGGTGAGGCCAACAATGTTGAGGTTCTCCAGGAGGGTGATGGAGTTGGCGTCTAGAGTTCTGTTTTGTCCTCATATTAATGCAACACAGAGGATGAAGTATGGGACACAAAAACTAAACATTTTCAAGACCCAGCAAAAGCAAATGGATGGGAGATATCACCCCCTGAGCCAGCAAAGATTTCAAATCTGACCTTTTCCTTGTTGGTTGTTTTTAGCAATCATTCTATGCTGACAGAGAGAGCTCTCCATACCTTAAACATGAGAAGGGTCTTAATATTTTAATTAGATAGGACTAGACTCTTGAGAAGTCTAGTCAATCTGTTGTTGATTATGGCCCTTTTGAAAAGTGGTTTCCTCCCTCAAAGCAATCTTTCTCCAGATGGATTGTATCCTGTATATTATTAAATTACCTGTTAGCTAATAAGGTGTTAGCAAGTAGATCAAAATAGCATTCTAGAGGCAAATAAGCTACTGGTACTTGGTAGAGTGTTTGAGGAATTAGCCTCTTAGTGATATCTGCAAGGCAGCTACACGTACATCTCTTCGCACTATTTTCTTGACTCAGATGATAGAGCAGATACAATGGGGGATCCAGCACCTCTGAAGAAATGATCTGGATAATGATCTTCTACTGTAAGTTCTCCACCACTTGTACCATCCTCTGTGATCAGGCCAAAGGCCATTGTGGGATTGGGATTGGCTTGCTGTTCTATTATACTATTTATGAATATCAATGAAAATCTTAAGATGAGAAGGAAATGTTACTTCCTTATAATCCTAGTTGTGCATAGTAGAAATCGTCATTTAAGTTGTGAACGCCTCACCCGTCTCCGCGGCTTTGACACTGGGATGGTAAAATGTACTGTTGGGATTCAATAGCTCTATCAAAAAGCACTGAGGCTGTCAAGCAACTCACAGAACATGGTATTCTGTGCTATGGAAGTTCCTGGCTCCTTAAATAAACCACTTCTTGCTAAAAACAATCCCCTATTTTCCAATCAAGAAATTATGCAAGACACCCAGGGTGGATTGGTTCAAGTAGCCTTGAAGGGATGCACCATGTGTAGGCCTGAACACTGTGAACATGCGTGTGACAGAAGTGCATTTGAGAGAGGCGGCATCTGCTAACACAGTAACACAAAGAGTAACTGCAGCTGAGACGATATCCTGCATTATGCAGATTTATAAACTCTTACCTTTAGTGATGCTGATACAGAGGAATGTAAACGCCTGCAGCACAGTGGCTGTACACCAGAAGCCTTTAATGCAACCGGCAGACCCAGCATTAGCCTGGAAAAAGGCCATTTCACCCCTAAACATGCCTGTTTTAGTTCTAGAGATCTCACCTTTACACTCAGTGATGGGTAGAGCCTTGATGAGCCTATTATTAGAGCCTATTATTAGAGCCCAGTTCAGTGCTTCAAGTACCATACAAGTGTACAAAGAAGTACACAAAGAGGAAAACCCAGAAAAATGTCTATTACTAATCAAGTGTTGTATGGTTCCTCCAAATTAAGTAGCACTGTGTATCCAGACAACATAAAATGGGGACTGATTCCATCCATACATCAGAATATGTTGCCCCAATTCTTTGCTAACTCACAGTGCCCCATCCAGACCCCTAGCCATGACAAGGTACTAAATGGTGTCTGCATTCTCAGAACACGACCACTCTGATTCCCCAAGGAAATTGTGGAACAGATCTCCCCTTCCGTTGTTACTTAGGCATGCTCAGAGGGAGAAACAAGAAAGGTACAAATTGACTTTTCACACATTTATAGAAACAATTGTACTATTGTTAAAAAACATGAGTGGCAATTATTAACATCAGGAAACAAAGCATTGTTACCAGCATTACAAAAATGGTGAAGAAGATGAAAAATTCTAACATTATGACAATATTACATGATTATATGATAATGCATATATGGATACTCCTACCCTAATCCTGTCTGCACTATCATGAGCATAGTGAGAGTATCCTCTACCTGATCTCTTGGGACAACCAAACCCCCATACCTGTGTATGATGTATCAGGCAGCCAGTCTGGTATGGAGTAGGCCGCTGTCCTTTGCAGGATAGGGATTGGAATCTGATATTGCTTGAGGCCCACTGTCAATCAACAGTCAAAGCAAGAATGGCCAAGTGCTGTCCAGGTGTGTCCACAGATATACAACGTATGATGGAAAAATATGAAGTTCGACAAGAAAAGGAGGCATTGTGATCCCATGAAAGTACTAAATCGCCATAGAATGAAAATACTGTGGATATTTTCACTTCACAAATCACCCTTGAGAATATTGCTTGTGGCCATAATTATTAATTTTCAGGTAAGGATGACATCAAAACTCAACATCCACTGGAGACACAAGTAAAATCAGTCTCAGCTGTAATAGAGACCTTACCACCTAGATCTCAGGGCTATATATCAGTCAGTGTCCAGGATAATCCATAGACGCACACCTCTGGCGCACATAGCGCAGAGTCTGTTTACATAATAAAACCACTCTTGTAATCGCACTGTCAGAGGTGCAGCACTGATGTGTTTGTTTGTCAGAGCTGTCTCCAGCCGTACAACTAAAAACAAGAGCAATGTGCTGTTGGAAAATGGCCCTCTCTGAAGGGTCACCCCAAACTTTTTGCCTTCCTCCTCCCCTTTTTCTGACCTTCTTTTTGTTGGCTTTATGACTCAGAGCACTATATCACAGTTAACTTTTTTGCGCAGGGCCACGTTTTAAGTAAGGTGGACAATTTTACTTACTTAGGAATTTTAATAGACTCAGGTCTTGTTTGGCAACCCCTATTAAAAAAAGAACACTGGGAGCCTTATGAGAGCGTGTGCCAGCGTAAATGACTTCTCCTCCCGTCTGGGTCAAAAGCCATTGAAAACTATGCTCGAGATCTACAACGCCTAGTATATCCCAATCTCCACCTTTGGTTGTGAGATCTGGGGCTACGTGAACCTAGGCCTAATTGTGGTGGCAGAGACTAGATTTCTCAGGGGCCTCTAAGGGGTAGGGCAATGTACCTCGTCCGAGATTTTACATGACGAGCGCGGTGCGAGCTATACTGCTGACTTCATCCGTCTACGTCCTCTTTTGTTGTGGTCTACTATTTGGTTAAAGGATGAATTAATTCGTAATAGGCTAGTTATCCTGGATTGTTTGAAATTGGACAACATGCACAGTATGCCCTGGTTGACCTACATTAAGGAGAATTTTAAAGCCGTGGGGAGACCATAGTTATTTTTTAACCCTTTGAGCATTATCTAACAAGATATCGTTTGGTTAAGGCAGGCCTTTCATCTCAGGGTTGCAGCCGAGAGGGAAGCCTCTGCACTGGCTAAACAGACATACCAGAAAATTGTTATGGTAAAATCAGTACCCGGGATAGAGCCATATCTCCTCCTTGAAATGACAAACCATAGTCGATTACTAACATAGCTCAGATTGGGTTTGTTTCACCAGCTGCTATATCGAGAGGGTACTTGGTGCACGTTTACTGAATTGCCTACGTGCACTTGTAATCAGGTTTCAATTTGTGATACTTTGCAAATTGTACTCGTATGTCCTTTGTATAAAACCCTCCGTCAAATGTTTTTAAGGCTGCTTTTTTTATCCACAGATTTTTATCAGGTTAGGCCTGCTCTTTTATATTTACAACTTTTAGCGACATATAAAATTTGTTTTAATGTGTCAAACTATTTGTCAGGGGTCCTGTCAGCCGCGATTTTTTTTTTTTTTTTTATTTCACAAAAAAGGCCCCGGGTCCAGAATACTAGGGAGGTCCACAACGCGGATAAAGAGATAAAAGTGACAGGGCGGGGGATATCCCTTTTTAAGGACAGTTTCCCTCACACACCAAAGGTGTCATGCTTCATCATAGGGGTACCTCCTCGCGTGAGGAACCTAGTCCTCACGCGGGCTACAACCCCCTCTCTAGCGAGGGAGGAGCTCAGGGATGTTTTGGTTTAGGCGGTCGGGTGTACTAAAACCCTATGAGAGATGTGTGTGATAACAAAAAATGCAGTGCTATAATAAAGGTGAATTAAAACTGGCTACGGGGTTAGCTCTCATGCAGATTTAATAACGCTACCCAGTGTCAGGATTAAAAAGCAGAAAAAGCTTGTAAACACAGGGGTCAAAATTCAAGACCACTCTGTACTTATCAGACCAACATGTTTCAGCCTAACAGACCTAGTATAGTGTCATGGCTTTCTTCAGGGTCAAAAGTGTAGCTACTGCAATACAAATGAATATATATACAAGTGTGATAATGAAAAACAAAAAGGTGTAGCTATGTCATACTGAACCAGAGAATCATTCGTTGTTCAGTATGTTCGACATGTGCCCTGTGTCAAAGACAGAAATAAAGGTCATGTCATATATATACACAACAAACACATACATATACGTGCAAACATATTATCACTAAATCAAACGTTAGGACCTCCATTAGTCAAACATATAAAACAATTATTGCTGTTTTTTTGAAGTTGCTTATTTAGAGTGCCATAATGCAAACAGATTAATGCGTAACTCACCACTAGGGTTATCTGTAGTTTACTGCATCTGTCCTGGCTACTTAGCCATATGGTACCAAAGCCACGACCTGAGAAGAATGGTACGTGGCAGTTAAAAACAAGAAACCCCAAGAGGGCAGAGAAAGTTTGAAAAAGAAAGAACGCTCAACCGGAAGTAATGTACACAAAGCGTGCGTAGTTTAGCTATACATGACATATAAATTGTGGGAGCAAGACATGCTATCAAGGTGTATGTTGCAATAACATGGCAGTATGCGATCTAAAATTATGTACAAATAGGGTGGCAAAAACGGCCTCCGGACGAAAAACAGACATCCATGGTGGCTGGTAGAAAATAAAATCAACCATCGCAATTGGAATGATTCCATATGAAAGGGAAAATGCGCTGTGAAGGCTGGGGGGGAGAGTTTAAAGCGCAAGAAGACACATATCAAGTATCTATACAATGAATGCACAGAGCATAACCTGTGAAACGCCAGGGTCTGTGAAAGCAGTTAAGAGTAACTAGTGGAGCAAAGGAAGGTACGCGATAATAAGCAGCAGCGATAATGAGCACAGAAGTGCACAAAGCTAGGAGTGCACGAAGCTTACCGCCAAGAGTGCGGTCCTCCGCAGTTGTGGCAGTGGTCCAGGAACAGGGAGCCCGTGTAACAGCATAATGCGGTTTAAAAAGGGTTATCCGGGCGATTGACACCACCTGGAAAGTTGCCGTCATGACCGGATTTCCGGCGGAAGCGGTAGAAGACTGGGTAATGTAGTTCGGTGAACCATCGCTACCGAAACTACTGAGGCACTTAATGACCACACAAACAAACTGAACGTTTATCAGGAATGAAAAATCAGCAGAATAAATGTCTGCTAGTGACACGAACGGAAAATTAGGTGAACCACATTAAGGTGTTTGTGTGAAAAAATGGTCCTAAAGCTCAAACTGAGCCGGGTATCCGGAGTGCCTCATAAGCAGTAACGAACTATGTGGCAGACGAGAGAAATGGTCCTGAGGTCGCACACATGAAGTATTCAGGGTGAAGGTGAAAAATGCTAGGAACAAAGTGACTGCCAAACATGGAAATGCACGGGGCAAATGTCATCCTTGTACTAATTGTAATGAAGTGTAATAAAATATCAATTTGTACCAATGAAAGGGAAGTGGAGGAAGGGGGGGAAAAGAGGGGGAAGGGGGAAAAAAAAAAAGGGGGGGCTAGTTATACCAATGCCAACCAGGGAATGTCATCATTCAGCCCAGAGGTCGCCGTGTCCAACCTATACACCCACCTTTGCTCCAACCTCAACAGTTTCATTGACAAACCTGGTGTGGTAGCATTAACGTTAGGTTTGTCAAGGACAGACCAACTCAGTGTGTCTGCGCCATGTTTCAAGTCAAAGAAGTGTTTCGTAAGTTTAGTTATTTGTTTTGCGCACCTAATCGTGCTCTTATGTTCTAGGATGCGAGTACGCACTTTTCTAGTAGTCATCCCAACATATCTCAATCCGCACGGACATGTCAATAGATAGATTACCCGTTCACTATTGCAATTAGTGTGGTGTTGTAATTCCCATGGTCTAGCTGTTCCTATGTCAATACTCTTTGTTACTCTAGTTTGAGCACAAGCAGCACAATTACCACACGGGTAATGCCCTTGGACATTCGGTAGATTCCAAAGGGTATTTGGTCTTGATGTATTAGCAAGTGATGGTCTTGTGTGAATCAAGGTATCTTTAAAGTTACGACCCCTTTTGTACGCAAACATCGGTTTTTCGAGAGTCAAGAGTCCTTTATTCAAAATGTTCCAGTTATGTAGTACAGACTTTTTGACTACATTAGAGAGGGTACTAAAAGTATTAACACATACCAATTTGGATGTGTTTACTGTTGCAGGTCGTGGTTCTAATAAGGCTTCCCTATTGTTATTCAAAGCTCTTTTGGAGGATTTTCTCACCAAAGCAGATGGATAATGCCTGTCCAACAGATTGTTTCTTAACCTAGAGGCATGCACTTTGTACTTCTCTGTGTTGGAACAGTTGCGTCGTAATCTTAAAAACTGTCCGTAAGGCAGATTCTCACGCAATGTCTTAGGATGGTGACTTTCATATTGGAGCAGCGCATTACGAGCCATTGGCTTCTGATAGAGCTCAGTTTCAAGAGATCCACCTGACGGGTAAATCCAAAGGTCCAGGAAGGCAAGGCCTACCTTGCTGTAATCACAAGTGAACCGTAGATACTCATTCTGTTCATTTAACCAATTGTGGAAGAGTCGGATGGAAGTCTCATCTCCTCTCCAAATGACGAAGATGTCATCTATGTATCTCTTCCATATGATTATCTGTGCGCTGAAGGGATTATCTCTACCAAGGGCAACACCTTCTTCGAACATATGCATGTAGAGGTTCGCTAAACTCGGCGCGAAGGTGCTGCCCATGGAAGTTCCTGAGATTTGGAGATACAATTGGGTTTCAAAAAGGAAAAAATTCTCTTTCATTGCCAGTTTTGCACAATCCATAATGAATGGGATAGGTGTAATGGTGTCTGGTGGAGATTGAGTCAGTAGTTGATCCACTTTTTCCAAAGTCTGATCTTGAGGGATGCAGGTATATAGTGATTCTACATCAAATGAAACCAGGTAATCAGTGGTGAGATCAAAATCTATGTCTTCCAAAAGGCGCAGGATGTCTGTAGTATCTTTCAAGTATGTCGGCATATTGCGCACAAGTGGTCTAAGGAAGAAATCAACAAACTGCGATAGTGGTTCTAGCGCAGAACCAATTCCAGAAATGATCGGTCTGCCAGGGGGTGGTCGCTGTGGTTTGTGAATTTTAGGTAATATGTAAAAGTAAGGTACTGTTGGTGATTTAGTGCACAGGAATTCAGCTTCTTTGTTAGTAATCCAGTTGTTTTCCAAAGCTTCTTTTATCAATTTGGAAATAATATCCATGATCCGTTCCGTCGGGTCTTTCTCTAGACGCCGGTATGCAGTGTTGTTTGCGAGTTGTCGTAGGCACTCTGTTCTGTACATCTCAGTATCCAGTATTACTGTGGCCCCGCCTTTATCGGCGCTCTTGATGGTGATGGTCTTGTCGGAGGAGAGTGACTGAAGGGCTTCTTTTTCTTTCCGTGAGATGTTATCAAAAGCCCTAGTGGATGATGATAATCCTAGAGCAAGGTCTTTGAGGACTGCTTTTTCAAAAGTGGCCACCTCCGTTGGAAGTGCTGCAATTGGTGGATTAAATGTCGATTTAGGGCGTAGGTTAGTGTTCTGACTCGCTATTTCATTCATGCCTGTTACTTTACCCGCAAAGAAAAAATGCAACCTTACTTTTCTAAAAAATTGATGCACTTCTTGTTGAATTAAAAATGGATCTCCAAAATTAGTGGGGACAAAACCAAGGCCCCGGTTCAAAACAACAGTCTCATCAGGGGTCAAGCATCTCTTACTTAGGTTGACTATCAAACTGGTCCCTCGCTCGGGCCCGCCTGTTGGAAGCTCCTCGTCATGCTCCTCGTGTTCCGTTGGTCGATCGGGGAGCTCCAATGCACCTGTTGTTGAGACCGTCGGCGGCCTCTTGGGCGGCCACGGCCTTGCTCTAAAAAAGGCTGCCCATAGCCTGTTGGTTGATTCGGTTGGAAATTCATCAGGGGCCTGGTTGGCCCTGTCCAAAGAAGGGAATGCCAGGATAGTTCCAAGGGTGAGGTGGCCACCATTGATTGTATTGGTTCCCTCCTCGTGGTCCCCGCCAGTTCCTGCGATTATTGTATTGTGGTTTACGGTCGGTGTACCCCTGACTCGTATCCGAGTCGCTGGAGGTATCTTCTCTATCAGAGGATGAATAGTTAGAACCAAACCTGCGGCCTGCTCTATGATACTCAGGTGGTTTATATGAGACATCAGTGTACGGATAGACCTTTTCCATGGTAAATTTAGCTAGATCCTTCTTGAATTTTGTGATTTTACTTATCAACAGAGTCTCTTTGTATTCTTTGGTCGTTTTATTGGTCTCTTCCAAATTCTTTTTGAAAACCGTGACCCCGATGATAACCTTAATCTCAGTTTCCAATGTCTGTATCTGTACTAAGACCTTTTCCGCCTCCTTCTTAGCTGTGCTAATAATTAGGATTAGCCAATCCCTCGTGCATCGCCATGCAATGAGGGACCAGTCTTTAAGGAAGGAGGGGTTATCAAGGAACAATCTAGGAATGTTTGTAACTATGAGTCCTGTAGGGGCACAGTTACCCCGGAGGTATTCAGTCATAATTGCACCATGTGTACTAGTTCTAATGTACAATCGTTTCAGGTTGGTTAATTTTTGCCATTCATCAGCAGTTGCCAGTGTTTGTGTCATTGGTGTTTCTAAAATACTGGGTGCAGTAAGAATATCAGCAAGTACTGTCTCGTCAAAAGCTAAGCCGGTGCGTTCAGCCATGATAGATGAAAGTAACGTAATTCTCCCAGGAAAGGGATTGTTACAGAAAAAAAAAGAAGAAAAGAAGGAGAGCCCGCAGCTGAGCCGCTGCACTAATGATAAATCACACAGAGGGCTAGAGGAGTTTAAGGACCAACGGGAACCGACTCCCCACCAATATATATTATTCACAAAAAGGCCCCGGGTCCAGAATACTAGGGAGGTCCACAACGCGGATAAAGAGATAAAAGTGACAGGGCGGGGGATATCCCTTTTAAGGACAGTTCCCCTCACACACCAAAGGTGTCATGCTTCATCATAGGGGTACCTCCTCGCGTGAGGAACCTAGTCCTCACGCGGGCTACAACCCCTCTCTAGCGAGGGAGGAGCTCAGGGATGTTTTGGTTTAGGCGGTCGGGTGTACTAAAACCCTATGAGAGATGTGTGTGATAACAAAAAATGCAGTGCTATAATAAAGGTGAATTAAAACTGGCTACGGGGTTAGCTCTCATGCAGATTTAATAACGCTACCCAGTGTCAGGATTAAAAAGCAGAAAAAGCTTGTAAACACAGGGGTCAAAATTCAAGACCAAATAACTAAACTTACGAAACACTTCTTTGACTTGAAACATGGCGCAGACACACTGAGTTGGACTGTCCTTGACAAACCTAACGTTAATGCTACCACACCAGGTGTGTCAATGAAACTGTTGAGGTTGGAGCAAAGGTGGGTGTATAGGTTGGACACGGCGACCTCTGGGCTGAATGATGACATTCCCTGGTTGGCATTGGTATAACTAGCCCCCCTTTTTTTTTCCCCCCTTCCCCCTTTTTTCCCCCCTTCCCCCTTTTTTCCCCCCTTCCTCCACTTCCCCTTCATTGGTACAAATTGATATTTTATTACACTTCATTACAATTAGTACAAGGATGACATTTGCCCCGTGCATTTCCATGTTTGGCAGTCACTTTGTTCCTAGCATTTTTCACCTTCACCCTGAATACTTCATGTGTGCGACCTCAGGACCATTTCTCTCGTCTGCCACATAGTTCAGTTACTGCTTATGAGGCACTCCGGATACCCGGCTCAGTTTGAGCTTTAGGACCATTTTTTCACACAAACACCTTAATGTGGTTCACCTAATTTTCCGTTCGTGTCACTAGCAGACATTTATTCTGCTGTTTTTTCATTCCTGATAAACGTTCGGTTTGTTTGTGTGGTCATTAAGTGCCTCAGTAGTTTCGGTAGCGATGGTTCACCGAACTACATTACCCAGTCTTCTACCGCTTCCGCCGGAAATCCGGTCATGACGGCAACTTTCCAGGTGGTGTCAATCGCCCGGATAACCCTTTTTAAACCGCATTATGCTGTTACACGGGCTCCCTGTTCCTGGACCACTGCCACAACTGCGGAGGACCGCACTCTTGGCGGTAAGCTTCGTGCACTCCTAGCTTTGTGCACTTCTGTGCTCATTATCGCTGCTGCTTATTATCGCGTACCTTCCTTTGCTCCACTAGTTACTCTTAACTGCTTTCACAGACCCTGGCGTTTCACAGGTTATGCTCTGTGCATTCATTGTATAGATACTTGATATGTGTCTTCTTGCGCTTTAAACTCTCCCCCAGCCTTCACAGCGCATTTTCCCTTTCATATGGAATCATTCCAATTGCGATGGTTGATTTTATTTTCTACCAGCCACCATGGATGTCTGTTTTTCGTCCGGAGGCCGTTTTTGCCACCCTATTTGTACATAATTTTAGATCGCATACTGCCATGTTATTGCAACATACACCTTGATAGCATGTCTTGCTCCCACAATTTATATGTCATGTATAGCTAAACTACGCACGCTTTGTGTACATTACTTCCGGTTGAGCGTTCTTTCTTTTTCAAACTTTCTCTGCCCTCTTGGGGTTTCTTGTTTTTAACTGCCACGTACCATTCTTCTCAGGTCGTGGCTTTGGTACCATATGGCTAAGTAGCCAGGACAGATGCAGTAAACTACAGATAACCCTAGTGGTGAGTTACGCATTAATCTGTTTGCATTATGGCACTCTAAATAAGCAACTTCAAAAAAACAGCAATAATTGTTTTATATGTTTGACTAATGGAGGTCCTAACGTTTGATTTAGTGATAATATGTTTGCACGTATATGTATGTGTTTGTTGTGTATATATATGACATGACCTTTATTTCTGTCTTTGACACAGGGCACATGTCGAACGTACTGAACAACGAATGATTCTCTGGTTCAGTATGACATAGCTACACCTTTTTGTTTTTCATTATCACACTTGTATATATATTCATTTGTATTGCAGTAGCTACACTTTTGACCCTGAAGAAAGCCATGACACTATACTAGGTCTGTTAGGCTGAAACATGTTGGTCTGATAAGTACAGAGTGGTCTTGAATTTTGACCCCTGTGTTTACAAGCTTTTTCTGCTTTTTAATCCTGACACTGGGTAGCGTTATTAAATCTGCATGAGAGCTAACCCCGTAGCCAGTTTTAATTCACCTTTATTATAGCACTGCATTTTTTGTTATCACACACATCTCTCATAGGGTTTTAGTACACCCGACCGCCTAAACCAAAACATCCCTGAGCTCCTCCCTCGCTAGAGAGGGGTTGTAGCCCGCGTGAGGACTAGGTTCCTCACGCGAGGAGGTACCCCTATGATGAAGCATGACACCTTTGGTGTGTGAGGGGAACTGTCCTTAAAAAGGGATATCCCCCGCCCTGTCACTTTTATCTCTTTATCCGCGTTGTGGACCTCCCTAGTATTCTGGACCCGGGGCCTTTTTTGTGAATAATATATATTGGTGGGGAGTCGGTTCCCGTTGGTCCTTAAACTCCTCTAGCCCTCTGTGTGATTTATAGCCGCGATTTTCTTCCCAAACAGTTAAGGCAAAAGTTGGGTACTCTTGTGGGCTGGTTATTTGTGTTGATGATCAATGATGTTTTTATGTTTGTTTTAACTGGGATGCCCTTTTTACTTTTAAAGCGCACTCATGTTAGCTACCTCCGTAATTATTGTATTTGTGCATAACTGTGAAGAATTGGCTGTTTTATGTCACTTGTATGATTTTTTTTAATATATCGAATAAAACCTTCTGTTATATTCCATATAGGTACCCCAATATAGGTCTGGGTAACATCCCAACCTTTCACCTATATTCGTCCCTCCATTACATACATAACGAGCTGCTAGGACTGACCCTTTACCTAGTTACGGTACTGCTTACAGAACGTGGGGTTTTCCCTGAACAATAGCCTCATACATTATGCATGAGGATTCTTGGATTCTTGGAAACTCAGCAGGACTACCATCTCCTGCATAACAACTATGTACAAGGTTCATTCCCGACGTCATCCTAAGTCCGACAATGGCACAGCAAGGTAGAACCCCTGTGGATACCTTTGGGTATATAAACATCACATCTTGCTGAGATAGTCAGAGGAGATCAGGACTTCCCTGCCGACACACTGACGTGAGATGCTGAGGTTCCTGCATGCAGATACTCCAGCTCGCAGTGGTCTAACATCCCTTAAGGGGTGTCCAACTCGAGACCAAGACGGGGTCCCACAGTCTCTCACTTCAGGTAATGGGGTTGACTTTATCCTAGAGGGATTCTTGGCATAACACCTACACACATGCTAGGTACACTTAGGTACATCTAGTTAGGGTAGCATCGTAGGAGTAAACATTTTATTGTCATGTATTTGATATACTTGCCTGTATTCATGGTTATAGCAAAATGGTAGACATCTACCATCCTTTTACTTTCCTATCGCTTCTAATCGTTTATATCTGTTTCTGTCTAGTGGTTGTTTCAGCACACCTATTTTACACTAGAATAACGACTGTTCAATAAATGCTTATTGAAAAAACGTCCATACCGTTTATTCTGTGCATCTCTCTGAGACTAAGTGAGCACGAGTGACTGAACGAAAAGTAGTACACTGTTTCCAGGGTCCTGAGGGATCAGGGTTGTCATGTTCGATAGTTGCCAAGAACTATTCTCTCCTTGGTAAGAGGAGTTTCTAGTGGCAGTGTGAGCTAGCTGGTACACAGACCAACATACCCGGTGGGGGTGTCTAGAATCAGTCTGACACCAATCCTACTGTGTATGTTGTCGAAACGCGCAGATCCTATATAGGTTTTATAGGAACTACACGACACTTCACCTTAGTTTACACTGTTAGCCAGTGCTAAAGTGCATGTGCTCTCTTCTCTAAACATTGTATAATTGGTTTACACCGGTTTGGCATAATTTATTTATTTCTAAGTCCCTTGTAAAGTGGTATACCATATACCCATGGCCTGAAAATTAAATGTTACTAGTGGACCTGCAGCACTGATTGTGCCACCCACACAAGTAGCCCTTTAAACCTGTCTCAGGCCTGGCACTGCAAGGTCTGTGTGTGCAGTTTACTGCCACTTCGACTTGGCATTTAAAACTACTTGCCAAGCTGGAAACTCCCCTTTATTACACGTATGTCACCCCCTAGAGTAGGTTCTTGGTAGCCCTAAAGGAAGAGTGCTGTGTAAATAAAAGGTAGGGCATGTACTGGTATATTTTGCATGTCCTGGTAGGGACAAACAGCCTAATTCGTTTTTCACTACTGTGAGGCCTACCTCTCTCTTAGGCTAGCATTGGGAATTACTTAATACACTTTTGAGCTGTAATTCCTGATCAGAAAGGAGAAGCTTTTTAATGTTTCATATCTTTGGAATGGTAATGCTAAATCCTCTTCACTGGTGACATGGATTTTACATTGCTGTTTAAGAAATGCCACTTTTAGAAAGTGGACATTTCTCTGCACTTACTGCTCAGGGTGCCTTATTGCCTGTTTCCAATGCACATCTGGGGCGGGTGACAGCTATACTTTGTGCATTCCCTCTATTCACCCACCACACAGGAAGGATAGATGTGTGTTGAGTACCCATCTACATACATATGTATTCTGATGGCCTTGGCTGGGCAGGATGGAAGGGAGGGGTTAACACTTCACTTGAATAGGCTGTGTCCTGTCCCCACACAAAGGACTGATTACCCCCACAGATAGCCTGGCAGAGAGGACTGGGTTGAACTGAATATTTGTGCACTTCAGAGAGCTACTTTGAAGTCACCCCCACATCAAAAGCACTTTTGGGTATAAGTATTGGGTCTGTGACCCCCTAAAATCAAACACTACTGGACTTGTAACTAAGCTCATCCAGAAGAACGGCAATCCCGCTAAAAGGAATCAACTGGACTGCTGATCTGGGAGGCCTGCTTTTCTATTTGTCGCACGGCTGCCTGCTGTGCACTGACTCTGCTGAAGGAGCGCTGGACTCTGCCTTCACTCCAAATGATCTCCAGGGGCTAGTTGGCTTGCCTCCTGTTCCTTGAGACTTGGGGATATCAAAGTCTCTACCCTTGCTCCTATGCCTAGCTCACTGGAAGTGCCCAGATACTTGCAACACAGATTTCAACGCATTTACTGTCTGTGTGTAGCAGAACTGGTGCATCACCCCGGTTGCAGGAGGAAAATCGGTGCATTGCCTCGGTATCTGCGCTTTGCCCCGGAGATCGACGCTTTGGACAGCGTATCGCCGCCACTACAGCTTGGTGAGATCGACGCATCCCCTCAACTGCATGGCAGAATCCGGTGCATCACTCGACTCCCCTCGACTCCCCTCGACTCTGGCACCCGTCTTTGGAACTGACGCTTTGCCTTCACTGCGGGAAGAAAATCAACGCATCCTGCTCTTGTTGTTTGCGACCAGGAAAGGTACTTTGTTTACCGGGGCCTGCGTGGATCCTGTAGCCAGCCGGCGCTCCATTGCAGTCTGCCCAAACTTTAACTTTGACCCGGTCCAGCACAACCTAAAGTAACCTTTTAGCACTACTTGCTTCTAAGTGCTTTACTACATTTATACCTTTAAAATTCAATATCTCAACTTCTATGCATTCGATTTTTGCCATTTTGGTCTTCTTTTGTTCAGAGTATGTGTATGTGGTGTAGTGTGTGTGTCCCTGTCCGTCCTTCCTGTAGCCAGCCTGCGCTCCATTGCAGTCAGCCCAAACTTTAACTTTGCCCCGGTCCAGTGCAACCTAAAGTAACCTTTTAGCACTACTTGCTTCTAAGTGCTTTACTACATTTATACCTTTAAAATTCAATATCTCAGCTTCTATGCATTCGATTTTTGTTGTTTTGGTCTTGTTTTGTTCAGAATATAACAATCTAAACCTGTGTGGAGTCTTTTTGTAGTGTCTTCATTGTGTGTGTGTGTGTTGCCTCTTAAGATAAGCCTGACTGCTCTGTGCCAAGCTACCAAAAGGTGAGCACAGGTTATCCTTTAGTGTGTATCCAGCTTACCCTGACTATAGTGGGGGTTCCTGCCTGGCCTAGGTGCACACCTCAGCCAACCTTGAAATCCCATTTCTAGCACATGCTCAATGTTCCTAGCCTTGAACAGAGTGTACTTGGCCACTTGATAATTTACCTCCTTAGAAATGTGCTGCCTCGAGAACTATTTCTAAGTATGTGGTCATGTACGTGCAAAGCATGTAGAAAGTCAGCATTTAAAAAATATGTCAAGTTGAAACTTGTGGCTAAAATGGTAACTTTGAGCTCAGGTCCTGTTGAACCTTACAACACAAGATTATGTTCAAAAGATTGGTGTTCCTGTTACTTAGGGGCTTATTCACAAGTGGCCTGCACCACTGGAGCATTACTTTTTTTTGACGCTCTAGTGATACAGGCCACTCACTCATATCTATGAGGTGACGCAAAGCCAATCTGCTTGGCTTTGCATGGCCTCATAGATATGGAGTAAGGCAAGGCAGCACAAAGCTCTGTGTTGCCTTACTCTGCGTCAAGGAGGCGATCCATGGGTGTTGCGGTGGGTTGCTAATTTTTCCCGCCTGTCTTCCTGCCGAAAAGGAGAGGAGACAGCGAGGGTGCCTGCTCCTGATAGCAGGAGAGGCTGGGGGTCGCATTACAAAGGCAGCAAGGCTTTTGAAGCTCCTCTGCCACAGATGGCTCTTCCTAGCCTGGGTGAGGTGTGACCACCTCCGCCCAGGAAAGGCTTTGTTTCTGGGCTCAGGGAGCGAAAGCTCCCACTCCAGGGGTCCAGAAACATGTCTTGTGGTGGCAGGCTGGTGTGTACCAGTCAGGGAACCCACCAGAGGCTGGTTGTTTTTCAAAGGGCATCTCTAAGATGCCCTCTGAGTGCATTTTTCATTAAATCCCACACTGGCATCAGTGTGGGTTTAGCGTACTGAGATGTTTGATACCAAACTTCCCAGTTTTCAGTAAAGCCATTATGGTGCTGTGGAGTTCGTAATGACAAACTCCCAGCACCATACACTCTTAATGCATTACTGCACTTACAATGTCTAAGAATTAGTCTAGACACTGTAGGGGTACAGGGCTCCTGTACCCTCACCAGTGGTATAGTGCACCCAGCTAGAGGGGTGGCTGACCTATGCCAGGGCAGTGGGTTGTAGGCATGGCACACAGGGATGTGTGCCATGTCGACTCTTCACTTTGTTCTGCACCAAAAAACGCAGCCTGCAATATGGGGGTGGGGGTGGTGGGGGTGGGGTGGGGGGGGTGGGGGTGTGGGTGGGGGTGTGTGTGTGTGTATGTATATATATATATAAATAAATAAATATATATATATATATATATATATATATATATATATATATATATATATATATATATATATATATATATATATATATATATATAAAGGTACAGGGCCTCTAAGGGTGGCCCAATAAGTGCTGCAGCCCTTCCCTGGCCACAGTACCTTTTACAAGGGACTGACATGTGGCCAGAGAGGTGCCAATTGGGGGTACAAGGTACAGTTTTGGGAAAGAACACAGGCCCTGGGAACCTGATTGGCAAAGACCCATGGCACATCAAGTCAAAGTGCATCAGCAGTCTGGCAAAAAGTGGGGGGGTTACTGCAACAAAAACCCAGCTCCCTACAACATGTGTGTGTGTATATGTAGGAAGATGGGTTGAGCAACACAAAAAGCAGTGTTAAGCTGCCAGTGTCTGTTACGCAGTTTGAGAAATAGACACTGGCAGCTTAACACTGTTAACGCAGTTTGAGAAATACAGCAATGTCCTCAATCAAAGCTGTTTTCAGTGCTTTTACTTGTCTGGCTGGGTCATAAGTTGAGACCCCTTGCTGCCTCTGTACTTCCATGGTTGTTTGTGAAGAGAGCCATCAGTTTCCCTTTTCATTGCACTGCAGGGCACTGAGGCAGCCTTGTGCGAGTGTAGCACAAGCCTCTGTGCCACACAATGAGTTCTCTCTCTCAGATTTTGCAGAGAGGCAGCCTCATTCTTTGGGTGTGCTGCGCGCAAGGCCTATTGCCAGGACAACATGTTTAAGTATTCTTATGTGTAGAACACTTTTAATTGCCTTTATCATGTCATTTTGTGAGATATTTATTCTGGATATTGCATCCAATTAGAAAATATGTATTGGCTTTGGCAAACCCAATAGGTCGGGTGCTGGCTGCAATCCTTTTGGTTTTGTCAATGCTTGATTTGTTTAGTAATGGTTGTTACAAAACTTTATTGTTGGGATAGCTGCTGTACCTTCATCAATCTGGAAAAAGACATTAGCTAAAAGGAAAATGTTTTCTTGGTCTCATAAAGCACACATTGCTGTAGAAGTCCAAGGAAAAATAACAGAACAACTTTGTGTGTGATGTGCTTCTTCTGAAATGGTAGAATGCCCTCACTCACAGTAAAGTAAGTAAATGGCTGAAGTAGGCTGGCCCATTTCCCCCATGCTGTATGTGGTAATGGGCAGAAGAAAAATGTGAATGACACAATAACAGATCAGGGGGTGCAGAGCTGGGTGGCTGAAAACAACTATAAGTAAGTATGTTAAACATATTTTTAGTAAAATCAAAAGGTTTTGGCTAACACCAGACCTAAACAAGTAGGGTCTGGCAATTCTTGTTTTGTTTTGTTATGGTTTTTGCAGTACTTTATTGTTCGGGAAACTGCCAGGCCCTCATCAATCTAAACAAAAACAAAGGCAGTAGGCAAAAATGTTGTTTTGGTCTCAAATAAGCACACATTGCCATGGTACTTCCTGGCACTGAATGAAATTACTTTGTGTGTTGATGATCCTTGTGGAAGGGCAGCAACTTCCCTTTCCACCTCTTGCATCATTGCACCGCTTTTGTCTCGTCATGATCCCTACAGCTGACACCTGTCTTCTTACTCTGAATATACGAGGCATGCAAAATGCCTGCAAACCCTACGCGGTCTACTCTTACATAAAGCGTCAGCAGACACATATAGCCCTATTACAAGAAACTCACCTTACCACTGGAGAACTGGACCGTCTGCGCAAGCGTTGGTGAGGCACCTTCTGCACCACCACTTACTCAGCATTTGCGCTGGGGTACTGATATGACTTGGGCCTGTGGTCCCCTTTCAGGAAACCCGCAGTGCGGTTGACACGGAGTGGCGGTATGCACTTCTAGAGGGGCTCCTAGATGGCCAATCAGTACTACAAGGTAGTATATATGCACCTAACACTGAACAGTTAAAATTCTGGGACTCCCTCTCGGGCATCTTGGCCCAGTTTACAGCGTCTTTGCCATGGATACTGGGAGGGGATTACAATTGTGTGCTCGGCTTTACCCTGGACAGATCCCACCCTCTTCTTCCCCGCTCCCTATCTTGCACACAGGCAGAGCGCTTTCGAGCCTGGGTGAATCACTGGTCGCTTCTGGAGATGCCAATATCCCACTACTAAACTATATTCATTTCACTCCATTCCGCACAACCTCTGCGGGCGCCTTGATTGCTTCCTGTGCTCACCCGCGATCGCCCACGTGGTCCAGCACGCAGACTACCTAGGTTGTGCTCTATCAGATCATGGTGCGCACCTCATAACCCTTAGATGGCGGCCCCCTCCTCCCCTGTTCCCACTTGGCGGTTACATCGCAATTGCCTCGAGGATCCAGTATTTCGCAATGATCATGAAAATAACATCCGCCGCTACTTCTCCTAAACTGCCAACACAGCATCCACTAGGATGCTGGAATGGGATGCTTTTAAAGTTGTCACCAGGGGGGCATGTATTCGACAGATAGTGGAAGTCCGCACAACACTATACACAGACATGCAAGTGGCGTAGCATAAGCTAGCAGCCCTCAGCAAGGCTGCGGAAGCCAACTTGGCATCTACAGCTCAGCTCGCGGAGGCAAAAACTGCTAAGGCAGCAGTGTTGGCAGACCTTCGGCAGTACAACATTAAGGCGCACACCGCCAGGGTGCATGCAGAGGGAGACAGACCTGGAGCACTTTTGGCCTGGCTTATTCACCAAGAATCCAACACTCATCCCATCACAGAGATAATCACCCCCTCTGGCGTTACGGTCCACTTCCAAACTGAAATCCTACGTACCTTTTACGACTATTATGCCCATGTATACAGGGCTCCAGAGTATGATTGCTCAGAACCAATAGGTCGGTTCCTCGCCGCCCTTACCCTACCCCGAATTACTCCACACGAGAGGACCTCCCTAGACGTGGAGATACCACCAGCTGATGTGAAACAGGCGATCTCGGCCTTGGCTCGCAATAAAACCCCAGGCCTGCCACTAGAATATTACAGTATCTTTTTTCACTCTTCTGGCACCCCGATTGGCGGACATTTACAAGGCGGCATTAAAAGACGGTGAGCTCTCTCGTTCACTTTGTAGATCTCTTTTGGTCTCGTTTCTAAAGCCAGATAGGGACCCAACCTTGCTGGTCTCCTATAGGCCGATTGCCCTTTTATCAGCAGACTACAAAATTCTTGGTAAGATCTTGGCAGACCAACATGCCCAAATCCTCCCAGCATTCGTGCACCTAGACCAGTGAGGGTTTGTCCCAGGCAGGTACACCTCCCAGAACATTCGCCGTCTTTTCCACATCCAAGATCGGGTGAAGGGCCTTTTCACTCGTGCCGCTTGTCTGGTCCTGGACCTGGAGAATGCGTTTGATACCTTATCCTGGCCCTATCTATTCGTGGTGCTTTAGCACATGGGAGTGGGACCCACACTCTTAGCCTATACGAAGCTACTGTACTCGAATCCTGCCTCTCGGGTCCATCTGGGCCGCTATATCAAGGCTCCCGTCCCTGTTTCGCAGGGCACGCGTCAGGGATGTTCGCTCTTCCCCCTACTCTTTGCCCTGCCAATGGAGCCCCTGGCTGTCCGTCTCTAGGGGGAGGGAAAAGATTGGGGCATTCCTTTGGAGGGCGATGCCCACAGTGCGTCCCTGTATGCGGATGACCTACTACTCTACATACGGGACGTCTCGCTGGACCTCGAGCCCCACTGGGTCACACTTGCAGACTTTGCCGCCGGGTTGAGGGTGAATTTAGCGAAATCCTCTGTCTATCCACTTAGCCCCAACCTTCCCCCGCGGAGGTGCATATCAGCGATACATGCCTCGCCTGGTGCGCGCAGGCACCTCACTATCTGGGTGGCAGACTCTACCACACTCCCTGTGATCTCTATGAGGGCAAACACCGCAGAGTACTGTTTAGGGAGTTTCGGTTGAGCAGCCGCACTTACAGGGCTAATTTGTACCTTCCATTTCCCCATTCTTGTGCCACAAATTAGGGAGTACAATGGGTAAAAGCTGCAGTACCTTCAATGTCCAAGTGCGCAGAAATTGTGGAACCCGGGGGCCAGGAGCAAAGGGGGTTTCCCTGACCGGTCTTCTCCTGCCGCTGATGGAGACAGGATAGGCCCGCATGCGTCCCGCACCAGGGATGACCTCAGCCGTTATACGGCGGCTTTGGCGTAAAGCTGCACTCCTGGCTCCTCCTCCTTGTGGCAATGCAGACTGGGGCTTGTTGTCCCCAGACTAAAGGCAAAAAAGCTCTCAGCGTCCCACACCACAGGATGTCCTCAGGCGCTATATAGTACTGCGGTGGCGGGAAGCGGCAATCCTAGCCCCTCCTCCTCATGGCAATGCAGACTGGGGCTCGGAGTCCCGAGACCAATGCCAACAAAACTCTCAGCGTCCCGTGACGCGTGATGACCTCAGGCGCTATATAGCGCAACGGGATGGGAAGAGGCAATCCTGGCCCCTCCTCCTCATGGCAATGCAGGCTGTGACTTGGAGGTCCCAGACCAAGGGAACAAAGCTCTCAGCATCGCCAAATATACTGTTTCCCTAAAGAGGATTTAATCCCAGCATTTCAGTATGGACAAGGAGATCTTTTTTGCTAGTGTAGATGTCCATTTGGGAGTGAGAAAGAATTTCCATGGCAGATATGTTATTAAGGGTAATAACTTCTCCATGTGACAGGATGGGTTATGTATTTGTTGGCAAAGATGTAATTTCAGATTGATGATCCAGCTTGTTTTAGAATTTATGTTAGTTACGGATTTAATGTTTACTTTTGACAGCAGGAGAAATACTTGTGATTGGTATATGTGAGTCCCTAGTGTGACCTGGCTGCAATGCCCTGATATTTCTGGGGATCTGCTGATCGAAATTTGGTTGTCGGGATTGAATTCCTGTTTTGTGTTTTTCAGGATCTGGTTTGGGTCATGTAAGAGATTAGTTCCTAGTATGCGACAGTTTACGCTATTATATGAAGTGTACAGTTTTATGTATAAAATGCTAAGTTTGTCTGTGTAATATTGTGCATGCTGTTTCTCCTTCTGTCCATGCTATCTTGTCTGTTTATTTATATTATGGTAACATCAGTCTGTCGTCTTTCAGCCGTTTCAGAACAGTGTGAGCGAAAGCCTGAGAAGAGTGAGAAGAAAATGGTGAGGAAAGAAGCATACATTGCAGTACTATACAAACAGCAGCAGAATTAAGAGTATTCAGCAAACGTCAGCCAGGTGAGCACCATGCACCAAGAATATGACTCAATCAACAGGTTTTGTGTATGCATGACTGTGTGCTCCTCAGTTTTTTCAACGGATATTGATTCCCACCAGGGCCCTCTATTCTACCCATTTGTCTGTTGGCATCAGAAAACCCTGTTTAGTCTCGAACCAAAACATTGTGACCCAGATCTTTCTGGCTTTTATGAAGTGTAGATTGTTTATTGTTGTACTCATCTTTAGCTACTCCTCCCCATTGCTGCCAATGTTGGCTGATCCGCATTTGAAAGTAGCCATTTGCCTTCCATTACACACCTGAGCAGACCAGGGCTTGGGGTTTTGGCTGACAGATTCCTGTAGGCAGACAGGTGCCAACTGAGCAGAATTCCCATCCTGTGCCCTCAGGATTCCCAATGCTTTCAAACATCAACAAACCCTCACGGGTGAGTGCGTTCACTAAGCAGAGCCCTCATCCAGTTGCTTTCATCGAGGGTTGGTTGTGAGCGAGGCTCTGGCAGGCATCAACTTTCACCCATCACTGTGCAAGTCCAAATACAAAGGATGTGAGACACGTACTATATGTTTTTATGAAATATTGTTTTCCGTGAACAGTGAAACCTTAAATAAAAAATATCAAGAAAGCATCATTTTGGGCAAGGGATGTCTTTTTATTCTCATGCTAGCTCTTATTTCCTATTTTGAAGAAAAGTGTAATACTGAGCCTCTTATGAGGAAGCGTGATTTTAAAAACAAATTCAGTAATTTAACTTGGTAAATATCACATGAATGCAGTAAATTGGTTTAGATTTGCATTTTGGACAGTATATCCCTGACAACATACCTATGGGGAAAGCAACTCCTACTACCTATGCCAAAGATGGGAGGGTCCAGATCAGATGCTTAACAAGCATGTTAGTGCCAAATATTGCAACTCGTTCAGAGCATCCATGTACTTATGGACTACACGCAGAAAGACCAATGCAACTTGTGACCGTCTGCTGCAATAGATCACAAGGTTATATGAAACACAAAAGCTAAAAAGATGATTTTGTATGATATTGCAAGCCAGTGATGTGTTGCATTTGCCTTTGAGGCAACAATATGCACCAATTTGTGAGTCTGCAGTTGTGCTCACAACAACTAAAACAAGCATTGGCATAGCCAATAGGTCTCGCCTTTGGGACCTTACAAGTGCTTAGCCAGAGCTATTGGCTTGTTTTTAAGCTATGTGACCCAACCGGTGCCTAAGAAGAAAAGAGAGCGTTTGATGCACCCAACGATTGGAGATCTTGTAAGTGTGGATTAAAACGATACAAAGACCTTAATGTTTTAGTAAAATGTGTGGTGTTTTCAATATATCAACTTTAGAAGGCTGAGGGACTGAGATGGTGCAAATAGCAATGTACGCAACTTTTGGCTGAAGCAAAGTACTGTGTTTTCATTGTGTAGTTTGCATGAAGGTGCGTGCAGACATGTCCAGTGCACCACAGGCGCACACGCACATCGCGATGCTCACTGCATGAAGGTGCGTGCAGACACCGTCTAGTGGCGCCATATGCACACACAGACACACATGCATGCCTACACATATTGGTCGCGAGTGGCCCACGCATAAACCCCCCTCTCTTGCACCAGGTACATGAAATCCGCCTGCACCTATTTTCTAGGGTGATAAAGTACTATTCAGGCATGCGAATGGAACAGAGACCTTTTACTATTTTCCTTCCTTTCAAAGCATTATTTATTTTTCCCGCCTGTTTGTAAAAGTGTAAAGTCAAGGTTATTTAACTGTCTAGAAGTTCTCCCCCAAAGTTGCGCAGTTTGTCAGCTGGGGTGCCCCATTAGTAAGGCCTCCGCGATGCAAGGTGAAACTGTGTCTTTCCGCTCTGCGTCGTCTTGCTTTGTGCAAAGCACAACGGGCAATTAGTGCATATTCAGTCAGAGCTCTGCGCGTCTGGATGGAGTGAATGAATACCTGTTGTTTGATATACTTACGAACACACGTGTTACTGGCTGCGGTCAGAGCTACAGTTACATTCCTGATAAAATGTGCCTTACTGTGGCACTGCACTGTCTGTTGGGGTTACAGGTCTTCGTGTTTTACAAACGGATTTTCGAAATTTGAACAGGGTTCCGAGAAGCAATTTTGAGTGTTTTGAAACTCAAATTCACTGTGAAATTCTTAAAAGCAAGCTGGAGATACGCTTTTTGAGGAACTGATTACAAGAATACCTCTTCTTTATTTGAAAAACATCCCTGAAGTGGGAAGATAGCTATTTGTCATTCCTGCCCAGCGCGAGGACCGCAGTTGTGGGTGAATGAAGTTTGTCTGAAATGTGATGTTCCTGGGCACGGTTCGGACCGAGCGGACCGGCTGAAGCGCGCGGCCATCGCACCCTCTTTGAAAGGGCCACGTCCATTTAAAGGGGCCTTTCGCGTCTGCATGATAATTTAGATGCAAGGCTCTAAGTGGCCCAAATTAGCGCCATCCAGGGCTTTGACGCTGCTCCCTTTATGTGTTCTAGTGTATTCGCGATGCCAAACGCGGCTTCTTAATTAGTTCGCGAACTCCGTGTCATTTTCACTAATTTCAGTGGTCTTGCAGTAAATACGCGCAACTGTATCTGCGATCATTTTTAGGAAACGCGATACGAGTGAAATGTATTCTAAGTGAAAAGTGCAGCTGCCTTCGTGTTTTGTTTTTCACCTGGGTGGCTTCACGTAATCAGATTTTGGTTAATTAGTGCAGGCTGTGGGAGGGAGGTTTGAAGCCCCGCTGTTGGCCACGCAGCGTGTGTTCTGCAAACACTGGGCCCTATCTCGAGTGAAGCACTTGGGATCTTACGATGGAGGGAGGAAGGTCCTGCGCGTGTCGTCACCTGGCAGTTTTATAACAAGCAAGATACACAAACCAAAGGAAAACAGACAAGCGCGGCCGCTAAAGTGAAAGCGACCGCGCTGTGTTTAATTAGTAACATGATCCACGACGAGGAATGCAGCTGCCACCCTGCGCGCGCTGCTCGCTCCCGAGAGCAAAACGCCGTGGGAGTGACACATTGGAAAGGAGGTGGGACATGCACCCGCCTTTGGCCATTTGCGTGCTTTATTATTGAAAGACACACGCAAAGGCCAATCCAATGTGTGGGAGGAGTCAGACCCTTTGGAGTTTGGAGTGCTCACAAGAAGCCTCCCATAGAGCAGCGCATGAGCGCTGCGCTAGGCTCGACCTAAAAAAGATGCATTTAAAAGGACAGTGATGCATCAGAGTGGATATGGACTTGGGTGAGCCATAGAAAATGGAGTTAGTTTTCATGTTGAAATGCGGCAAAGGGTAAAATGCAAAGAAAATGACCCTGATTTATGTGCAGAACCCGATGGCATAGCCGGATTAGACTTGTGTAGGCAATCAAGGGAGAGAGGGAGAGAGGGGGAGAGGGGGAGGGAGAGGGAGAGGGAGACACACACACTACAGCTGAAGTGAGATGTGCTTGAGCTCCCAAAAAATTAACTGGATTCTGTGAGGAATCCCTGGCTCAGCCCTTGTAACTCAGTACAAACAGCAAGACTTTTATTAGACAAAATCCATGTGGTATATGTGAAATAAGCCACACAAAACTATAGTTACAAAAATAAAGATTTTAAAAGTTCCGAAAAAGACAAAAATGCAATTAAGAAATGTCACGAAAATGAAGAAAATCAGATACAAGTATCCACATTTTTTAAGACAACCAAATCCTTCCCAAACAAAAGCAACGGAAATAGGTGTTAAGTTTTATCCTATAGGAAACGCAAAAAATGTTTTAAAATAAGACTACTTGGCCTGCAGTAGTATGAACCCTACATAGACAGCCTCTTTGGTTACCTCACAAACTAATGCGGTCGGATTGAAGCTGGTGGTTGACCTCTCGAAAGCGGTTCCTTTCAGGCTTAGAATTTGTATTTGGAGTCCAGAACTCATCAGCAAGTCAAGCTTGAAAGACGTAGCTAGCTAGCTATCTTGGGTAAGTAGTTACATTCCAGGTTGAACTTCCTGTCAGAAGGTTCCGAGCAGGAACAACCACAATGTTGAAGTGGTAATGATGTGCCTGTTTCTGAGGGACCTGTCTGTTTGTTCAGGTCCTCCATGAGTAGCAGTGTTTCCTTAAAGAAAAGTCCTCCTATCATCAGGATTGACGTTTAATTTTCCCTCTAACAGGATGGTTCCTACAATTTAGCTTCCAGATCTACAAAAAAATGTCTAATTCTGCTTTCTGTGCCTAAGGACATTCCCAACCTCCAGACACAAGTTCTATAGGAGCACTAGGCTTTACTGGATCTACTTTGAGCCTAGCCCAGAGGGTCATTAGAAGACTGGGCAACAAGCGATGGAGCAAAATGCTGACATGCAGATGTTTAGGACAGAATGTGAGGCAACTATCTCCAACACTAGGATAATGGGTAGGGTACTTTTTTTAGTGTATTAGATAGGGAAGTCATCTGTGCTCTGAAGAACCAGGCAGATTGTCACCTAGTACTGGGTAAAGCAGGGTATGGCGTATGGTAAACAATGCAATCGCTGATGGTGACATACAGCAAATCCCAATTAAATTTCCCAAACTTCCCTCTCCCAGTTGTGAAGCAATGTAATGCACATCGTCTACTGTGTGTGGCATTAGACATCCATGCATCAAAAAGCCAAACTGGCAATTTCTATCTCAGCTAAGCTCCTCCAACTTCTTTATTTCCCTTTCATTTCAGTGTCCTTGGCTTTAAAGTAAATCTCTTCTCTTGGGCCACCACTAGGTCCAGACCTCCTGCAGAGAATGGTGCCAGTGTTGTTTCCTGGGTCCATTATCTGTCTAGGGAATGGTGCAACATATCATATTCACTCACATGTTTCAACTTGCAACCTCAGAGGTTTTCTCTAGGAGTGAAATTTGCTGCAGTATAATTACGAGAAATTACAGCAAAATTATAGAAGATGATATGAATTATGCATGAAATGAAATCCAGCATGTAGCGCTACTTTCTTAGCGCAAAAGGCACTCGTGTCAAAAATGGACCCGTGGATGCATTTAGCGCTAAGAAAATAGCACTAAATAAAACAGAACATAAACTACAGAAGCCACTTGTGCTCGCTAAATTTGTTGTTTATGGAATCCTGTGGCACGATTTTTGTGCCAAATTACTCATAATTAAGCAAATGGGAGTATACACATATCTTTTGGTAATTTTGTGTCAAAAGAGTAAAACAAAATTACCGAAATTACCCGATTACTCCAGTGCAATTAAAATTTCGCCCAGGCCTAGTTTTCTCCCTCTTATCCGTGGCCAGTCTTTTGAAGAGGAAACTGGTTAGCAAGACCAACAAAAGATGTGAATGTGGTGTGCAGTAGTGGCCCGTCCCCTGCCAAAGTGGCAGGGGATTGGCCGGAGGAGCAGGGGGTGGGGGGGCTCGGGGACAAATAAATAACTTGCCTGAACAACGCCTTGTCCTCTTCCAGTCTTCTTCTTCTGGGCACAGGCTCCCAGACTGCACTGCGGCCAATCCTGACACTGCATGGAAGCAGCATCAGGATTGGCCTGAGTGCTGTCAACATGCGCTCCAGGTAGACTAGGAGCCTGTGCCTGCTCACTCCAGCACCAGCAACACAGCTGGGGCTAGAGAGAGCTTCAGTGCGCATGACAGTTTGGCTGGCCTGAGACAGCCGGCCAAACCGTCATGCACACTGTAACAGTCGCAAACCAAGATAACGGGGTAGTGGGGTATAAATAGCGCAATATGATGTAACTATATATTCAAAAAGGCAGCAATTGTATTATCTCTTGTATGAAGGTGCTCCAAGGAGATTGAACAACGACCACCCCGCGTTGTTGAATGAGTGTAAACACTTGTCTACACGCATATATTACAAAGAAAAGTATCAATGTCCTGAGCCACACTCATATAGTAACGCCAAAAGTAAGTCCACACGGTAGTCTTTTCCAGTATTCTTCTTTGATGTTTTATTCCAAGTCTTGTAAAATATATGCTTCAGTTCTTCATCTCAACAACAGATAGCCACAGAGCCAACACGTGTTTCGTCTTAAGGAATTAACCCAAGACTTCATCAGGGCGCAAGCAGCAATATCTATAGGGGAAGTATGAATGTAATCCTCTTCCACAGTCAAAAAATGCTGTCCATATATTCAAATAAACCCGTCAAATGTGAGAACTTGAGGATCAGCAAAGTGGCTACATCAATAAGGAATGATCCTCAAACGTACGAGTTCCGTCCTGAAAAAATCATGAACGTTCGACGGAGAGTGCTTCGCTCCGAATCCTGGCGTGTGACACACTGGAAAAGACTACCGTGTGAACTTACTTTTGGCGTTACTATAGGAGTGTGGCTCAGGACATTGATACTTTACACTGTAACGGTGCCCACCACTCCCCCACCAGCAGTGTCATCCCTCTGGACCAACCTCCAGGACTCATCAGAGTCCTGGGGGCTGGGTCCAAGGGGGTTAAAATAAAACGATTATAAAACAGGTTTGAAACCCGTTTTATTATCATTTTATTTGAGAGTGGTGGCGGCGCTTCTCCCCCCTAATGGAGGGCCGCCGCTGATGTTGTGATTCCCAGAACAAATGTGGATTCTGTTGGAGTGAACTTCAGCAGAGCAGAGGCAGACTATATTTCACATTTCAAAACAGCTGTCCGGGAAATATGTAATATGATTTCAACGCCACCACTGTCTTTTCAGCACAGGTTAATCAATGGTTACACATTTAACATCACATTCAGTTTTAAATAACAGGAAATATGTCGTGCACCAGAGACTACCAGGAAAACATACAATCTAAAATGACGTTACGTTTTAGAAGTATGTGGAGCAAATATATCCTTCATTCTTTCTTCCAGTTCTGGAATCTGTGGATCTGCAAAAGACAAAACATAACAAATAACCTGCCTACAATGATCAACAAAACGGGAATGCCTCAAAAGTGAATTTCAAGAACGCTGGGAAATCGCAATAGAGCCTTGTGATTGAAAGAAAGCCAGATAATATAATGTCAGAAAGCCAATGTCTATTTACTAGAGAGAAACTTTACTTGCACATGTATCATAATATCACAGTTTTAAACAATTCTAATCATGTCCATTTGGATCACAGAGGACATCATATGGAGTACATATGTTTCAATGTAGCTACAACTTGAATACTCACTCTGGAAGAGCTCCCACGTGCACCCCACAGACAATCATACTTTCACTCAAACACACACATCCCTTTCATCCTACAGATATAGCCCATCACATTACATATATACAACGCAGGTTAAAATCAGAACACCTTTAGAAATCGCAAGGACTGGTGCCAGACACCAGAACCAAGGTGAAATTCGTCCACACCTAGAATCTCAAAGTACTAGTTACATCTCAATTAAAAGTACATAGATGGTTGTACATTCACTAGAATGAAAGAGGATAGGGTATATATGGTTGTACACAAACAATTGTACATAAACAAACAATAATAATAAGATTGTTTCATCCTATTTTGCCACTCACTTTCCACGGTCCTTGCGTTTAAACCTGGTTAAACGCAGACGCGTGTTACGGTGAACAATCAGAGGGATGGTTGCATCTTCTTCAGGGAGCAAGGAAGATAAAAGCCAACCAGGGTGGCGGGTGAGGGGAATCCAAAGGGAGCAAAGGATCAAGGGCAAACCCTAACTAATAGCCCACTTGGGGTTCTCCAAAGAAGTGGGGGCACACGGCCCAATAAGGGTCCTGCCAAAAATGAACCCCTACATGCCCAGAATGTTACTAAAAAAAATGGCAGACCAGCAAGGGCTGCTGAGATCGCAAAGCATACGCACAGGCACTTCCGAAAGGTACAGTCGAAGAGAAGATCTTCAAGATAATCAAATAATTCAACGACCGGAAATCATGATTAATGAAATCTGAAGATGGAGCCAAGACAGTCTGAAACACAGATCCAAAGCATCCGACGTGAGGCGCACAGAGATCTGCACTGGTGTCTTGCATGCAGACAGTTGCCTTTGAGCAGTAACAGTTGCATAACTTGGTAATACAGATGCAATTTGAATCATTCCTAGTCCTGATGATGACCTGAGGATTGTTCCACATGATATGTCGACATTAAACAAGTGGCTGCCAGACACATTTTTGATCCATTGCATTGAGTCCATTCCCAACTTTTTGATTAGGTCCATTGCCCTTAATTTAATTGATGCCACTTGTTTTTTTACTATTTGGTGTAAATGTATTCGTCCTATTTCATATTTGCTTGTGTACTATTGTTTATACGTGTACACACTTTTTTAAAGTCAGTGGTACGACATTTGCAATTTTGAACCCAACTCGCTGTTGTACATATGCTCAATTTTCTTCAACATTGACTGAAAATGATCTGATTTCTGTATCCATATTTACAATATTTTGTATTAAACTGACGGGTTATTATCCAAACAACTGTATACATTCTGAGTTGGTATCATACTTATCACTTTAATTACAGACAGAGTAAATAACCATTGCCTTTTTCAATATCCTTTTCGCACAGAGCACAGGTGGTTGAACCGGTCTAGCAGCCTTCAGCTACAGCAGGAACAAGTACTATGGTGATGTCAAAACACCTGGTACTTATAGCAAAAACAGACTTTTTACCCCCACACCTCCTGCATTTAACTTAGTGACCAGGAGCACCAGGTCCAAGGAGGAGGTAGGGCATTAAGAGAGAGAGAAGGCAGTAGTGGTAGATGGCAATAAACAACAGTCCCGACCCTAGAACATCTGGTTTGTTCCAGACATTTGCAGAGGTGTTTTTGTTGTATATACATTACACTGACAGGTAAATGGCTTTTCAGCGTAACATAAAAAGGCTGTAGTTTGACCACATGCCACCGGCGAATTGTCAGTTATGGATGTCATTTGTCTAGAATGATACACAGAGGCTTTTTAGATTTAGGCTACAAAAGTGATGCATAGTTTTACCACAGTTCCTACTGTGAGAGGCCTTAGAAAGTGGAGTCATGATGTAACTATGGTGACCTATCTGTCAAAGAAATTTAAATTATAAGAGGAACACACTTCTGCAACCACAGGTCAAGAAATCCATCTACAGCGGAAAAGTAAAGAAGTTATATAAATATTTTAATGAAACGGAAAGTTGATACATAGATCATCTTCTGAGCAGATGTGAAGTTAAAAAAACAAAACAAGATATAAATTCAGTAAAATCTGGGAAAAGAATTATTAAAAAAAAAAAAAAAAAGTCTACGTTCAGATAATCAAACCCTTTGTGTCATGGTAAGCAAATAAACAAACTGGACAAGTCTAGTGTTCCTTGCCTGTGAACAATTGCTAGGTCTTCATGTTCAGTGTATTAAGGAACGACATGTGCAGCCCTATAGAATCCCTATTTCTGGATTGTGACCAATTTCTGACTGTTTTTTGTCCTCAGAACAGCTTCGCTACCTTGTTCTTTGTTAACTTATAAGATTAGTATTAGAGATATTGGTAAGAATTTATTAGCCTTTTGATGAAGTCGCGGACTTTTCATAAATCAGAGGATTGCTGTAACCTAAAAGACAGCCACTGGGGGCAATATTCGTTGCCATAAAACTACCACCAAACTATACACCCACTTCTCTGAACTCGGACACCCCCCAGAGAGTCTACGCTGGGTCATCCTAGAATCCCACCAACAAATAACACAGACTGCTTTGTACAGGATTGAACAAAGGTGGGTGTTCCGTCTTGACTTAGCAAATGACGGCCTGAACGATGCCATACCCTGGAGCACCCTTAATTAATCTGATATATACAACCATTATCCGCAACTTTAACAAATTAATATATCAGCTTAAGACTCCACGCTAGTCTCTCACCTCTTTATACATCTCTGCCACATGATATCGACATCAGGCTAGTCAGATATGGAGATTAGGCTATGTTAGGACGATATATCTAACAACTAACAATAGAGTACAATACTACACTCTAAGATGGCCGACATACGAATCACCCAATCGGCAGTCGCCAGCAACTTATGCACAAATTTGGCGCAGTGACGTGAGCACTTTTGCACTGTATAAATTCTTGTTCACATTGTTGATAAAACCGCTCCACTCAATGCCAAATTTGAAGCCCTTGATGCGCGTCCACATCAAGGTAATAGCCAGAACTATAGACCTTCACCACATTCAAAGATGGCCTCCATGGTTACACTGTAGATGATGTCATGCCGACACCATCACACCACACACCAGGTGCGGCTGATTTACCATGCTTAATGGCACCAGGAGAGGGTATTTAAGACAGGAACCGACAACCTGTCTTTTCCTTCCTGATGCAGCAGAGTGGGTAGGTGAGCCGGACTGCTCTGAGCGGGAGCAGGTGAGTATGGATTACACGTTGAGACTATGCCTGGTCACAAGCTTTTAAGAGAGGTAAGAGGTGCTGGGAATTGCTGACAAGTTACCGCTGGTCTTTGGGAAGGGTATGCTGACTCTGATGTTCTGTAGAGCTCTGCACTAAGACATAGCTTGGGCGCTGTAGGCGCTCTTAACACACCGCACGATTGGCATAATGTCAGAGCGCATGGTGAAGGCGCCAGCAGCTACGCAGGCAGGTCTGGGGCACTTTTGAGTCTGTTGAATAACCTTGTCAATGATACCAATTTCACGACTATGGGCTTACTTTAACCTGAACCATGCCCACTTTCACTTTTAATGCTCTAGAGTCATGGCCTTAGCAACTAAACGTTGTGCCTACAAGCCCACACCCAACATATTTTGTTGTTTGTTTTTTCCTTTTAATAAACAGTGACACTACGTTGAGTGTCCATATACTCCGCTGCGGTCTGATGAAGCAGCACTTGAATCCTTAAGAGGTGAGCTGATACTCACCATGTTGTTCAATTACTCTAACTGGTTACACAGAGGTTTTATATTCTAAATACAAATGAAGGCACACGTAGAATGTGATATGCATGAAATCACGTTGTTTTTATCACTTGTATAGATTCAAAGAGGTTGTGTATGGTGAAACACACCCACTTGAATCAATAGGACCATGTACCAATATTTCCATTTGGTTTTTTGATCCTTTTTGTTTGTACTCTAGGTTGGCTGCTTTTCTCCGGGGCAACGTCCTACCGAGAGAAGAAGTGGTATATAGAACCACACCACACACTGTAGATAGTTTTCATTTAGTCACTAGGTCCTGAGGAATCGCCAACTGATCTATTAGAGACATTTTATAGGCGAGAAACATGTTGACCACTAAGGGGTAGAGAGTAATTTTTGTCAGATTAAAACAAAATAGTCGCCCTCCTTCTTCTTTTTACTTTTATTCAGGTTGTGACCTCTCCAGAATAAAAATAATTACAGAGGATTCCCTTACCTGTTTTAACCCACACACCACATCTACATCTTACCAGGCCCCTCACACCCACGGCACCTATACGGCAAGGAACAAAAGATCTCCGATAAAGAGCCCCATTATGGGTGCCCGTCGAGCATTGCAGCGCCGGATCGACGAGGAGCAGACCCATATGATGAAGCATGACACCTAGCTTGCTGGGTGTGTGAGGGTCCTAGTTCCGAAAGGAGGTATTCCCCACCTCCCCACCACTCTGAGTACTAACCAGGTGGCCAACTTGCCACCCAGGAACACCATACCTCTTTTGTCTTCTAGTTCTACCCAGGGCAAGTACGGTGGACCTTTATCAAGCCCTCATTGTCCCCCTTGTTGTTTACTAGGCTGAGCAGGATAAACATGTTCCTTTGGCCCCAAAATGTTTGAATTCAGTGCATGTGGAATGCTTGGGAACCAACTATCCAAGCTAAGTAGTAAGTGCCTGGCAAGTCAGACTGCTATATACTTTGAAATACACACACTTTCCAGACTCTACTGTAATGCGATCTGTGATAACTGCCAACACCCCAAAGTTAATGGGAGGAAAAAAAAGACCCTACTCCAGCCCCAGTGATCTGGGTAGTAGTGGACTCTTTGCCCATGCGTTGATCTGCGATGGGGTGTGTTTAGCAGCCCAATGATGAAGCATGCCACAATTTTGTAGGGGAGGGCAATTTTTCAAACATATTAACTTTGCCATAAATCTCTAGGAGGGAGTTATAGTTTGCTCCTACTTCTCTTTGTGCGTAGTTCGCTTTTAAAGGAACCCTGCCCCATTTTTTCCCAGTAGAGAAATTTCCCACCATGTAATTGTTTCACTTGACGCTAACACAGATGGCCTTTATGATCATGACAAAATGGATTAAGGTTTTGTCCTGGGTGCCAGACGTTCTGCATCAACTGTAATTTCCCTCCTATGAAATAGGCCGGGCATAAGGCATGGCTTGATTCCTGGGATTTGAACAATGCAATCTGTCCCACAAGACTGCGTCAGTGGTGGGGGTAGGTGTCTTCTAAATACCATAATTGCCAGTCACAGAGTCTAAATCCAAAGAACTAATTGGACCAACACAGAAACCAAATGCAAAACAGCTGTGACCTCACAGCAAGCCGCACTCTTCATCCTGCTGGGAAGAACTCATTCATTGTCCCGGAATCTAGCCCCCAAGAGAAAAATCCTCTTAATAGCATGGGGTTGTCAAGGACCACAAAACGGAGTCAAAAACTTGTCTGAACATGATGTGCTTACATGAAATCTAGACACCCGATTCTTTTCTACATATACGTTAAATAAATCCTTGCTTCTAGAAGAAGAACTTGTGTTGGGTTATTAATTTACTGTAGACAGACTCTTTACTAGAACAAACAACAACGTGATGAATGGAATGCTTCAATTAACCTTAGCCAATGTATTTTCCTCAAAATTTTTACTGGGTCATGATTATGTTGGATGACATGTAGTTTACACTAGGAAACAAGAAATTATTTTTCAACTTTTGCTTGAACTCTAGTTTGGTTCCCTGATGTGTGCCCTTTTCATAACTGAAGACTATGAAAGACTCATCCTCTGCCTCTTTTTTGGTTGCGCCTACAGACAGCTTCAGCTGCCTGTCATTGACAGACCTACTCAGGGACGTAGCTTGGTCATTAATATTTGGGAGGGGGGGTGTGAGGTTCAGATATTCCAACAATCACACTGGCATATAATATTAAAATACATTATATGACAAGCAGGGTGCATGAGAGGGGCTACAGGGGCAGTGGAAAGGGAGACAAATGCGGATTGGTAGGGGTACGAAGTGAGAGAAAATACAATATTTTATAAAATAACCAACATTCTTGAAGGCTTAAAACGGAGAGGAAGAGAGTGGATGTGCGTTTTTATCTGTGTATGAAAAAATTCCTGATGAAATCCGACAGACACCTCATCAAACCCGACTGAAAACGCTTAGACCCAACTATTTAGCAGACAATCCATTTAATGGGTGGGGGGTGATGTAACCCTCCAAACCCCTGAAGCTATGCCCCTGGACCTGCTGTATTTAATACTTTCACATACGCTTAGAGTGGACTTGGGGTCATCGCACTTCAAACCATCAGCTTTTGTGTTCTTCCTTTTCCAGCCATTGGCTTGAGACACTGTTAGTCAAATGTTAGATCAGTCCACCCGATTGCCTCTTTCTATTGTGATTGCCTCTTTCTATTGTTTACACCTCTGTCCTCCTTCACACAAAATGAGCATTTTAGAGTGTCTTTTTTTGTTATACTTCACAACAAAAAAACATAGTTACCTTTATGAGTGCTCACAGAGGAGTGGCCGTATTTGAATGGTTTTAGCTAGGAGTGATGGTAAAAGCAAACAACGGCAAATCGCTCTGCACCCCAGAGTCACAGGGGAGACCTATTGGCTTTTCCAATACTGGATCACTTACTAGTTATTTTACATCAAGAAAAGTTATTATTAATATAGACATATTACACACAATCATATTTGTCTCAGTATGGCTGGTCATGTTCCACGATAACTGGCTGTCATGATTGGCTGACACCAAGCAGATAGGCAAAGGTTTAATGGAAGATTGTTATAATTGAAGATATCACCACAACAAAACCAGTGCAGTCTCACTCGCACTCCTCAATCACCCACTAATTCCAACCACTTTAAATGCAGCCCCTGTCCACGAGACATCAACACACTCAAACTTCCACAGCTGATGCTGTCCTCCTCAACATACTGCCACACCAACTACACACACCCTCATTAGACTAAAAAACGTATTACTAATAATCCACACATCTTCCAGAACAAAAATAAAAATGCTATATGAACAACAGAAGTAAAAATAAATGATTAGTTAAATTATGCGAGAATAATGTAGTGAAACAGGGCTGTAGATGAAGGAGAGGAGCCGCCGGCAGTCAGGCTCTTGAGAAACTGAACTACTACCTCAGATTTCAAGTGAGGCGGGTAGACGGCACAAAGACGACAGCAGTTAAAGAGCTTGGACAGGCAGGAATGCACATGTACACCGCACTTTACAATCAGACGTAGCATTTTTCTTACAACATAGTTTTAACCCTTAAACACAGTGAGGGGCTTATTTACAAGCCCCTTGCGCCACCAGTACGTCACTTTTTCCCATATTGAAAGTGACGCACCGGCGGCGCAAGGGCCCCTGTGTTTAAATACCGGAAGTATTTATTCACACTGTGGTTCTTTTACTTTAATTAGAGAAAGAATTTAAGTAGCCGACGCCAAAGCAACATAAATAAAATAGAAATTGCAACGGTTACAAGACAGCAACCGCTTTCGTATCAGCTTGGACTGTAGGTTTCATTCCTTACTTTATGCTCTGACGCAATCATGTTTTCCAGTTCAGTTAAGTGTCCCATTAAAAGAAAGCGATGCAATACTCATGATAGTGAAGGGGTAATTAGAACTGCTCCAAGCTAGCCCCAAAGCCAGCCATTTCCCATCACGCTTTGCTACAGTATAGTCGTCAACTTTTTTGCAGTGGCCTAATTCAGAATGGAAAATTCTATCATTTAGCAGTCAAGGGCAGAGTGGAAAGTTTCTCTTGTTTCAGTCAGGAGCAAAGTCGTCAACAGTTCTCGCGTTTCACAGGCTGCATCAACCAGCTCCGCATGACGCCGTTCTGGAGGAGAAAAAAAGATACAAATCGGACACAAGAAAGTAGAGCGAAGAATAATGCATCCATTGACGTAAAAATCATACAGGAATGACATTCACTGCTCAGTGAGCTACGGCGAGTCTTGGCGTCTAGCCGGGTCTGGTGGCACAGTGGACTAATGCGGCCACTGCAGGGACCGGTGTTCGACCTCATGGTCACAGATTCAAATCCCGTCGGGTCCCCTCAGCCTTTCATCCATCTGAGGTCGATAACATAAGTACCATTGAGTTGGGTAACCAGAAGCATCTGTTATTCAGGCCAAGATACCTACGGGTGAACGTGCGCTTTACAAACACACGTTATGTTGACGTGAACAGGCTGGTACTCTCAGCACCCCACAGTGTGTATCAGACACCTTCTTGTGCCATGGTTCACTTCCTCTCTTTGATAAAGATGAATAGGTTATGCTTCCTCTATCACTTGGTCATCCTACAAACCATGAACTTTGCTCGGGACCCCATACTCTTCTGCCATCCAGACTACCCTTCTCTACACAGGCCAATTGGCTCTCCCCCAAGATCTTGCTGCTGGCACTCTCAACATCACCCCCTCAGTTCGTACAAACTGTCAGACTCTCATAAAGCTCTACAAATCTTGCTAAAACATGGTCTTTGTCTTCAAATATTATTTATCCTTTGCAGAGCTGCAGGACGCTAGCAAACAAGATCTACAAACTTCTTGTTATCCCACTTCAATGTCTTATCTGCTCTAGTGTCGGTTTGAGAGCACACAATTCAGTAAATTTTAGGAGAAAAAGACTTAAATACCAAAGACCTTATTTGAAATATCCCGAGAAAAAAAAAAAAGCCAGCAGCAATAAATGGAAGTGTCATAGCCTTTCCTCTGCATCCATTTATGAGCAGTTGTACAAAGGCAAGAAGCAAGTGGATTCACTTTAAAATCCTTAAGTACGGGGCGTGGCCAAGATGGCGGAGGGTTGAGACGTGTTTCCCTACCGCTCCCCTGTCCACCGTCGTTAAGCACCGGCCCGGGCCTCCCGCGCCGCGTTGAGGCGCTGCCTCGAGATCTCTGGTGCCCTGCAGACACTAGCGGACCTGTCCCCGAGAGCCGGTGGTGATCAGGAGGCGCAGACGGGGGCGTGCCTGCCCGGGGATCGGGCCGCACACGGAGAAGAGCCGCGACTCACGTGACTGAGGCCCGGAGAGACCCGCAGCGGCAGCAGCGCACAGACGGAGGTGGCCGAGAGACGATTGAGGCCGGCCCCGGGCCGACCCTGATACCCCGCTACAGAGCTGGTGTGACCGGGGACCACCGCGGCCTATCCGACCTGAGTGAGACGCCGGCCGGGGCTGCAGGGGTGACCGGCAGGCGTGGCCAAGCAAGCTCGGGGAGCACCTCGGCTCCCGGTGGTGGGCCGGACTGGCGCAAACCCTGCTGTTGAGGCCGCAGCGGAGGGCGCTTGGACCCGAGCGGCGAGACGCTGACTCTGAGGCACCCTGGTCGCCGGGAGGCGGTTCGGCCTGCGACTGGGGCCTCCTGCAAGACGCAACTGGGCCGCTGAGGCCTAGCGATAGCAGCTGCAGGCCGCCCTTCTAGAGACCTGCCGGAGCTTCCAGGTGGGCCCTAGCATCGCTGGACGGAGCGGCGGAGGGGGGTGAGTAGCTTCGCGCCCCCTCCTGGCGACGGGTCCATGCTTGGGGGCTGTCCCTGAAGAGCCCATTGAGAGGGCCTAGAGGCTCCCGCACTGCGCCCCGGCCGGGGCTGGCACCGGGGCGATCCCGATCCCCGCGACAGAGCTGGCATAACGGTGGGAGGCCGGGGGCCCCCGTGCGACAGGGGCCGCGCTGCCGCAGGGAGCGCGCTGGGTGAGACACCGGTCCACACCACTCCGAACCTTCTGGGGGTCACCCCCTCACACCTCGGCCCTTCTGCCCGGCGGTCCGCAGGGCAGCTACCGACGCCGGTGCCCCCAGCACTACGGAGAGTCTACATACAGCACCACGCCTCTGTCCCTGCTCCTGCTGCATTGACCAACGGGGGGGGGGGGGCTCCAACCTTCCCGGAGCAGCTACATATCGGTCGACAGGGCAGGTGCGCCAACACTGGAGCGGCGACCGACGCCCTGGGCAGTGACACGGTGGGTGGCTTCCCTCGCCTAGGGGACCCCTCGTTAGGTACGGCGGAATATGTCCTCTACCCGGGGCAAGAAAGAGAAACAACTCCTGAAGGAGAAGCCCCTCACGGACCTTTTTGCACGAGCCAGAAGTGTCGGGCCGGCTGAGACTCGCCGGGACAGTCCATCGGGGCAGATGGCTGAAACGGCAGACATGCCCGTAACTCGGGCCTTCTTGGAGTCCCTGTTCGCCTCCCTCCGGGATGATCTCCAAACCGTGAAACGTGATCTCACGGCAGAGATCAAAGATGTCCGCAAAGACGTGGACGAAATTGGGGAAAGGGTGGCGTCCCTTGAGGCCAAAAGCGACACCCGTGATGAGGAAATGGAGGCCTTGCAACAAGAGGTGGTGAGACTTCATGAGCAGCAGGTGGACGTGCAGTCCCACCTGGAGAATCGCTCGCGACGCCACAACATTTGCATCCGAGGGGTTCGCACTGCTACAGAGGCGGGAGATAACTTTACCTGGGTGCGGGAACTTTTTAACTTTGTCCTGGTCAGAGAGTCGGACACTGAACTCACGTTGGACAGGGCCCACAGGGTGGGTCCCCCGAGAGCTCCTTCGGCGCCCCCGGCAGACATCCTAGTATGCGTGCAGGACTACCGCACCAAAGAGGAGATTCTCCGCCAGGCCCGGCTGAAACAACCAATCACATTCCGAGACCAGCCGGTGGCCCTCTTTCAGGACCTCGCTGCCATCACGCTTCACAAACGCCGGATGTTCCGACCTGTCACCGAGGCACTGCGCCACAAGCAAATCTCCTACTCATGGGGTCATCCGTTTCGCTTGGTGTTCAGGTATGAGGGGACCCTTTATCAACTGCGCTCGCTCACGGAGGCATGCAGGCTCCTGGGCGTCACGCCTCCGGCGGAACACGATCCAGAGGAGCGCACGGATCGGGAGGTCCCCGACGGCCATACACGGTGGCGGCGGCCGACGCCGTATTAGGAAACCCGACCCGCAAGAGGTCAAAAGAGAACAACTGGCAGCTATAGCAGCGGTGCCGGGGGCTCAGAACAACGGGATTTCCTAGCAAGACACCCGGGCCGACGTGGTCTTTGCACTCCAAAGATGCCTGGTGGGCGGGGGAAGATATTACTTGTTGGCCACCATTTTACCCCAACGACATTTTTCCATTCCCGATTCATCCTGGGATGACGGACTACTGAAAGACTGGGTACAATTTTTTTTCTTTTTTGACTTTTCTGGTGCCAGTTGCGCCCAAAGGGTGTTCCCATTTTTTTTTTCTCCTCCTCTTTCTTTGTTGGGGTCTTTTTTTTTTTTTCTTCTGCCTCTCTCTGGGCCTTTCTCCGACTTTGTGGGGCTCCGGTCCAGGCATCGGGAAACTGCATTTTCTGACATGGCTGTGTCACTATCCCAGCGAGCGGCAGCAAAGCTTAGCTATGTGGCTACTGACTTGATATACCGATGATCCCCCCCACTTAAGGTGCTCACCTTCAATGTTAAGGGGCTTAACAATCCAATTAAAAGACGGGCCTTGCTGTCCTTTCTAGAGAGCACACATGCTGACATCTGCCTCCTCCAGGAGACACATCTCCTTTCCAAAGATTGTCATCGTCTCAAATCCCGAGCTTTCCCGAGCCAGTTCTTCTCCTCCATGACTACTAAAACGGCTGGGGTGGCTATCCTCGTCTCCAGGGCTTTTAGGGGGAAGGTGCTACAGAAAGGGGCCGAGATCAAGGGCAGATTACTCACCTACCACTTTTCCATTGGGGGTCTCACAGTGGTGGTGGGATCGGTCTACGCTCCTAATGAGGGATAGGAACGCTTTTTGCAGACCGCCCTTACGGCAGCCACTGCAACACAAGAACGTCACATCTTGATAGGGGGTGATATGAAATTTGTACTTGTAAAGCGCACTTATACCCCCAAAGGGGTGTCCTGGCGCTGTACGCATACCGCTGTGGAACCCTTCCTGGCTTTTCCCTGTGAAATGTCCACTCCTGGGCACCCCCAAGGTGAAGCCAGGCATCCCAGCGCTGTTGGGGCCGTTGTGGAGATTAAGCAAGCTATTGCCCAGAGTTGCAGAGTGGGACCCATGATTAGAATAGGCACCGAGGTGAGAATGATCAGGTCCGAGGAAATTGAGCCCAAGACCCGCCGAGGCGGGAATTGAACCCTGGTCCCGGGCCAGATCTCTGCATCAGGGTCTGCCGCTCTAACCATTGAGCCACACTTCTCAACCTAGTGTTCAACAACGAATTGGACAGGTCCGCCCAACGCACCAGCCAAGTAGGCGCACTCTCCCACGCAGGGGCCCAGTGGCTCCGTGACCTTGATCTCACTGACATCTAGAGACAACACCACCCACACTCCCGAGCCTTTTCCTACTATTCCCACGCACACAAGACATACGCGCGGCTAGATTATTTCCTGGGCATGAAGACTGTTTGCGCGGCCACCCTTGACACAGACATCCTGGTAGCATCCATCTCTGACCACAACCCGGTGGAGATATCACTGACCCTTCCCCAGCCTGGCCGCCGCCCCGGACAGTGGCGGTTCCATGACACATTGCTACATAGTACATAGGCCGGACACAGTCACCCAACTGCAGCACGCCATAACGGACTATCTCGCACACAATGACACTCAGGACACGTCCCTTGCGACGCGATGGGAGGCTCTTAAAGCAGTCGTCCGGGGGAGATTATCGCCATCTCCGCCGCAGATAACGCGGACCGGAAGGCCAAAAAGGGGGGGGGAACTGTCTCAACGCGTTAGGGAGCTGGAGCAGATGCACCAGCGGACCGGGGCGCCTCGAGTGTGATGCCAACTGTCCATCGCACGGAAGCAACTGCTGGCCCTGGACCAAGACAAGGCTGAATATGCGGCCTTGCGCCTGCGGCATGCTTTCTATACTGGGGGAGACAGATGCGGCCAACTCTTGGCGCATAAACTCCGTGAGGCTCGGCTACGGGAGGGCGTCCGGGAGATCACGAACAGCATCGGTGTGTTAACCTCTGAAGATGCAGACATCGCAGACACCTTTCGCACATTTTATGCTCAGCTTTACGATAGCCAACACCTAGCAGAGGCCGACATTACCTCATACCTTTCCGGGGCGGACCTTCAGGTGCTGACGCCGGAACAAGCGGCACACATCGAGAGGGAAATCAGGCCGGAAGAAGTGATCTCTGCCATAGCGCGGCTGAAGCTTGGTAAGTCTCCGGGCCCGGACGGCTATACCGCGGCTTTTTATAAGCAATTTGGTGCTGCTCTCACCCACTTATTGACGCGGCTTTTTAATTCATTCGCGGAAGCCGGGGCGATACCCCCATCTATGCTGGAAGCGGCGATAGTCGTCCTCCCTAAACCGGGGAAGGACAGAACGGCGTGCGGGTCTTACCGGCCCATCTCGCTCCTGAATTTAGACTTAAAGCTTTACACCTCCATTCTGGCGAGTCGTCTGGGCCCTTACATGCAGGGGCTGGTGGACCCCGACCAGGCCGGGTTTATCACACAACGGCAGACAAGCGACAATACGAAACGGGTGGTGCACCTCATTGAAAAAGCTTCCCGTGTCCCGGGGAACTATATGCTGTTTACAATTGACGCCGAAAAGGCCTTCGATCGGGTCCACTGGCCGTTTCTTGAGCAGGTGTTATGCCGCGTGGGTCTCGGAGACAGGATGCGGACCCATAATTTTAACTGCTATCGCTTCCCCACAGCGACAGTACGGGTTAATGGGCATACTTCAGCGCCCTTCCCTATTCATAGGGGCACACGGCAGGGGTGTCCTCTATCACCCTTGCTCTTTGCTCTATATATGGAGCCCATGGCACAGAGAGTCCGACAACATGCACACATCACGGGCATACGCTTTGGGGGGGGGACACCCACACTGTTAGCCTATATGCGGACGATGTCCTTGTTACCTTGACAAACCCGGACAGGGCCCTGGGAGCTATGCTGGGGGAACAGGATGCCTTCTCGGAGACCTCGGGGTTTAAAATTAACCTCTCTAAGTCGACGGCACTGAATCTGTCCTTGCCACCTCACACACAGGCGGACTTGCAAGCTCGTTACCCCATAGCCTGGTCCGACGACCCGGTTCCATACCTGGGCATACACCTGACCCCCACCTTACAGAGCATGAGAGTGGCCAATTTCTCCCGCCTACACGACCAAATTCAGGTGGAACTCAGGCGATGGAAACGCCAGCAGATTTCCTGGCTAGGGCGTGTCGCCGCTATAAAAATGACCATCCTCCCCCAAATCCTATATATATTTCAAGCTCTGCCTCTACCCCTCCTAAGGGTTGGCTCCAAAAGGTACAATCGGATCTCTCTGCCTTCATATGGCAGGGCCGTAAGCCCAGACTGAAACGAGCAGTTAGTTTTCTCCCCCGCATGAGGGGGGCCTCGGGGTCCCTGACCTAGCCCTATACTACAAAGCAACGCAACTCTGCTATCTGGTTGAATGGAGTCGGGCTGAATCGGAGAAGAATTGGCTCTTCCAGGACCGGGCGGTCGCAGGCACTTCACTTAGAAAGGTCCCATTCCTCAAGAAGGCCCACCGGCCCCCTAACTTATATGCCTCACAGGTGACTCGCACAATCCTTATGGCCTGGGACCAGACGAACTTAAGTCATGACCTAACGTCCTTCCCCTCCCCCTTCACGTCCATCTTGGACAATCCGGAGTTCAGTCCGGGGCTGGATCAACACTCCTTTCGAGAGTCTGGCTGCTGGGCATTGGGCCCCCTATTCACCGGTGGCGAGTTCGCCGCATTCGAGCAGCTTCGGGAGGATTTCGCCCTGCCGGAAACGGAACGTATGCGCTACCTTCAGGTACGCCACTGGGCTCTTCACCCCTCCAACCGCCTCCAGGTGTCCAGACGCCTTACCGCGTACGAACGGTGGCTCGTTACGAGAACATCGGATAGAAAACTGATCTCAGATCTTTATAAGCTCTTACAATCAAGATACACACACATGTACCATGCAGGGCGGGCGCGATGGGAAAGGGACCTAGGGCGCGATCTCACTCCAGAGGAGTGGGAGGGCACCTGCTACAGGGCACGACACACAGCAACGCACGTTGGACTCACAGAAACACTCACTAAACTGGTATACAATTGGTACTACACTCCGGAGCGGCTTCACCAGACCGATACGGCACTGAGCCCGGATTGCTGGCGGGGGTGCGGTGGGAGGGGTACCCTGGTTCACCTCCTGTGGGATTGTCCCCTACTTCGGTCATACTGGACACATGTCCTTGACGAAATAGACAAACATCTCGACACTGAGATCCCTAGACTTCCTGCATACGTCCTGCTGGGGGTGCCCAACCCACTCACGTATCCCCTTAAGGCTCGAAGGGGGAAACAAATGGCTATTGCAATAGGCTCCGCAACCCAGAACATATTAATCCACTGGAGGTCCCCTCAGATTCCTACACACACGGGCTGGTACCACCGACTTTGGCACGTCTTGGGGATGGAGAGGATCTCCCTCACGCTGGCCAGGAAGAGTGCTTCTTAATGAGCTATGGCAACCCTTTCTCACACTTCTCGCACAAGAGTTTCGGGAACTCACCTGCCCGAGGTACCTGCGCCTCTTACGCCTTACTTCATCGGAACCTAACCAGTAGCAAGTTGGAGCCCATACCTCGACACGCCATTTACGCCTATACATTGACGCTAGCCTGGATCGGGAGCGGGTGGGGGGAGGTCTCCTTTCTTTCTCTTTTCTCTCTTTACTGTCGGGGCAGTGGGTGGGAGAAGTTTGTGTTCCTTAGCATAATTTGCTCTGTTCACCTTATCACTAGGCCCTGCGAGGCCCTAATGTCATGCTTGCTTTTTTTCGCAATTGCTAATAAAAAAAAAAGAGTTAAACCATAAAATCCTTAAGTACAAATAAAACAAAGCCCATGGGGGGGTATAGCTGTCAATGCACAGCAAAGTACACAATGGCAGGAATTCTTATCACAATTTTATATTGTAGTCAGGCCGAAGTTAAAACAAAGTTCAGTGTAGGAGGGCCTATATGTGCGATATTTGATTGATTAGTGGGTTTTACTGAGTACACAAACACCCTGAACAAGGGTACTGATAAAAGCTAACTACAGACAAAGAAGGGGGGGCAAGCTTGTAAGAGAATAAATACACGTTCAAAGATTTGTGAAATGCACAGAAATATTCAGAGAGCCAGTGGCAATAGCTTCTAGGGTTTGGGTATGAGGTAAGAAAAGGATATTATCAGCATGTAGAGAAAGTTAAGAGAAGCTGCAGAGAGCGCAATGCAATGTACCATCTAATTTTGCTCAGAAGATAAAGGGGTCCAGTGGAATAACAGGCACGGTGATAGAAGCAAAGAGCTTTAGACAGAGCACACCAGGCAACCGGGAGCCACAGACGTTTGGCCGACAACTGAGAAACAGGGGGTGCAAAGATTGTCGATCAGGTGCACTATGGCATTTTTAAGGATCTAAAGCTGGGAGAAGAAATTATTAGGAAGTCAAAATAAAACAAATTGCTATACTCAAGAAGGGAGAGAATGGCAGCTTGAACCACAGGCGTTTCCTGAACTTAAAAGGGAGAAGGAAGATGATTATTTTTGAGAAGCCGAATGTAGTAGACGCAGTTGGCGGAGGTCTTCAAGATTTGAGGAGTAAAAGGTGAAGATTAAATTGCAGACAGGACTAAAAGGTGAAGAGGGAGATCCCACCAGGATGAGGACCAGATGTAAGGGGAAATGCCCACTATTAGTATCTCAGTTCCGTCAGTGTTAAATTGACGCCAATTGGATTTCATGCAAGAGGCAAAATCTGAGAGGACTGGACTAAAGTTTGCTAACAGTGCAAGAGATCGCTGTTAAGCCTGAGCAGGACTTGAGCACCACCTGCGTAAGACATAATTTTGAGGCCATAGGAAGTAATTTTATTTTAATAATTTTAGCCAGAGGGGAAACACAGATATTACAGAGCATGGAGCTTAATGAGGAACACTGAGGCACACTGTAGAAATTTTTTATGAAACTGGATTGATATGGAAGCAGAACTGCTTGTGAATGATCGGGGAGGAACAAAGCAAATCCTGTCAAAGCATTGTTGCAAATTCCAAATTCAACAAGGCGAGACGGAAGTGATAGTGTTTAAGGCCTCTGACAGGTTCAGCAGGATTAAGACAGCAGAGCTTCCTTGGTCTAAGGTCATCTGATAGTGTAAGAACAGATTCAGTACTATGTGGATGGTACAAACCAGATTGGGAGGGGGCCTAACAGATAATTGGTATACATATAAATAGGAAGTGGATGCTTGATCAGTTTCTTGAGAATTTTAGACTGATAGAGCAGAATGGAGACAGGATGATTATTGCTGAGCCTCAAAGTGATTGCAGAGGGGTTTCTTCAGTAATGGTATCACCAAAGAGGATTCCCACACAGAAGACACGGGAGCCACTGTGACAGGAGTTGCAAAGATGCATAAGAGTGGTACTAAAGGGTGATTTGAGAGTGAGCAACGGAGGGAGAAGAGGGATCACAAAGAGCTTGTTCCAACAGCAGGCATGATTCGAGAAATACATTTGGGAGTAAGGAGATATCAGACAACGGTTGGAGGGAGGGTGGTAGCAGAGGGCAAATAATGGTTTGAGGTAGTGGGGGGGGGGCTATTAGTAATGACAGAAAATGAATTCTGCAAAAAGTCAGACAGCGCATCACCGAGGTCGTGCTCCTATTACTTATTTGAACAGGATTTATAGCACTCACGCTGGTTTGCAGCTAGAGGGTCTCTCTGCTTGTCACTCCACTCCACACTATCATCTGCGTGCCAGCTCGGCTCTAGCTCGCTGCCTATCCATGTGTTCTAACTTTAAATACATCTAGACAAAGATACTGATCTTTTCAGTGGCCTGGTAATTTCCTCCTCCAGGTCCATCAGGATACCAGCATTTTCAAATTCAGAAAAGTAGTAAAACATTTATATCCCCAGTAAGGACCCCCCCCCTTTCCCCCCTTATACCTGGGTAGAGGTGCCCATGCCTAAACACCGCCACACCATCCCCCCACCTGCAGTAATTGCAGTCGATTACATAGGTAGCTGGAGGATGGTGGGGTGATGGCATCCATTTATATGATGGTGCAAGCACTGCCATGCGGATGGCCCTGTTCCTTCTTGCAACCTGATGGGGAATGGCGCCTTGAGAAGATACCCAGCCCCAGGAATCCTTGGTAATTCCCTTGCAGATACTGCACACACACTCATTACCAGCAAGGGAGTCTCTAGGCCCTCCCAAGATCCCGAAAGGTTTCAAATCACATTGGTAATGTCAAAGATTACCTTCCCTGTTGTGCATTCGCATCGCCTGACAAAAGGAAAATCTGAGGGACTGCCTTGCCAAAACTGCACATATGACGTCCCAGAACCTCTAAATAAAATTGTTGTTTATGTTCAATCAGTCATCAATAGAAAGGACATCACTGGTGAAAGTTTCCCAAAGGAGTAACTAGTTTCAGTAAGATTTCTCCACCAATACTTTTTCTCTGGACTTACTGAATTCTACCTAATAATATGCATTTCTCCCAATCACTCACGACCTAACAAAAATACCACAACCAAATGCTTTGAGACTTCTTGCTCCATAATTTCTGCATTCCATGCTCCATTTCATACACTTACTTACCCTTTTCCCAACCTAACCAGCAAGCAAACACCAGTTACTCCTACAGCTCGAATCAAAACAGGTAAATTGTTAAATTCTTGTTATTCTTCAGCACCGATCAAGTGGAAAAACATACATATTACTTTGTTACTTTCTGTGAATACAATAACTGACTTGTTCCTCTTTCATTTGAAATGTGCCAGATAACATCAAGGTCGCCAAGTGTTAACTTTCAGCTATAAAAATTGGGTGGGGGGGATAAGAAAATGGTTACTTCCCTAACGTGGTGCTTTGCAACTTGAAGAATTTTCAGGATTCACATGCTGTGCATTACCCCGCTATAAAGAGATTTGGTCCAGATTACCTCGGTCCTCTTTTCTTTTTTTCGCTGGGCATCATCTGTTCCCATTTGATGGTCTGTCCATCCCCTTGTGATGTCAGATGTGTCCCCATCTTCAGATTCTTTTTTACCCTAGGCCACTTTATCAGCTATGTGTTGGTTTGAAATGTATATTTGTTGTACCTCTTTTTTGCTGGTTTCCGTTGCACCTAATCCAGAATATTCTTGAAGCCAAAAACTACTCCCACTGGTAAGTAACCAAGCGTGAATCTTTTCTGGATGGATATGCTGTCCATCAAATTTGTAGCACATTCCTGGTTTACTTTTGGAGGCTGGGTTGAAATGAGCTTAAACTTGCAAAACAAATGCTGCAGTACTCTTTTCCCATCTGCGATTTCTTGTTGACTTGGGTGTCCACAGAGTACTGTTTTGTGAATGTATGACCAGGTGGCTGCCTACATAAGTCGTTTATAGGCATGTTTGCCAAAAAAAAAAAAAAAAAGGTAGAGTGGCGCCTCTTTTCCTTTGTGGAAAGTAGTCTAGGTCTTGTCTCCAGTTGCACACCTGCTTTGGTTGGGCATATCTGGATTGTTTGGAACATCCATCGTGCAATGGTGTCTTGTTACCAGTGAGCCCTTGTTTGTATTTGCAAACGATACAAATAATTTGCTTCCTTTTCTGACCTCCTTTGACCTTTCTAAGTAGTACGTGACTGCCCTATGTACATCCAGGGTATGTAGGGCGTTTTCTACTAGTGTTTTAGGCTGCTGGGAGAACCCTGGCAAATAAATGGCTTGCTTGCTGTAAAACTGTGATTACGACATTTGGTATGAAGCATGGGTTGGTTTGCATGAGCACTCTGCCCTTGTGTACTTGCAGGTAAGGCTCCCGAGAGGTTAGCGTTTGCATTTCACTCACCCTGTCTGGCAAATTGACAATTAAAGGGGGGAATTCTTCAGGATTAAAAACTGGAGTTCTGTTTTGTGGAGTTCATTAGGTGTGTTAGTACCAGACTGAGGTTCCACGTGGGCATTCGTACTGATCGCAGTGGAGCTAATCTCTTTGTTCCCTTTAGGAATTTTTAAACACAGGTGAAGTGAAGAAGCTTCTCCTTATATGTCCCCATGTGAAGGCAACTATTGCTGCCAAGAGGACCTTTAATGAAGTGTAGGTTAAACTCTTGTCTAGCAGGTATGTTAGGTACCCAATCACAGTGGTATCTTGTGTCTGGTTGCACAGCAGTTCCTTTCTCTGCATCACAGGGCATATTGTTTCCATTTTGCTACTTTGCATCTTCTTATACTTGGCCTTCTAGCCTTTTAGAATGGTCATTGATCTCTTTGGAACATCTAAATGTCAAAACTATGTCCTCAGAAGCCAGGCTGCTAGACTCAGGCTGTTATGCTCCAGGTGAACCTGCCTCTCTACATGGAGAATAAGTCGTGAGTCGATGTTCCCCTGTGCCGTTTCTATGAAGTCTGAGAACCAAGTTTGCTTGCCCATTGCAGGGCAAATCAAGGTCAGCCTCATTTGTGATCGTATGCACTTGCTTATCACTAGTGGTACCAGGGGAATTGGGTGAAAAGCGAATGCAAACTTCCTAGACTAGTCTATCAACAGGGCATTCCCCCAGGGAGTGGTAGTGCTGGTGCCTGGATACGAAGTCTTGGCCAGGGATGTGGAATTCCTATAGCCCGACGCCCAGGACATATTGTTTGGGGTCAAGGGCAACAAGTTTTCATTTGTTTTTTGTCCTTGGGACAAGTAGGCTCAACCCCCTGCAGCATCAACCCTTTGGCTGCCAGTTTGCAGTACCACATTATGGATCAGGGAAGGGCACTGTCTGCAGTTAATATTTTTGACCATATGTTAATGCTGTTCAAACTTGTATTTATGGTTCATTAATTGAAAGCCTTTATTATTAGGGTGAGCGCTTAAGTTAATGTTGTAAGCTCCGACTGCACTACTGACAGTGGCTCCAGTGTAAAAATGTGTACACACGTTTTCAAAGTTTAGCAATATGAGGTTATGTATAACGCTCCCAGAATGCTCTCGGATTTGATGCAAATATTTGCAGAAGCTTGATAACAAGATTGATGATTCTTTGCTTTCAAAATAAAATGTTCATTAAAAAAATGAAAGCAGGAAAAAAAACATTTCGCTAAACTACTGTAAAATTTCAGGTACCACTTCTTTGCAGCATCATTTAGTAACATGTGTTGATGCATGCTAGTATTTCCCAAAAATATTCATAATGGAAAATCAGTGTAATCAGTTTCAATAGGATTATGGGAAACAAACAAGCATTGACAAAGCCAGTAGGTCTGAAATTGGTGGTCAGCTTTTTAGTTTTGTCAATGTGTGAATTGTTTTGGCATGGTTTTCGTAAAACCTTATTGGTGTGCGAGCTGCCGGGCCCTTGCCAATATAACAAACATTGGCAAAAGCAAAAATTGTTTTTGGTCTCAAAAAGCACTCTGCCACAGTAGTTACTGGCACTGAACAAAACTACATTGTGTGCCGATATGCTCCTTGTGAAGGAGCAGAATGCAGTCACTTACAGTGAAGCCAGCCGATACAGAGAGAGACAGACAGAATTTTAATAAACGCCAAAAAGGTCATGGTCAACACCAGACCAATTTAGGGGCCCAATTATTAAAGAAAGTCTCAAAAGTGCACCCATGGTATATGCCCTTGCATTAAGTGCAGCTATATGGCTTTCGTGAATTGCCAAGAATTTACAGAAGTAGGACAAGAAATAGTGCTCCTAGAAAATATTTGTGAACTGCATTTTAGCATGAGCAAATATGCATGTATAGATTTGCTCATGCGAAAATCTCAGTGTTTGCAAGTTCACTTTCCCTCCAACCACTTTTTCACAACTCTGGAAGAAGGTTTACATCTGACATTGTCAGGAGTAAATTTCCAACATTTCTCAGTATGAAAAAGATTAAAGAAGAGTTGTTGAAAACCCTTAAAACATGCAAGTTAGTATGTTTGCACAGACTCAAAAGGGCATTCTAACCCTGGAACTATTGCTTACCACTACCTTCAGCCCCAGTATGTAGATCTGCGGAAACGTGGCAACATAAGGGGATTGCAAGTATTCAAGCACTGCTATGGTATGAGCCCTGGCATAATCAGAGAGGCCATATCGGAGCTCTTATATAATGAGATTGCTGCCATAATCTGTCGCCGCACTACATGGCACCAAAGGGACAAGTGGATTTTGTTACAGGACAAGTAGATTTATGAAGCAACCTGCCCCAAGGACAAGTAGATATTTTACTCCATTCCACACCCCTGCTTGGCAATTTGCTTTTGCCAGTGTTGTGAGCAAGTTAATCTCTGGTGTGCCCTACTCTTGCAACACCCTTTGAACTACTTGTTGATTTACTTCCTATGCATGTGAAAGTCGCTTATCTGTCTGCTTCCACACCCAGTAGGTATACCACTATCAAGTTAATTCTTCTCTGGACAGCCTGGGCTAGCTTTGATAGTGCATATGACCGTGTCCTCCCTGGTCTGTTGAGGTAGAACATTGTGGCTGTACTGGCTGAATTTGCACCGTTACTCTCCACACCTGTGTCTGGAAAGCCAGGAAGACTGTCCTAAACTCCAGCAAATCTAGATGTTGGACTGCTTGCTCGGCTTTCCATAATCCCCGATGTTGAGCTCTCATATGTGCTGGCCATCCAATGGGATACATACGTGGTGAAGGTCACCGTTGCAGTTGGTTGCATGAAAGTTCTTCCGACTGTTGAGTTTTTCATATCTTTCTGTACCTTCTGTGTTAGAACCACCAGATCTTCCAAACTCCCTGTTGCTTGTGACCACTGGTCTTAAACCCATTCATGAATTGATCTTGCATAGGTAATCAGCGGGATCCAGGAGGCAATCTTGCCCATAATTTTCCCCCATTTTCCTCAGAATCAGAGACAGACCCCCTGCAGTAGTGGTGAGATTGTTCTGTTAATGTCTGGATCCTCTAGAGAGTAGGGAAGACCCTTGGCCCTAGCTGTGCTGATCCTTGCTCTCAAAAATTGCTTCTCTTTTTCTGGTGAGGGTTTCTCCAGGTTTATTGTGAATGCCAGTTTGTGAAGTTTGTCCAGAACAGTCCTGATGCTCCTCCTGCAATGTGAGAACACGCGTGCTTTTTTTGTCATCTAAGTAGGGGTGTACGTGCATTTCTTTTCTTCTCAAGTTGCAACTGCTGCTAAGTATTTTGTAAACCCTTTGGGTGCTGATTTAATGCCAAAGGGGAGCACTCGGAACTGACAATTAACTTTGTTGAGGATAAAAACATTGGAACCTTCTTTATCCGTGGTTCATAGGAATGTGCAAGTAAGTCTTTTAGGTCTTATCTAGATGCAGGGTTTTTAGTAAATCAGGGAGAATGGCGCACAGACAAAACGCGTGGTGTTACTATATCACAATGTTAACGGTGCAACCAGGTCGTGGGAACTACCCTATAACCCCCGTTGGTGTATGAGTTGGAGACCCACACTGGAATTTGAGAACAAGGTCCCGGGCACACGTATTGATGGTGTAATAGAACAAGGAGTCTCGTATGAGTTCAAAATTGCTTGAGTCGACACCAGAGTAGATATTGAAAGTTATTTAATGAGGCAACAACAAAAAGAAAGCAACCAGCCGACACGTGTTGCGTCATGTGGGAGTGCTCCCGTGACTCATCAGGGCTGTATTAACAGTAGCAGATAGAGTGTCTGTAGAATGAAGTACAAGGAAAGTGGTTCCGCAGGGCCAGTAGACCGGTAGAACCGGTGGGAAGATCCAATGGGAGAGGTCAAGCCCTAAGGAGGGACGTGACCCGGAGATATGAAATCAGTAGAAACGAGCAAGGGCGGATACGCCCAGGGTACCAGTTCGAAAGGACCATCCAGTGTCCGAGTGGTGAGAGAGAAGAGGCGGGTGAGCCTTTGGAGGCGGGATGAATAGAAACCTCAGATAATCACGAAGGAAACAGTCATGGTGGTCAAAAAACGGAGGCGGGTGCGCCGACCGGATGGCAGCGAGGTAGATGCCGAACTGGAGAGGTGTCGTCTGTAAGACCGGATGCGGGAACTGGTACCCTGGGCGTATCCCGGGACCTTGTTCTCAAGTCTTTTAGGTCTATTGTTGCCAAATAATAATTTTCCAGCAGCTGTGGGTTGACCTCCTGAAGCTTTGCAGTTTTGAATTTTTGAGTGTTTAAAAATTTGTTTAGGAGCAAAGATCTAAAATTGGAGGTAGTGATTTGTCTCTTTAGTACCAGAAAGTGCAAAGAGTAATTTCCCCGGTTGGCTTACGCTGGAGGGACCCTTTCTTTTGCAGGAGCTATTCCACCTTGCATTGCAGACATAACATTTCTTCCTTTCAGTGAGATATTTTCTTTGGTTTTAGACCTGGAGGGGGTTTTGAAAAGTTCTATGCAATAACCGTACTGGATGATGTAGAGAAGACATTTGTTTGACATGTTGTGGGATTGTTAAAGTGCGGAGTCCCTTGAGAAGCCTGCTTCTCAGGAGATCTGCCTCATTCCACTTGCATTGGGCTGTGGGAAACTGTCATTGCTACAGTTTTAGCGTCCTTGCATGCTGGTGGTAGGAATGAGGGTGTTGAGCTTTGGAAGCTCACCCATCCAGGTCTTCTATGGGGAGTTGCTTCAATTTGTGGGAATCTGGAATTGCAGTCCCTCCCATGTGCATCTCCTCAGGTTTGTTTCTGTGACCAGGGTCTGCTGGCTGCTCCAAATAACGATCAGGATCAGTGTGGCTGCTCTTGTTTCAACTTCTCTTTGGTTGGCACAGAGGGAGTTTTGTGAGGTTTAGAGTCTGAATGTTTTGGTTCAGCTCCACTATGTTTTTTCAATGTTACCTCAAGATGTTTCGGTGTCCTCCCTCCTTGAGCTTTTTCGGCAGCTGCTCTGGTCGATCAACAACCTTACCATCCGCCTGCGCCACCTCCCCGCCCAAGACATTCTCCTCGTCCTTGCTCACAGGCAGAGGTCCCTCAGCGACGGACTTCCCTTCTTCTAATTAAATTATGAAATACAATTGAAGTTGTTTTTAAAGAAATGGCTCACCCTTTCTCTAGATTTCAAATATCACCTCCAATCCTTTGCTCATAGTATGTTCTCCATCCTATGTAGTACTCCCTAAAAATCAAGGCTAGACAGATTTAGGTAGTTCTATGAACTGTTAGAAAACCGCCTCAATATTTATTGTATGCCACAAAACATTCCCTCCCCCCCCCAAAGAAAATATACCCTCTATGAAAAAACAGTGAAGTCCTTTATAAAAAGTAGGACTACTTTTATTTCCCTTTTGTCTGCTTATTTACAGCCATTACAGTGTGTTCTACAAAGATGCGTCACAACTTCAATCTGAAAAGCATCACCTACTCAGCTTTACAGGCACTACTTTAAGCAAGTATGTTCAAACATGTATATTGTAAGCTGAAGGTATAGCAACATTTACAGATTTATCTTGTAAATTCTCGTACAATGGAATAATATTTCTCTGAAGAAAATACTTGCACAGTACAAATATATTATATATATATTTACATACACACACCCATGATATATATTGCACCTATCCATAAGAGATAGAAATAAATTCCAAATGTTGAAATCTGTTGTCTTACATTTAAAATTTATAGCAGCCAAATGTGACGTTTCATTGCTCACACAGTCTTTAACCTGTTAAAACATTCAAATTGCCTTTAGATCCAATCGCTTCTTTAAGCCAGGGGATGCAATGAGACATTCTCTGGAGTGATAAATGTTTACCTGGGCTCACAGGTTCTCAGAAATTAAACTGGTGTAGGTATTGCCCCAAAGGTATTGAGAACTACTCTAAACTGGAGCGACCCAGACAACAATACGTGGATCTTCCATAATGTGCAAATTGCGCAACTTTCAAGATGCTCAGATAAAGCAGATGACACGGGTTGCACTCATACTCAATGGATCACTACGCATAATACCATATGACATCAGGGATTTAAAAATGTTTGAGCACATACATTAGAATCTGCAAACCCCATGTTAGTATAGTTTAAAAGTGCTGCATTTAAAATAAAAGTCATATTTAACCCTGCAGCACTATAAATATATAAATAAAATCGTTCTCCTCGCACTTACTATGCAGTTTGGTATTAACATTTTTTTTTTTTTTTAAATCCCCTTGCTCCTTTATCGACCAACACTTCCTTTGAATAATGTCGGCTGAATCTCCCCCACCCTCGATGAAAGCTAACCATTCCTTACCATTAACTGAGGGTGCTCAGCAGCAGAATATAGTGCAGAATGACAATGATCGTATTTACGTGCTTTCTACACACACATATTGAGATCATGGGAACCATTTCTATTTTTGAGAAAATTGTTTAAAAGGATAGAACTAGAATTAAACCCAAAAGGGGCAGGACCCAAATACAACCGTCTGACCAAATACAACCGTCTGATTTTTTTTTTTTTTTTAACAGTCAGGCAAATGTGGCTTTTCAATATGATTTTGTTATTTCAAAACACTGACCATCCTTTCCACACTGGTCCTTTTTAACCTCTTCCGTGCGCGGCCGATTTTCGCCCTGTGCGGGGCGTTTCATTGAGTGGGCGGGTTCATGACTAGCTCAGCTCGTCATGCGCACACGAGCACTGCGCAGCATGACTAGCTGAGCTCATCATGAGCATAGAAGGGGTTAAACAAAAGGAGTTTGAAAAACCACTCTCTTTGTAACTTTCTCCCCTCACCATGATTATTAAAGGGATACATCCTCAAAAGCATTAAGGCAAAGGGGTTCTAAATGATTCCCTTTTAAACCTTGCATCAGGTTGACAGTAGATCAAGAGCGGAACACAGTCGGTCAAGTTGTGTAGATCAACCCCAAAAAAGCAGAATGGCCTTTGCATAAATAACAAGAGGCACAATGGAGGTCCAGGGGACAAGCAAGTAGAATCAAAAAAGTTTAGCACGTGGAAGTTTCGGTCAAAAGTCTCAAAAGCAGCAATGTAGATCTAACCAAAAATATATAAAACCACATTCAATGATGAGCACAAGTTCCATCTTAGATGCAACAATATGTAACAGTCCTCCCAAAGTGAAACGTTATCCATCTTCACTGTGATTTGATCACTGCGATCAGTAGTTAGGTCAATACTATGGGATTTCAAGCAATCCAATGTTCCAGCACCTTCATTGAGACCCACAGTATTGTTCATACAGTACACATAAAACTGAAGGTTGTAGAAATGGTAGTCCTCACATTTTTTGGATTTTCAGAAATTCATTATGTCATTGTACAAGGCAATACATTTATACAATGTTTCTACTGATCGAATGTCAGTAAAAACAGAAACTTTACAGCTCAGGGCATGGACATGGTCTGAAAGTCTTGAGACAACCGAAACAAGTTCACAGGCTTGAAGGCTGTTGTATTGCAGGACCTGCTTCACATTCAGGCATGTTCTCCCCAGCCCTCATGTACATCAGAAAAAGCGTGACTGTGGCGAAAGTTGCAGCATTAACTGGGAAAGCTCGTAGAAGGGTTGACGTGAGACCTCTTGTGAATACCCGCCATCCTTCCACCTCATAACTCTTTTTTATGCAGTCAAGAATTCCATTATAATTATTGACACCCCCAACTCCATCAGCCTGAAGTCTGGACTTGATAACATCGATTGGGTAGGTTGACAGCCATGAGACAATTCCAGACATTCCTCCAGCCAACAACAATTTGGGAATAATGTAGCGGTCATTAGGTTCGCAACTTAAATATCTGGTCAGGCAGTCGTATGTAAGGAAATAAAATCCAAAACTTGGTGTTTCCCTTAGGAAAGTAGTAACCATGCCTCGGTTGACTCCCCGCAGCCCCTCTTTTCGATGGATTTTAACCAGGCAATCAAGGGAATTTTTATAATTTTTAGACTTTGATTTGTATTCACCGGTGCCCTGGAGCTGCATTCTTGTTTTAGCCAACTCCATTGGACAACAGATTACACACTGCATTGCTCCTGCTGCTGCCCCTGCGAGAAACTGATTAAGTGGAGTGTCATTCTCAAGAAGACGAATGACATTTCCTTGGACACCGAACACCAGAGCGTTAATGAAGGTTAATCCCATCATGGGTGATCCAATTCCTTTGTACAGTCCAAAGGCCTATACGAAAGAGATAAAAAGAAGACCATAATTATAATTGTGATTGACAACATGATCAACAAATTATTCCCATTTTAATCATACCTTGATTAATTCAACAAATTCAGAAAAATACTTAGTGTCATGGGTATTCAGAAAAGATTTGCAAAGTTCTATGAAAGACCCTTCAATGGAGGATATTTTGATTGGCTTAGGCCCACAAAGCGGAGGACAAAACAAGATATGCAATTTGGTCTCTCGAAGCACCTGCCCAGTGTATGTTTTATTCTAACACTGAAAGATTAGGACCAGAAAGTACACTCTAGAACATGGCATTTCTGAGGGAGAAGCAAGAAGGAAACGTAATCTTAAATGTAGTCTCCAATTTCTACTCTTCTTCCTTCCAAACTAAATTGTATTTTAGATTCTACCATACGTAAAACACTTGCACCTGAAAATGAGACTACCTCAAAAATTCCATTTTATTTTGAATACATGAGACCCATGAAATCAAATATTACATTGAGTCCGCTATGTGGAATACTTTGACATCACTGATTTAAACGTGAACTTGTGAACAGTGAGTTTATGGAGACAACCCAATTTTTGAGAAGTGGTCTATACATACATCTGCACTTAGATGTTGGGCGTTTGAAATGAAAAGGAGAAAAATAACCTTTGAAATTTAAGCAAGATACATTGGTATCAAGGACTCATCTTTTCAAGCTAATTATACAGCCCGACTTTAAAATACTCAAAGATGGAAAAGGGCGTCTGGTATCATACTCTCCGAAAGCTACAGCATTGACTCAGATACCTATTAAACCACATCTTAACCCTACTCCCTCAACAACAAAATAGTAGCACTGTTCCTGAAAGTAATGAACAATTAAAAAAAAAAATAATAATAAGGTTTTCTCAAAATTGGTAGTAAATGAAAATACCCAAGGGAGATGTTAACTGGCTTGGCGACATCCATAGATTGTATGATGAAAGATCTCTTAGCAAAAAATACAAATGTATATTCATCCTCTTGTTAAGTGTGGATCAGGCCAGTTCAGACATCAGAACGGCATATCGCAGCAAGTCAAAACCACTGTTAAAATAGCTTGTTGGTGCACAATGTAGGCACAGCACTATAATGATGCACACCCTGGAACAGTGTGAAGTTGGTTTCAGCTCAGGAAAGGTATACTTATTGTGAGATAACACGATGAATGTCGACAGAATAATTTGTCACAAATCAGCACCAAAAAAATAAATCAAAATACTAGCTTGTGTCCATTTCCTTATTTGATTATATACCCCCCCATGAGCAAGGTATTCAGCGCTCAAGGGTTCAATATAGTGGACATCCAACAATTAGCCAGAATAGTACAGTTTCCACCCAATGAAAATATCCAACTTCATGTGCTAAAGTAAGACAGTGATACAGTTTTATGGATAACACTAAAGTTGGCATAGACTGAAAGCCTAAGATTTGGATAATTATGGTACTATAAACATGACTGATGTTAAAAAAATAATTGTGCATTACACCATTCTCTTGCACATCTTTCCCCAGATATTTTATCTGCTGTAAGCTGCTAGTGTGACAATATTTTCACATCTGTGGTAAAACCACAAATCTCGGAGTTCCCAGTGTGGCTGGTAATTTAGATTCGAGAAAACTGAGGCTGAAGGCTTTAGTGGCTATCTGGTAGAAAACTGGAAGCAGTATCCATGAGCCCAATACTTGGGTCTTTCAACCTCTAGGTCGTTGAGCTGCGGGGCAGTCTAATATCAACAAAGTTAAACTGAAGCAACAACTGGGCGGCTGGTGACCTTAAGCCAGGACCATGGTGGCCATTTGAGGACACACCAAAGGCTTTCAAGAATTTTTTTTATTTTTTATTTTTAACAGTAAACATGTAGATTTCTGACCACCACCAGAGCTTGAGGGCATCTAATCTCTGGTGTTCAAATGCACCAAACCCACACCCCTTCACAAAAACCACTAGCAAGCTCAGGAAATTTGGAAGAAGCCACACTGAGCCAACTATGTCAAAGTTCTTGTACAATTTTTGTTGAGCACCTACAGATGGTGCAGTCTTCATCTCTGGGAACACACAACCTTAGTCTGTTGCAACAATGGCAACTTTCATCAAGAATTCTGTTGTTTCCTCCATCATGGAACAGAAGTCGAATTTGTCGAATAGAACAGGGAAAAACCTACCCATCCAGACATGGAAATACCATTACTCAAAACTGTAGGCTAAACTATGGAACAAATTTGGTCACTACCCTTTCCTACTCATAGACTATGCTAAAGAGAAGTACAAGTATTTTATATACTTAGATTAGACACAGAAACAGCAGAACAGTATCTGTGGATGCCCCCCCCCCCAGCCCCCTCCCCACTTCTTAAGTCATCATCACCATTGAGGCTGGTAAGCTAATACGGTTATCTCTTGAATACTTTAGTTGAAAGAGGAGAAGAAAGATGCACCATAGAATTTTGAGATGAAAAAAAGATGCTTGAACTGTTTCACTGATTTAGCTAGTCAATGGCATGTTTGCAATTAAGAGACTCACATTTGCACAATCAGACAAGCTTCGAGTTGTTGAGATGGTCAGGTAAGAGAACAATGTTACCACATATCAGGGAATCGGATTTGTAGTGGTTGCACTTAAGCTGGTTGGGTGCCATCCAATGATCCACTTCAAAGAGGCACTACTGAGGGTATTGGCTTGGGAGGAATTCAGTAGTTCATCTTTGTGATGGTTCTAGGTGCCAAGGCATAATTTCAGCATGTCATGCTTATGGGCCAAAGGAGACTGATTGGTGAAGCAGATGTTGAATAGCAGGGGTTAAATAGTGCAGCATTTAGGGTCTCCCAAGGAGAGAGGATGGGAATGGTAGGAAAAGACAGTAAGGACAGCCCACAAAAATGGAAGATGTGTCCGAGATAACCCAATGGCATTAGCGAAGCAGCAGGTAGCAGAGTCAGCCTGTATTTTGAACGTTCTCCAGTTCCATACCACTACATGGATGAAAACCTACTGGCACAAGGTCACAAAGGTTTCTCAAGTCAACCAAATATAATGGTTAAATGGTAAGCAGCTCGCTTAAAATTTTTAGAGCCAACGAAAACCCTAGACATATCCCTGTAGTTATTGAGGTATGAGGCATGCAGATAGGTTACTTAAGTAGAGTTTTTATGTAAGAGTTTCATACAGAGTGGCGAGGAAGGGGTATTGCTGAGAATTAGGCATCCAAAGCAAGAGATCAGAAAGTCACAGTGCTTGAGCTAGGCAGATAACATTTGCACATACTGAAGTGTTACTAAATTCGAAGGTTCATTTATAACGTTGTCTGCACAGATTTGTTACTTACAGTTTCTTGCCTTATGATAGACTGAAAACAATGGTAGGTGCCACGGTAGAGAGGCTTGGCAGAATTCTGAACTTGCAAGCGCACCTATGGGAAAAGGTATCAATTAATGGAATGCTACCACATAAGTCAATCATTGATAATACAAAAACAAAATGTCATTTCTAAACACTCAAGCTTTAAGTAAACAAAACGATATAACATATCTGCAGCTCAGACACGGTTGTATTGTACATCTAGCACATGCATAAAGGGATTGTTAACATCTCTATAGATTAAAAGGTTACCCATTTATAAAAAATAAAAAAATGAAACTGTTTTATTAACATAAAAGTAGCCAGTACACTGGAGCATATACATTACACACTGTGGTTTTGCTTTTCTAATACACATTATAGCATTCGTGAGCGTTAGTTATAAAGGTGCATCTTTCTATGGGTTATATCCAGGTGGAGTTAGAGGAGTAAAGAGTATCCCACCTCCCCCCTCCCTACTGTATGGATTTCGGCCCGGGGGCATGGTCCCTGATCTCCTCCCCTACTACCCTCTGACTCACTCCGGTGTGTGGCTGTTATCTCTGCCCTTATTTTCTATCTAGACCATAGTGTCTCATCCATGGGGCCCAGATCCTGGTGAACTTTTTGGGGCAACCCCCGGACTTTAAATCCATACCCGCCCTCCATTCTGCGAGTGTGGGAAGATCAGGGGCTCCCCAGTGTTTGGCTATGTCTCTCTTGGCCACTACCAGTCCCAGGTTGCATAATAGGAGTTTGCTACGGGGTAGATCGATCTCAGTGGAGACACCCAGCAGCACGTGTTTGGCCTGTCTGTGGAGGCCAACCCCCAGTATCGCACTCAGCTCCCCCAATATCTGATCCCAATACATCCTTATATGAGGGCACTCCCACAATGTGTGCATGTATGTACCGCGTTCAACTTTACATATCAGGCAATTGGGATTGTCCGCTCTCCCCATAGCATGGAGGCGTGCCCTGTCAAAATATACTCTATGCAGGATTTTGTACTGCACTAGTGGCAGCTTGATCGCGACATCCCTTGGGTGCGTCAGGGCCTCTTCCCAGTCGATGTCTGTTAGCTGTCCTGTCGTAATTTCCCACCTAGCTCTAAGGGCCCCCAACTGATCTGGGATATTATTGATTAGCGTTTTATAGGTCCATGAGACCGCTTTGTCTGGGATTTCTTCCTGCAGTAGTCTGCCTTCAAGTGAATTTCGGGGAGCATTGAGGGGTCTATCGCCTCCGCTTTCCAAGCGTGTTGTAACTGCAGATATTTATATCTTTTGGAAACAGCTTAGTAGAAGCTCTGTTTGGAGTGACACAAAGGAGATGGTCCCTTCTTTGAGTATGTCGCCCAGTCTGGAGATCCCCACAGTGTCCCACCGTTTGAAGCCCTGGAGCCTATTTATCTCTTGTAGTCTTGCGCCCCCCCAAAGCGGTGTCTCCTTCGTCAGTTTTTTATCCCATTTCATTTGATGTTCGGCCCTCTTCCACGCCTCTATGACCCTTTGAGTGGCAGGCAGTAGTCTTTCAGTTCCCCTGCCCCGTATAAATAGTGCAGGTGTGAGTGATGTCGAAATTGAAGCTTTTCCAAGGAGTAGGTGGCGTGGTCTCTGGGTCATTGATAACTATCAAGTGGGCTGCCCTGTAGTATGATTGTATGTCCGGTAAGGCTATACCTCCATTGTATTGGTTGCACTGCAGTGTGGGTAGTGCTATTTGCAGGTGGCTCCCGTCCCAGAGGAGTGTGCATAGTTCTGCATGGATAGTGGTGAAGATTGTCTCTGGAATTCGACAGTATGTGTTTTGTAATACGTACAGTAGCTTCAGGAGTGTTATAATTTTGTACATGGTGGCTCTCCCAAGAAGTGTCTGGGGGAGCAGTCTCCATCGCACCATGTCTTCCCGAAATTCCACTAGTATTTGTTTGATGTTACGACTGATGCACACTGTGGAGATGTAGAGCCCCAATATCGAGAGCCCTCTCTGACCACCTTAAGTTGTTCTGGTATGTTGTCAGTATCAAGCGAGCCCCCCACGGGTAAAGATTTGTTCCAATTAATGTGGTATCCAGAGTGGTCACCATATTCTCTAAATAGCTGCAGTATCAACGGGAGTACCACTTCGGGGTCACTAATGTGCAGTGGAATGTCGCCCACATATAAAGAGATTCTTTCATCTCGGAGGAGCCCGGTGTTGTCGCTGTTATGTTATGTTAAAATTCATTTTTAGAGCGCACGTTCACCAAACGGTTTCTTGGCGCTATAGGCAGAACGGTAGCAATTCCAAACAGTGAGTGGGTATCAATTATAAGTGTGGGAGAAGATCCAGGTTTTGAGTAATTTCCTAAATTGAGCATAGGAGTCCGCCATGCGCAAATAGAGAAGAAGGGCGTTCCAGAATTGAGGGGCCAGGGACGTGTATCTAAGGCAACCATGTTTCTTCCGTTTAAAAGAATGGGAGACCAGCAAGTTCTTATTGGAAGAGCGAAGATCACGAGAGGGGAGATACCGCTGAATGTTTAGAGCAATAAAGGCGGGACCACGTCCTGACAGGGCTTTGTGGATGGTACAGCCCAGCTTAAACAGGCAGCGTTGGGGTATGGGAAGCCAATGGAGGCTTTTCAGCAGTGGTTTCACATGGGAGTGCTTTGGCTGTCCAAGAATGAGTCTGGCTGCCTGGTTCTGGACCCGTTGCAAACGATGGACTTGGTACGCAGGTATACCAACGTACAGGGAATTGGCGTAGTCAATACGCGAAATAACCAGGGCGAGAACCACTTGGGTCAGGGCTTCGGTGGAAAGGAATCTGCTGATTTATCGGATTCTGCGAAGATGGAAAAAGCATGCTGAAACCACTGAACTGACCTGGGCCTTCATGGTAAGATCATCGCTGATCATGATTCCCAGGCTTTTTACTGACGAGACCGGGACTGGGGGAATCCCTAGAGATGGTGGCCAAAAGCAGGAACTCCATGGGTTAACCAAGCCACCAGTAAGAATTAACTCAGTTTTATCTGGGTTTAGTCTAAGTTGATTAGCATTCATCCAATCCCTGATGAAATTCATTATGGATTGAAAGTTTGTGATAGATGAAGCTGATGGGTCGATGTTAAAGATCAGCTGGATGTCGTTGGCATAGTTATACACAACGACCTTTCTCTTACGCAAGGCTGAGATCAGGGGAAGGATATACAGGTTAAAGAGTAGAGGTGAGAGGGAGGAGCCCTGTGGGACCCCACAGGTCAGATTCATTTGTTCTGCCCTAAAGCCAGCAAGGCGGACAGATTGGGAGCGATTACTCAGAAAGGAGGCAATCCATTTCAGAGGCAGACCCTGGAGCCCAGCGCTGCCGACACGGTCGACCAAAAGCTGGTGGTCGACCGTGTCAAAGGCAGCCGACAAGTCAAGGAGCACCAGGGCCTGGGTGGTGCCCTGGTCCGCCCCTTTTCTTAACTCGTCCAGGACTGCCAGGACAACGGTTTCAGTGGAATGTTCAGGTCGAAACCCTGCTTGGTGAGGGTCCAGATAGTAAGTCTGCTCTACAAAGGAGCTGAGACTATTGGCAACATGGGCTTCCATGACCTTGCTCAAGTAAGGTAGCAGAGAGATGGGGCGATAGTTGCCAGGTACCTGCGGATCTAAGCTAGGTTTTTTGAGGATAGGAACGACTTCAGCCATCTTAAATAGATCTGGGATAATCCCTTGAGCGAGGGAGTTGTTAATGAGCGATAGAGGGGGGATCCGGACAGCGTAGGAAAACTTCATAGAGAATATGAGGGGGACAGCTGTCCAGAGGGGAACCAGAACTGACCAAGTAGGCCAAAAAAAGCTTCCTTAGTAACCAGGGGAAAGTGATCCAAAGAAGCAGTATTTGTGTCGCAGCATAGATAAGGCAGAGGGTCAATAAGTTTAGGAATACTAGACTTAATTGTATCAATTTTCTCAATGAAAAAGTGATTGAGTGAGTCACACAGAGATTGAGAGGGAGTAGGTTTTGCAATCACTCGGACTAGTTTAGAAAGTTCGTCGACTATTGAAAAGATTTCTTTAGCTTTGTTAGCTGAGTTTAGTATTTTGGACGAGAAGTACTCAGCCTTGGTCTGAAGAATCAATGTTTTATAATCTTTAAAAAGGGACATAAAAATGACATTAAGATTAGGGCAGTAATTACGTCGCCACTTGCGTTCCGCTTGCCTCAAAGTTAGTTTCTTTGCCTTTAACTGTGTTGAGAACCAGCGTTGTGCATCATGGGGCCTCTTTATTTTCACTTTCTTCAAAGGTGCTATGCTATCTCTGGCCTTATCCAACCAGGTGTTGATATTTGCCGCTTGAGAATGAAGGGACTCCTCCAAAGCAGAAGGGGCCGAGGCAATTAGCGAGGAACAAAAGTCCTCCATATCCACTCTACTCCAATTTCTGGCTAAAAAATTGCCTAAAGGAGGGGCGGTATCGGGATGTACAGAGGGAATGAAAAAGGTGACCAGGTGATGGTCAGACCATGTACACGGGGCCACTTGTAGATGGGAAATATCCAAGTTGGCGCTCCAGACCTGGTCTAAAGTATGCCCTTTGACATGAGTGGCGACCTTTATGTGTTGACTACAATTCATTCCCATTAAAAGTTCTGTGAATTCGAGAGAACAAGGGCTTTCATGTGCATCATTGGGCCAGTAGTTGATGTCCCCCACGAATAAGATTCGAGAGTTATTGACCACTAATTCAGCTATCCTGTCAGCCACCAACTGGGGAAAAGTGGGCATATGAGATGGGGGTCTGTAGAGTAGAACACAGATGAGAGGTTATGGGATTCAAATTTTAATGAGAGGCTATCGACTAGGGGGATGCCTAAGGAGGCCACAAGGGTGAATTTGTGTTTCTTGTTGATAATAGCTGCCACTCCTCCTCCAGCCTTCCCTGCAGGTCGATCTGCCTGAAGAATGTGGTAATTATCGGGGAGTGCCGCAAGAATGTCAGGGCCCGATTCCTCAGTTAGCCATGTTTCAGAGAGGAGGATATCTGGCTTGACAGTATCCAGCAGATAGAATATCTCGTGCTGGTGTTTTGCCATAGAGCGTGTATTCAAGTAGCATACTAGAAGTCCTTTTTGCCCCTGGTGTGCAGGGCTGGATGGAGCTGTTGAACCTTTATGATTTAGGGGAGACTTTTGGTCAATAGCTTTCAAAGGGTTTACAGGAGAAGGGTTCCCCTGAGAGTAAATCCCAAGTGATTTTAGTTTGTCCTTAGTATGAGGGCTAATGCCCGCAGCTCCTTGCAATAGCTTTAGTTCTAATGAGGAGTACGTTAAAAGACGGGCATAATGTATAGCCCCTGGCCCCGGACGGGCTCGGACGGGCGCAGACGGGCTTGCCTTTGGCGCGCCCGCTGCGCGGGAGAAAGAGCATTGGTTTAAATGCAGATGCTGGACTCCGCCCTCTCCGGACTCCAACCCGGAAGAGGGAAATTGAATGAGGTCGTGGCTGGTACTCCCTCTACACAACCGGGATAAGGACCCGTGGTGGACCGGGGAGCAGTGCGGGTCAAGGTGCAGGTAGATCGCAGTAATAGTGCAAGTATTTCAGTATTAAAAAGATTATAGCAAAGTTTAAAAAAAAACACAGTTCGCCCCCAGCAACCAAGTCAAGTCACCCACTCGGCTGACTGATGCAGCGCGTCCGCTAACACCGCTTAATCCTGGATGTGCCCTAATTAGACATGCAAGCGGCTCCAGTACCAGTGCAAATAATAGCGGGGACAACAGGCATCCCTGTCTAGTGCCTCTCTTTACCGGAAAGTCCGCCGACGTCTCACCATTGACGCGCACTTTAGTGTATAGCAGTTCTATCCATGCCATAAAGGCAGGTCCAAATCCAAATTTCAACAGGGCCTGGCTCATGAAGGGCCAGTGCACAACGTTGAAGGCTTTCTCAGTGTCTAGGGAGAAGAGGGCAGCCTGTCTCTGACCGTTTCTAGCCAGTTAGCCAAGCGGCGGAGATTGAAGCGCGTAGCGCGTTTGGGCATAAAACCCGACTGGTCGCAGTGGATCAGGGAAGTAATCACTGTGAGCAAGTGGGAAGCCAGAATTGAGGCCAGTATTTTGGTTTCCACATTAAGTAGCGATATCTGGCAGTACAAACCCCAGTTTGTGGGGGGCTTTCCGGGTTTATGAATCACCACAATGATGGCCTCACATAGGTCGGGTGGCAGCGTTCCTTCCCCCAACGCTGCATTGAACATGTTCAAAAGGTGCGGGGCAAGTAGATTGGCATTACGTTTAAAAAATTCTGATGGTAATCCATTTGGGTCCTCCCCGATTACTGCCTGGAAATCGCGTCTGCCACTTGTAGTGTAAGGTCGTTATCAAAGGCCGTTCGGTTCTCGTGCGTTATCCTGGGGATTTCTATGTATGTAGGTAGTTGTGTATTGGAGTCTCATCTGCTAGGGGTCTGTCCTCAGAGAGGGCCCTGTAGTAACAAGCGAATGAGTCCACAACCGCCTGTGCAGTCGTGTGAACTGCCCCGCTTTCGTGAATCTCCACCACCCAACTTGCCTCCCCCTCTCCCTGTTGCCTAGCCAAGCTAGGAGTTTTCCGGCTCTGTCCCCCCTGACTCGTAGAGTCGATGTTGTGTAGCCACAAGTTGGATTTGTACTTCTCGCACCACCGCTGCCCGGTACTCTCTTCGAGTCACCACGATCTGGGGAATCAAATGAGCATCTGAGTCAGGAGTAATGCGTCTCTCTAGGTCAAGGAGTTTCTGTTCTAAGGCCTCAAACTGGCGTGCTTCTTCTTTCCGGTTGTGCGCTATTATATTTTGCGCTCCGTCTCACAACACCGCCTTGCATGCCTTCCATAATGTAACTGTTGAGGGAACAGTGCCCTCGTTTTCACATAACTATAGCTCTGTGGCCATCCGGAACTTTCTGGCTACTGTGCGGTCATGTAGGTCCCAAGTCGACAGCCTCCACTCACGCCGGGAGTTGGAGGTACCCCCCCTACCGTCAGCCACAGAGGTGAGTGGTCAGATATGCCCCTAGCTAAATACTCTGCTTTTTCAATGCCTCCCAGCTCACCGGCGGGTGCGAAAAGCCTTGAGAAGACTCTGTGGGCCCCTGAGAAGTAGGAGTAACTACGCATCCTGGGGTTGTGTCTACGTCAAAGATCAGTTAGTCCGAGAGAGTCTACAAACTCCGCCAGTGGGGTAGGTATGCGTGTCCCCTCACTTATCTTAGATCGGTCTAAGTGCGGGTCTTGTACGTCGTTAAAGTCGCCACCCAGTATGTGTGGAAGGGCCAGACCCAAAAAGTATCTCTGCTAGTTTGAAAAGTGTTTGGCTCTGTAATTGTGGCGGGGCATATGCACTGATCAGGGTGAGTTACCTCCAGCCCCACGTTCCCTGTACTGCGACATACATGCCATTGGGATCTACCCAGGTCTTGGTTGTTTGGAAAGGCGTTTTCCTGATCAGTATGGCAACTGCCCTTGATCCAGATGTGAAACCCGCGTGGGCTAGCATGGTATATGGTCCCCTCCCCAAAAAGGCACAGCGAGTGCCTCCTGGAGGAGAACTATGTCGGGTTTAAGCCTTTTGAGGTATCTGACAATTAGCCCCCTCTTAACCTTATTCCCCATACCATTGACATTCCATGTCAGCACCAAATAACTCTTTTCAGCCATTGTTCCAGTGTATGGGGTCTTGGCTGCCGCTCCTGCTTGTCCCACCCCTGGTCTGCGCCATAGGCTGCTTGTGGGTTGTTCCGGGTTCCTGGTGTCTGGCTAAAAACGTAACCAATCCCTCAGACAGTGCAATTTGCTTCCCCTCCCACCCTTTGGTCCTCCCACCCCACTCTTTCCCACTTCCCATGGGATGATGTGTGAAAGGGGATTCCTGCCTGTGCCCCCAGAGTCTCGGTGGTCAGGGAACTTCTTTTACCTCTCCTCTGCCTAAGGCCCATTCTTGTGGGGGTGCACAAAAATGGGGGCCCTCTGGCCCCCCCAACTTTTTCTCTGTGGGGGCCGCTCCTCAATCCATGCCCAAGCCTCTTCAGGTATCTCGAAAAAGTATGATTTGTCTTGGAAAAGTACTTTCAGTATTGCGGGAAAGAGCAGCATGTACTGCATTCGGAGGGCTCTTAGTTTCGTCTTGACCGATTCAAATTGTTATGTCCCGTATAGAGGCCCTAATGTAGACCTGTTCATACATGCCCTAAAATGGACGTATTCGTATTTGCCCTAATACGGTCATATTCGTACTTGCCCTATTATGGTCAAAGCCGCATATGCCCTATTACGGTCATAACTGTACAAGTCCTATTATAGTCATGATTCCTTATATAGGCATGATCTTTCACCTACATTGGTCCTCGCTAGTACACAACGAGCTCGGAGGGCTGAACCTTATCTATCCTGTGGTTTTGAATACAGCAGGGTTTTTCCCCAAACACAGGCCCACACTGTACTCATCAATCATGCATGGCTCTCTAGGAATACACCACCTGCATAATATGTATGTACAAAGTTCACCCCTGACGTCTTCCTCAAGTCTAACAAGGGCCAATACAAACCATACGAAGCAACTAGAGTCTTCAGGGTATAAATACACCACATCTTACCCCGGTAAGACAGAGGGAACCAAGACTTCCATGCTGACACACGGACCAGAGACGCTGAGGCTCCTGCATGCAGTCGCTCCAGCTGACAGCGGTCTGACACAGCCCTTGCGGGGTGTCCAACTCGAGACCAGGACGGGGTCCCACACTCTCTCTATTCAGGTATGGGGGTTCGACTAAATCCTAGAAGGATTCTTGGCTCTTAGGCTTTTAGACCTACACACATATGCTAGGTACACTCAGGTACATCTAGTTAGGCATCGTAGGAGTACGCGCACTTTCATAATGCTTTTTATATTCATGTATGTATTCATGATTATTGCAATATGGTAGAACTGTTCTATCCCTTTGCTTTTATCGTACTGCTGATAATATATCTCTGCTATTGTCTGCTGGTTTCTGCAGCACATATATTTTTCACTAGAATAACAACTATTCAATAAATACTTATTGAAACGCCCAGACTGTTTATTCTGTGTAACTCTCCGAGACAAACCGAATAAGTAAGCACGAGTGACTGAGCGAAAAGTAGTACATTGTTTCCACGATTCTGAGGAATTAGGGTTGTCATGATCTAAGGTTGCCAGAAACTAATCTCTTCCCGATAAGAGGAGATTCTAGTGGCACTGTGAGCTAGCTAATGCAAATCAGGCTAACATACGTGGTGGGGGTGCACAGAGTCAGTCTAACACCAAGCCCACAGTTCATGTTATCCAAACACACAGGTCCTGTATGGGTACTATAGGAACTACACGACATGGCGCCCAACGTTGGTTTGGTACTTATTTAACAGTAGAATCTGAGTAGTTCAGTCGTGCTATTCTCAGAGAACCTACTCACAAAACCCCAGAGACGTCTGGAGTGGGTGGGCACAAAATCCGCCGCAGCTGAGTAGTACAAGATTACTATTTATTGGCTGTTGGTTAATCAAGCTTGAAGGACATTTAGTTCCTAAATTGTGCATAACACCTCTTCCTCTAAACATGACTGGTTCAGGGGATGAGAGAGTTGACCTGAACGTTTTAGAGGGAGAAGAAGATCCTGAGGATGCAATACAGATTCCACCAAAATTCAGAAGGACAGTCACCCTAAGACTATTAGAAAATGGCTTACCAGCCAAGGGTGGCATGGTAGTTTTCGTGATTGAGGCACACAAATCAAACAAAACAGAGGTATTCTATTCATGGGTTACACTCCCAGCAGCAAATGCCATAACAAAGACATTTCAATACTATTTGAGAGGAGATGCACCACATGAATATGCCCCGTTTGAGGACATAGAGATTCCACTCACTTACCAGGAACATTATTACTGGTTTAATGGCGCCCTACCCCACGTACGAGGAAGAGTAAGATTAGGCCCGCTCGAAGGAGACGGGGCCACATGGCCAATACTAGCGGCTTACACACCGCACCCTGACATTGGAACAATGCCACAGCCAGAATTACTCGTACAACACAGAGATTTAATTAAAATCTACAGAAACCCGACACAATTCGTCATGAGGACTTTAACAATCCAACCTGCACCAGGTGCAGCAACTAGTACTCCAGCTCAGGGTACAGGAAATAAAATTACTCCTCAAACATTACACGCGGTAATGGGCAAAATGCCCGCAAAACGCGAACAAATACCATTCTGGATAGCTCAGAAAATAACTCAGCTTGAGGCAGTATTCCCGAATACTACCACCTATGAAAAACACAGAATTCTAACAATCTGCTTGCCCATGGGGATCACACCACAAGTAGAGGACTGCACCTCTTGGGGTTCAGTCTTTGCTGCCATATATACCAGAACACATGGTATCCCGTCCTTCGCAGTAATACCTGACGTATTGAGACAGATACAAAATGAGTACGGAGCAGAACCTGCCCTAAACTTAGGGATGAAGTTACTAAACAACTTCGACCAGGTATCGGCCATAATACTAGCTAACATTAAGGGGGAAGCAGCTTCAGTGGCGATCCGCCAACGCCTAAGGGAGTTCGGTCCAATAGATCAACAACACGAACTACCCAAAATAATTGAAACTGCATATGCAGAACTAGGTAGAGACAGTCTAGGTGGGAAAGCATTAAAACCACAACTGGTGGGCAGTCCTGAAAAGGACACTACAAAGCAGACGCCTACTTCTTCCAAAAAGAAGTGGGAAAATAAAAAACAACAAAAGTCTAAAGACAGCAGATCTCAATCCAGAGGTAGGTCTCCTCAACAGGAGCCCTCTGAAAGAAGGTATAACCTCAGAAATAGGGATAATATTAAAAAATCTGACAGGTATCAGGATACTTATACTCGTTCCTTTCAGGGTTCATCAAAAAACTCAGAGAGGGAAGGACGGTCAGAGGAGCATACAAAGTCCAGAGACACGCAACGTACTGCGGACTACGCACCTAAAAAAGAAGACAAACAAAAACAGAAACCTCTGTTTAAAAAGAAGAAGGTAGCAGGTCTCAAGATCAGACATGCATAGAAATCTGAGGACACAGCTTCTGAACTGGGAATGGGCTCTGACGATGCTAGACAGCACGGCAGAAGTAACGATAGCTCGCCAGAACCTGAAGGAATTTCTGGTGACAGCGGAGTTGAGTGAGTATATCACGGTGGAAACACTCGATACTCGGGTAAGTGTCCCACAAGTTACATGAGAACACTCCGGCTGGAGGGGGACAAGCCCAGGAAAATTAAAGTCTCTTTTGGAAAAATCTGTCATCTGGTTATACCATTCTATTAGCAGAACAAGACTGGCCGCCAGCATTCGTCATGGAGTGCCCTAGGGGAGAAACTGTAATTTTTCCAGCCTTTTCCGACCGCGTTCCCATTCACCAAAAACATGCATATGCGCAGGAGTGGGCGGTTGCCCTAGCTCCAGCATTGTACAAAAATCATGTTGGTTGGGATGAGAATTCAACCCACCACGTGATCCCGTTAAAAGTTTCCCCAAATGCTCAAAGGCAATACCCTATAAAGCAGGAAGCTAAAAAACAAGTCAGGGAGATACTAGATCAACTAGAATACCAGGGGGTGATAGAAAATTGCACTTCACCTATGAACAATCCTTTGTTTCCCGTAATGAAACCTGACAACACATCGTTTCGTTTTGGATTACAGACATTTAAACACTTGCACAAAGACATTTGCAGTTCAAAATGCACATAGTGCCGCATTAATGAATAACATTGTGCGCAAAAAATACAAAACACTAGATATCTCAAATGGATTTTTCTGCCAGAATATAGCGCCTGAAAGCAGGTATCTGACCGCATTCAGTGGGTTAGGGTCCCAGCGACAATTCTGTCGACTAGCCCAAGGGTATATAAATAGCCCAGGGGTATTTTCAGCAAGGGTAACAGAGTTACTCCAAAATTTGGATGAAGAAGCATTGTCCTATGTGGATGATATTTATCTGGCGGACGATGACTTACCGAGGCACTTGACCAGGGTGAGCACCATTATTATGGGATTCGCGCCTCTGAGGGTTATAAGTTTAATTTCAAGAAATCAAAAATTGCCCATCTCAGTGTCCTATTTTTAGGATACGAGCTGTCAAGTGAAGGGAAAAGCTTAGCAGCTAACTTTTTAGAAAAGTGTGCGCTGCTCCAACCTCCAAAATCATTGAAGAATTTACAATCAATTCTGGGATTCCTAAATTTTGGACGAACATACATTTTGGATTACGCAGAAAGAGTAAAACCTTTCTACGACTTAATCAAACCTGATTTTTCAGTCAGACAATGGACACAGGAACATACAAATATCCTGCGTTCCCTACAAGAAGACATGATAACTTCAAAACACTTACAGACACGGGTAAACGTACGCAACTTAGTGATCCGAGTAATAGCGGGTCAATGCAGGTACACTTATTTGACTTTCAATGAAGGCGAAACGGTACCAATCGCATACAAATCACACCTGTACACAAACGCAGAGATGCGTTTCACTTCAACAGAAAAAATCCTGACAGTAGTGCAGACCGCTGTAGCAAGAGAAAGAGCTCTGGCTCAGGGTAAACGCATAATTGTCGTGACCCCAGTACCAGCCTTAGAGGCTGTTACAAAAGCTAGCATTCCAAATGCGAAAGCCTTACATCCCAGATGGATACAATGGGCTAATTCTCTTACTGCAACGGATGTTGAATACAGATTTGATCCAAGTTTAAAAACAAGCATTTCTGCAATACGAACAAGAATATCCTCTTCCAAATGAAATTTTGCCTCTAGATCAGTATGAATATATTATTTACACTGACGGATCTGCTCAACCGGCCATAGGGAGTAAGCAAGCTTACAGCGCGGTGTGTGCGATTGTTAAAGGTCGCATGCGCGATGGAAAGTTCCATCCGAGTTGCACTAAAACGCAATCTCTAGGAGATTGCACGGCTCAGTTGGCAGAATTAAAAGCACTGATACTGGCACTTGTAAACACGGAACACGAATTCCCCACACTGATTGTGTGTGATTCCTTTTACTGTGTACGGTCGTACAATGAATATTTACATCATTGGGAACAAAACGGGTTTAAAGATGCAAAAGGTGGCACAATTAAGCATAAAACGCTATGGGAACAGGAAGTGGAGTTGAAAAACGAACTACCAAGGGCTCACGTGATACATACACTGAGTCATCAGCGTGATGGCGTTCACGTTGAAGGGAATTCATTGGCTGATGAAGCCGCAAAGGGGGCTGTACGCACAGCGTCCGTAGCTGCAATCACTCGTTCAAAAACGAGAGTAGACGGCTAGATTATGGTAGCTGTCAATGCATCACGCAAAGGCAGCACAGCAGTACCTAAAAAATTTCCACTCAAGTACTCCTACAAGTTAGATGCACAAAACATTCCATATGCTCAGATTCCTGGAGTGGGGGATAGAGTAATACCAAATATGGATTGTAGGCAATGTTTAATTGTGGCAGCACACGAAGGGACAGGTTCTGTACATTCGGGACTTAGGGCGACTGTTTCTTTATTGAAGCAACGCTACTGGTGGCCTGTAATGAGGAGGCAGATAAGAGACTATGTCTGGAACTGCAACATCTGCAAGCAGATGAAAGGGTCCACCACAACACGTCCGGTACAGATACCATTATTAGATAGCATCAGGTTGTCTGTACGTGTGCGTCCAGCTCAGGTGTCCTCAAGGTCTGGCCTCAGCGCTCAGCTGACGCTCGAACTGTTATAAGAGATTTGCGAGTCTTTATCGGCATATACGCAGTTGGCACGTTACATTCCGACCGTGGCCCGGCGTTTAGCTCTCGGGCTTACAAAGAGGCCATGGAAGGAATGGGCGTAGCATTGCGGTACTCGTCTCCGTATCATCCTGAGGGAAATTCCGTTGTGGAGAGGAAAAACCGTGGCTTAAAGCAATCTTTAACAGCTAGGGTATTAGGCAAAGGCGGTAGATGGGTCGATCACCTTTATGGGGTACAACGAGCAATAAACAATCAGCCAAGAAGCTCTCTAGGGGGTGTCACTCCTTACGAGGTCCTATTTGGGACAAGAATGTGGGTACCTGATCTTGATTGTGAAGGCACAGTGGCGGATGAAAAACCATTTGATATCCATGATCGTTTGGCTGTTTTACAAGATCTAAATGAATCCAGGACACAACAAAGTAACGTGCTCCAGAAACAGGCCGCCACTGAGGAAGTCAAGGGAGTAACGGCAAGACCTGTCTGGATCCCAAAAATCAGAGATCTGGTCAGAGAAAAGATTGCAGACAAGAAAGAATTTGGGCCATCCTACAGAAAGCCTGTACCGGTCCTAGCAATCCAAGGAACAAGAACTGTACTTCTGCCGCCTCTTGCCGGGAAAAAGGAGAAAAGATTTGTCTCCGACTTAATCAAACCACACTATGTGGCCGATACTAAACAGTAGGCCACGTGGACTCCACAGTAGCAGACGCCCTCCTCTCTATTACAATCCAAGAAGTTCAAACAGAAAGACTCATCACGTTTGAAGAGCCACCTGTACGGAATGAAGGACTAAGCAACAATGCTATAGAACTCGTTCCACTTCAACAAGAAGAAACTCCACTTAACAACCAAGTTGCAATAAGACCGACTACAGACGTCTACGTCAACATGCCTCGTCAAGAGCAAAATCCGATCTCAACAAATCCCGATGCAATTCCAACAATTGATCGAACTGCTTCTGGCTATTTCATGAACTTCGATACGTTTTCACTGGATCCAAGCGAGCCGGAAACGACGCCAGCCCAAAAAAAAAAAAAAAAAAAAAAAAATCACACAAACAGAAACTCGTTGACTTTTTGAACTTTTTTTTAGAAAGACTTACCTGGTGTCACCTTGGATTGAACTATGGTATAACGCTGGGATTTTATTTTTTATTTTCTGCCTAGGTTTAATTATAACTTTTAGTATGCTTATTAATGGACGATACCTCCAGCAAAGCTCTACAGCCCAAAGAGTCAATTTGATTTTAAAACCACACCAGTCTTCACATCGTGAACCAAGAGACTTGTCTTCAGTGAACATCACAGCAGTTCCTATACCGGACGGTATAGTATGGGACAAGATTGATTATGATATATTCGGTCCGACTGAACTTACTCCTCCAAAAGGTAGTTCGCAAACCTTTGCACAGAAATTCACATACTTTAATACATCTGACCCAATGTCATTTTATTACAAAGTGGCAAAAACATCAGCACAGAAAATTATGTTAACTAACACCAAACAGATTTACTCTGCTTCCTTTATGGCCCAGTTGTCTACACAGGGTTTCGACCTATGGAAAGACACTATAGATTTAAAATCAATCTGGGGTTCTAGGGACTGGCAAGTCCAGGGAACAGAAGCGCTTTTTAGAGCATGCCTCATTCCACAGCAGATGATATTTCTAAATGACACTGTGCAACAGACATCCTGTCTTGGACTAGCCAAGAACAAGGAACTGAACTCACCCGGGTTTCCTACACCATCACAGATGGTTGGGGGGCAGAATTCAACTACACAAGGGGTAGGACTAGATGACATTCTCCAGTACAACAGATCAGATCCTGAGTGGACGAAATGGCTGATTTGGCCCATTGACACAAACACCTGTCAACAGAGATTTATGAATACAACCGAAGGGTTTAGTATCCATAGGCCAGATACATGCTATGTACAAAGACAACACCCAGGGGTAGTGACATCGTATAGTGTTGGGAAGTTGTGCCTTGATTGGCTAGAGACCTCAACACTCACAGAAGTGAAACATCACTTAAACTTACTCACACCTGATGTAGACCTTAGGGATTTCTTGCTAGGCCCAAGGAAAACACGGCAAAAGTTTCATATATGCCGGCATTCATGCCTATTATAATAAAAACTGGAAAATATCCCAACAAGAGGCCGCAGAAAGAATACGGGAAATATACCGTATTAATTTAGAAAAGGCATTAGCTGTAGTGGATAATGGGTTAACAACTTTGACCTCCAGGATTTACTTCTTAGGCAACATTGTGTCTTCGGCAATCGACATATTAGAACAAGATCTGGCCTTGTTACAACACGGGCAATCTCAGCTACGTTCTATTATGATGCTAAGCTGGACGCTACAATCTTTGCGTGCAGGCTATGTGCCCTGGCGTTTCATAAACACCACGTCTCGGTTTTCAGAATACAATCTGACTGATAGACAGAAATGGCACAAAGGGGAGCCAAATATACAATGCTGCGTATTGAGAAACTGGAAAGGTTACCATTCACTGTAGCCGAATTACCATCAACTGAATGGCTAATTCATGGCCAAATCACTCTGCCGGTCACTACGTTTCAGTTTCAATATTGCCTTGAGCAAAGGCAGGCAGGCAAATATGAAAAGATGGGTAAGGGTTACATTAAGGAAAGTTGGGAGTTACCATATAGATACCAATGCCGGAATGGGGATCGAGAAGTGTATCTGAGTGGTACAAACTGCAAGAACGCTTTAAGCGGTTCTCTCATGTGTCAGGATATTTCACTACACGGAGCCTGTAGCGGTTCAGTAGCAAACCTATCATGTCACATGACAGAGACCCCAGCGGCCATGATCACACCGGTTTTTCAGCTGCTCTCGAATGGGAGTTACTTGATGCTAAATGATCAAGGTTGTTGTGGGATGCTTCCGGGTGTCGCATATCTGGTCACTGTTAACTCCAGGGTTACTTGCTGTATGCAAGTATTGTTTCCGCCACTGAACACAGTCAGGGAGGCGCCGCTATGGCCTTCACTGAACATTTCTTTCATACAATTTGATACTCTGAGCAGACTGCAAGCCATGCTTTTACAGCAACCCGTGCCCTTAACCTCCGCTCGAGAAACCTATGAACTTCAAGTTGCAAGGACCTCGACTGAGATACACGCGCTTATACGTACAAACTGCCCCTTTCATTTCGTAGAAATGGTGGGACGTATCTTCAATATGTCTGATACGAGCGGTATTATACACCTATTTAAGACCATAGGGTCAGGACTGTTAAGCACCTTTCAGACAGTCCTCGGAGTAATCCCAAATTTTATACACTCCGTATTGGGAAGCGTATTTGGAGGACTCCCGCTTATCCTATTACTGGTTGCAGGGGTCCTATTCATAATACTACTGCTACGCAATTGACGGCCCAATTCCCGAGGGAATGGCGAACATGCTCCTGGAGCGGAAATACCGTGAACGCATGGTACAACTTCTGGGCATTTCTTGCCTGCGAGAACTCCATGCCTCCTGGTTTCTATCCTTTCGACCAGTCTGGGTAGACTGCATCTTACCTGTTCTTCGATGCCTGTTTTGCGGAGAAGAATGCACGTTGGATCTTTGTCTAACATTTCAATCAGATGCGCCTCCCGACACGGATGCAATGCTGGACCCCATAAAGGCCCATGCTTTGCGTTGTCCCTAGCAGCTTCCAATTCTGATGAATGCATTCCTGGAGAATCCACAGGTGCCGTTTGCTCCTGCTGGGTTAGGGGACTCCTCCACAGGCACCTAGGTAACAACTGCCGCACAAGCTGCCGGAGCATCGACTGTTGGCAGTGCTACATACCATCTATGTGCGATTGACGTTCTCTGTGAGGCGTTGGATTTGTCGTCTGCAGTAGCTCACACAGATAATGTTGTGCTTCCCAGCCAGGACACTTAATCTCGAATTGGCTCATCGCGTCCTGGGAAAGAATTCGGCTTCTCCATTCGTTTTCATAATAAACGAGCAAATTTGGAACATTTCCTAAATTGACACTTTTGCTTGAGAAAAGCATGGCCTTCTTCCGCTTTGAGTGAAGCAACTTATATAGAGAAACAAAATAGAATTTTTTTTAGTGACAATTGGAAATAGCTGAATTATAACATTTTTTGAATTTGTTTTTTAACGATTTTAAAACCATGTTTTACTTGCTTTTAAAATGTTTTTAAATTGTCCAGATTTTAAGTATGGTCATTATCATCCTATTCGGAAGAGGAAAGGGTGTTATGTCCCTTATAGAGGCCCTAATGTAGACCTGTTCATACATGCCCTAAAATGGACGTATTCGTATTTGCCCTAATACGGTCATATTCGTACTTGCCCTATTATGGTCAAAGCCGCATATGCCCCATTACGGTTATAACTGTACATGTCCTATTATAGTCATGATCTTTCACCTACATTGGTCCTCGCTAGTACACAACGAGCTCGGAGGGCTGAACGTTATCTATCCTGTGGTTTTGAATACAGCAGGGTTTTTCCCAAACACAGGCCCACACTGTACTCATCAATCATGCATGGCTCTCTAGGAATACACCACCTGCATAATATGTATGTACAAAGTTCACCCCTGACGTCTTCCTCAAGTCTAACAAGGGCCAATACAAACCATACGAAGCAACTAGAGTCTTCAGGGTATAAATACACCACATCTTACCCCGGTAAGACAGAGGGAACCAAGACTTCCATGCTGACACACGGACCAGAGACGCTGAGGCTCCTGCATGCAGTTGCTCTAGCTGACAGCGGTCTGACACAGCCCTTGCGGGGTGTCCAACTCGAGACCAGGACGGGGTCCCACACTCTCTCTATTCAGGTATGGGGGTTCGACTAAATCCTAGAAGGATTCTTGGCTCTTAGGCTTTTAGACCTACACACATATGCTAGGTACACTCAGGTACATTTAGTTAGGCATCGTAGGAGTACGCGCACTTTCATAATGCTTTTTATATTCATGTATGTATTCAGGATTATTGCAATATGGTAGAACTGTTCTATCCCTTTGCTTTTATCGTACTGCTGATAATATATCTCTGCTATTGTCTGCTGTTTTCTGCCGCACATATATTTTACACTAGAATAACAACTGTTCAATAAATACTTATTGAAATGCCCAGACTGTTTATTCTGTGTAACTCTCTGAGACAAACCGAATAAGTAAGCACGAGTGACTGAGCGAAAAGTAGTACATGGTTTCCACGATTCTGAGGAATTAGGGTTGTCATGATCTAAGGTTGCCAGAAACTAATCTCTCCCCGATAAGAGGAGATTCTAGTGGCACTGTGAGCTAGCTAATGCAAATCAGGCTAACATACGCTGTGGGGGTGCACAGAGTCAGTCTAACACCAAGCCCACAGTTTAGGTTATCCAAACGCGCAGGTCCTGCATGGGTACTATAGGAACCACACGACAAAATGTGCGCTGGAGTTTTTGCACTTTACTGGAGTAATCTAGGAATGCCATTATCTTGGTATTGGAATATTTGAGTTCGCCAAGCTTTCTCCATTCCCAGAGTATTAGGTCACGATCTTGAAAATTAAGAAATTTCTCATCCGTCTCGGGGGCGCCCCGGGCGGTGGTCACCTACTGGGCATTCTTCGGACCCGCTCAATTATAAAGCAGTTTGAGAATTTGGCCGCCAGTAGTGAATCTTTAAGCCATGTGGTGAGAAAAGCGCCAGGGTCTGATCCCTCCGTGCCCTCCGGATATCCAATGAAGCGCAAGTTAACCATCTATAAAATTGTCCCTTTCTTTACGCATTTATTCCCCCATGTGGTCTACAGTATATATATTTGACTATATAGTTTAAAAAGCATTGAATAAAACTATTATTAAACTGCTGATCTCAAACTCAGAGGTGCAGTTTTACCAGTCTTTGACATTCTATTACCATGTTTTTGGGGGGGGTGGGGGAAGAGGTCATCATTTACCCACGTTAAATATCCCAACAGCCCCATTTTGCCCTTGGAGGGGTCAGGGGAAAATGAATCAGCTAAAGTTGTAAAGGTGCAGATGATCATGGTCAACACTTGAAGTATCGCCATTTTTTTTCTAAACACTGGCTCCACACCCCCACAAAAATAGCTGGTCTGAACCTCATTTGTTCGGGGGAAAAGTACCAGGCTCAGCCAGGAGAAATGGAGGAAGGCTACCAAGTCATGAATCTAGAAGTAGAGCCATGATTGTTTCTGAGACCTGCCTCTTTGGTGGGGCCCGCATTCTTATAACCTGCAAATGCATTTGTGCCCATGGTGAGATAGTGGTGCCCTTATGCCTAAAAATGGAAAATCAATAGTGAAGTATGTGATGGTGAACATACCTTTATGAAATCACCTAGAGCCCATCTTAACTGCACTGCAAGGTACAGCGCTAATGCTGGCTTGACTCGCTCAAAGTAACACTAATGTAGTAGTATCCAAGCTACAGTCTTTACAAGTCTCTGCACGAGTGCTATATGACTAAGTTGGGAAACTATTTGTACCATCAATATGTTCAATACCAGATGGACAATCACATTAAATATGCGCTTTACACAAAAAGCTCTAAAAGTATTTACAAGATAAAGCTCTGTTCAAGCAGAGGGCAGGTGTTGGACTACAGAAGACTACATGGATGAGGACCAAGGTTGTTGACCAGGACAGCATGCCATCCGATATTAAACAGGAGGTGTATGGATGGTAAATTGGATTTTTACCGTTCAATGCGAAAGTAGTTAAGGATTTTTTGGGACCATTGGATATTGAACATAATAGTTCTGTTCAACTGCAGCAATTTCAGAGTGGTCTTCAGTTCCAGATAAATTGGTAATTTTCAACTGTTTGCATCCCGAAATATATGTAATGTTTGCAACTATGTAAATTGCAAACCATTATTGATACACATACAAAATGTTTACTTTCTCTCTGTACAGCTGATAGAATAATAGTTTGACAAGGACGGCAGCCTTCAAAGAAAATATTAGATAAACCCTATAGAAGTAGACTTATCAAGATTACTCAGCTTGCAATACAATAAAGAAACAAGAATTTTTGGCAATGACGAACATTGGATCTATTCTGGCAAATGCCTATTAAAATACACTCAGGAAAGGTCTAGAGGATGAGCAAAATGATTACCGGGAGGCGGGACAAAATCAGATCCTATCAAAAACACAACCAGGAAGAGGAAAAAGATAGGTCAAACCCTACCACAAATGTACACTTTTCCACTGAAGAAAACCTGTTTTGAATAATAGCTGTGGGACATATGAAGAAATGGTCTCCAATGCAGATGGTCTCTCTAGAGGAGATCCTCTCATCCCATGGCTCCACAATGAAAGCCCAAATTATCCCAGGGATTGAAGCTCAGCAGTGACAGGCCTCCGACCAGAGGGGTGGGTCCTCCTGGATTACCCAGATTATTCTTTAAGAAAAAACAGTCGATAGATACTACCTCCTCGGCAAGCACCACCCCTAGATGGCATCCAAAGCCCATCCGTGTGGGGCCGCTGATGTGCTTATGGAAGAGCTGAACCAAAGGTAGATCAGGTAGAAACAGAGTGGCTGGCACCTTTTCTAAATGTGTGAAAACTGAATTGTTCTGCCTGGGCCTTAGGGGTACTTTGAGAGTACTCAATATAGGAAATAATTAATGTACATTTTTCTCTCAAGCTCTCTGCATTTTTTCCTGCATGGAATACATTTTTAGTAAACAGTTTAGTATCCTACATGAAGGACGCTTCTATTTGGAGTGTCACAATATCTGATCATGCCCCAATATCAGTACGCTGGAACTGGGTCGTGGTATTCTAATAACCTTTATATATAAATTGTATCCCTCTTTACTGCAAGATACTGTATTTAGGAGGAAACTGGTGGCATTATATTAAAGATTAATTTCAAAGGGGGGGGGGGGAAGAGTGCTTGATGCTGGTGTAGGGGGATGTCTTGAAGTAAGTGATGAAAGGCAAATCTTCAACTATGACAAGTTTGCGAAAGTGGCTCAGACAGGAAACAGTAAAGTTAGAGAAAGAGATGAAGTGAACCGAGGCAGATTAGGCAAATGTTCTTCATACCCTTCTACCCGCCGCCAAACCCGAAAAAGGGAAAATACACATTAAACATACTTTAGAGGTCCATCAGGGGCCATCAGAGCAAGAAGGACAGAGAGTTCTCTAGTCCTGCTGAGGAAATGCTCTTATGAATTTGATGATAAAGAGGGGCCATATCTTGCATGGCAATTGTAGATAATAATGGAGAGCTCATATGCACAAACCACTGAGCAAACGCTGCGGGAGTTCCTTAAAAAGGAGGATGGGAAATGAAAGAAATTTAGATTTCTCAACCAAGATTTATATATTGCAGATCTAACCTCCCAGGTAGAATAGGAAGCATATATTTCTAAATTGTAATCCCAAAAAACCCTCCTGCAGCCATTGCCTTCATTAAGAAGCAAAATACTCTAGAAGAAGTGTTTCAAGTGATTTCTTTAATTAAAAAACATGAAACATGCCTGCAGCAGATGGCTTTCCAACTCCCATTTAAAAACTTGTCTGTTGATCTGGGTCCGAAGCCAATACATTTCTTAATTTAGTTTGTCAACGAGTGGTGCATCACAAATACCATGTGTGACACTATCCTGAAACCAGGTAAAGATCGGAAACTATGCTCCTCTTGTAGGCGGATCACGCTAATTAATGTGGATATGAAAATATATTGCAAGATGTTAGCAAATCGATATGAACTGATCTTTGCAGACCTGGTTCATTCAAATGAAACTGGATTATTAAAGGAAAGCAAACGCACAGCAACATTAGAAGGTGGTGCACTTGAAAATTAGGCAATGTCACAGAACTGCAGTGTTCATATCACTCTATGCGAAAAGGGCTTTAGATCAAATGGATTGAAGGATCTTGGATAGGGTCCTTTTTTTTTACGAATGAGTTCCAGATTTAGAACATGATAATGGTGAATTAGGTGTTACTTTTTGGCAGCGTCCAGCTGAATGGAAGGATGTCGAGGCTTTCTTTCTGGAGGCAGCAACGTCTCTTACCCCCTTTATTATTCGTCCTATGTATAGAACCCCTAGTGAGTCATATTAGCCACCTGGGTGACAAAGGAATTTCATTCTGTTCCGCCAAGCATATAAAACTGTCCTTATGCAACTCGATCTTATAACTGGTGAGGAAGCCATTTCGTTTTGAACGTGTAGAAGATTTATAACAACATGTCCAAATACACAATGTTAACTATTATATTGGTGGGGAAGGCGGTGGACCAATTGCAGAGAAGCCAACCTAAGTAGGCAATGTAATAAATCACATATATCATGATCAAACTGACATCTGGCCTGGTAGTTCTTTATAAAATTAATAACTTACCCCTTCTGGAGGCACAACAAAGGGATTTAAAAACAAGTGCCCCCACTTTTCCTCTTTTGGATTTGTAGAACCAATATAGAAAAAACAAACACTTTTTTAGAAGTCATTTATATAAAGCAGGCATTCCTAATCAAGATTAACCACAAGTTCTTTGACGAGTTGAGACAGATCATTTTTATGCGAGGTGCTCATGCTCAAGAGTTCTGATTGCTTATTTGGAACAATGCAAGCAGTGACGAGACCATGCCTTGATAAACTTCTTGCTCTACTGCTACGCTGCTCAGTTAGAAGTTATGGTAGCATTGTTAAAGAAATCATCAGCAGAAAAACAGGGTATACATGGAGCAGGTACTGATGAGCTCCTCTGGAATTTAATATGACCAGGCAGGAAATTTAGAGCATGCAATGCAGATCTTACAACTCCATTGAATACTGTCCTTAGGCTGTGAAATAGTGCTTAAAAGGGGGTGGGAGAAGGGTCACATTTTCCTCATCCTTTACACTAATACATTGTTACAGTGAAGTCACACCAGCTTGTGTCCTGGCCCTTTTGACCTTTAAGAAAGGGCAGCTGTAGAACAATTAGCAATATCTTTCAGGGTATTGAAGAAAACCTGTTTGAAAATTTTTCAAATGTAAAACAAACATGCAGTTTTGGAATTTGGTGCTAAACTCCTTCATGTTCGTAGCTACAACGATGGCTAAATTTTTTGAGAAGTTTATACAAACCGCAGAGGGTGCTAAAAATCTTTTTGGAAGGCTATATGCCATTTTTCTAAAAGGGACTAGATTTCCTCCCAGGCCATATATAAGAAAAGATCTTAGAAAGGGAAAACACAGTTAAAGGTAGGAAAAGACTAGGGAGGAATGTGGCGAGATGCTCTACATGTATCCAAAATAGAAAAGTCCACTACAAACTAATGTACGATAGATATTACACCCCATCAAAATGACACAGTTTCATTTGACTAGTCCTGGTTGCTGGAGAGGATGCAACCAGACAAGAGACGAACAGCACATCTGGAGATCATGCCTCAAATGAGCCTTTTTCTAAATAGAGGTGTTGAGCCTGATGTAAAAGATACAAAGATGCTGATCGATCCCCTAGCAGATGACCTTCCAATGATATTACAGGGCTTAAGGATGTCAAGACTCAAGGTACTTACTAAGAGTGATAGAATCCTGATCTGGGTCTGCTTGGGGGTGCCAGAAAATACCCATAGCTATGAAATGGATGAAGCCAGACCTCTTCCCACTTGCTTCAATGGTATGAAACACCATGGAAATACTTCTGAACGATATGAGAAGTGAACATTTACTATTTAAAGGGGGGTGGGTGGTTTTGGGGGGCGATGTTGGCCAATCAACCTCGCTTGAGAGATTTAGATTTTTGTAGACTGTAGGCAAAATGCTACTGGAGCTATGGCACATATCCATGGGTGACATATGTTGACATTATATAGGATCAAAGGGTCAATATCTTGATACCGGTCCACTATCTAGTTTACAAGCCATCAGTCATGACCTTGATAATAATTTAGGGGGTTGGTCCCCAAGAAGGAATGGGATGTCCAAAAGGTAGATATAGGTGAAACTGTGTTATGTTATTTAGATCTGTTGTAGGGAATTGCACTTCACAAGTGTTGTTTTTCTTTGCTAAACAAAATTGAAAAATTGATTAAAAAAAGATTAAAATGGCAAGAACAATACTTTCTGCCTTAAACCAGATTTTAAACTCGGTCTTACTGACAAACATGTCTGATATCTGCATAGATTGAGAGAAAACGAGGTTTAGGTTTATCAGCATCCTAAATTGTATTCTTTCACACTCCGAGGACATTCCTCATAACCAAAGAAAAGCAGAAGAAACACTTCAAACTCCCATATTCTACCAGTGCCTGAGCTGTGAAATGGCCAAAATATGGATTCAGCTTATTATCTGCCTGTACACAGCACAAAGGGATCATGTGTTCTTAAGAGTTACAAGCGAGTTAACTGAATGGCTCATACTACAGAGAACCATGGTAAGCCTAAATCTGCTTTCTACCAGAAGATGCAACGGCTGATGCTTTTTCACAGTAATTATCATAAGTTCACTACAACTGGCTGAAAATAATTTTACTTCTTTACTGAACAGTTAAACTCAGAAACCGTGGGCTACTGCTTCCTTCCCCTCAATGAAGCTCTGTAATTATTTACTCTGACCACTTACTGTTTATAAACCAGCGGATTGGAGCCTGCAGCAAACCACAATACAAACAAAATAAAGACATGCACCAGAGAGGGGAACCCGAGGAGCCGGGAAACTCCCCATATGCCTGGTCTACTCCTGTGGCATCAACATTGGTATCCTGGTGTCATAAGTGTCCTTTTCCCCTCTGTTCTCTAATAATCTAATTCGTTTGGTCCTTAGTTTTCAAATCAGGCAATACGAGACTTTATTGTTGGTCCATCTTGAATTCATGATGTTTTTAGATACTGAGGAAAGTTAAAACTTTGAGGTTAGTTATTGTGATTTTGCTACAGTTTCCTTTAGATGCAGGGCTTGGCATTTCATATAAATTTGTTCGGTGACCAGTGGCAAGAATCCTGTAGATTAAAATGACACCACAAATGGTAATTGGGAAGATGTCAGCTCAAGCTTTAGTTTCAATCTACACAATGACACAAAGGCCTGAAACAGACAGTTGTGCATGCCATGAAGTGTGATGGAAAACTGGTTACTTGAGTACAAGTATTGTACGGTGATTGTAAATAATGTACTCTATCAACAATTGCCTTCAGAAAAAACACTACAATGAATAATGAGGACAATGCGCAATCAAATACGGGTTCCATTAAAAAAACTTTATATATTGAATTACGTTTTTAAAGAGCGTGAACGGTACAGACATTTCGAAAATAAATGGGACAGAGAAATTGAAGTATTCACCTGGTCTATACTTACGAGGTAAGTCTCCCGTGAAGAGGCTTATCTCTCATCTACAACAAAGTAACACTTTTGCTATTAATGAAGACAGACCCTAACTCGGAAAGTAAACACAGTTAAAATGAAACAGTACATTCGTACACATATCAACAATTTGTGAAAAGCGGGCTAATAATCGGAGCTATGGGTTCACATTGGGTTGACCAAGTCGCTGTAGACCAAGCATGAGTGGGGACATATTCTAGATAAAGAATTTTAAAAAAAGTCAAGCAACTTAATATCATTCTCATGCCAACCCAACTTTGTACTCTGATAAAGCATCAACAGTAGTTGATTTCATTACATGCCTAGGTCAACATAAATTTGTTGAATACACTTTGATGTTTCATTTCAGTGATCGCCCAGCTTCTGTTGATCACTACGTTGACATGCAAACCGTAACAGGTTGAACAAGCAAACGATCAGACCTGAATCAGCAGTAGGGATGCTGGGAGCTGTCAAACAGACAAGTTTTTTTTAAACAGATTTAGCCAATTTAAATGTTGACAAACATGCAATAAATACATAACTGAACTTTTTCCATTGCACTAAATAAGGATCAACAAAAAAATATTTTCAATTTTCTGTAACAGTAATTAAATTGACAGACACCACCCCTGATCCACTTCTCACCAGAAATACTGCCATAGATTGAAATTATGTACACTGCATGTGGAGTCATACCAATTCTAACTAGGTTCTCAGATTTATGATTGCCTAAATACATTTTTAATTGCCATATATGATAAATGAAAAGCAAAAATCGCTCTCTGTGCCATTAAGTTATCAAGAAAAGCTACTTACCGACAAATGTCATCTAACCACATACTGCCAGCACATGACTGCTGTCCGGATTAGAGCTCGACCAGTCAGAGTTGGCACCAGAGAATCACACTGTATTTTCACAGGGCCACGTTCAGGTTTTTTTGGGTTGAAGAGTGGCACGTGAACGGCCTGATAACAAGAGCACATTTTACAGGGACAAGAAATACAAGTTGATGATCTAACAGTTGAGTATAAAAAAAGTAGACTACACCTAACCCACAGTTAGAAGTTTAAAAAAATGCTGCTTACAGCTCTATCTGCAGTAAGCTTGTGTCCATAAGTTACCTTCCATTTTCAGGCTCTAGAAACCTTATACATACTTGATGCTTGGGTTGACAACTAACTCTGTATCAGGTACTGGGATTTTAGCCATGGGCTGCTTGCATTCCTCTAAATGGGCGACGCCGGATATAAATAAAAGATTTCCAAAATCAAAGTACTGGAACGATGGGGTCCTGACAACATGGAGATAAGTTGCAACCATAATTGTTGCCTAAGCAACATTCTTGAACACACCACCTGCATGTTGCCTGCACATAGCTCCACCTTTCGTCCAAATATGGGAAGCAGGCCTGAAACCAATTTAGATGCATGAGGACTGCAACAGAAGGAGACCTTGGATAACCACATAGAATTAGTGCAACTAAGTAACTTTACACTGTGTGATCTGGAAAGGACTCTGCCGTAAAAAACTGCTGGACAGCTGGTGATAGTTCAAGCTGTTTCAGACCAGTGAACAGCTTACAGAAGCCACTTTGACAAATGCTGCATCTGCGTTTTAGCTGACATCTAGGTTAATGCTTACAGATTACATGTGAAGTAGCCCTTGTAACTGCCTACCAGTGTAAGGAAATAGGACTTCCTGAAAAATGACTGAAAACAGGCTTTTCGAGCTAGCCTCACAACAGCCCTACTCGCCCAAGAACACAACTTCATGTATGTCTCATCGGTGACCGCGGTTCTTATGTCAACAATAGAGGAACTTTTATGTGCAAACCAGTACCAATGATACCTACTTGCCATACCAGATCTGCAAATGGTACAATTTGGATTGTACTAGGGGACCCAAAGCTTTAAGAACAAGCATTGGCATAGCCAATAGGTCTCGCCTTTGGGACCTTATAAGTGTTTAGCCATGCAACAGTTGCATAACTAAATACTTATAAGGTCCCAAAAGCGAGACCTATTGGCTACACCATTATAATCACGGCACCCGCGCTTTACTTTTAACATTAAAAGTAAAGCGCTTTAACATTAAAAGTAAAGCACGGGTGCCGCGATTATAGCAATAGTAAAGAAATAGAAAAATAATCTATTTCTTTACTTTTGCTATAATCATGCACCCGCGCTTTACTTTTAATGGTAAAAGTAAAGCGCGGTGCCGCGATTATAGCAAAAGTAAAGAAATAGAAAAATAATCTATTTCTTTACTTCAAAGCCGCGAAAGTGAAAGTGATCGCGATGCACTTAATGACCCGTGACGCGCGTGCACGCTCACGTGAACGCCAGCTGGTCGCCAGCAAAAGCCACTGCTGTTTGCACTTCCAAAACCCGCTTACTAAAACTCTCGCCAGTGCGGCGCATGCGCTGGCTCAGGCGAGACCTAAAAACCTAAGTGCCCTTGTATTATTATTTTTAATTGTATACGTAATTGTTAAACACTTTTCTCATCTGCTTTTTTATTTAATAAATAGACTGACAGCACCACCATGTGGTAGACTGCCTTAAATATGTGCTGACACCCCCCCCCGCCCCCTTATCAAAAAACTTCATCAGTTGCAAAGTATAAACACCCGCACTCCAGGGACATCTTTCCAGTTAATTTTAATATGCTGGCAACCACTCAACGTGTATCGAGAACCACTGTTCTCTTGATCACGAACAATATCCTTGGAGAGCGTGTGTTTTTCTTTGCAACTGACAAAGTCTTGTGATTGGATATAACGGGTTCCCGCAGAGTCAGACAGACAGACACACACACACTTTTGTTTTTAAAATTTGTGCTATGATGGCATTGTATTGATCTGAGTCTTTTATGACCATAAGTGGCCGAATAAAGTTTCTTTGAGATAAATAGATTTGCTTGCCAGTTCACCCATTTCAAGCCCATACAGGGATTGATAAGTTCAGACCTAAGGAATGTGACCTTCTCCAACAGCCACACCAGATCCGTGGTCCATTAACAATGGTAGGTGCGGAGATGGGTACACCAAGGGGTAGTGATAATAGGTGTTAGCCCATACAGGGCATAATAGGAGCATGCCTAGGTAATGTGACTTTTCAGACAGCCACGTCAGACCCGGGATTCATTAATAACGAATGATGTTGAGATGGGAATATGTATTACAAGTAACCCTGGGCGGTGAACTCCGCTCGCGCAGTTTCCTGCACTCCGCGTTACGCGGAGTTCCGAAAAACTCCGCTTCGCGTAGTTTTTTTCCTCGCTCGCGTTAGTCAACGTCAAGTTGGTGACCGCAAGCGAGGAAAATCAACCTCCGGGCGAATTTTTCCTCGTTCCCGATAGTCAACATCAAGTTGGCGAGCGCGAGCGTGGAAAAGCAACATTCCGGCGAGATTTCTCAACGCTGGGGGGGGTGGGGGAGGGGGGTCAGGTTTCTCATTGCAAGTGGTCGTGTATGCTCGCGACAGCTCGCAATGAGAAACTGCCCGTTCGCGTTGAGAAAGCTGCCGCTTGAGTAAAAATCTACTCGAGCGGCAGAAAAGGAAAGCGGGGACCGCTTGCACTGTGCATGGTGGCGTTCGCAATGATTGCACAGTGCGGACAAGCATCCAGCACTGTGCAATCACCGCGAACAGCATTTTTCTATCGTACTCCGCCGCTCGCGTAGCTCTGCGCAGTGCAACTCCGCGAACTACGCCCAGGGTTAATTACAAGGAATATGGTCCCATGTAGGGCAAGATGGCTGCTATAACACTGTACGCTAGGATAATTCTAGTGGTGTGACAGTGTAGGTGCAGACTAGCAACCCCAGTGATTTTGTGCTAATAGACATTAATAGAGAAGAGAACTGGCAACCATAACATGTCAAGCGCTTATCACGTGAATTTTCATTTGAATGTATGAGTTTACGTTTATAATGAAACAGGAGTTAAAATTTCACGGTTAATTAGAATGACGTACAAGTATTAGTGGTTTCGGTATATTGAATGTAGGTTGCATATGTCTATGTTATCCAGTACACTGCAAGATGGCAGTCATGTAACAACCAGTCTGTGCTCAATGATTGAAGTAAAACGTCCTTTATGTTTAATCATGACGAATAACCAATGAAATGCAATGCTATTTAAATGATTAACTGACGCTGGTCGCACTGACATTGAGAAAGGCGGCTTCACCGAAACGGGTCTGTTCTGTACTTTTTGTTTTGGCAAATAAACGTATTGAATTCCCACGAGTGTGCTTCAGTGTCTCCAACATCCGATTGGTGTTGGAAAATTAAGTACAAGTATAAATATATAGATGTATCTATAGATCTATATATTTTAAAAGGGGACAATGTGGGGTGACTCGTATTTGTTTGGGACAAGATAGTGGTTACACTGTAGGCTAATCTCGTTGTCCATGCTTTCAGAGTCATGATAGCCTGCCCAAATCCTGGAAACTATATTGGTTTCCTTGGCTGGGCAAGCACCTTTAGCCCTCCCTTGCTCACAGTGAAACCAAAACTCTGTTCCCTTTCCTGTATTGCTCGCTGTACCATGGTAGAGAAGGCCAGAAACAAAAAGACCAGTATGGCTCTAAACTACGAGCTTTCAAGAAGCTGCCAAAACTAGAGGAATGATAAAGATGCACTGCCCAGAACTGAAGTATCACATTTTCAACAACAGGAGCCCTCTGGTTTACCCTCACTTCACAGGAGCGTGCCCAAAGTAGTACGAATAGTTACCTCTGAAACCAGTAGCTTGTACTTCATGTGACTTCAAGGTGACTCTGTAAAACAGTTAACGAATTATGGATGCATTCCACAGACTTCAAGAAGTCACCCGAGACGCTGTTCCTGAATGCCTTATGCAATCATCATAGTACATGACTAGGGTGATTTCAGTGCAAGATTGAAGTGATTCAATTTTTTCAGATTCAGGGCATCTATTATTACAAATGGACGAATTGGCATACACATAATTGGTATATTTAACTTGAATACAAGTCCCTAATATAGGGTACAAAATGTACCCAGGGCCTGTACGTTAAATGCCACTAGTGGACTGCAGCACCTATTGTGCCATCTACTACAGTGGCAGTGAAAACAACCTTCAGGCCTACTATTATAATTTTAGCCTGGTTGTAGCAGTGTACAAATTGAAATTCGACCTGTCAAAATAAGCACTTTAGACAGGTCAAAACTTCCCTTTTAAATATTAAAAAGTGACCCCTATGAAGGCCTTGTAGCCAACAAGGCAGGGTGCATGGAATTTAAAAGTACGACATGTAGAAATATAATATTAACATGCCCTTATAGTGTCTAGCCCCCAAGAGCTATTTTTAATGTGGCAGCTCTAGCTATCTTATGTAGAAAACCAGGGTGCAGTTACAATTCTAATACTATATCTCAGGAATGGGACAAGCTAGAAAAATAAATTAAACAATTATAGAAGTGGACTCCAGGGGGTCATATGGCTGACCTCGTGTTCCAGCTAAAGGGAGGTCTTTCCGGCAACTGCCCAGATGACAAGTGGCAACTCAGCCTGGACTGGACCTTACAGCTGGCTTCTGCCTGACATCCTGTGAGTTTCTAAGTGCCTCTCATGAGGTGCTTTAAAAGTGTACTGCTGTGGTGGGTTGGGACTTAAAGGACTATGGTCCCAATTTAGATAATGTTGGGGGGGCCTGTTTCTCTGTCAGGGAGACAGAGAAAATTATTTCCTCGCCCTGACCGTTACCTCCTGTCTAATTTAGAAATGACCGCCAAGCTGGTGTTAATTTCTAAAGCATTGGCAGGAACCAGCATCACAATGGTTTCAGTCAATGCAGTTTGGTGCAGGGTTCCGTGCAGCAAACTGTTTTCTTTTTCATTTTTGAAAAGAAAAATTCAGAAGCTGGAATTTCTTCTTGAAAACTAAATTTAAAAAAAACATTTTGCAGTTTTCACTGCCCATTAGAGCCAGGGTTTTCCTGGTGGCGAGGGCCAGAGAAAACGGACCTCTAGGTCCCAGCATCTAAAATCAGGTGGGCAGAATTAGAGGTCTCCCTCCAACGGCCCTTACACCACAGGGCCATCACAGGGGTTTAATCAAAGCAGAGAAGGAGTAGTCTCCTCAGTCAATAAACCTTGGGCATGTAGAAGAGTATAGCTCTCCCCAAGATATAAATTAGGCACGAGTCAGAAGGTAAAATCTTTATCCTGGACTAACCTGGTTGGTGCATCTAACCTTTGGTCCTTCACGGTTGGCCTCAAATTGCACCTAGGTCCTGGTCCACTGCGACCACTGCCATTTTAGGCTTTTAAGTGTTATTCCTACAAAAAAAATTCTCTCTGGTTTTCCTTATTGGATTTATGTCAATTTGTTGATTACGTTTTACTTTATTTTTCTCATGTTGTTTCCAGTCTATTACTATGCAACTCTTTGCCAGTAACAACTACAGGGCGATCATATGGTACTGCATGAGCCTATTTTTTTTTTAAATAGACGTGCAGCCCTAGAACACTGTTTGATATTCTGCTCTATCATTCTGTCAACTAAGTCTCACAAGAATCCACAACACCACTGCATAACGCTTGCATGTCCATCCACATGTAGCATACCAGCATTCTCGGACTGGTATCTTTGGCACTCAGCATGTCCGGGAACATCTTGTGACTAACATCTGGTGTTAAATGTGTTCGTGCACTGATCTGAAATGGGTAAAGTGAAACCTTAAGTTGCTTGAAGTTTATTTGTATAGACTAAAAGTTCTTTATCCATGATTTGTGTTTAAGTGTCTCCTTCCCACTGAAGTTTAACATGCAGTTCCCCATTTGAACACTCCTTACATATAGCCCTGTAAACTGTAGATGTGAGAGACACCCTTGTGACAGTACTAAAAAGAATGCCATAATGCATTGGATTTGGCTGATCTCCCAGGAAATCCCAAACAAGTGGTGTTTTCTCCACTATGTAAGTCAGCACACAATATGCCATGCACTAACCAGTCACCTTGCTTCTTCAAACATTTCCCTTGGTGTCCCTTTTGAACAGGTCACTCATTGTTCTGTACGCATTACCCATCAATCTTGTGGCTCCGGCTTCTAGACAATGTTCAAAATTCTTGCAATCCTCATAGGGGGCATGAAATCCAAAGGAGTGTCTGTATTTTTAAGACAGCTCAAGCGGTCTATTCATACGGATTTCTTAAGCGCCTGGTTACCCTTGAAGGCTTACCCGCACTGAGAGACACCCAGGTAATCTGCAACTGAGAAAGCAGTTAAAAACGGGGAAGATTTTTCCTTTTTCCTAAAAGCTAATTCAGAGTTAGTCTGCCTTAGCTTAAGCTGCAGTCCATTCCAAAGTCTAGGAACTAGAAAGGCAAAAGATCAGCCACCACTCCTGGTTCTCCTCATCTTAGGTACTGTGAGAAATATTGATTGGAATGCAAGATTCTTGCATGAATGTATGAAGCGAGCAGATTTTGAATCATTTTCGTACCTCTATTATGCATTGCTTTGTAGGCCATACACAATACTTTAAAATGTATCCTCTTGGGAATAGGCAGCCAAAAGGAAGATGGCGGATTGACTCCGCCGTGAGGAGCAGACTCTCGAGAGGTCTCCTGAATGCTTCTCTCCCACGCTTATCGCTGAATTCTAACTGTGGTAAAAGAGAAGATACCACTCTCTACCTACTTATTCAGGAAGCATAACAAAGCAAAACTAAAAACGTTATATTCTTGCGATATTTACTTACCTTGGATGCTCCGGCGCGACACTTGGCTTAGCTCCTCTTCGGGAACACCCGGAGCTGCATTCATCAACGGACCGGTCAGCGGTGTTCTGTGCTCTACTGGCCCAGTCTGCCTTCAGCTTCACACGCCATGGCTCCTCCAAAGGTAACTGCTCTGTTTGGGGGGCGTTCGAACCGAAACTCCGCTACTGCTGCTGCGGTGAATTCTACAAGCTACCCGACTGGCGGCGCAAGCAAGAAGAACGTGCCTAGAGTTGGCAGACCGGTAATGAGGCTAATTCAGTCGGGGAAGGGAGCGGATTTCCTTCTCACTGCTCCAGAAGCTGTTAGGGCTGAGATGGGAATGGAGGCGGTACAGCATGGGCTTGGGGGGCCGCCTGATCTAGCTTCTGATTCAGAACCGGTATCCTCCTCAGAGAGTCTGGCTGTGTTACATCTTGAGGGTGCTTTGATGTCTCTACCCAGAGGGTATGCAACTTCCCCAGTTACTACAACCAGAGGTGAGTGATGCCGCTGTTGTCTCCATCGCCTCTGAAGGCTCTACCGGTATAAGCATAGCTGAAATAATATCACCGCCGGTGCAAGCACGCTCATGTACACAGCTGCGGGCGGATTTGATTTAAGCGACACAGTTGATAATAAGGGAACTCATCGATAGGTTCAGGACTTGAATTAACAACCTCTGAGACTGAAATTGAAATTGTTGAAACTACTGAGCAGGGGGCTGCACCTCTGCAATATATAGCTCTGACAGATTTACTCACTCCGGATGGTGTTAAACATTTAAATGAGTATTCAACGCAGCGAGTTACTAAAGCTGATATTCTATCTGCCTCCTCACCTGGAATGAATACAGATGATTCACCGGGTCAACTATCTGCAGATGCTGTTAATTTCTCATCCACTAAAAAGAAAAAACGCAACTTCAAAAATACTAAACAGGCTAGATCTCTTAGAAAGGCTCCTGAACCTATAAATGGGATACATCAGCAAGGCAACGTACCAGCATCAGTGAACTCAAAAGTAAAGTCCCAGGATAGCCCTCTACGTAAATGGGTGACTTCGAAGGGAGAAGTTAAGGCTATCATTTCGAGATTATCTGGTTCAGGGCAGCCCCATGCGCCTATCAGCGGTCAAAATACTTCTCCTTTTCAAGCAACAACGCAGCATCCATCAAAAGAAGCTATTTCTATTGGGGGCTCTCCCACTGCTAACCCGGTTGGTTCTATACAACCTACAAAGGAGGTCTCCATGCCGGCGAGTAGTGCTTTAGCAGTAAATACAGCTACAACTGTATTGGCGATGGCGCCAACATCAGAGCCAACGTCGGAGCCCTCGCTAAGCTCAATTTTGCAGGCACAGAGAGCACAAAGAACCGATGTGCAGGAGTACTATATACAGCTTAGGGCAGACAATGCCATGATTCAGCAGTCACTAACTACAGTAACTAGTAAGGTGGCTGTACTTACCAACGAGGTGATGGAACTGCAGCAACTACTGTCTGACAACAAGGATGCGATTTCACACTCTACTAATTTGGTCCGTGATCACGACAGTCAACTCACAGCTTTACAAGGGAAAAATCGAAGACTTGGAAAACCGGCAACGCCGGAATAACGAGAGTATTCGGGGTCCCGGAAGGTATAGAAGGCGCTGATCCATGGGCCTATACGGTTCAGTTATTTCAGAAGGCCTTCCCTGATCTTGCTGATTGGGATTGGGACTCTCAAATCCAACGTGCTCACAGGTTGCCGATTTTTCTCAATCAAACAGATCAGTCTAACTTACGCCGCCCACGGCCGATGCTCATCTATATAGGTAACTTTCTACTACGTCAGGCTATCGCTATTAAAGCCCGACCTACTACACCGGTCGTAGCTGAATCATGTTCTATTGTGGTCAGATCGGATCCATGTATGGCAACCATGGACAAAAGCTGGAGGATGAGACAGCTTATTGATTCTTGGAAGGCGCTTGGTGCCCTGGTCTACCTCCAAGAACTGGCCCGACTGAAAGTTATAAAGGATGGTCGTTCACAGATCTACCACTCGGACCAGGAGGCAAAGCTAGCCCTCAAGAATGCAGCAGAATTCTAAAGAATGACAGGAATAGACAATACTTATGGGCGTTTCTCTTTTTTTGTCATTCCATGTTTTTCTTTTCTTCTGGCATTTCTGACATTTGAGTGGTGCTTTTTTTTTCTTCTTCTTTCTACTTTTCTAAGATATCTTACTGGATTATTATGTCACTAAATATAGTAGGGAGACTCGAGGGTGCTGCTCCTCTAGGCTGTCTTAGATCGACAGCGGGTTAGTGGGGGTGATTCCTTTTCTTGAACACTGGGTGGGTGTTGGGTGGTTCCCGAGCTTAGGGTTGGGGCTGATTGTTTTGGGGTTCATCGGTGGAACACAGGAGTGTACTGGGGTTTTAAAGTACAGGGGGTACAGATCATATCAGATGTAAACAATTTGATAAATTGTGATGTTCAACGTCTTTATGTAGCAAGTCTATCTTTTCTAATGTTTGTATTTAGGACTTTTTTTTCTCTAAAGTTTTTAAGGGATAACGTCTTGGGAAAGACAAAAACCATGTATAGTCTGAATTATTACATGCCTTATAATGGGGAGAATCAGGTGTATTAGCTGGAATGTAGCTGGGCTGAATTCGCCATCTAAACGTCAGCTGGTTAGGGAAGAGCTTATGCTTTATAAACCTCATTTGGTAATCCGTGAAGAGACACATTTGGCCTACAAGGATAGAGGCTTGTTCAAACAGCCAGGCTTTGAAACAATTGTATGTACCTCACAGGGTGCTGCAATTAGAGGGGTAGCGGTTCTTAAGGATAAGGGGTTAGTCTGCAAAAAACTTAAAACTGCTTCCGACCCAGGTGGTAGGTGGGCCATGGCACAACTTGAAGTTCATAATAAAAAATGTCTTTTGCGCGGTGTATGGTCCGAACTCGGATGATCCTACTCTTTTCAACAAATTAATGTTAGATCTGTTTGACTGGCAAGGAGAAATAATTATTGTAGGGGACTTTAATTGCACTTTAAACTAGGACATTGATTCAACTAATAGGGCCGCTTTTCCGAGAATGCGGAGGGTTCGTCAGTCAATTTATGAATTAGCTCGAATTCATGGCTTGATAGACGTATGGCGGATGCTACATCGTACTCTGCCAGGTTATACATATTATTGTGCGCCCCATCGACATTATTCAAGAATAGATTTGGCTTTTGTTAGTAATAGTACTTTAGTAACTGCTCAAATAGAGGTCTGCCCACGGATAACCTCGGATCACAACCCTGTTTTAATAAGCTTTCAGGCAGCAGCTGAAGATAAGAACAAGCGATCCTTCTCGTTTACTAGATGCTTATTCACTGACCCAGAGTTTATAGCATGCACTCAACGGACTCTTACTGAGTTTTTGTGGTCCAATATTAATACTGTGTAGTGTCTTCCTTCCAAGTTTAGAATGCTGTCGCCATGATGTTCTGGCCACTGGCATTCTAGTTGGAATGTTGGTTTGAAAGGGGGACAGTTGCTGTAACTGGATGTTGGAGAGAGCTGGCTGCTGCGCAGCACCTGTATACTTCAATAAACATTATCCTGAATAAACTACGTGGAGTGGACCTACACACTACAAAATACGTGGCGACGACGGGAAACAGGTGTCTGCAGAACAAACCCACGAGAGGAAAAAGGCTTCATCAGCGAACCGGCGCATAGGAAGGATCCTGGCATCACGTTGTCTTCGTTGGTGCGGGGAAAAAAAAAAAAAAAAACGCCGGAGGTGAAGGCTTAGAGGTACTGTGTGGCGCTTTAGTTTATGCGAAAAAGTTAAAAGCGGCAGCGGAAGATAGAGGGCAGCGAGTTAAACCCTCGTCACAGCGCATCACAGCGTAACATTCAAGGTTAGCGTTTCAGCCTCAATCAGCTACGCCATCTTTGGCGTTTCACGCAACGTTGTAGCATACGTCGTGAACCACTGACCTGTTGGTTCGCGTACTACGTCGACGCCATCTTGGGGTTGGCGCTACTGCGGGCTTTCAAGGTATTCGTCGGAAGAATCGTTAAATACTGCGAGCGCATTGTAAACTCAGTGTGCGCCATCCTTTGTGGCAGCGAGTTTGTTTATACTCGGAAATGGGAGTGAAGATCACACGTGCTTGTTATCTGTGACACGCACATCTTTGCACATGTCCGGTATTTTTATTTTTTTCATTATTTTGTTTCTCGTAGTGTACAGTGAAGAGATCCTACTTGCTTGTGATCGGTGACACGCACACCATTTCAGATTCAAACTAGGTCATTACAACCATTCCTTTCAGGAACAGACCTACAGTTCAACTTTACGTGCTTGTGATCGGTGACACGCACACCATTTCAGATTCAGGGTACGTCTTTAAACTTTTCCCTTCAGCATCAGACCTACAGTTCAACTTTGAACACCTTTTCGCATTTGAAAATATTGTACTTCAAGGAGATTAGTACGGAAGGGAACTATACTTTTATCACAGTGATAAAACCAGGCGCACGATACATTAATATTTATATTCACAGTTAGGCGCACACAAAACAAACGGTATACATTCAGAGGTGAAATCTCCTTTTTGCTTCACGGTGATACGCACACCACTAATTGTGTGCTTATCTTGACAATTTTTAATTTTTGAACTATCTCTACAAGGTTGTACATTCAATATGCAGTCAGTTTCTCCACCCTCACCTTTTCTTGAGACGCCAGGTGAACCTCCCATCTCATGGAAAAAATGGTATGATGCTTTTATAACCTATATTGGTGCCATAGGTGGTTCACGCTACAGGGCTGATAGGAAAAAATGTCTCTTGCTTAATGTTTTAGGGTTCGAAGGGAGATCTATTTTTAAACATTTACCCCCTTTAATACGTGCTGCCGATGATGAGGAGATTGATGAATTTGTTGAGACAGTCAAGAAACTAGAATTACGATTTGATATTCAACCCAGTCTGGTCGTCGAGAGGCACAAATTCTTTAAGCGAGAACAGAGACATGGAGAAAAGGTGGAAGATTTCATTTCTGCACTGCGCATTTTGAGTGCAGAATGTCAGTTTGAGGGGTTTAGAGATCAACTGATAAGAGACCAGTATATTTGTAAGTGCACTGACAAGAGTATTCAACAGAAATTACTCTTTAGGCAATCCTACTCTAGAGGAAACCATTTGTGTCGCAAAGAGCATTGAACTTTCAAAGTTTTCCGTGAAGGAACTAGATGAGAAATCTTCATTCACCACCATGAAAGAAGAATCTGTCAATGTTGTAAGGTCCAAAGGTGTTAAAAATAACACATATATACCACCTGAAAATAAGTTTTTCAAACAAACTAATATTTGTTTTAAATGTGGCAATTTTCCTCATTTTAAATCAGGACGACCTTGTCCTGCTAAGAATGTCATCTGTAGAACATGTGGGAGACTGGGACATTTCGCAAAAGTCTGTCAGAATGGGAGGCGGGGTTTTTCTTTTCACCAAGATGCTAAACAGGTCTCTAGCACATCTTCGTCTGTTGCGAATGTTTCTATGTCCGAATCTAAGCATGATGATTTAAACAACATACAAGATGACTTAAGGGACATGGTTGTGGTAGTCGGAGATATGAACAATGGAAAAAACGAATGCACTGAGTGTGTGAAATTGGTAGTAAGAAAGTTTGTTTGCTAGTTGATTCGGGTGCGAGAATAACCATGCTAACACAAGAAAGGTTCAAAGAGGTTTGGGGGTCTCGTCTTTTACAACCTCCTGATAGATCTCCTGTTTCTTACGAAGGGAGGACCATTGAATTGGCAGGGTATTTCGAGGACACACTAGAATTTAGGGGACGGAAGATTTTTGGTAAAGTCTATGTAGCTATCAAGGGTTTAAACATCCTTGGATGGTTCCATCAGGGACTTTTCAAGATGGTACTTAGACCAGGCACAAGGGACCAAGTTTCGATTCTTCGTTCGGATGATTTTATTGACATATTGAGCGAACGATTTCCCTCTGTTTTTGGTGATGGTCTTGGACAAGTCAAAGGATTCACCCATGTTATCAAGGTCAAAGACAACGCTATACATGTCAAGCATAGGCTTAGAAACGTTCCATTCAGTGTTAGGGATCAGTTGGAACAGGAACTCAATGGGCTTTGTAAGAAAGGAATCATCGAACCGATAGAATCATCTCTTTGGCCATCTCCTATGGTCGTTGCTAAAAAAAAAAAAAAAAAAATGGTGAGCTTCGTGTTTGCATAGACTTACGCAGTCTTAATAAAAAAATTTGGATTGATTCGCATCCCCTCCCAAAGATTACAGACATGCTATCCTTGATCAATGGTTCCAAGTGGTTTAGCAAATTGGATTTGGCATCAGCTTATCACCAAGTGGTTCTCGACCCATCATCTAGGCATCTTACTGCTTTCGTTTCCCCTATTGGGTCTTTCCAATACTGCCGCATGCCATTTGGGTTGGCCTCTGCGGCAGCAGTTTTTCAGAGGATTATGTCAAATTTGCTTAAAAATATTAAAGGTGTGGTTGTTTTCCAAGACGATGTACTAGCTCACGGTGAGACGTGCGAATCACATGATGATACCATGTTTTGTGTGTTGGAGGTTTTGCGTGATGCTGGTGTAGTTTTAAAAAAAGAGAAATGTGTTTTCAGAGTACAGAAGGTGGAGTATTTAGGACATGTCCTTTCTGAAGAGGGTGTTGAACCAAGACCTGGTCTTGTTAAAGCCATAGTAGATTGTCCTGCTCCCAAGGACAAGGTAGGTCTCAAGTCATTTATCGGTCTGTGTGAGTTTTACTCACGATTTATACCAGACTACGCTTCCAGAGTTCAACCCCTGTCCAATATGCTCAAGAAAAGTGTTGTTTTCTTGTGGGATAATCATTGTAAAGAAGCTTTTGAGTGTATAAAGCATCAGCTAGTTAGTCCCAAGATACTCAAACCTTTTGACCCAAATGTTACGTGCACCATCACTGTGGATGCTAGCGGTTTGGGATTGGGTGCCGTCCTCACTCAAAATATCAATGGACATGAGAATACTTTAGGCTATGCCTCTAGGGTACTACGAGGTTCGGAATTTAATTTTGCTGTTATTGAGAGGGAGTTGTTAGCGTGTTGTTGGGCTATAAGAAAATTTAGTCCGTACATTTGGGGAAAACACTTCAAATTACGTACGGATCACAGTCCACTAATTTCTATTCTTTCTGGCGATAGGCTTAAAGAACATACCCCTAGGATTGCACGATTGTCAACTAAACTGTTACAATATGATTTTGAAGTCACTTACATTCCTGGAAACAAGAATGTGAGGGCGGACTATTTTTCTAGGCACCCCGTTGAGTGTGATAATGAGATTGACGATGATGATGATGATTGTTTTGTTGCTTCTCTTCTGCTGGAGGACATGTGTGCTATTAGTGAGACAGAGTGGAGAGATTTACTATCCAAAGATGTTTTACTTGGTGAAGTTATTAACTGTGTGAAAAATGGTTGGCCAAGAGAGAAAAATGCTCATCTTTCTCTACAGACGTTTGTTAAAGTCTCTCCGGAACTTTCTGTCGAGGATGGTCTCCTTGTACGCGGTGATAGACTGATTCCACCTGATGTACTAAGAGCTAGGTTGATCCTGGGCGCACATGAAGGTCATTTGGGAAAAACTTTTACCAAGAGAAGATTACGTGAACACTTTTGGTGGCCACAAATGGACAAGGATGTCGACATGTTTGTTGGGGAGTGTGTTGTTTGTTCTAATTCTGAGAAGAATTTGAAAGTTCGTACACCACCTCTTCAACCCATTGAGCTACCTAATAGGCCTTGGGAAAAGATTGTGATTGATTTAGTTGGGCCATTCAATATGCTCCCTGTTAACTCCAGATTTGCGATTGTGGCCATAGATTATTATTCAAAATGGCCAGAAATACGTTTTATTAATTAACCAAATTCAAGTAATGTTATTGACTTCTTTAAAGATCTTTTTTGCGAGAAGGGTTTCCATCTACAATTGTAAGTGACAATGGGGTACAATTTGTTAGCCACGAATTTGGTTCATTTTTACGCCAGGGTGGTATCACACATGCAAAAAGTGCGCTTTATCACCCACAGACCAATGGTTTGGTCGAGCGTATGAATAGAGTACTTAACAACTGTGTCCAATGGGCTTTGGCTGGAAGGTGCAATGTACAGAATGCTGTGAGATCCATGTTATGGTTCTATCGCACCACGCCGCACTCGACTACTAAGGTGTCCCCTTACGAACTATTACGTGGGAGGAAAACTTGCTCGAAAGTTTGTCCAGGATGGATGTCCAGATGGGTGAAAATGGACTCTGTGTGTGATGTAGATGAGTTTGTGAGATGCAATGTGTCTCAAGCCCAATCCCGCCAGAAACTGTATTTTGACTCCAGGAAAAGATCTGCCTCGCAACCATTTGTTGTTGGTGACATTGTACGCATAAAGATTCCTGTCCATTGTAAAAAAGGGAATTCAAAATATTCTGAACCTTTCACTGTCGACAAAGTATGTGGAAATGCTGTAAGAGTTAATTTAAAGAATTGGTGGAATGTTTCCAGAGTTGTAAAGGTCTCTGGGTGTATCAATCAAAATCCTCCATGTAGTCGAAATGATGTTTCATCTTCTTCTTTTGTGGGTTTACGCAGAAGTTGCCGTCAACGCTTTGTTCCTGCTAAGTATCGTTAGAATTTTTAGTATTCTTTCTTCTTTTTCTTTCTCTTTTCTCCTTTCTTCCTTATTTTAAGGTTTATGAGGAGGAGGATAATGTAGTGTCTTCCTTCCAAGTTTAGAATGCTGTCGCCATGATGTTCTGGCCACTGGCATTCTAGTTGGAATGTTGGTTTGAAAGGGGGACAGTTGCTGTAACTGGACGTTGGAGAGAGCTGGCTGCTGCGCAGCACCTGTATACTTCAATAAACATTATCCTGAATAAACTACGTGGAGTGGACCTACACACTACATACTGCTTCTCCTTTCATTGTATGGGACACAATGAAAGCTTATATACGCGGTACTACTCAACAGTATATTTATCACATAAATAAAACTCAACAGAATAATCTGAAATTAAGTTGTGATACATTAAAACGATTAGAAATCATGCATGCGGAGGAACTCAAGGCTAGCGGCCCAAACAGAGATCTAATATATGCTTCTTTAATTGACACGCGCTTACTTCTAAGCAGGAAGCTTAAGGAAAAGATAGCCGCTGCTTTTAACAAAAAACGATCTCATCAATATGAATATGGGGAACAGGTTGGGAGGATTTTGTCATACCAGATTAAGGATAAAAAATCTAAAACACGGATAGATACGATAAAAGGTAGAGATGGCGGGTTACATACATCCCCCAATTCAATTTTAGAACAATTTACTCAATTTTATATGGAGCTCTACACCCTCCCCGGTAACATAGATAAAAATGCACTAGACAGATACTTACAACTTGGGGAACCCTTATCTCTGAGTCTAGAAGCAGCGGACTGCCTGCAACAAGATATTACTGATGAAGAAATAACATCTGCCATAGCCGCGCTGCCTTCCGGCAAGGCTGCTGGGGACGACACTCTGCCAATAGAATTTTATAAAACCTTTAAAAATTCTATTCTTCCGTTACTTCATGATGTTATACATCAGATAGGGGGAAGGCGTGGAAGCCCCCCCCCCCCACCCCCCCAAGTCCTGGGACATGACGAACATTGTTTCTTTCCTTAAAATGGGGAAATCTGCGGAAGACTGTGGGTCTTACCGCCCAATATCCCTCATTAATTCAGACGCTAAAAAATTTTGCCAAAATATTTACTAACCGGTTAGCGCCTTCCATGCTGGACCTTGTATCTGATCAACAGCATGGGTTCATAATGGGTTTAGATACTACCGCTCACATTAATACAGCTATAACAGAGTCTGATATTGCTAATAAAACATCTAGTAATTTAGGGATGGTCCTCTTAGATGCTGAAAAAGCATTTGACCGAGTCGTGTGGGATGCACTATGGGCAACACTGATTAACAATGGGCTACCAAGCCGCTTTTTGAAGTGGATTTGTGCGCTATATATTAATCCACAGGCTAGGCTTCTATATACCAACTTGCATTCGGCTCCTTTTCCGATAGGTCGGGGTACCCGGCAGGGGTGCCCACTCTCCCCCCTGCTGTTTGCTTTATATATAGAGCCATTCGTTAATGCACTAAATCGGAATACTCGCATTAATTTATTTAGCAATGGGATGTGTCAACTTAAGGCTATTGCATATGCCGATGATATTGAGGTATTTACATCTGACACAGTATTAGCACTGAGTGCAATTGAGAAAGAAGCAAAAACCTTTGGTCACTATTCAGGTTACAAACTTAATTCCCATAAAACTCAAATTCTTCATAACTTGGATTTGTCTACCCCTCTAATTGGAGGCTGTGCTGTTGCAACTTACTTGGGGGTCGGGATTTCTGCTAGCATTGAACAAATCTGGAGACTTAATTATGAACCATTACACCAATCGGTTACACAAAAATTGAAGAACTGGAATAAGCTCCCAATAACTATTATCGGTTGGACTAATATAATAAAGATGACAATTCTACCTAAGTTTCTATATTTGTTCCGAGCTATCCCGATACGTGTCCCCAACTACTATTTTCAAAAATTGGAGGGTGCCATCAGTAGTTTTATTTGGGGCTATAAGCAAGCACGCTGAGCGATCCGCTCTCTTAAACTTCCCTATAAGCAGGGTGGATTACAACTTCCTGATTTTAAACTATATTTTTGGGCAGCACTTACAGGGCGTTTGCAAAGCTTACTAACTGATAAACAACCATATTTTGGCCTCTCACTGGCACTGGGCACAGACAGCAAAATGTTTTTGTATAGGATTAATGATCCTAAATATTACAAAAGGGTCCGTTTTAAGACCATTAGCGGTATGGTTTGCATATGGCACGAAATTCTCGATTACTGCTCACTTACTTTCAAAGATCTCACACAGCATGATTACTTTAAACTATGGAATAATCCAATCCTCCCAAGCATATTTCATGATCCTACTGCTTGTAGATGGGCAAGGTGTGGTATTGAACGGCTTGGCCAGCTTTACGACACCAATGGTTTTCACACTTTTGTATCATTACAATCTACTTTTGATCTCCCACAACAATCTTTTTTTAAATATTTGCAAATTAGAGATTATTTCTTAAAACAACGAGTGCTGCTCCCTAACTCATGAAATATTGACATACTTTTTAAATCTTTCGCTTAAAGCTAGAATTAGTTGAATATATCTCCAACTCTGCTGTTTCAGGGGCGATGACACCTGCCGGCTGGCCTCCAAATGGAGTCAGACGTTGGATACTATTACGGATGCTTCTGAGATAGTCTCTGCTCTGGACACTTTAGATAGTTCTATTCATTCTATAAGTTTAAAGCTACAACAATTTAGAACTATTTGTATGCTCTATTACACCCCTGAAAGGATTAGTAAACGGCAACATAAAGCACAGCGGTTTGTGGGAGATGGCGCAGATAGATCACGCTGTCCCAAATGTAATCTCATGGCAGCTAATATTCTTCATATGTTTTGCACCTGTCCTATGCGGTCTGATTTTTGGGAGAAAGTTACACTATATATTGCTCAATGTTTGGGTTCGGATTTTTCGCTTACTAACAAAGAGATCATGCTAGGATTTAAGGAGAGTGAGAATCGTGCAATGAGAAGTTTCTTATCCATTGCACTAGTTGCTGCCCGCCTTTGTATTGCCAGAGTATGGATTATGCCTAATCCGCCTATTTTCTTTGAATGGTTGGCTCTCATGAAAGATATATATGAGAGGGAGCGAGCATTGGCCAAGACTAGAGCTATACGCTCATTGCAAAAATTTAACTGCATATGGAAATTTCTTTTGTGATTTGTGTGATTCCCTAGACACATATAGTTACTCTTAATTCTTTTTCTCGTTTGATATGATTATTTGCTATATATGCATGTAACTAACTGTTATTCACTTTTTTTGATCACTTATTTTGTGTTTATGTACCCTCTGTATTCAATAAATGTAAAAATTACAACAACAAAAAAATTTTTTAAAAGGGGAATAGGCAGGCTTACCCAGGCATTGTTAAAAGAGTGGAGCCTAGGAATTTTCAGAAGAATTTGTGCTGTGACATTTTGAGTAACAAAGTCTTTATTAGGGCTTTGGGGTACCCAAATACAAAGAGTTTGCGTAGTCAAGTCTAGACATAACAAGGCCTTGTATTACCCATCTACGAGAGGTCGCTGGTAGCCATCTATGCAGCTTTCTTAAAGCTCTTAATATGCCAAAGCAGGTAGAAGCCAGTTTTTTAGCTTGAGCCGCCACTGTCATTTTTCTGTCAATCCATACGCCAAGGCTTTTGACTTCAGATTTTGGAGTGGGGTGATTACCAAGAGAATCAGGCCAGTTCATTTCAATCCATCTCGAGGGGTTGTTCCCTACCACCAACACCTCGTTTTTACCCCGCTAAGCTTAAGGCTGCTTCCTGACATCCACTCCACGACAAGTTGTATGGTAAGCATTAAGAGGGTTTGAGGTGTTAATAGTTTGGTGGGAGAGAGCAGTAACAATATGAGTGTCATCTGCATACGATAGATGCACTAGTGAAAACATAATTTATGATTTCTGCCAATTCGGTGACATACAGATTGAACAGCGTAGAACTGAGTGAGGACCCCTGAGGGACCCCCACACTTAAACGAGAAGGTGTTGAACAAAGTGGTCCCTTCACAAACTTGGAAATTCTGTTGGACAGAACGAACTTAGCCCTTTAAGAGCAGATCCAGATATTCTGGTTTGTTTTAGCCTAGAGATCAATACCGGATATGAAACGGTATCAACTGCCGCACCGAGATCCAACAGGATCAGCGCAGCAGTTCCACTCTGATCTAAGATGGCCTTCAATCCTTCTGTTGCCGCAATAAGAGCAGTTTTGGTACTACTGCCTGCCCGAAAGCCACTCAGTGACTGATTGCAAAACATTATTGGTTTCAAAATAATATTAAGACAAACTTTTATTAACATTTTTCCACAACTTTACTAATTCCCAGCAAGAGACTTATTGGTAGATAATTCTCACATTTTTCCGGATCAGCCGATTGTTTTTCATTAGCGGCCTTATAGTGGCGTATTTCCATTTTTCTGGTACCGCTCCTAGGCTGCGTGAACAATTGAACATATCAGTCAGTGAAGATATTACTACTTTTCCTTCTTTTAGCAAAATATCAAGGGGTGCAGGATCCAAAAGAGAACCTGATTTTAGAGATTCCAGAATGTTTAGAGTCTCTTCTTGAGTAATCTCTGGAAATTAACTCCATTTTCCCTGTAGGGTGATCAAGGTCCTATTCGAGATGCTGTCGTTACTTAACGAAAGGAGGATACTTATTTACTTTTATTTTTTTTTTAACTGAGAAATTAGCCAGCATATTGCATCTTATTTCTGATGGATGTAGGTCAGTTATCTTTGTTGCTGGTTTCATTAGGCTATTTACCACATTGAATAATCCCTTAGAGGAATTGGCTGCATTATTTATTTTGAGGGCAAAAAAGTCCACTCTCACCTTCCTAATGGCATGGTGGTAATTTTGTATTGCTATTTTATAGTTCATCTTTTCCGTTATGTTATAGTTTTATCTCCATGTGCTGTTTTTTAGCTAACTTTTTTTTATTCTTGAAGTTCTGGAGAGAACCATGGTGCCTTCACTCCTTTCCTAGGACCCGCACCCTGTCGGAGAGGAGCTAGTGCATCTGCAGTGTTTCTAGTCCATTCCTGAAAGCTATTATATATGTCATCTATGTCGCCGGACATATCAGGGATGGTATTAGTTAGAAGATTTTGACAGGCATTTATATTCAGTTTAGCCCAGTTTCGTTTTGGGTTATTGTTATTAAAAATACTTATTATTTTTAGGGGTTCGTATTTTGAATGGTATTATTTTATGGTCAGACCAAGTAATCTCATAAGGATCTCCTGTATTTAATTTATCCATGTGTCAAAATATGGGATCAAGTAGGTGGCCAAGTTTGTGGGTAAGGGCTTTAACTCCTTGGGTTAGTTGAATTGCTGCTAAATCCATTAAACAATTGTTCAAGATCTCACAGCCAGTGTTATCTAAGTGGAGGTTTAGGTCTCCAAGCACTGAACAATTGGCAGTTATGGAACTATTTGTGGCCACTATATCAGGAAGAGCCTGTATAAATTGAGTAGCGGGACCAGGGGGATGCTATATCAAAAGCCCCGACAAGGTGCAAGTAGGGTAAAGCTCCAGAGCGAAAGATGCACATTCACTATCTGGCAGCGTTACTGGCTCAAACTTCATCATTAGCTCCTCTTTATAAATGATTGCTATTCCACCTCCCCTTTTTCCTTCACGGTCATACCGAACAACGGCATATGCCGGAAAAGGGTCATAGCAATGTCAAGCATTGATTCCTCTTGGAGCCACGTTTCAGTTAAAAATAATGCTACCGGTTTTTTCTTCTTCCAAAAAGATAAGTATATCTGAACTATGATTAGGTAAAGACATGCAACTCAATAAATATAACTGTCTGTCTGGACTATTAAAATCTAATTTTACAATTTTGTTACTGGACATTAAACTTTATATTGCGTAAATCCAATTTGCATATCTTATAAAATAAACTATTACTACAACAGGGATTATGGTATGGTTACAACGTTCACCTCCATTGTTATTCAGTAGGCATAGTTACGATGACGGATACCTTCTTTTGTCTGCATCGACCGAACGGTGGTCCTGGCCCCTGCCAGGTGCAGATGGGCTCGCATTTGGCACGTCACTGGCGTGTCCGCGCCCTACTCCACATTAAATACCGGGCCGGCATGCAAACAACTGGTGCTCTAACCAAAATGGCAGCTGTTTACGTCCCTAAGGTGAGGCACTGAACACGGCCAACACAAGGGAATCTAATGGTCCACGCAGAGACTCTACAACGGGAGATTAAAGCAGCTAAAATGCAACACGTGGACCAAAGGTAAAAATTGTTTAAAAGTTTTAAAAAGCCAAATATGTAAGCTTCAATCCAGGCGCTGGATTCAGTTGAAGACCGGGAATAATAAAGTGCAAAATAGCAGCTTGAAAGCAAAGAGGTAGCAGCAGCAAAATACCTTGTCTGATCCCATAATTGTGCCACTGGGGCACATAACATCAAACTGTGGGGTAGACAAGAACAAAACGAAAGACAAGAACGGCCACTGGAATATATATTAACATCTAGAAAGAACTATCATATCTAAGTATTAGTGCAGAAGCTGTTGAATGCGTGTAAATGAATCTGCCACGAGAGGCTGGCTCCTTGAATCTTTGAGGAAGGTGTTGGTTGTAGTGGTCCCAATCCAGAGAAGAATACAGATTACTTCAAGTGGTATAGGCCCATGCTACTGGTAGACACAAAAAATGTCAGTGGAAAAATATCTAGTAGACTCAAAATACACAGTATTATACGCACCTTGAAACAACAAGCACAGGTTAAATATTTTTTGGTCAATAGGTCTGAGAGGGATATATGCGATGGCCTCACTAGACAGAGACGGCCTTTAAGACAGTGGGGTGGAACTTAATGTTACAGGGGCTTGAAAGTTCAGCCTTGGTCTGCACTTTTATGCATTGAATCAGATTTTTATAACCAAAGCCTTTGGCACAAGTTAGGATGGGGAAAATAATATCAGATAGATGGACACTAGAGAGACATGCTTCAAGTGTGTCACTTGCCATGTTGACAGTCTGACATGGTGATGGAACCCGTGGCTGGCATTTTAAGCTATCAAAAAGGAGAGATGGGGAATTGCTACAGGGACCAAGGTGCACATTACCCCATAATATGCTGACTATGTTGCTGAAGTGCCACGGACTGACAAATGGGGACTCCCTATCCACCCAAATTGCAAGTGCTCTGGTTCTCAGAGGAGGAGTGGGGGGGTATTAAAAAAAATATCACTTCCATTTTTGACCAAGTTAACATTATTTTGTGCTTAAATATGCTTCCAGGAGGAAGTCTACCCCTACTCCTTGGTGTCCAAATAAAGTACAAATTGGAAGTGTAAGTGTCCTTTTGAGAGCCTGAAGAATTGCATGCATGTCCTGGGCGTTTAAGAATCTAGAGATAATGGCATGCGGGAGCATGCCTGGTTTAATGAGGGCGCATAAATGGGCTTGGTCAATAGCCAACATCATGGAGTGGGACTTACGTAGCAAGGTTTTCAGGTATCATTAATCATCTCAAGAACAACAACTGATTGGCTGGAGCGCCAATCTAGGTCTTAATTTAGCTCTTCCAAATATCAAGCAGTCTCGTGCAATTTGATGGTTGTGGTCCTCATCTCATGCATTTTCTAGGTTACTCTTTCAATCTCCACTTCATTTCTCTGGACTGTTTCTGCACCATTTATCAGATCAGTACAAATAAGAGCGAGCTTGCGTTTTTTTGTTGTTTTTTTTTTAAAGGGCAGAGCGTTATTTGGACATTGCTTTCAGTAGGTCAGCTGACACCAGGGATTTCTGTACCCAGACACCCGTTAGCAGTCTGTAGTGCTACAGTATTTTCAAATGATCTGGAGGCACATTACAGAACTGTGTTGGCCTGTTTGGGCCAGCTCACCTTGTCTTTCACCACTGATGAGGTGTCTGCGCAGGCAATGCAAAGTGTAGCTCTTTGCATCCTCAGACTAAACAGCATAGGACAGTAGATTATCCCCACTCAATTAGGGGTGGAGAGGGAGGCGTGCATGGGATTGACACAAACAGAAACCAGACCGGCTCTGCAGAGTTAAGACAAGAATTCAGATGCTTTTGGGCCCCATCCCCAACTCCTGTACCATAGTATGGTTCCCCCAATCTCCATGGCTCAGCATAGGCACAGCTGAACTCAGCTGCCATAACGCACAGAATGCACCTGCCTTAAACTTCAATGTCACCGGTATTTATAATTCAATTATAAAAAGGGGGGGCCATGCAGCCCCCCTCCCCGGTCCTTAATAGGCCCTGGGGACCTCATCCCCCGAGGTAGAATTTCTTGGAAATGGGGAAAGGCCGTGCCACCCCCCTATATTAATAGTTAATTACCAGGTCCCGGATGTTCGGTGGGGCCCCTCTGTAAGCCTGGCTACCCCTTCTTTTTGAGCATTCCTCTTAAATTAATCTACCAGAAAGCAACTGGTGTGAATGGGTGTAATGGTTTGCTTGAGCGCATAAAATGAATTGTAATAACACTGGACTAACCACTCTCCTTGGATTCCAGAGCAGCGTGCTGCTCGTCATAAAATGCTTCAACACTTCGTCGTGGATAGTAAGCGCTATATAATTTTACTTTTGCTGCTGGTTTAGAGACGGCTGAGTTTAACATGAATATTTTCTTGCGATGCTTTGTCCATGTCAAAGCAACTCACCATATGTGCACTTCACAGTCATGATCTAAGTCTACTATGGGTCACTAGACTCTCAACCACATAGGGCTGCACATTGCCAAATCTGTGTGAAAGGTAAAAGGCAGGTTAATTAAGGAGGATATCTGGCAAGGTGTGAAAGTTGTACATCACCAGCTGCTCCACGAAAATTGCAATATGCACAAAGGAATAAATCCTGAGGAAGTGTGCACCTTCCAAATCCATGTAGGGAAGAAGTTAGGCAGAATGTCCATCTCTTACCCAGCAGGGTAACGATAAAGAAGAGACTAGGAACATCTGCAGAACAAGAGCACTCAAACTTAAAAGGACTCCCAGGCCATCTACAGCTGGACCACTAGTGCCTCAGTAGAAGTGAGATTAATAGTCTGGCAGAGGTTCTTTGTCTAATCTATGGCCCTACTCGCAGCTGGGAAAGCACTAGGGCAATTAGCTCATTGCTGCATAGGGGTGCCAAAAGACCCGGACCTGTAACCCCCACCCTTAAGAAAAATCCCATTAAGTTGCACTGGTTTTAAACACCATTTCTCTTGGGGAAGGAGAAGGCAAAAAAGCACCAGTTGTCATGGTCAAAATTAAAATTACTCTTAAACTACTTCCAAGGCTTGAACCAACTTGCAGCAAGACAGAGGCCTTTCTTTATTACCCAAGATGCAGCAAACCTGCACTAGTTAACAATCACTTCAAGCATCCACAGTGACACAAGGTTTCAGTGGCAGTCCAGCCAAATGGTTCTCAGTGCATCACACCTGAAAGTGCTTTGTGCCTGTTAAAAATCTGGTTTAAACCAACTGGCAATCGACCTTTTGATCTTAATTCATAACTAATACCAGTCTACAGCATACCTGATTGGCTCTGCCGAATAAGTTTCCCTTTGGTGGAAAAAAAAAAAATTTGAAACAAAATTAACGGCGCCCTTTGCAGTAATGATCGACAAATGTATTGATTATCCCAATTGTGACCCCAGGAAGCGCAGCTACTAGAGTGTAAAATAAAATATATATACATACACACACAAGAGGTTTTCAAGCACGAAATCATCCACAGCACCACTTGCTTGTACATATTTTCATGTTCTCGGTTTATAAGTTTAACTTCACAGCAAGAGCACCCGACACCGCGCACATTGTATCACTAGGATAGTATCCAGCGTATTAAAAAAACAAAAAAAACACCAACCACACCAGTTTGTCAATATCTTTATTTTTGCTAACCATCTGATTTACTTTAACGGTCATTACGACTGCCCATTGGTTCATTCATTGTAAACATTCAATTTAGGATTTTGAAGTAGTTGATGGATTTCAGAAGACCCACTGCATTTGAGAGAAGAGTCGTGGAAAAATCTAGTCTAAAAAGGCATGAGGATGGATATATATATATATATATATATCTCTATCTATATCTATCATGGTGATTTATCTGTGTACCAATTCTATTCTTCTTGCACACTGCTTGGGAACCTTAACTAAATTCCAAACCCAGCGAAATGGACAGAGTTTGGAGTAACTTATCAGGGGGGGGGGGGACATGTCCAGTGACATGCAGGCAGTTTTCACTTTTGACATCGGTTCATGTCCTATTGAGGTTTACAATGATTGCTACATGTTTTGCAGAAATTCCCAAGCCCCTTCAAGTGGTCTTGGACGCCCCTGCTTTACTGCCCAGAAATGTGTGCCAGGCAGTAGAAATGCACTGTGACCTTCAGTGACTTAGCAGGGGAATGTAAACTGTAGTTTTCCTCGAAGGTACACCAGGCACGGTATTGAAGGATTGTGATCATTTCCCGTACAGTTCCAAGAATTAAAATTTTACCTGGCATGGAAACTTACCTCAAAACGCCAGAACACTTCTGAACTTATCATTGATTTTCAATGTGCTAGGTTCTTCGTGATTTGTACATTCATCTTCCATTTAGGAGTACGTCATTCTTTTTGAAGAAGTATCACTGATTGGAAACTGACGTTTCTCTATGCCATAGTTGTGCCACACTGTGCATAGGCGTAAAGTGATGTCTTCTAAAGCAAGACTGGCTTCTCTTTATAGGAGGAGTCAAACTCCTTTATTCGGAGCCCCTCGCGCAGGTGGTGGTCAACAATAAGAAATCTGAACCCTTTAGGCTTGGTCATGGGACCCGTCAGGGTTGTCCACTATCCCCCCTACTTTTTGCCCTCTCCCTGGAGCCATTGGCAGAATGGATCTGGAAAGATCCAGTTGTGCGAGGGCTGCGCAGGTCAAAAGGCTGGGAGGACCGCATTTCGTTGTATGCGGACGACATCCTCCTATACTTAGCCTCCCCCCAAAAGTCACTCAACAGAGTGCTAGATATACTTACAGTCTTTGGCAGATTCTCAGGGTACTCGATCAACTGGGATAAATCCCTTATGCATGTCCTCAGTGGGGGATCCCCCCCCCCCCAAGGATTGCCCAATACAAATAACGAAGATAGGTTTTAAATACCTGGGGATATTCGTTACCACAGATCCCAAACGTCGTTACGACTGCAGTCTGCTCCCCCCATTACAGAGACTGAGGCGTGATTTGCCAGTTGGAAGGGGTTCCCGCTCTCGTTGTTGGGGAGGGCAGCCCTCTTTAAGATGATGGCGTTGCCACGTTTCCTCTATGCTCTGCAGAACTCCCCCGACATGGTCCCAACCAGATACTTTAAGGAGATCGAGGGCCTGCAGCGACAACTACTGTGGGATGGGAGGCCCCGTATAGCATTGAGCAAACTGGTTTTAACCTGGTACGGTGGAGGGATAGGTCTCCCGGACCGTAAAAAATATTATTGGGCTGCTCATCTAGCCGCCATAAATCAATGCACCTATTGTAGACCTGATGATCTGGGATATACCATGGATAGATGGCTATTACCTGGGGGAAGCTACAATAGGGCCATATACTCTAATCCCAAGAAATTCCACCTAACAGGGGCGACGAAACACTCAGTCCAAGTCTGGCGTGCAGCGACTAGAAGTCTGGGGTGGGAGCAGAAACGTACACTGGCAACTCCACTGTGGGACACGGAGCAGTTGGGAACTCTGAGGACCTCGAAGGGGTTTGACAACTGGGACCTGATTGGGATCTCGAGGATTGGAGACCTTATCGTTTGGGGCACTGCAGCGGGAGTACGAGCTGAGCGACTCAGAGTACTTCAGGTACCTGCAGATTCGACACGCGCTGATGACGCATTTAGAGAAGGCCGCCTCCCCCCTCTCTCTCCCCCCCGAGGCCTCACCCTTAGAAGACAGGCTGTTAGACGGATATCTGCCTAAGAAAGCGATCTCCCTGACTTATAAGAAGTTGATGAACAACACCTTAGACCCCCTAACGCAGACAAGGGAGAATTGGGTGAGAGATGGGCTAGAGTTGGACGATGAGGAATGGCGGGAGGCGGCAATTTCTGCTAGACTGCGTCTCGTCCAGCTCAAAATACTTCATAGGGTATACGTTACAGGGCCCAGTTTGGTTCGCATGGGAAGGGCAGAGAGGGGAGAGTGTAGAAGGAATTGTAACCAAATGGGCACCTTCATGCATATAATATGGGAGTGTGAGCATGTCCAGAGGTACTGGCGGAAAGTACATGACGTCATGAGTGAAGTGCTTGCGGTGGATATCTCTCCTGAAGCTAAAAGGTGCCTCCTGAACGTATGGGACCCAACTGATTTAACTAATAAAGATAAACTATGGTCTACCCTGGGCCTCATGGTAGCAAAACTAAATATTGTGCAGTTGTGGGGGGCGGCGTCACCGCCCACAATAGTGAAGTGGAAAACAGACATGGACTGATGCATGTTTAGGGAAAAAAACTGTATACACAGCACGGGGTTGCCCACAAAAATGGTCAGCTGTTTGGAATAAATGGAATGTATACCGAGGAAGTATATGTAGCCCCCCTATCGTTCCCTCAATCGAAGATTCTCTCATATCTTAAATGTGTTGCCTCCATATGCTAGACCTATTACCAATTGTCATGTCCAGAACTGTGAACGCAAATTTGTCTCGATTCCTCTCAAATATCTCTGTATTGTCGACTCTTAAATGTTTAATAAAAAGAAACGTTAAAAAAAAAAAAAAAAAAAAAAAGACTGGCTGCTCAATCCTTGCATTGAAAAATCAAGTACAGCAAGAGAGCAGAGCAGCCCTGGCAAAAAAGCTCAAACTAGCCCGCTCCCTTAGTCTCACTCTTTCCAATCAATCTATTCCCGGTCACCCTCATTACTTACTTTCTTCCTCCTCCCTCACTTTCTCTCTTGAAGCCTCCTTATGTCTACTGCACTTAATCAACCTCGTGGAACTAGGAAAAGTGACAGGGGCAGCAGGAGCGGCCCTAGTTTTTCAAGAGCGGCCTCCAAAGCCCCCAACCCAGGAAATGCCCGGTGGATTAAAAGGCCTCTCTAATCCTGCCTTGCATAACTGGGCACTACTACATTTTGTGATAAATGACACAACCAATCAAGGACAGGGTCTAGTGATCATTATTTGCTCTAGGACCTGCCGAAAGTACATCACAGAGCAAAATAAAGTAAATGCTAACAGCAGTAAGCTCTACAGATCACCATTATGTATAAAATATAAGTGCATTATATGCCATTATGATATGGCTCATAACCATGAAAAACTGAAATATTCAGTATTTCTGTTCACAGGCAATTAAAAAATTAGATTGTGTGAACACCTCTATTATTGTACAAACCCTCTTACCCCACTGGTGTTGGATCTCAACAGAAAACTGCACACACTAGTAAAAGTATCTTCTAAACACCAAAGAAGTGTTTTCCTTTCTTGTTCATAAACCTTTAAATCTACACCGCAGATTTTCGGGACTTTAAAAGTATTTGCTAGGCGAGACTGCGCTGGTGGTGCACTAATGGGAGGTCGTGCTTTGCTTAGATGGTGCTGTGGTTAAGGTGGTGCAGAGTTGGTGCTGCACTAGTGATGGTGCACTGATGAGGAGGTGGTTCTGTGCAGATGGTGCTGTGGTTGTGCTCTGGTAATGCCGAGTGATAATGAAGTGCTGCTGAGGTGGTGCCAAGTGATTCTTAGGTGATGGTGCAGCACTGGTGCTGAGTGATGCGGAGGTGATGTTGAGCTGATGCGGAGGTTCACCTTGAAATACATTAGTTCAGAGTGTACTCTGTAAACAAATCTTACATCTGGTTCAATGTATTATAATATTGTTCCATCTATAACAACACAGGGTGCATACAGGGGCAACAGGACAACTGACTTCTCTCAGGGGCTGCTAAGAACGTAATAGTCATGGCTAGGGCAGCTGATGAATGTTTCTAAGTTCATCTTTAGAAAACTATCACTTCTAATAATTGTCACTAAATTCAGTGATGAAATGTACAATAATAAACTGAAACTTCCAGTGTTTTAAAGAAACACATTTTAAATGCTTTTATTATATTGTACACGACGTTTGTTGCAGAATTTACATGCCAAATACGTTGATGACTTGGCTCATGCTTTGACTCTTACAGCCAACCCCTGGCTTAGCTCTTAATTTGATGGCTTGCCCACCTCTTGTCTAGGGACACCAAGGTTATTGAATATTTACTGCTCAGTGCCCCCTTTGCACTGTATACTCCTGCCTCACTGGGCTGTTCCTACGTGCCCACACGTTCAGATCTGTAATATCTTTTCTTCAATAGTCGCTGCTGGCCGGCATTCCACCATAACATTATTGTAATTGCATTTATATAGCGCTTACTACCCCCGGCGAGGTGTTGAAGCGCTTTTTAGTGAGTAGCACGCTACTTTGTTAAATAATGTAAGCAATATATTTATGGAACAGCATAATTACAAATCCAGCTATTGCTTCATATGGATTATTGATACTAAACTGATTACACCAAATTAAACTCTTCAAAAACAAAGAAACAGAGGAGAGCCAACATGACGGCGAACGGTTCAGTGTCAGAAATCTTATGAAGAGAGGGGAAAAACAAATCTGTATAGTCTTGAATGTGGGGAGGAGGGTATGGATATAAGACTAGAATTAATAATGGTGCAATTTTATATAGCTCTTCACACCACATTTCTGCGTTCCTAAGCACTGTTATTAACTGGCGTTACTTTAAACATTTATATTGCAGTCCTCAATTTACTGACCTTAGAAAGATGGGAGGTGTAGTTTCTTATTTCCAAAATTTTAATTCGTGATCTGGAAATCACAGCAGACACCAGCGCAAGCCTTAAAGCAGCACAGCCATCTACGGTACAAGAGGCGAGCATATGCCACTGTGCGGGTGTTGAAGAGCAATGGCCAAACAGAACAGCATGGAAGAACGTCTGAAGCACACAAGGAAGTCTCTCCCAAAAAAGGGTGAGCAATCAGTGGAACTTCCAACCAGCGGGTGTGTAGAATACAAACACACTAACAGAAACCGGAGATTGCTGAAATACCAAGTTCGTAACAGCAGAGACTAGGCTTTGGCGTAAGAGCAGTCATGGGGCGACATGGCACTTATCCTCCTTTAGCATCTCTGTATCGGTCTCTCTTTACAAGGCCCAGCATTTTTTTTCGGATCAGACAGGAGAGAGTCAGTATCACACAGACCTCGAGAAATCTACTCGCACAATCACTATGGCGAGTCAGATTTTATAAGGTCAAGCTACTTTTAGGGCCTACTAGCCCAGTCTGGCGAGCTGGCAAAGAACAGGTGTTCTGTTCGTTCACAAAGTGAATGAGCAATAAAGATGCCTTTAAATCTTGTTTTATCTGGTCACATTTGCTGTGTGTTTAAGGACAAAGGTAAAATGTCTGGCTAGGTCTTCCGACAAATCTGCTTATTTTTTTCCCGGAGAATGTTTACTTTTATTTCTCCGACTGCAAAAGTTAGAGGATTTTGAAAGGTGAACTGTCTGACAGTCACGCTGGGCACTCAAAATAGCTTGTACATAAACAGTACAAATGTTTCACAATATGTTTCAGTAGTTAAAAAGGCACTTCTTTGTAAATTCTAAAGTGAGATAGAAACAAAGATTTTAATATGATCAAAGCAAATCAGAATACTTTACTTGGTGATGTGTAAATGATAAATATTTACTGAAACCAGATTTCCACACATTATTGTTTGTATCAGTAAAACTGCATGGTAGTGGGAAAGTTTTTGGCCATTTCATTGGAAAATGTCTGTAAATGACAGTGCGCTACTGCATCATGCTTTAGTGATATATTTATTAAAGGAGAGAGTTTTAAAATATGAACTGATGATAATTCTATTGGTGAAATAAGAGGCAAGTCAGGGGTCATGTGTACCATATATGTGGGCTAGAGTGTTATTACACATGGAGCAAAGGTTCAGCCTATTAAATCAAACAAAAGTTTTTAGTACAGCACACATGCTGAACTCACTATTTGGAGGTAGTTTTGTATGTGATAATGAAGAAAAAGGTGACTAGGCAAAATAAAATATTTGCCTAGGATCACGCAATTATGGGTCATCTGCATTACAGTTAGGTTGAGTACATTATTCATGCCGCTAGACCTGCATGTCTGGTAACATTTTCTGATTTTTTTTAGGCCTGCAACATGAAATCCCCATTCTGCGCCTCACTTTACACATGCACCATCTGAGGCCTCGGAGGCAGTGTTTTCCCTGGGGCACTTTCAGTCTGTAGTTTCTTCAAGAGGATCGTCCTTAGTAAGAGGGCTGGGGGCCAACATATCGATCATACCCGATCACAAAGCACGCAATATGCATTCAATAAAATCCCCCTTCATATTATGTTTGACTGCAACATGCACCATTTCTTAAAGGTAAAGACGTCAACACCTAGAGATACACAAGAGTTAAATAAGAGGCCAGTTAAAGCTGTGAGGCCAACCCCATTGCACCCAACCTCCTCCGTATAAGGTCATAAACAGAATGTGCATTGTGCCCGCATGAATATCCCTTTCGGACGTCACATGCGGCAAACAGGATGTAAACAAACCAACGAATGGTCACTTCAAAAATAGACCGGGAGAGTTAATTTTCAGCATCTGCGCTAGCGTTCATGATGGCCGCCATTGTGCTAGCCATTATAAAGGAAGATAAGTGGCATGAACATTAAAGACGGCCGACTTCCTGAAGTGAAGTGTAAAGTTACCGAAAGCCATTGTCAGCGCCATGAGTAAACCTTCAAAGTAACACGATTTTGTAATGTGTAGATATGAAGGGAGATGTTAATTTGCACGCATATACATTTGGATATATTTGGCAGGATAGAGGGTGTGGTGCAACCTCCAGAGCTGCCCACTTCGGACATGGGGAGCCGGGTTTGAGTCTCGGCGTTGGTTAAACTGTGCCTTCCAAAAACCAAGGAACTGCAGTCGGCTTATAGGAGGTTCTGATAACTAGGACTGCGGTGCCGCCAACAGAGGAGCTTGACGGAGGTAGGACACAACTGAAGAGGATGGGCAGGCCTAAAGAAAAAAAACTAAAGGAATGCGCCAAAAACGCCATAAGTAAACCAAAAAGAATGGGGACACGTAACGGGGGCAGTCTCCTAATTAAGCATGCCCATTGTTGTACATCTTCAACCGTTTCAGCTTGGTCTTCAGCCACTGTTAAGCCTTTCCTCTATTTACGACAATTTTGGCGACGATCTGGAAGCGGCGCTGACCAGACCACAGAAGACCAGCTGTTTACTTAAGCCCTGCCAAGTTCCGGGTTACAGCTCATAGAGAACCACTGCACAGCTGAGAGACGAACACTTCCAGAGTATCCTCGGTGTCCAATCATCAGTGCCTCCTTGCCCGCATTTACTGAATTAACACTTTGCGTACGTCGGACAGCCGGGAGCCGTCCGACGTCACGGTGGGCGTGTGCGTCGGACGGCTCCTGGCCGTCCTAGCACCCACCCACGGGGGGGGGGGAAGCGCTGGCGCTCCCCCCGTGGGATGGCAGGTGAAGCCCTTCCCCTGCCTCCCCCCTCCACGTCATCTAATGACAGCGCGAGACGCGCTGACGTCAATAGAGGATTCCCAACGCGCTGGAAGCCATTTGCTTCCAGCGCGTCGGGAAGAGAGGAGGTAAGTTTCTCCTCGGGGGAGGGGGGTATTTAAACAAAAGAGGCATCAGGGGAAAGGAAAGGGTTTTCCTTTCCCCTGATGCCTCTTTTGAGTATTCCTGCTGCACGATCGTGCGATCATGCAGCAGGAATGGCCACTAGACACAAGGGATTTTTTTTTTTTTTTTTTTTATTAAAAATGTGTTTAACTGTTTGCGGGGAGCGGCCTCTCAGGCAAGGGTCGCTCCCCTTTTGGGGGCAATATGTTTTGGCTGTGTCTCGCCATTTTTTATTTATTTAGTGGCCCACTAGACCACCAGGGATTAATTTGTAGGGAGTGGCGCCTTGGGCAAGGGTCGCTCCCCATTGGGGGCAATGTTTTTGGCTGTCTGCGCCCCCCTAGGGGGGCAGATCTCGCCATTTTTTTTTATTTAGTGGCTCATTAGACCACCAGGGATTAATTTGTGGGGAGTGGCCCCTTGGGCAAGGGTCGCTCCCCTTTGGAGGCAATGATTTTGGCGGTCTGCCCCCCGGGGGGGGGGCAGATCTCGCCATTTTTTTTTGTAAGTGGCCCACTAGACCACCAGGGATTTATTTGTGGGGAGTGGCCCCTTGGGCAAGGGTCGCTCCCCTTTGGGGAGCATTAATTTGGCCGTTTCTGCCCCCCTGGGGAGCAGATCGACTGATTATTATTATTTTTTTTTTTTTTTTAATATGGCCACTAGGGATTTTTTTTTTTTTATGTTGGGGAGCGGCCCCTTGGACAAGGGTCGCTCCCCTTTATGGGAGGATGATTGTGGCCATTTCTGCCCTCTTTGGGTGGCAGATCAGCAGTATGTTTTTAGGCTCATCTGCCCCCAAGGGGGGCAGAAGCCACTAGACACCAGGGTTTTTTAAATTTTGGTGTTGGGGAGTGGCCTCTTGGGCAAGGGTTGCTCCCCTTTTACAGGGGTGAATATTTTATTTATACTCTTAGGCCCACCTACCCCTTAGCTTGGTTGGTGGATTGTGTGTGGACTGGTGCATTATTTGCATATGTGATTGTAATGTGTTTTTCTCCTTTTTATTCTAGTGTAAAGCTTTTGATTCTTGTTTGCGGTTTCGGCAGTGGTTGTTCTGCAGTTTTGCGTAATTGCATTTATTTGGTAAGAAAAACATTGTTGTTGCGTTTACTCCAAATGAGTATTATTGTCATGCATGAATGAATTTTTTTGTAAGTGGTGTCATAATGGCAGCATATTTAGTTAGTGTTTTGAGCATGAAATTCTTTGCGATGTGTTTTGCATTGTCTTATGTGTAATTTTCTTTTTTCTTTTTTAGTGGGATACTGTTGGTCCTTACTGTGTCTGTGCAGAGTAGATGGTGGTGAGTCTAGCTGCTTCTGGCAAGTGAGTGGTATAGTTTTGGAGTATATAGGTCTTTGTGATAAAGACACATTTTGTTTATTGCTTTTTTACAAAGTGTTTGTTGTTGTTGACTTGTTTGACAAGTTACCTTTATTAGTAAGGATTATGGCTAGCCGTAGAATTACTGCTCTGCAGGTGGTTGTTATGCTTTTTTAATCTTCCTCTGAGCAGGATTATGAGACTGACAGTGCGTCTGAGGGAGAGGAGGGAGTGCAAGATTCTGGCAGTGAGTTTTCTGTCCACGAGGAATCATCTGATGATGAAGCTACTCTCAGTGCAGATGAAGCTACTCTCAGTGCGGATGAAGTGCCTGTTTTAGAGGAGGACACTGATGTGTCGATGGTGCAGCAAGAGACATCGGTATTGCAGCCTGAAGCTGCAAGGCTTCCTACTGGAAGTGCTGGACTCTGGGTTGATCCAAACATGGTGCAGCCGGTGTTGCCTGCCTTTAGTGGTGATGCAGGGTGCAGAGTGGATTGTGAACATTTTTTGCCTATACAGTTTTTTCAGTTGTTCATGGATGATGTATTTTTGGCTGAGATTGTTGAGCAGACTAATTTGTATGCTGAACAGTTTTTGAGGGACAACAGTGCCAGACTTAGGCCCCGCTCTAGAGCTACCCGGTGGACTCCCACAAATCTGGATGAGATGAAGAAGTTTTTGGGTTTGACTTTTTTGATGGGCTTGATAAGGAAGCCGTCCATGGCTTCATATTGGTCTACCAGTCCCTTGATGGCAACGGCCATATTTTCTGCAATTATGAGTCGTGATCGGTATTTACTTTTGCTTCGGATGCTGCATTTTGTTGATAATGCTTTGGCGTTGCCACGAGATCACCCTGACTGTGACCGTCTTTTTAAGATTCTGCCTGTTCTTGATCACTTTGTGGATCGATTTTCAGAGATCTATACTCCAGGGAAAGAAATAGCTGTTGACGAGTCTTTGGTCCTGTTCAAGGGCCGTTTGGTTTTTAGGCAGGACATTCCTAGAATTAAGATGTATATGTTGTCTGAGAGTAGGACAGGATATGTCTATAATTTCCGGGTGTACACTGGTAGGGATTCCACTATTGACCCCCCCCCTGGTTGTCCGTCCACTTTTGGAGTTTCAGAGAAAATTGTGCGGGATCTTGCTAGAGGACTGTTTAACAGAGGCCACCATTTGTACCTTGATAACGTCTACACTGCTGTGCAATTGTTTAAGGAATTGTTTAAAGCGGACACTTTTGCTTGTGGTACAATCCGCTCTAACCGTAAAGGTTACCCAAAAGAGCTTGTTTGCAAAAAGCTTCAGAGGGGACAGTGCAGTGCCTTGCGTAGTGAGGAACTGCTAGCTGTGAAATTTGTGGACAGGAGGGATGTGTACATGCTGACTACCATTCATGATGAGAGTACTTCACCGGTGACTGTTTGGGGTCAGGTTGCTGAAGTGCGCAAACCTGTGTGCATTGTAGACTACAATAAGCACATGGGTGGTGTCGATAGAGTAGATCAGAGGTTGGAACCTTACACTGCTGTTCGTAAGGCTTACATTTGGTATAAGAAGTTGGCCATCCATCTCTTCAATTTAGCAACTTTCAATGCTTTTGTTGTGTTCAAGGAGTGTTCTCCTGCGTCAAAGATGACTTTTGTTCAGTTTCAGGAGTCTCTGATAGGCAGCCTTGTTGTTGTGGAACAGGCAAGTGTTCCTAGAGTTGGAGTGGTGGAGGATGTGGCTAGAATGAAAGATCGCCACTTTCCTGATTTAATTCCTCCCACACCCAAAAAAAACAATCCCTGTAAGAGATGTAGAGTCTGCTTGCGAAGAGGTATGTGGAAGGAGAGTCGTATGCACTGTGCCGATTGTCCTTCTAATCCTGGGCGGTGTGTGCCCACATGTTTCCGATTGTATCACACTCAAAAGAGTTTTTGGGAGCAACCGTGAGTCTAATAGTGTACTGCCTGGTCTGTATGGTTTTATATAGTTGTTGCTCAGTTTCACGTTTGGCAATAGAATGATGTCTTTAGTTACTGCTGTTTTTGTAGTTCTAGTTTTGTATCTAGTTGCAATTGGTTTGTGTTTTCTTTCTTGTTAAAAACAAATTTATTGACGGTGTGCATGGACTGGCGCTTGGGTGGCGGTGTGCGTGGACTGGCGCTTGGCTGGCGGTGTGCGTGGACTGGCGCTTGGCTGGCGGTGTGCGTGGACTGGCGCTTGGCTGGCGGTGTGTGTGGACTGGCGCTTGGCTGGCGGTGTGCGTGGACTGCCGCTTGGCTGGCAGTGGGATTGCGCTTGGCTGGCAGTGGGGGTGGGATTGCGCTTGGCTGGCAGTGGGGGTGGGATTGCGCTTGGCTGGCAGTGTGCGTGGGCTAGCATTTGGCTGGCAGTGTGTGAGTAGTGACTTGCTGCTGGTCATTACACACTCTGCTAGCCAAACGCCAATGCAGACACTATGTCAACCACCAGCCGGTGTGATTGCTGTGTCAGTCATGTGGGCGTATGAAAGTGATGGGCCCTTGAATGGTGCTGTCTGTTGATGTGAATGTTGTAATGTGCTGGGCCCGCGGCTGGCAGTGTGAATGGTCTTGTGTGTCACGTATGAAAGGTGTGTGAATGGCCTGTAAAGAGGTTGGTGCCTTGCCGTGGCTTTACAGCTCACGAGCTGCGAGTCATTGGTTCAGGTTTTTAACCTTTTAAATATTAACATTGCATTTCCTTTTTGTGAAACCAGGTTGTTTTGTGATGGGTAATTTTGATGTCGCCTCAATAGGTTTTGGGCCCTTGCCTGTCGCGGGTACTTGATCCACCCACGCGAGTGAGGTACCATTTTTATCGGGAGACCGGGGGGAATGCTGGGTGGGAGGAAATTTGTGGATCCACGCAGATTCCAGAACTTTCCCACACAGAAATTTGAGAAAAAAGTGATTTTTTTTCAGCTAAATTTGAGGTTTGCAGGGGATTCTGGGTAGGAAAATGTTGGGGGACCCACGCAAGCTATACCTCGCTGGACTCCCCCGGGTGTCTAGTTTTCAGAAATGTGTGGGTTTGGTAGGTTTCCGTAGATGGCCGCTGAGCCCGGGGCCAAAAAACTCACAGAAATGTGAGGAAAATGTGTTTTTTGGACACATTTTTACGTTTGCAAGGGATTCTGGGTAACAGAACCTGGTGAGAGCCAGTCAAGTTACCCCATCCTGGATTCCCCTGGGTGTCTAGTTTTCAAAAATGTATAGGTTTGCTAGGTTTCCCTAGGTGCCGGCAGAGCTAGGGTTCAAAATCTACAGCTAGGCACTTTGCAAAAAAAGGGTCAGTTTTCACTGTAAAAATAAAGTGTGTCCACGTTGCGTTTTGGGCCGTTTCCTGTCGCGGGCATGAGGTACCATTTTTATCGGGAGACTTAGGGTAACACAGAATTGTAGAGCAACTGTTATTACCCATCGACTTTCGATGCATTTCTGCCTTCCAAATGAAAGACAATGTGTAAAAAAAGAAGTCATTTTGAAAAATGACCTATAAATTCTCATGCGAGTATGGGTACTCACAATTTCGGAAATGTGCAAATATCTACTGTTTCTAAACTCTATATTTTGTTCCAATTTTAGATTTACATAGGTGTCTTTCATACCGATTTTTCCATGTATATATTTTCCCAAATTAATTGCTATATACCCGGTACATAATGAAAAACCATTGCAAGACGCTGCTCAGTTATTGGCTCTGGGTTCGTCGGGTTCTTGGTGAACCTACAAGTCCTATATATCCCCACAACCAGAAAGGTCCAGCGGATGTAACGGTATATTGCTTTCAAACAGCTGTCACAAATAGAAGAAGTTACAGGTGAAAAAGTTGGCACAAATGGCTGTTTTTTTCAACTAATTTTCAATTTTTCCTATATTTAACTGTTAGTTTCTATAAAGAAACCTTGAAGGATCTACACAAATGACCCCTTGCTGAATTCAGAATTTGGTCTACTTTTCTAAAATGTATAGCTTTCCAGGATCCATTATTGCTTTCATACCCATTTCTACCATTAACTGGAAGAATGTTAAAAGCACAAAAAATAGCAAATATAGGCTATGTCCCAGTAAAATGCCAAAACTGTGTAAAAAAATGTTGGTTTTCTGACAAAAGTCTGTCAGTCCCTAAAAGCTGGGAAAACGGTGATTTCAGCCCCACAAACCCTTTGTTGATACCATTTGCAGGAAAAAAACCAGACGCTTTCATTTGCGGCACTTTTTTCCCATCCCCCCCAAAAAAAATGTAGCTGTATTTTGGCTAATTTCTGGGTCCCCTCCAAGGAATCCACAAACCCTGGGTACCTTTAGAATCCCCATGATGTTGGAAGAAAAGGACGCAAATTTGGCGTGGATACCTTATGTGGTCAAAAAGTTACAGGTGCCTAAGCACGAACTACCCCAAATAGCCAAAAAAAGGTATGCCCAGACGTGGGTCCCGTGCTCTCCATGCCAATGGAGTCAAGCTATCCTGGCTGATGAGGGCTGAAAGCCCGAAACCGGTCCTAGGATGCTTGTTTCCAGTCCAGGGAGGACCTGGCCTGGCAGTTCGGGCTGGACTGTTCCCATTGGGCGCAGGGTCAAGACTGATTTGAATATGGCTGGGTCCAAACTGGAAATGGCATGGTGAGCAAAAAAAACGATGGATTTAGGCCCAGATCTCTATACTGGGGTGAATGTATGACATTGTTCTGCATTCTGTCCATCAATTGTTCTTTTTGCATTTGTCACCCCGAGTGGGACGGGTATGCCCAGACGTGGGTCCCGTGCTCTCCATGCCACTGGAGTCAAGCTATCCTGGCTGATGAGGGCTGAAAGCCCAAAACCGGTCCTAGGATGCTTGTTTCCAGTCCAGGGAGGACATGGCCTGGCAGTTCGGGCAGGACTGTTCCCATTGGGCGCAGAGTCAAGACTGATTTGCATATGGCTGGGTCCAAACTGGAATGGCATGGTGAGCAAAAAAACGATGGATTTAGGCCCAGATCTCTGTACTGGGGTGAATGTATGACATTGTTCTGTATTCTGTCCATCAATTGTTCTTTTTGTAGTATTTTATAAGTCATGTCTTCTCAACAAATTGCTGTTGCTTTACCGCCACAATTCCTAAACGAACCTGGCACCCCTTCCATACCTTGGGAGGACTGGATTGTAATTTTCGACAATTACTTGGACGCTTTGGATGGGCAAGAGTTTTCAGAAAAGAGAAAAAAAGCTTTGCTCCTCAGTGCATTAGGGAAAGAGGGTCAACGAGTCTTCAGGTTCCTCCCTCAGGCCTTGCAAGCAAATGGCCAGCCTATGCCTGATGAATATAAAGAGGCCATATGTAGATTGGAAGCAAGATATGCTAAGGAGGAAAACTTAGTAATGAATCGTTATAAATTTTATAGACACCGCCAACGCAGTGAAGATACCATAGATGAATTTGTGGCTCGACTGAGAGAACTCTGTCAAATGTAAATTTGGAACTATGTCCGACGAACTAATACGTGACCAGTTGATCGTCCAATGCAATAATCGTAAAATTCAAGAGAGACTGTGGGCGGCAAAGAATCCCATGTTGAAAGTTGCCATTGACCTGGCAAAAGTTATTGAACAATCAGAGAGCTGCACGAAGGAACTACAGAAAAGTAGCGTACACCAAGAGGTGTCTGAGGTTTCTGAAAAGAGTGTGGGAGAAGAGAATGATTTGGGCGATGACGAATCGGTAGCCTTAGTTAGGAACAAGAATAGACCTTTCAATAGAAAAAACACATTTGTCAAGACACCTAATAAGTTTTGTACGAGATGTGGCAGCAATGGGCACACGTCCGAGTCAAAATTTTGTTTCACCTCAAACAAATAATGTTTGAAGTGTGGTTGGCTCGGCCATTTCTCTAGAATGTGCAAAACTAAGAACCGTCCCAAAATAGCTGTTGTTCAAGAATTTACCCCAGAGACCGAAAGAGAGGTTGTTAGTGGTGGATGATGGCAATGTTGCCATAGAAAATCTAAAGAGAGAGAAAAGGCCAAGAGCTTTATTTCTCATTGATGGTCAGCAGGTCTCTCTCATGGTTGACACGGGTTCAAGGTACACCATCATTCCCAGATCTATGCTAGAAAAAGAATAGGGTAGTAAAACCTCACAGCATAGCGACATATCACCTGCAGGGTACCAAGGAGATACCATAGACCTTTTAGGTTATTTTGAGGGAGATATTACCTTCGCCAACAGGTCTACTAAAGGTAAGATCTATGTTGTGGTTGATGGACAAGCTATTTTAGGTTGGATCCATCAATACGATCTCCACATCATTGTCAACCCCAGGGCGCTCTCACAGGTCATGGTTGTTGATGATCTCACTTTGGATGATATCCTTCAAGAGGCTAGCACAGTGTTCAGGCACAAGCTTGGTGAATTCAAAGGGTATGCTCACAAAATTCAGTTAAAGAAAGACGCATTACCTGTCCAGCACAAGCTTAGAAGGGTCCCCTTACTTGTCAGGGATGAGGTCAGGTCTCTAATAGACGAGATGCTTCAAGGTGGTGTCATCGAACCAGTTGAGGCGTCCATTTGGGTGTCTCCAGTCGTTATTACCAAGAAGGCCGATGGCAAAAATAGGTTTTGTGTGGACTTACGGTCATTAAACAAGTGTGTGGTTGCCGACACTTTTCCCCTACCCAACATCTGTGAATTAGTGTCTACATTGAAGGGAGCGAGGTTCTTCTCGAAGTTAGACCTCAAGAGCGCATATCATCAGATAAGATTGCATGACAGCTCAAAACACCTTACAGCTTTTATAACGACAGAAGGAACTTTCCAATTCACACGTCTGCTCTTTGGCCTTACTTCAGCAAATGGTTACTGAAATATTTAAAGGCATTAGGAAAGCAGTGTTCTTTCAGGATGACATCCTTGTTTTTGGGGATTCTATCGCCGATCACAACCAGGTACTCAAATCTGTCCTGCAGAGAATTGCTGAAGCGGGTCTTACCCTTCGCAAGGAAAAAATTTCTTTTTTTGTTCAACAGATTGAATATCTTGGGTATGAAATCTCAGCTTTAGGAGTAAAGCCCAAAAAGAACCTCTTAGAGGCAATTCAATTAGCTCCCTGTCCTTCTGATAAGGATCAGTTAAGGTCCTTCATGGGGCTAATAGAATAATACTCAAAATTTGTGAAGAATTTTTCTGACAAGACGTTATCTTTAAGATTGTTACTTAAGAAAGGTGCGAAATTTGCATGGGGGGGTGGAGAGAACAAGCCACCTGTTTTAACCGGATTAAGAAAAAAATATGTGAAGGTGATGTTTTGGCTCTTTTTGACATAAAGCGCACCTCTATTGTCATGGTTGATGCGAGTGCCACCGGCTTAGGTGTTGTTCTTTTACAGAAATATCCCGAAGGTGAGAGGACCATTGCTTTTGCCTCACGTACTCTCACTTCATCAGAGCAGAACTACTCTGTTATTGAAAAGGAGGCACTCGCAGCTGCATGGGGTGTTCAGTACTTCCGTACTTATCTATGGGGCACAAAGTTCCTCCTTAAGACCGACCACAAGCCATTGGTTCGCATCTTGTCTCCCAGTGGGGCGGAAAGGGTTCCCCTAGGTTGTCAAGACAAGCAGCCAAACTGCAAGAGTACCAATATGAAATCTCTCATGTTCAGGGATGGCGGAATTTTCAAGCGGATTGCCTCTCTAGACTCTCTATTAAGTGGGAGGATCTAGATGACGGGTCCCTTACAGTTACCAATGAAGAGGGAGCTGTTGCCTCTGTTCACGATGTTGTTGTGGGTGGTGAGGGTACCTTCACCCATGATGAATGGTGCAAAGCAATGGCCGCTGACCATGTTCTTAAAGAAGTTATGGATTTGGTCAGACTTGGTTCTAGACGGGAGAGTTGTGTGCATGTTTCGGTCCGTCCTTTTCTTAAGGTCTTGGACGAACTGTCTATTTGTGGTGCGAGGGTCATGATGAGAGGAGACAAATTCATTCCTCCTTCAAGTTTAAGACTTAAACTCCTCAAATTAGCTCACGAGGGGCATTTGGGTCAAACTTTGACCCAACGCAGACTTAAAGCTGATTTTTGGTGGCCAGGCATGGATCTGCAGGTGTCATCCTGGGCTGAGAATTGTCCTGCATGCAAAGAGGGAGAGAAAAGGCTAAAAGTCGCGGTAGGGTCAACCATGGGTCATATCGCAACTACTAGCTGCTCCTGGCATACTGTTTGTCTGGATTTCTTAGGACCCATGGATGAACTACCTTCTAACCAACGTTTTGCCATTGTGGCCATCGATGCCTTTTCCAAGTGGTTGACTGAGTTTTGTTAAGGATATCACCACCGAGAGCACTATTGCTTTCTTGAAAAATCTGTTTCAAGAGGAAGGCTATCCTTCCCTGCTTATTACTGACAACGGCACTCAGCTCGTTTCTCACAACATGTGCTCTTTCCTGGCTGAATGTGATGTGGTGCATCATCGCACATCTTTGTATAACCCGCAGGGGAACGGTTTGTGCGAGAGAGCCAATCGTGTAGTTAAGGGCATAATCCAAATGGCTTGTGCCAGTGGAAGATTTGCACACGAGATGGTTTGGGCTTATTGCACTACTAAACACAATCAGAACGATAAGTCCCCCTTTGAACTCATGCGAGGTAGGCTCCCAGGTACGAAACTCAATCCCTCTTGGATTAAGGATTGGGTATCAAAGGGTGGTCACCTGGGGTCTACTCCCATCATTGGTTCACACTGCACAAGAAGTCACATCTCCAAAGGAGATTTGGTGAAGGTAAAACCTGGTAGGGTGTCTAAAGGTTTAAACAAATTTAGAGGCCTGTTTACTGTCAGAGATGTATTTCAACATTATGTTGTTTTAACGAATGGTGAAAAATTGAATATTCACCAGTTGGCCTTATATCAGAGATGTGGTATTCCACACACCATGCATGTACTTGACCCCAGTGCTGAAAGCTCACAAAGCAACAGTGGTTATATGTTAACTGATCTGGATAATGCTGCATCTGATCCTGTTGTTGACAATCGTAGGGAGGTGGGTGGTGGTGATGCTAGCAGCTTTGTCCACAACACTCTCGTGCCTTTAAGGATCAGAAGTTCGAGGTCTCACAGACCCCCTGCCTATTTAAACGATTACTGTTGTTAACACTGCAGTGTTATTTCCTTTTGTCTCTATTTTTCTTTTGTGTGTAAAGGAGGAAGATGTGTTGTACATCTTCACCTGTTTCAGCTTGGTCTTCAGCCACTGTTAAGCCTTTCCTCTATTTACGACACCCATCAATGAAAATCAGGCATTTATTGAAGGGCACTAACAAGATGGGAGGTCCTTGAAGCCATATTCCGAATACTGCATGACTCGCAGAGTAGGGCATGCATGCTGACTCTAGACTCGACCTAAAAAATAATAATAATGAATGGATCAAATCTTTCTCTATATACAACCTAATGCAAACGTTTACTTCATTTTCATTCTCTGCAACTTTTGGCCGAAAAATGAATAAGACATGTAAAGAGTGAGTTCACATTGCCCATAGAGATGAAATGCAGACCAATAGTTAACCAAAAACTGTGCTGAAACGGCTCTGGCTGAGCCACATCTTGCTTAAGAAACCTGGCCGACACCTGAATTTCAGCTTAAACACCCAAAACAGGCTGGGGCTTACTTGGTTGATTAGGGCGAGACCTTGCTAAAATGCTAACAGGATTATGCTCCACTTAATGAGCAATACGCAGTGTTGGCATAATACGCTGAAATGCGGTTTCTGACTCCTGATACTTAAATGGTTCGTTGAGTGCAAGACCCCAGTGCAAGTCAATTCAGTTTCCAAGTGCTTACAGTTATGGCAACCTGGTGCTACGAAACTAATTTTAAAACTATACAATTGCTCAATGATTACACGTGTTTGGAAGAGCATTAAACAATGGGCAAATATACAAAAGTGAACCTACCTTCACAGTGTCAAATGGATGCCCCACAAGTACACCTGCAGCACCTGAAAATAAAGAGATTGTATAAATGAAGCACATTAGCGACACATGCCGGATAGAGCGAAGCCAATATAACCAGCTTTTAAGCAGTGGGTAGCTAGTTAATTCATGTTATTTGTTGTAAGTGTGCAACTTGTAAACGTTATTCTTTTCAGGTCATCATGCGCGCCCCCCACTCCCTCGCACACTCTTGAAAAACAAGTTCCTTCAATTTTAGTTACATTATTTATTCCTACAGGAATGGTTGGGATGTGTGCCAATTCTCTGTGATCAAAACAAGCGCTCTATAAAAAGACTCGCTCTACACGAACACCAAGCACGTAGTAAACAAACACTACTTCAAACTTATGTGATCAGCAGTACTCTTTAATGACGTATCTTGAAAGATGTAGATAAAGTGGTTGAACGAGAACTGTTATTTCATTTAAAACGGAAAGCACACTTGGCTGCCTTCCAACTTAAAAAAAAAAAATAAGGCCTTGGCAACTCGCACATCATGCTTCGCTGCGCCCATTGGATCGCGCGTTGCCAATACGAGAAAGCTCTTCTTATTGGCCGGTTTGGTGGGTGTGCAAAAACTATACATATACATCCGGAAACCCCCACTTGGTGCCATACGACAGACTCAAACGCCCGTTCTGATTCGTCATTTTGGAGGGCGTGAAAGATAACTTTCCATCAATGGTAAATAGCACGCAAAACAAAATTCCCAGCGCCACTCAATAAATCAACGCTACCAAACGGGGGAAAAGGGGAGACGGGCTCTTAGTTTACATCATCTCAATCATAGCGCGTGCCAGAATACAATGTACATACATGGAGTAATACATCGATCGTTGTTTAACCAAAATGCCAAAGATATAATGTACACGATGAACCTGCTTTACACGGCGCAGAGCAAATTATGGAGAGGCTGTAGCAGATGTGAAAGCGAGAAACTGCTGCACTCACACTCAATATGATCGAATAGCTAAGTCACTTCAATTGCAGGGTTCCAGAAAGTGTAAGTTTCATAAACCCCACACTGCACAGTGCTGTTTCAACCAATCACACCAGTCTCACTTTAGTCGTCAGACTAGTCTAACCAAGGTATCTGAATATTAATAACCTCGAACACGGTGGCTAATGTGGACCTGTGAATCACCTCAACGTGGACGAGTGTAGGTGAGATTCCTGTTCAAAGGTACTGCTTCTATTGTGATAAAGAAAGGATTTCAAATTCGGCAATAACAAACTTAGAGAAGTTGGGGCTCTCTTTAGCACCTCACAACCTGCATGGGAGTTCTAGACTAATAGTTGAAGTAAACAAAACTAAAACATTGGGTTGCTTGAAAGCTGACGCACACAGCACCAAATGCAAGCCCCCCCCCCCCACACCCAAAAAAAATGAACAAATTAATTGTTTAAGTTAAGGTCACCAGCAGAAAGTGAAATAGAAGTGTTTGGTTTACTGCCAGGGCCTTCTCAATAGGTCACAACTATCTAATGGCTGTCTAACTACACACAGAAGTTGCTTATGGCCTTCCTGCCAGATACAAAGGAAATAGATAATTCATAAAACAAAACACACACACACACACACACAACTGTTGTCAAGAGCAGGCAACGCATACCAAACAAGGATAGGGTGGGTGCTCATACAGTGCAGAGTACACAAATGAAAGCTAAGTAGAAGCTGGTTACCAGAAAAGAAAGTGCCCATGCAGAAAAAAGTTACCAGAATCCTATTTTTCTGGAGGCACTAGTCTGTCACTAACACCATTCTTAGAAGCCAGTCGCCCCCAACAAAGGATTTTTAATAACTACTCTAAAGTGGGAGAGATGAATAGGTTAGTGGAAGGAATGGCTTTGTCAACCGAGATAGAGTGAAGGTGTCAAATTGGCAGTCATAATTGAAGCAGCTGTTTAGCAACAAGGGAACGTGGCTTGGCTTTTCTTTCGCTCCATTTTAATAGCTTACAATGACAAGCAGAGAGAGTGTGTTTATTTTTTGCACCCTTTAGAGAAAATCTAGAACCTTTCTGCATGGTTCTACATGTTCCGTTAGACTTCTAATATCGGTTTTCAACAAATATCTAACAGGTTTTTTTATGTTTTCATTTTTCACTACAGGCTTTATTTTCTATTCTTTGTGTTTGCAAATCTGCTTGCTCTTTTATTTGAAAGAGCTACGCACCAAGGTTTTAAGTGGTTTGTGAGGAAGGTGATGATGTGACCATGCATTATATGGGATAAAGTACCCCCTGGCATACATTATATGGATACTGCAAGTCACCTTGGAGATCGATAACCTTATAAAGGAATGCTGCCTTCGGCCTCGTTCCTCTATATAGTATTGGAACTCCTCAGTGACTTGCAATATCGTTATAACATATGGCAGGGGGTATTTTATCACATAAATATTAAAAGAAAATCTCAAAGATGTCAATGGGAAAGAGACCAACATTTCTGCCATATTCTGAAGACAGGTGAGGAAGACAAACTTTTCAGTGGCCTCCAGTGAGGTGGAAAAGAGGGTACAAACTTACCAGCCATTTCCTGGTTCTTGTTGAAGTGGGTGGAAGCCTACCAGCAATCTCAAAGGGATTGATGAAGTGAATGGGGGCTACCAGCGATCTCTTAAGAGCCACTGAAGTAGATGGATGCCTGTCAGCTGTCCTCACAGACCAATGGAAAGGATGACCAGAGGACCCAAAGTGTCTGGGAAGTAGAACTGCTAAATCAGAACATTTGGTCAAGTCAATAGGTCTTCAAGACAATCGGTGGAATTAAGGTAAGGGTAATACCAAGAGGGAAAGACAAAGGATGTATGGTATGTACAAGCGATACTACAGTTCCAATTGGCACAGGTACGTTGGAAGAAATTACATTACAATAACCATTTAATTTTCAAACCAGCGGATAAAGTGTAGGTTGTATTACCACCCATCTCCACTGGTAATGAGATGAATGGAAGTCTACCAGTCTCCAGGAGACGATCAAGTTGATGAAGCACTACAAGCAGTGTCAAAAGGATTGTTGAATACAATGAGGCCGACTAGAAAGAAGTGGTTGATTTGCCAGAAATCTCCAATTGGGTTTTGTAAGTGTGGTAACCTAAAAGAGTTAAAGCACTGAGCGCCTACGGGACTTGGTGGAGGAAATGGAGATGTAGTAACAATCCCGCAGTGTTTTAGAGATGGATAAAAACATACTTGCTCTAACCAAACGATCAATGTGAACAAAACATCCACTGTATGTTTAAAGTGTATAGTGAAGACTACCAACCACTCCAGAACACTAACATAAACAACAACCCACCATACAGGCACCTGGCTAGACAAGGAGTTGAGAGGGTCAACCACTCCAATGGGGTTGGGAAGGTGTACTGAAACAACACACATCTGTCCCCAAGTGATTAGTAATACAAACATGAGTTTTGAATTTCACAATCAAGCTCTTGACAAAGTAGATGGAGGACCAAGGCTGTATGCAGTTGATTGGTGAGGCAGGAGGCAGCTTTGCCGCAATTTGCAAGGGTTTGAGGGGGGTGGCAGTCCGAAAACCACGCCAAAGAGTTACGCCAACTCATTAAAAGCACAAAAGCTATATTTCAGGAGTTGGCACATGAACGGCGTCCTCCTATTAACAGGGTGGGACATCTTTCGGAGTAACACCAACGGGGTGGTGCTATGTAAGAAGGCCAAGCACTTAAATTCAGAAGTTGGACCCCAATGTTGGTCATGAAAATGGATGATCACCGGCCAATTGCTATGAAATTTACCAACAGGTGGAAACATCCAAACCCCTCCGTGATTTTTGAAAGGCGGATAGCTGTATAACAACTGTGTTCATGTGTTTGGCAGATGAGCGGAGGCCTAGAAGCAGTACTGTAAAGCAATATAACACCACTGCTTCAAAAAAGTGAAGATTCTGCTACAAATGTGAATGCATATTTTCTTTTATACACCAACAGCAATCGAGCAACGAAATTAATCATGAACTTCTCAATCCCGGATTCGTCTCCTTGGGGTCCTGAACTACCTCCCACTCCCTAAAGTAATCACGTTGCTACTGGACAGCCAAGTAGATCTCCATCCCCGGCACCTTTTTCGCACAAAAACATAATGCTGCTCAGAAGGTATTAGCGGTGACAGCATTTGTCAGCAATATCAGCATAACATTTCACCACGCTGATAAGTAGTAAAATCAAGGAGGCTCAGTACAATACACAATGTCCAACGCGTTATAAACTAATAAAAATATACATATAACCCAATACAACAGTGAAGTGTTTTAAGATGCAGTTCAGAGTCTCCTGTTTCCTTTCTTCAGTAATACTGATTTTTGCCTAACTCGGCCACCATGGCCATGCGTCCTAATTGCACAGAACATACAGCATAAAAAAGCTTGGAGGATTAAACAACATCATACCCGGAGCAAAAGGGCCAGGTTAGCTCCATGTCAGCGCACCATGTATTCTTTAAATAAAATCAAAGAAAACAAATGTACATAATACGTGTCGGAATATATACAGGGCGCCAAACTGCAAATACTAATACACCTTCAGAAAAGTCCATAAACGCCTTCTTTTACTACCAATAGGAGATAGACACACACAACTCTGCAGCGAAGCCCTTACCTCCTGCACAGCCAGCCAAGAAATCCATCGCCATGCTTGCCGGGTGAGCAGCTCAGCACTTCAGACGCCGCGGAATGGAGCTCAGGTTTAGATGCCCTGGAAGGCGAAGCCCAGACACACAGCAGCACAGAAAATGACGTGTGTGTATGTGGGAGACAGGTTCTCTGCACTGAACGTCACAGAAAGCACAAGTAAACTCTGAATCAACAGACTACGAGAACACACAGTATTAACTTGGAACTGCTTCACGGTAGCAAGAACGTCCGATCTCTACACAGGGGTTCCTTTAATTCCAGTTCTTTTATTTAATGACAGATCGCAGATATGACGCGTATGGTGTTGCTCCTCTGATCTATGCAGATGGTAAATAAGTCCGCGGTGGCGTGCAGACACAGCTTCTTTCCAAGCGGGAGTGGAGTGTATTAGACCTCTACCTACACTGCCTCCTTCTGCGCCTTCTATTTCTGACGCTATCTCAACCCGGTGTAAATATCCTTTTATGGGTGGGGGAGGACACCAGCCAATCGGAGGCGAGAATTAAGCCAACACCCGCCAACGTTTCGCCATTTGCTTCAGCCGCCCATTGGACGATTTGCTTCTCGGTGTCCCTCACAGCGTCATCGACAGTGGAATCGAGAATGGAATTGGAGAACGTTTTAATTCCCCAAGTATTTGTAAGAAGGGTTGAAAAGTAGTAATTTTGAATTGGAGTAAGTGCTACCGACGGCGCAGCTCAGAGCAAAATTCTAGGCGCCTGAGGCTGCTCCAAATTCGCAGACGAAAAGAATGTGCGCAGGGCGCACTATCACTGGGCACAAGTAAGTACAGTGGCCATCTTGAAAATGGTGATTGGTATAGTTACTTGAAAGTAAGTTTAAAAAAAAAAAAAAAAAATAATTGTTTCTGAAGTCTCGAGGAAGAACACTTTAATATAAAACACCTTAAATAATTATTTCCCTATGAGCCCAAAAACACTTTTTGCACCTTTCATCTCACAGGTGCATTTTTCGAATGCCAACGTTACGTACGTTTGAATGTCAACGATCGGCTTTTAAAAAGCTCGGGAAAAGACGCAACTCCAAATACCCTTCGTGTTAATGTGCAAATTTGTATTAGGCCAGGCTTGAAATCGGCATTCACAAACTGTCTTGCATTTTGTATCAGGGCGCTATTGACTACAGTATGGACGTATAAATAAAGTGTTGCAAGTTCAAATGCAAAGAGTAGCACTACGTCAGCTTTTCGGTGCCTCTTTTTATTGTTCTGCCTGGCTTTGGACCTCACCTACCCCATGACCTATAACTTCAAGATGGCCGCTACAGTTCCGAAGCATCCCGTCTAGCCATTGGAAGTCCGTCATTCATGTCCAAGAACAGGATAGAGGGCGACGTAGTTCAATTTTTAATTTACTGAAAGCAAAGTGTGAGCGTAACGTGAACACTGGTCTCGGTTGTGTGCATTGTTTCACTGTGAGAAGCTCACCATAAGTGTTAGAACCGTGCAAAATTGCCCCGTGAGCGGTACGTTTTTGTCACGTGCGCCACCTGTCTGCGAAATTCCAACTTTAACATCATTCACTTTGTGTTCAAAATATATTTCAAATATCTAATATGAAGTCATTGTGCAATTGACGAGGGCCACGCAACAATAAACTTGGTGCACTGAGGCTGGGCAAAAGCTTCTTATATTTGTACCGGCTTCATGTAGCTGCCACATGATCCAAAGTACGTGTCTACGAGTGTTCCTAGTATCGGGTTTCACTGTGCTGGCTTAGTTGTGCCAGATTCGGAACGCCTGTTTAAATTACATTTACAAAACGAGTGCAGTTCGGTCAAAGAGACTCTCGTACGAATTTTAGACTAGACTTTAGAATTAATTTTATGGTTAAACATAGCGCGCTCATCACCCTGCAAAATAAACGCCAGAGGGTCTAACTGATATCAGTGCCACTACCACCCTTAACAATAGTGGTCAGTATTTCACCGACATGGTAGGTATTTTTAGGTCAAGGCCTGCACAAGAATAAGCAGTGGAAAAGCTTAGTTTGGGATTTCATGCGCTAATTTTATGGCAATTTCTGACGTCTCAGCTTGTTCAGTCAGTGGTTGCTCTGGTTGTTCAGATGGGTTTGGAACTCTTCTGGTATGACTAGCGTGAATCCAATTGGGTAAACCTGCACACTTCACTGCTGTGGTAGTGACAAGTATGACTTGACGTGGTTTATCCCACCTGGGTGCTAGACACGATTTCCTCGCGTGTTTCTTCACTAACACCCAGTCTCCAGGATTCAAATCATGCGCCTGGTTTGGCTGCCTTGCAACTGCGTCTTCTCCAACCTGATGAGAGATAGAACGCACCAGATCAGCCAATCCTTTGCAATAGTCCAGTACCAGATCATCAGTTATATTCATCAATTTATTTCCAGGAATATACGCTTGTCTCATTGCCCTTCCCATGTGTATCTCATGAGGACCCAATCCTGTTTTTCTGTCAGGAATACTTCTGAGACCCATCAGTACAAGAGGCAATGCATCTGGCCATTTTAACATTGTGGATGCACACACCTTCCCTAACCTTGACTTGAATGTGCCATTAAGCTGTTCAACTACTCCAGAAGCCTCTGGACAATAAGCACAGTGCAGTTTTTGTTCAACGTTAAATGCAGCCCAGATTAATCGAATTATCTTATTGTTAAAATGAGGTCCTCTATCTGATTCCAAAGTGACTGGAAAACCGAATCGAGGTATCAGCTCTCTCAACAGTAATTTAGCAGCTGTGAGACTGTCATTTCTTCTAGTGGGGTATGCCTCCACCCATCTCGAGAATAAGCACACTATAACAAGAACATACTTCAATCCATTCCACGGAGGCAACTCAATGAAGTCTAATTGCAGCCTGGTGAATGGTCCTTCTGCCTTTCCAATTTTTCCCCAACTGGCCACTGTTTTCCTGCCTGGATTTTGCTGCTGACAGATTAAGCATCGTTGGCAAAGGCTTTCTGCAACTACCCTAAACTTTGGATTGTACCAATTTTGTCTGAATAGTCTAATCATTGCATCCCTACCAATATGGGTTGTCCCATGATATACTCTTGCCATTTGAGAAAGCAAACAATCTGGCATGACTGGTCTGCCATCTGAGTATATCCACACTTCATCTTCTGTCCTCTTTGTACAGCCTGACCTTATCCAGAGTTCCTTTTCCTTCTCCTCAACTTCTTCCTGCAACTGTCTGACCTTGTCCCATGTTTCTAGAGCTGAGAAAAACATAAGTTGGCAGCTGGTTTCACCTGTTTCCATTTTTCTATTTATTGCCATTGTATTTCTTGCACAGTATTGAGCAATTTGGTCTGCGTACCTATTAACTTCCGTCACATAGTCATTTCCTGACCTATGTGCAGCACATTTTACCACAGCTATTTCTTTTGGCAATTGTAATGCTTCCAACAAATCCTTTACATTTTTGCTGTTTCTGATCGGAGATCCTGAAGAAGTCAGAAATCCCCTCTGCATCCAGAGCTGGCCAAAGTCGTGCACAACCCCAAAACCATATCGACTATCCGTAAATATGGTTACTCTCCAATTCTTCCCAATTTTGCATGCCTTTGTTAAGGCCACCAATTCGGCTACTTGTGCAGACTTGACTCCCGGTAAACAGGATGCTTCAATGACTCCTGATATTTTACATATGCAGCACTTAGCCCTCCTTCTTCCGTTCTCAGACATGACCCATCTACGAATAATACATGATCTGATTCCGTCAAGGGTACTTCTTTTATGTCTGGGCGGGGCTTAATAATAATAATAAGCAAACTTATAAAGCGCATGGTTACACTCACTAGTGTGTCCCCGCGCTGCGGCTAGACCTCATCAGGAGCAATAATGTGACATAGCTAGAGGAGAACCTATGGGCGGAAGAGCCATGTCTTCAATTTTAGTACACAATTCAGTCACATCCAAACAATCATGATCAACTTCATCTTTCACTTCTTCACAACATGGGTCTGGTAACAATGTGGCAGGATTCATTATGGTACATCTTATCACTGTCACATTTTCTGCTCCCAAAATCACTCTTTCATACTTGGTCATCCGACTAGGAGTGAGGTACTGTGTTCGAGTCCTTGTTAAAAGAATCTCTACTGAGTGTGGCACATAAACCTTTACAGAATGTCCCATCACAATTGATTCACTTTGCTCCAGACTCATACAAGTAGCAGCTACTGCTTTTAAGCAGCCAGGTAAAGCTGAAGCCACTGGATCCAAAGTAGCAGAAAAATATGCCACTGGACGTCGGCTCAATCCATGCCTCTGAGTTAGAACTGAGAGTGCACAACCTTCTCTCTCACAGCAAAATAGTGCAAATTCTTTTGAATAATCAGACATGCCCAAGGCAGGGGCCTCACACAGACAATTTCGCAGTTTTACAAAGGCTTCCAAACATTCATCATTCCAATCAATTGGATCTTTCGCTCTTTTCCGGGTCAATTGTATCAATGGTTTCGCCAGCAGGGAGAAACTATTTATCCACTGCCTACAATACCCAACCACTCCCAGAAACATTCTCATCTCTTTCTGTGTCTGAGGTAGTTGCATTTGTTTGATTATTTTAATTCTTTCTGGGGTCACTTTTCTAACTCCTCTTTCTATTTTATGCCCTAAATATTTAACTTCTTGTTGACAAAACTGCAATTTCCCTGGAGACACTTTGTGTCCTCCTTCGGCCAAATGGTTCAGTAATGCAATTGTGTCAGTGACACAATCTTCTCGTGTCTTTGATGCCACCAATAAGTCATCAATGTACTGAACCAGAACTGATTTTCCAGGCATAATTAGTGACTCTAGACACTTTTTCAGAATTTGATTGAAAATTGAGGGACTCTCTATGTACCCTTGAGGAACTCGGCACCATGCCAAAACACAATCTTCAAACCGGAAGGCAAAAAGATACTGGCTGTCTGGGTGTAAAGGTATGGGAAAGAATGCTTGGCACAAATCAATTACTGTATACCAACTTGCATTCCAGGGTATTTGATAAAGGATCACTGCTGGATTTGGCACCACTGGGCAACAAGGTACTTCAATTTTATTAATCTTCCGCAAATCCTGCACTATCCTGTACTTACCACTAGGCTTTTTGAGTCCCATAATTGGCGAATTACAAGGACTACCCATTATTTCTTTCAGAATTCCTTGCTCAATCATTTGGTTAATTACTGGAGCAACTCCTGCTTTCACTTCTGGACTCATTTTATACTGCCGTGTGTTTGGATAAACTGCACCTTCTTTTACCACTATTTTCACAGGGTCTACATTCGCCATTAGCCCTATATCTTTTCCTGAAAAGTCCAACACCTCTGGATTTACTGTGGTTCTTAATTCTTCTGGTAACTCACTTTCAGTTAATAATGAAAACATTTCATCCACTTCTGTACCTTGCTTAGCTAACATCATCTTATAAACAACATCCTCATCAGGTGTTTGGAAAGCAACACCATCAGGTGTACAATAGATTGTGCAATTCATTTTACACAATAAGTCTCTCCCTAACAGATTTACTGGGCTTGAATCACAAACCACAAACCGATGCATGTCTTTAAAGTTTCCAATATGCACTTCCATTGGTTTTGTAACTGGGGTTCTAATCTGTTTGTTTGACACTCCTACAACTTGGATAGTTTCTCCAGAGAGGGGTAGGTTTGGGATGTCTGCTGTTCTCACAGTAGACCGGGTAGCACCAGTGTCCAATAGAAAAGTGATGTCACTACCTTCCACTTTCCCGTCAATAAATGGACCTGTCTGATCTACCGACAAGGATGTGCCAAGCACGCACTCCTCTTCCTCCCCCCTCAGGCACCGTCATTGCATAGAGTCCGAATCATCTTCATCACTCTGTAAAAAATATTGTGAAACCACAGAGGTATTCTTACCACTTTCTCCGTGAAATCCGGTGTTCGCACTGTATTTTTGAATGTTCACATTGTTTGGCATAGGAGCTTGTTGCACCTGATACTGTGGAGTAGCTACATGCTGCTGCTGATGCTGATTCACAACCACCTCATTCTGCATCTGCGGATTTAAATTTTGATTTGGCCCATTATTATTCTGGACATTTTTACACTCGTTCTTCCAATGTCCATGCTTTCCGCACGCATGACAAGGAAATGTCTTCCTTGCCTCCTCTCTACTCATTCGTCCTCTCCCTTTACCACCACTCGACACTTGTTCACCCTGAGTCTGTCCTTTTGTCTGATTATCAGTTTTTGAAATTAAATTTGTTTCCTGCTGCTCTGCCAATTTTACCTGTGCCCACATCATTTTCTCTTTTAGCTTTCTATGTTTTGCCTCAATGTTGTCGCTACAATACTTCGCATATTTCAATATTTCGTCTATTGTCTTGCTCTGCCAGCACAGCATGTGCTGTTGAATCATCTGACTAATGTCCGGTTTCAGCGCGATACAAAAGGGGATGATGGACGGAACGTTTGAGCCAATCAAACACTCACCCCAGGTCAACTGATCTGGGTTTAATCCATCATCATTCTTTAGCTCACTCCACCACCCCAGTTCAGACATGGCCATATGCAAATCAGTCTGACCCTGTGCCTCATGGGAACAGTCCAGCCCGAACTGCCAAGCCATGTCTTCCCTGGACCGGAAACAAGCATCCTGGGACCGGTTTCGGGTTCAAAACCCTCATCAGCCAGGCTATCTTGAATCCATATGGCCATGTCTGAACTGGGAAGCTGGAGTGATTGGCTCAAACGTTCCGTCCATCATCCCCTTTTGTATCGCTTTGGTCGCCCTAAGTTGGCGGGGGTATGCCCAGACGTGGGTCCCTTGCTCACTTTGCTACTGGATTCAAGCAAGCCTGGCTGATGACGGCTGAAATGCCAGAAACCGGTCCTAGGATGCTTGTTTCCGGTCCAGGGAAGACATGGCTTGGCAGTTCGGGCTGGGCTGTTCCCATGAGGCACAGGGTCAGACTGATTTGCATATGGCCATGTCTGAACTGGGGTGGTGGAGTGAGCTAAAGAATGATGATGGATTAAACCCAGATCAGTTGACTGGGGGTGAGTGTTTGATTGGCTCAAACGTTCCGTCCATCATCCCCTTTTGTATCGCTTTAATCTCCGGTTTCAGACCATACATAAACCGATATACAAAGCTTCCCATATCTTTATCACCAATGTTCTCAAATCCACTATACTGCTTGAACACCTGAAACAATCTTTCATAATACGCGTGTACAGACTCCTTTGGCTCCTGAGTTGTTCTATCTATCTTTACCCAGTCTGTTTCTTTAGGACGGATTTTCCCTTTCAGGAATGTAATCACCTGGTGATATTTCTTCATCACCTCCTCTGATGGCGCTCCTGTTTTTGAGTCTCTTGCATATTCCTCATTTGGCCAATCAACTGTGATTTTACACTCTGTCCATAAATCAGCAGGTACCACAATATCAAATAAACCATCCAGGTCCTTCAACAAAACCTTTGAAACCTTCACAAATCTTTCTACCTGTTTATACCATTCAACAGGTTTTTCTCTCAACCTAGGGAAACCATTCGTAAATGACAAAATATCCTGTCTGCTCCAAGGAACATGTACATATCCACCACCAGGAACTTCTCTCATTGGACATATTCTCTCAATCTTTTCTAATTCCCTCACCGGAAATGCAGACAACGCTTCCCTTGCTTGTACTTCCTCTTTCTTTCTTGTCCACCTAATCCTCCACTTGTCAATGTCTCCCCACTTTTGCAAAATGTTCATCAACTCTTTTATCTGTAGTCTTTTACCAGACGTATTTACATTTTCTAAATCTTTTTCAGTGAACTCCACTCGATATGGTTTCTGCAATAATTTTGACCTTCCTATATCTATTCCAATCTCTGATGCAACGTCTGTTAACTTCTCATGAAATACCTTTGCTCTTCTGGTTATGCTCTTACATAAAAATAACAATTCCTCATCATCGTAGATGTTCAATCTTTCTGTGCTCACATTTCCAGCTACATTTCTTCCAAATCTACTTTCAATCTGCTAATATCTAGAACCTTTGGTTGTAAGTTTCGTTTTTCTATTCCCTGTGCCCATCTCTATAAATCCTCGGGAGTAACCGTTGCTGAACCTCTGGTTCCTATAGGGACCATAGACCCTTTTTCTTTCAATTTTTCAGGTGAAACTCTCTTTGGAGTTTCGGCTAAATGTTCCATTATTGGGAGATCCATTAATTAAATGACTGAATCACTCTCACTGGCCTGATCATCAGACATCATTACTTCTTTTCTGGGATTACTTAACGGAATTGTCATAGCTTGAGGTTTCGGACAAACCTTCTTATCTCCATATAATGGGATAACAGGGCCAATAGTTACTGGAACTGTCAAAGCTTCGGCATTTAGATTTAATTGACTTATTTTCTGAACTAATTCTTCCCAAGTTTTATTTAAAGCTTCTTTCTCATTATCTTGAAACACCCTATTAACTGACACATCATGTAGAATTTGTGGGGTTAAATGCGTTCCTATCACCGGTGCACTTGGAGTGACTCTACTAGGTTCCTCTTGGTATGGTGGAGGGTTTTTAATTAAAATATCTTCCAATAATTCATCATCTGATTCACCATCTCCTGACGTATTAATGTTTTTCGTTTTCTCCTTACACTTACTTCCTGTCTGTTCTTCAGCCATTAATACCGGATATAAACCCTCTGTCACTACAGCTCTTCTCCAACGCTTCATTTGATCTCCACGTGATTCATACGGATACCTAGGCAAAAATCTTCGACCACTTCTGAATTTTTCTCGTTCAAATGCCTCAACCTCCCATTCTTCTAAAGCTTCATACTGTGTCAATCTTGGATTTGGTTCTAACATATTCATCCGATTTCTCAAATTCTGAAGCATCTTTACATTAAAAGTACCATGATCTGGAAAAGCCAAAACACCATCACCTTTCGTGTACTCCACCCAATTCTCCAACCACACACAAGTATGATATCCTCTTTCCATCGTCATAAATGAAGCAGGCGTTTTAGGTGGCGGAATAGGAATTCCCTCTCTAGTCATCACAGGCTTGTCTTTCTTAAAGAAATTTTTAATTTTCTTTATTAACGTCATTTTCTTTCGTTCTCCAAACATTTCAGACGGACGATATAGAAAAGAGTCTTCCGTATACCTTCGAACTCTATTACCTACGTCCCGTCCTATGTCAGCACGGCTCACACCAGCAGTCAAATCAGGACTCAACATACAATTCCTTTTCGACCAATCCTAGTGCAGCTTCTATCTATCAACCAATCAGACTCAGGCTCGCGCTTGTTGTTTGACCAATGCCAGCGCGGCTTTCTGTGACGTCAGTATTGCTCCTCACTACTGACCCTCCCTTTACAATCTGCTTCTTTCTCACGCCCGCTGTTTCAACCAATCCCAGCACGGCTCTTTGTGACATCAGTATAACTCCTGCGACTGACCCTCCCTTCACAAGGTAATACGATAACTTATTTCTTTAAAATCTTCCCATAAAAATCTGTTAGTAACAACATAAAAACAGCGCTACTCTGTCTGTTCCACTAAACAAGGATAGATTACGACTTATTCCAGACTCCTTTTCGCTACGAGTAAAGCCCCTGTTTACCCTTCATTCGAGCTCGGGAGAACCTGTTACTTCTTCAGTGTTACCCCTTTTGGGAAATAAGACCAAAGTTTCACCAGCAAACCTTCTGCTATCATTTGCACTCTACTTCTACACGATATAGTCCCTAATATAACACTGCCAGCCCTCCGTAGCTTCTTAGTGTTATTACAACAGACGAGTAACCTTCTGCAGTGTGGCTTCTATCAACACCCGCTATTCAAATTCCATTTCCGGGATGCCCAGGCAACCTCTGTACCTGTGCTTCTAGACAACATAAAACAAGACACTAACTCTTTTGTTAAACATAAATCAATAATCAATAAACAATATTTATCACCAAACTAGTCAATAATAACCATAGCTCTGCTACCAGAAAACTGATCCAGCGGTTCACCAACAACAGATACTCTACTACCATATACTCACCTGGGCCCATAAACTCACGGTGGTTAAAACCGCTGGTCGGTTAAGGGGTTTCTGTTTAAATTTAGGATTAGTTCATTCAATACCTTTTGTTCATCTCTAACTAACCCTTCACAGATCAACAAGTTCTTTCCTCTGGTCGATGGACCATTAGTTGAACTAGTTGATGGTGATAATTAACATAACTTTAACTTTCATTTATTTGAATTAAATAACCACAGACTCAGGAATGTTTAAATCTTTATCTAAATTAAATGCATGTGAACAACTCAGTACAGTGCAGTCACCTTCATTCATTTGGAGAGAAAATTCAATTCATAATCACCATACATATGCCTCGTACTCATGCAATAATCAATACACTGAGAGAGAGGAAAAGAGGAGAGAAAGAAAAGATCATTTAGCAAATACGGGAAATTATAGTTACCAAGGATGGTGTGGAAGACCGACCCCCTGGCCAAAGGGCTGGTAAGGGTCCCCTGGGATAGGTCAGGAGACAAAGACTTCAGGACAGGAAATCAGGACAGGATAGTTGACCTCTAGAATACCGACGGATGCGCCGCACCCCTCTCTGACACTCTCTTCCTCCTCGAGATTCTTCCGCAATCTTCAGATCTAACCCAATTAAATTAGGATAGAAGTTCCTCTTCAAGTTCTGCAGTCAGCTCTTCATCAGCAACTCCAGCATCTCACAGCATCTTTCCCAGCACAGCTTCCAGCTTCAGCATCTCTCCCAGCAATTGTAACAAAATCCCCTAACTAACTAAAGCTTTCTTAATTATACTTTTCGTTTCTCCATGTTCCACCCACTAAAGTTTCAATATCGTAAAATACGAAATCTGATTGGTCAGGCAAGGGGGTTCTTCATCACACCATGCTTACATGTCACTAAAATCAGTTCAACTATTGTTCACAAACCCATCCCCTTATTCTTTATTCATAAATTTTATTCCCATATACTAAGAGTATCAACATGGAAACATTTTTAAACTGTCATGAATGTGTCTCTTCATAGTTGAACTCTTCACCATCCTGTTCCCAGGATGTAGCATTTGTCCTTTGGCTCCCATTCAACTGCACAGTCATTGTTCATGGTTCACTTCAGTAGGCATGCGCAGACTTCGCGTCACTCCATTCAATTCGGCAATGCACGAGAGGCCCAAATACGCACTAATGATAAAAGTCAGAAGACAAATGTTATTTTCTAAAATAAAGTGTTTGCACTGTATACCACCCACCTCTACTCTATCCGAGTTTATTAATATCTTTTCCCCGCTTTAGCATTAGTTAAATAGCTCGATTCAGTTCAAATAAGCAGATGCCATGCACGCGAGTCTTCAAGACTCCATTTTAGTATCTTCTGCTCATGCGCCAGAATTTCCCTCCAAGCATTAGTTCATCATCCTACGTAGATGTAGTTGACGCATGCGCACAACAGTTTCCCCCATTTAAAGCGGTTTTAGTCCTTCTTCATTGTTATCCGCGTTAGTACACACATACGCAAGCTTCACTAACCCGCGTGTTCATGTAGTGCGTATTAGTTTTCACAAAACTTATTAATAACTTTGTTAGTGTGTTAAACGAGTGGATTGCTTCCGAGCAAGTCTCTTTTCTACGAGACCTTGCTCCATCAACTGTACATATACAAAAAGAAGAACATAAACAATTCAGATTCGTAGCTGGGCTGCCCACTATATCCATTTTTTGGTCTCTCCTAGATAGGCTAATATTCATCTACCCTAAAAATGTCCAAACTATGGAGTTTTGGTACAGCAAATGTATGAACCATCGACGTTTTGACCGTCTTAAAAAGCATGCATCTTGTATGCATCTAACAGGTTCTTCATCAGTGCACGGTATGTAGCAATCTGTGTATTAAAGTATATACTGTCAGGCCTAATGTAATACAAATTGTGTATGGTAATGGCGTGCCTCTAAAACAACTCTGCAACTCACCCGAAGAAAGATGTATGTCCTCCTTTGGTCCCACCAGAAGAGCGTTTGTTCCTGTGTTGCACACATAATGGGTTGGGTCAAAAAAATGGAACAATAGCAGTGGAAGCTCTAGGTGGTATGATCAAATATGGCAAACTCACCTATCGTAACAGGAGGGGTGCTTCTCTCTCTGCCAAAAGTGACGGCTTCAGTTGCTCGTCAAGTAGAGGGTCAAAGGTAAGAAAGACTTTTGCAAATGAAGAATCGGAAGCCAGTGTCAGAGAGTAACAGGACCTCAAAATATATACACCAAAGGAATCCTCATTACCAATTAAAGAGGAAGATGTGCGTTGATAAATTACATGTGTTGCATACCAATCAGCATTGCTAAATAAAATATGAGAGTAGAAAAGGGAATGAATAAAATAGAAATACTACAAAAATAACATGAGCAAAGGGTGCAGCAGGTCACAGTGCAACATACTACCTTATCACTCGGAATGGTCATGTATGTGCTGCGCGGCATCCCAAGGCCAACAGATAATAGAGAAGCAGCACCCCGATGTGTGTGCACGCTTTCTGCTACGAGAAAATAGCTAACACCAAAATGGCCATTGGAAGGTCAGCGGTCCATGCTATACTGGGGACAAAAATTCTCTGTATGGGGAGACAATGTATCCAGCCAAAAATGAGGAAACAATGTGTCAAATCCATTTATTGCACCAAACTAGGTATCAGAACTTGGAAAGGGAAATGGCTAGAACCGCCATGTAAGTAAAAACAGCTCTATGTAACCTCAGTAATAATCATTCAAAAATTATCGTAGAACACATTTTGCTGAAAGTGAAAGCCATTTCATACCAAGCAGGATTCTGCGGTCAAACAAGTGGGTCTATAGGATCTAAATACAGATTGTCTCTGGAACAAATCAGGACTGTTGAAAATACATCCTGAGCATGTGACATAGACTTAAAACTCTAAACTTGTATCAAGGTGTTTCGAAAATATCAAGTTACACCTGCAAACTAGACTCAAAAGGCTTACTATGCATTAACTGATTAGGGTAAAAGTGGGGTAATCACATACTCATCAGTAGCTAGTGGCCTAGTAACTAAGTCTATTTTAATTAAATGCACAGCATCATTGGAACAGATGGGTGCTGTCTGCTGGATATACATCGGGACATATTATACCATAGGGTCAAAGATCAAAAGCATTGAGTTTGACATACCAATTGGAAAGCCTTGGAAACAGAGACATTTCACCCACTCTTGAAAACGGTCATTCTTTTGATAATTTCTTCAAACTCATTGAGACCCCTGTTGACAGTAGCTAACAGATGTAACCATTTACGTTCTCTCAAGTACAAGATACTGTTCAGATCCCCTTCTCTGGGTTACTGATGACGTTCTCGACAACTAACCACTTCAGGCTGGCAATGGGATGACAAAACCTGTTAAACTGTTCAACCAAAGGAGCCCCTTGGGTCTTGCATCATATTCTACTGCAATGCTGTAGAATCCTGACTTTTACTTTCTGACGCGCCTGGCCAACATATAACGGATGATATGGGCATTTGACAACATAAATTTCATCTGTACTGTTGAAATTAGTATGGATCCTTAAAACATATTTACTCTCATTATAAGAAAATTCCTTAGTTTCTATGGTCAAGTGACATGACTTGCATCTCCAACACCTAAAATGTCCCAATAAAGGATGCAAATTCCATTAAGATAACAAATCCAGTGGATCGGGTGTTTTTAATAGAGCACTCATAACATGGACCCTGACACTCTTTCCTTTCTCAAAGGCAAACAAAGGTTTGCCTCTGTATCCAATTTGTGGGAGACCAAGTCCCAATGTTTGTTAATGATTTTTTTGATGGCATTACTGCGAGTGCAGAAGGTGGTAACACAAATCATTCTCTTATTAGTATTGCCTGGTCTATTCTGGGGCTCTAACAAAGTCTCCCGTGAGCAGTACCAAGCTCTTTTACAGGAACTCTTCAATAGGCCATTAGGATAACCTCTCTCCAGTAGTCTTTTTAAAAAAAAAAAATGTATTTATTGTTTTTTATATTATATACAACATTTGCGACAAGACATGCCTTCCGAAGTTACATTACTAATGAGCATACCATGGAAACATACATTGATGCAGTAAAATCGTCATTTGGTACATACATAGCATATGAATGTCAGCAAAAATCATGAAGGATTTATTGTTATGGGCTAGTGAGTACTATCTGCACCTTGCCACAATGTTGTGAACTTGGGGAGGCTAGAAACTGGGGAAGAAAGAGGGCATGTAATGGAGATGGTGGCGACAGGCCGAAACCGTTGAAAGAGGAATACGTAAACATAGGTAGGTGTGGTAGTTAAGATGGTGTCACTAAGTGTAGCTAGCCGAGCCTGCAGGGAGGGGCAGGGATGGAAGAAAGAGGCCCTCCCAAGGGGCCCTCCCTGCTGTACTATCTGGGGAGGACAAGAAATCAGTCCAGGTCTCCAGCTGGGGAGTCCCCACACGTGCGCACCCCAGGTGGTGACCACTGGGCCGCCTGGCATAGTTCATGGGGAGACATCATCATTTTCCACCCCTTGCAGGAATTGTGTGAGAAGGCTAGCCCGCTGAGTGTTGGTGTTCGAGGCCCTCCTCCACCGGCAAGTTATACCTGCGCCTCATCCCTGGTGGTCCAGTGGACCTCTGACTCCTTTCTCTCGCTCCGCTTTCTGCCCCCTTCATCCTCTCCTTTCTGCTCCGGTTTCACCCTTTAGCTTCATTAGTGTTTTTTTTTCACTCTTTCACTCCTTAAAGCATTTTTCTTCTGCTTTCTGCTCCGTTTTCACCCTTTAGCTTCTTTAGCGTTTTTTCACCCTTTCACTCTTTAAAGCATTTTTCTTCTGCTTTCTGCTCCGTTTTCACCCTTTAGCTTCTTTAGCGTTTTCACCCTCTCACTCTCTATAGAATTTTTCTTCTGCTTTCTGCTCCGTTTCACCATTTATTTTTTTCACCCTTTTACTCTTTATATCTTTTTCTTTTCTTTTTTCACCCTTTCACTCCTTACTTTTTTTCCTCTTCTTTGCTTGCTTCCCCTGTTTTTCCCACCACTGCTGCCCCTGCGGCCCCTCCCCCCATCGCGACCAGCCCGAGCCAGTTCCCCTCCCCGCTCCCGCCTCTCAGCTGTCCAGCCCTCCCCGACCCCTGCTTAATGGCGGCAGCTTCAAGGCCGCGCCAAAGGCGCGCCAAAGGCAAGCCCGTCTGCGCCCGTCCGCGACCCGACCGCGACCAGCACCAGGAACCCTGGACCTCCGCACCGCCAACGCTACAACCCAGCAGCACTCCACACACTCAACCCAGGCCGCAACAACAACTGCAAGCTAGCATCACCAGCCGACACCCAAGGACCCTTCAGCTGTCACCGCTGCCGGCACACCTGCAGCACCGCCAGGAACACGGACCCAGCACAACACGCCCGCAAGAACACAACTGAACCGAAGACCCTGCAATGCATCCTCCTCAACGTCCGATCACTCCACAAACACGCCACCGAAATCTGGGACCTCCTCGACAGCATCTCCCCGGACGTAGCATTCTTCACCGAAACCTGGACCAACACCACCTCGGGACCGGACATTGCCATCGCCATTCCCCAAGGATACAAGATCTCCCAGAAGGACCGCCCCACCCGCCCGGAGGAGGAATAGCCATCGTCCACAAATCCTCCCTCCGGCTGAGCACACTCCCCGACGAGCCCACAGAACTGATGGAACACCTACACTTCAAAATACAGGCCAGCCCTACCACCACCTTCCGAGGAACTCTCATCTACCGACCCCCCCGGATCCTGCGGACCTTTTACCAACTCCATCACGGACATCATCTCCCTGCAAGCCATCGCATCCACCAACTACACCCTGCTGGGAGACCTCAACTTCCACCTCGACAACCAACTAGACCCCAACACCACATCCCTCCTGGACAACCTCCACAACATTGGACTCCGCCAGATCGTGACCGAACCCACGCACTCAGCAGGACACACCCTCGACCCCCTCTTCACAACAGGAAACTCCATCACCTTCAGCCACACCACCGAACTCCCGTGGACAGACCATCGATGCATCCACTTCACCTTCAGAACACCCACCATCCACAGACACCAGCACCTGCTCCCACAAAGAAACTGGACCAAAATCACCGACGACCAGTTCACCTCCTCACTCGGCAACTCCACCCCAACCACCGCGGAAAACGACAACCCCAACACCGCATCCCGAACTCTGCACAGATGGATCTCCGACAGCGCCAACACCATAGCCCCCCTCAAGAAGAACAACAACACACACGTCAAAAAAGCCAGATGGTTTACCAGCGAACTTCGAGAGGCCAGACGCACATGCCGCCGCCTCGAAAAGGCTTGGAGGAACTCCAAATCCACAGAAGCCCACAACAAGTTCAGAGCCGCCACCAACGCCCACCACCAACTCATCAGAAACACGAGAAAAACAGCGATCGAAGACAGAATCTCCACACACGCGCACAACAGCAAAGAACTCTTCAGCATCATCAAGGAGTTTGCCCAACCCACCAGCGAGTCTACTGACATTCCTCCCTCACAAGACCTCTGCAACAACCTCAGCACCTTCTTCCACCACAAAATCAAGAACATCTACGACAACTTCGACGAAGACAACCAACACACTGAACCCTCACCAACCACCCCGACACCCTGAAGCCAACGATTGACAGCTGGACAGCCCTCACCACCGAAGACACACTGAAGACGATGAAGTCAATCCACTCCAGGGCCCCTACGGACCCCTGCCCCACCACATCTTCAACAGAGCCACCAACACCATCGCACCCATGCTTCGCCACACCATCAACCGCTCCCTGGCGAACGCCTCTTTCCCCGACGACTGGAAACACGCCGAGATCAACCCCCTCCTGAAGAAGCCCTCGGCGGACCCCACCGACCTCAAAAACTACAGACCCATCTCCCTGCTCCCGTTCCCAGCGAAAGTCATAGAGAAAGCCATCAATAGCCAACTCGCCTCCTTCATCGAAGAGCACAACATCCTCGACTCCTCCCAATCCGGCTTCAGAAAAAACCACAGCACAGAAACCGCCCTCCTCGCCGCAACAGACGACATCCGCTCCCTCCTGGACAGAGGAGAAACAGTAGCCCTCATCCTCCTCGACCTCTCAGCGGCCTTCGACACAGTTTCCCACCGCACCCTAACACGCAGACTCCACAGACGCAGGGATCCGGGACAAGGCCCTCGACTGGATCCACTCTTTCCTCTCCGGCAGAACGCAGGGGGTCAGACTCCCTCCTTTCCTCTCGGACCCTACACCAACCACCTGTGGAGTCCCCCAGGGGTCCTCCCTCAGCCCCACGCTCTTCAACGTCTACATAGCTCCGCTCGCCCCCATCGTCAGAACCCACGGACTCAACATTGTTTCATACGTAGACGACACCCAACTCATCCTCTCCCTATCCAACGAACCCAACGCAGCAAAACACAACTTTCAAAAAGGCATGGAAGCCGTTGCCAAATGGATGAAAAGCAACTGCCTACAACTCAACACTGACAAAACCAGAAGTACTCATCATGGGCCCACACCCCGACGCCTGGAACGACACCTGGTGGCCCCCCGCCCTCGGAAGCCCACCCACCCCCACGAACCACGCACGCAACCTTGGAATCATCCTGGACTCCGAGCTCAAAATGGACCGCCAGATCAACTCCGTCGCATCCTCCTGCTTCCACACCCTCCGCCTCCTACGTAAGACCTTCAAATGGATCCCCCTCGAGCACAGAAAGACCGTCACTCACGCCCTCGTCACCAGCAGACTCGACTACGGCAACGCACTCTACACCGGAATAAACAAAAACCTCACCTGCAAGCTACAGAACATCCAGAACGCCGCCGCAAGACTGGTCCTCAACCTGCCAAGACACTGCCATATCTCCCAGCACCTGCGCACACTCCACTGGCTCCCCCTCGAGGCTAGAATCACCTTCAAGATTCTCACCCACGCACACAAAGCCTTCCACAACACCGGACCAGCATACCTGAACAGCCGACTCAAATTCCACGCACCCCAAAGGACCCTAAGATCAGCCCAGCTCTCCTACGCCGTGGTCCCCGGCGCCAGAAAAACCATATCGGGAGGCCGTTCCTTCTCCTTCCTCGCGGCCAGAGCATGGAACGCCCTGCCGCTCCACCTCAGACAAACAACATCACTCCCCATCTTCACGAGAAACCTCAAAACTTGGCTCTTCGACAGACCCCCTCCTTGATGGACTGGAACCTGCACCTCTCCTCCTCCGCAGCGCCTTGAGACCCTTACAGGTGAGTAGTCGCGCTTAACAAACACATGATTGAAGTGACATGACTTGCATCTCCAACGCCTAAAATGTCCCAATAAAGGATGCAAATTCCATTAAGATAATAAATCCAGTGGATCGGGTGTTTTTAATAGAGCACTCACAACATGGCCCCTGACACTCTTTCCTTTCTTAAAGGCAAACAAAGGTTTGCCTCTGTATCCAATTATTGGGAGACCAAGTCCCAATGTTTGTTAATGATTTTTTTGATGGCATTACTGCGAGTGCAGAAGGTGGTAACACAAATCATTCTCTTATTAGTATTGCCCGCTCTATTCTGGGGCTCTAACAAAGTCTACCGTGAGCAGTACCAAGTTCTTTTACAGGAACTCTTCAATAGGCCATTAGGATAACCTCTCTCCAGTAGTCTTTTTAAAAAAAAAAATGTATTTATTGGTTTTTATATTATATACAACATTTGCGACAAGTCATGCCTTCCGAAGTTACATTACTAATGAGCATACCATGGAAACATACATTGATGCAGTAAAATCGTCGTTTGGTACATACATAGCATATGAATGTCAGCAAAAATCATGAAGGATTTATTGTTATGGGCTAGTGAGTACTATCTGCACCTTGCCGCAATGTTGTGAACTGGGGGAGGCTAGAAACTGGGGAAGAAAGAGGGCATGTAATGGAGATGGTGGCGACAGGCCGAAACCGTTGAAAGAGGAATACGTAAACATAGGTAGGTGTGGTAGTTGAGATGGTGTCACTAAGTGTAGCTAGCCGAACCTGCAGGGAGGGGCAGGGATGGAAGAAAGAGGCCCCCCCAGGGGGCCCTCCCTGCTGTACTATCTGGGGAGGACAAGAAACCGAGTATCAGTCCAGGTCTCCAACTGGGGAGTCCCCACCCGTGCGCACCTCAGGTGGTGACCACTGGGCCGCCTGGCATAGTTAATGGGGAGACATCATCATTTTCCACCCCTTGCAGGAATTGTGTGAGAAGGCTAGCCCGCTGAGGAGAGACTAGCCACTTGTGGAGGTGTCGGACCTCCTCATAGCGGAGGGCCTCCTCCTCCTCTGTCCCCTCCACTTGCGCATCGCCCCGTGCCAAGCCATCACCGGTGGAGCCATCGGAGTTCACCACTGGACTGTGAGCTCACGTTTGGCGAGGAGGAGCATCAGGGCCGTAAACCATGTGCACACTTTGTATTGTTTCCGTGCTTAAAGATGCCCAGGGCACATGCTTCCCACGTGTGGAGATCAGGCAATTCCATGACTTGCCGCAGGGTGGTGTGTACCTACTGCCAATAACTTTGTATGGCTAGACAAGACCATAGAGTATGTGTGAGATCTGCGTCAGGGGTATGACATCATGGACAGCAGATCTGTGCGTCAGATAAGCAGTAGTTTAATTGGGCAGGGGTATGGTACACTCTGTGTATCATATAGAACTGAATATTTTTATACCAGGAGTTCCAGGAAACCTGCTGGGGAATTCTAACACTTGTTCCCATTCCTTATCGGAGAGTGCCCTCCCCAAGTCATCTTCCCATTTACGCCACAGTGCTGTAAGACGAATATCTGCAAGTTCACGAATGGCCTTATACAGCCATGTGATCAGGTGGCAATCTTCGCCCATAGTATGTATGGCCTGCAGTACCGGTTGTGTGGCAGGTTCCACCTCTGACACACCCTAAAGGGTCCGATAAGTAATGTGAAGTTGCCGGTGAATAAGGAACTGTCCTGGTGGAAGGATGTGTTCCCTAGTCAGTTAGTCGAAGGTGAGGGACTGGCCGTTGTAGAATAAGTATCCTACGTGATAGGCGACCTTTCTGTAGAGGTTCTCATGTCCCTGGATGAATAGAAACCCAGGAAACATGGTAGGCCAATCAGGGGGAAGGCCGGAGCATACACCGACATCCCACAAGCGAGAATGTGTATTCAGTCCATGCTGGAGTGAGCCACCACCACTTGCAATGGCCAAGGGAACAAGGGTAAAACCTTCGGGAGGAGGAAGCCCTGCATCGTGGCCACCGGCATGACCCCTCATTCATCACTTGTTTCTCCCATGTAATGTTCAGCAGTCTAGCGTGACAGCCATTGCAGCTGTGTTGCCAGAGAGTACGCTTCAAAGGAGGAGGCGCTTAGCCCTCCTCTGCCCTTTGGGAGATGCAACTTCTTAAGGGCGTTTGCTACCCCAGATAAGTGTACATAAAAGGGAGTCTAATTCGTTGAAGAACGACTTTGATGGGGTGACGGGTAGGTTTGCAATGTAGTACAGAAGCCAAGGTACATCGACCATTTTTGCCAACACTATTTTGCCTGGGGCAAGAGCTGCCAAAAGTGTATTTGCGACCTGATGCCAGCTAGGGCATTTTGGAGGTTCCCATCGTAGAGATTGAATAGGGTATGGTAAAGACGGACCCCCAGGCAGTAGATCGCCTCCCCACACCAGCGAAGCTGCGCCTCGTCAAGTTGTATAATTTGTGGCGACTGACCGGGGCAAAGGGGATAGATCGCTAATTTTGCCCAGTTTACCTGGAGTCCTGCAGCTCCGGCAGATGCAGTCAGGGAAACGTTGAGTGGAGAGAGAGCAGATGTTACATCTCGTAGGTATAAAAGGAGATAGTTTGTGTATAAACATGCAGCATGTGTCCTGTCCTCGCGGGGTGTACCCCATTCCCGCCCTCCCTGCGCTACCGAACGGCCATGGGGTTCATCGCCATCGCAGAGAGCAGAGGGGAGAGCAGCCACCCTTGCCTGGTACCTCGACCTACTGGAAAGGGAGCAGAAATGAGTCAACCCAGGTGAATCCGAGACAATGACTCTGTGTAGAGCAGTCTGGTATAAGCAAGCAGCCTCTTCTTGATGCTCATAAGGGCCAGTACCAGGAAATGATAATCCCACGTCAATGTATCAAACACCTTCTCCAGGTCTAATTTGAGGCCGTCAGGTGCAGGAATCGTCCCCGGACCCGTCTTGCACATGGAAGAGATGCCTTATTTTCTGGGAAGTACTTTGGCCTGGGCTGAACCTGTTGTGGTCTGCGTGTATAAACTCTGGGAGGACCTTGCCGAGAATCTTTCCTAAAATGTTATAATCTGCACCAATGATGGCTATAAGTTGGTAGGACCCCAATTGTGCGGGGTCCCTTTTGGGTCTGGGGGACAGGACCTAGAAGGGACTCCTAAAGCAACTGCAGGAATTCGCCAATGTGGAAGGCTGCTTAAAACATCTCTGTGAGATGGGCAGCTAGGATCATGGAGAAAGTAGGGTAATACTCTAGTGGTAACCCATCCAGGCCTGGAGTTTTGTTGGGTGCCAGTTCCCGGATAGTCTGCACTACATCAGTCGCTGTGATTTTAGCATTCAGGGAAATTCTAGCATGTCGGCAATGTGTGGAAGATTAATATTAGCCAAAAACGTGCACAATGCTCCCATTGAGATATCTGGTTGTGCTTGGTAGATGGAGGAATAGTAGGTATGGAACGCTTGTAGTATCTCGCTCTGTGTGTGCACTATGGCACCTGCGCTTGTGAGTATTTCCGTGAGGGGGCTGGCAGAGGCCTCCTGTCTAATCAGCCAGACAAGGAGGCGGTCCGATTTATCCCCCTCTCTATGTACTTTGGCTCCGTGGGCCGTAAAGGTAAAGAGCCTCAAATGCTCCAGAAGAGCTGTGTAGTTAGTTTTCGCTTCTACGAAGTTTGCAATAGTTGTGGGGTCACGGTCCGCCGCTTTCCACAGTTTAGCTAGAAGCCGTTCAGCTTCTGGTATTTCCTTGCCTAAAGTCCTGCGAGCACCCACAATGTCCTGCATACAGCCACCCCTCGTTACCATCGTGAAGGCGTCCCATTCAAAGGTCCAGGTAGAGGCCATATTATGATTTTTGGCAAAATATCACGGGATTTGAGTCTCCTGCGCCTCACGGAAGACGGGGTCTTCCAGTCAGTCAACCGAGAGCCGCCATGTGGGTTTTGGATGGTGTGGGGGCAGCCACAGCAGATCCACCACATGGGCATCGTGATCTGAGACAATAAACCCCAAATAGTCTGAGTGATGAACAAGGAGTACCAAGGAAGTGGAGCAGAGGAAGCGGTCCAGGCGCACAGAGAGATTATGGGGTACTGAATGAAAGGAGTAGAGTTTGGCCCTGGGATGGAGAGACCTCCAGGCATCTGAGAGGGACCAATGATGTGCCCAGCTCTGAAGGCGATCGGCCTGCGAATAAGGGGGGAGCACGGTAAAGGAAGGTGGGACCTATCTAAGTCTGGATCCAATACGCAATTGTAGTTGCCCCCCAGGCATCATCGTCTTGTGTTCTAGTTGGCTGGAAAGGGTGTCCCAAAAGGCTCCCTGATCTGCACTGGGGGCATAAATGCTCCCTATGAGTATGGGCCAGCTGTCTAGGCAGCCTTCAAGGAGCATGTACCTACCGTCTTTGTCTATGATTGTGTCGGTTTCTTGAAAAGGGACTCCAGGCCTAATCTAGACCATGGTGCCCTGTGCATATGAAGGGAGCTGTGTGCAGCGCGCGCGGCAGGAAGCCACACAGGGAAATCCCCACCTCTCTGGGCCACTCAACCTGAGTCATGCAAGATATGTAAGGCCTGCCTGCCATAGCTAGCCATGGATGAAGCGGGTAAGGAACAGAATACATTTGACAAAAAAAAAGGGAAACAACATGTGGAGCCTATCACAACCGGTAGTATGCCCGAGCTAAGCATAGTCAAATAAGAACTTTAGTGTAATCTAGGGGTGCGGCCTAGCTCGGGAGTGTAGTGTGGTGTCCAATTTGCCCTGTACAACTACAGCTTAGTCATGTCGGACTCAGCAAGGACCGCCGTTAGCCCCAGATTCCGCCTTCTGAACAGCATGGAAGAGTAAGCAGAGGCAGATCAGTGGGCCTGAGTGGGTGTGTCATGTCCACTAGCAGTGGGCAGTGAGGGCAATACAGAGGGACCGTCTGGGGTGGGGCCTAGGACTTCGCTGCCTGTAATGGTGTTTACATATGAGACAGTGTGCTCTCTCTACTAATTAGGACATAAAAACAGAATAATAAACAAAATAATATTACACGGATGGGAAGTGCTCGCCATGTTCGTGCAGTGTCCAAGAAAGGAGGGCGGAAGATATTCAGATGAGGTTGTCCGCTGTTTGAGGAGTCACCAGCAGGGGATTCTGGGAGCCCTGGTGAGAGTCGTCAGAGGAGAGGGTGTTATCCTCTGATGTGAAAATGTGCGGGCCTTTCACATCGTCCGTGGCCCCAGCACTCATTCCCAGGTTAGCTGCACCCTGCAAGGCCTGTCTGCAGTCCTCAATAATCTGCTCAAGATGAGGGGATTTCGTCAAGGTGGAACGGTGGGTGGCCTCCACTCGTGACCTGCCCCTCCGCCGTCGCCTCGGCTTGGGTGGACCCAGGGTCACGAGCCCAACCCGCTCCTGTGCTAGCTCCCCACCGTATCGGTCTGCCTAGACCCTGGCGTTCTTAGGGTCAGGAAAGAACGTGGAGGTCCCATTTGACATGGCCTTAAGGTGGGCCAGGAACAGCAATGAGTACTGAACTCCCAACTGGCAGAGATGACGTTTGACCTCTAGTAAGGAAGTGCATTGGCGCTGAACAGCATGGGTGTAGTCCGGGAACAACATGACGGTTTTGCACTCCACTAGGAGTGGACAGGTCTATCTGGCTGCTCGCAGTAGGGCGGCATGGTCCCAAAAGTGCAGTTTAGTCCACATAGGGCACGGGCGGGCAAATGGGGGGGGGCAGCGAGCAGGTACATGATGTGTTCTCTCTAAGGAGAAGGAGGGAGTGAGATCCAATGTCAAGGTAAATGTCTTGAACCAAGATTCCAAGTATGAAAGGGGGTCTTGACCCTTGACGCCCTCCGGCAGCCCCAAGATTTGCACGTTGCTTCTCTGTGAATGGCCCTCTGCATCCCCCACCCTATCCTCAAGGAGTCAGACACTTTCTTGCAAATCTCGGATCACCAACAGTAGTCAGTCACCAGTGGTTGCAGGCTAGCCAGGGTCTTCTCCCCATCTGAAACCTTATCTGCAAGTTTTTGGTGGTCATCACGCAGAAAACTCAATTTTGTAGCTAAGGACCCAAGCCGGGTCTCCATGGAGACCCTGGAGGGCTCGATGGCAGTCGATACCATGACCTGTTTGTCTGATGTGGAAGGCGGATGAGTTGCGCCTAATAACAGTGTGTCTGGGATGATGGAGTGTGGGTCCGCAGACGCCGGAGGTGGAGTGTGCATGGTGGAGCATAGTCTACCCATTATCTGTACTGTTGTGGGTCCGAAGAGCAGACACAATTCAAGGTCTTTGTGGGCTGTCAGTCAGGACAAAGAGGGTCAGTGAACTCTGTGGAGAGAGAAGAGAGAGCAACAGCGCCCCCGTCAACGCCACCGCCAAAGCAGGAAGGCAACCACTCTGTGAAGAGAGGGCTCTGAAAGAGGGCAAGGAAGGGTGGTGGAGGCCACAGGTATCTTTCAACTTAGGGGTCCCAGAGCCCCTCAGGCATCTTATAATGCTCTGGGCCGATCCCCTGGGCATCCACAACCATGAACTGTCAGCCACGCCCCCGATATAAGCACCAACGTGGGGGAGGAGGCGGAGAAGGTCCGTAGGCTTACTCACCTGGGGCAGTCTAAGTCAGTGGCCCCGTGGTGCGGCCCACACTGAGAAATGGGAGGACGGAGGAAAGGAAAACTAACTGCGGTTGCCAGGACAAGCGGTCGCAGGGTCTGGAGGGGCCATCCATGAGGCCATCTAGAATGTCGGTGATGGCGGATCCCAAGCCACAAGGGAGTTACCAGTTTGTGCCGTGCTTCACTCACTCCTCGCACACCTCGATTCAGGTACCAAAGCGGGGGCCAAATTTGAAGGTGCCTGGATTCTTTCAGGTGTTCTTGCCAGCAGTGTAGAATGTTCCCAGGGCTGGCCTCCACAAACTCGAACAGGCAACGTGTCGTGGCACCACTCTCCGGTAATGAAAGGCCTCAGATTGCAGGGCCATTGCCTGTCAATGCTGCGTGGTGCTCACCCCCGCGTAGCCTGAACTGGGGGGTGCAAGAGTGAGGGGACAAGGGTGCTACCCAACACTTGATTAGGCCCCGCAGTGTGTCTCTCCGGGCTGGCTCCCTCAATGTCAGGCAGTGCTGTGCTGTGGGCCCCCCCCCCCAAAACAGGGTCTCCAAAGGGGTTCTGCCCCAGTAGGGCAGTTCACTGTGTCACTCACCTCCAGCCCCGATGGGGGCGAGTGGTGTCCAGGAGCATGTGAAAGGGCCGAGATCCAACCAGGGCTTGCTGCGGGGCCTCCAGCCATGTGTCGGCCGGTTCAGTTCTGTGGCAGGGGCTGGTCCAGGCCTCAGGGCTGCCGCCGATCAACGCCATGTATGTTGCTCTCCTCATGCTCCTCGAATCAGGCACCGGTGCAGGTGTAGTGAGTGAGGGTACGAGAGCGCTGGCAAGCACTCAGCCAAGTCCCACTGAATGTCTCCTGGGACCAGCTCCCTCAGTAATGGGCTGGCAGCTCAGCATGGGCCCCCTCCGCTGCTGCCCAGGGGCTCGTCATGTAGAAACGCCGAGCGAGGACCTCCGTCTGTGGCTCCGATGGGGGCAGGTCAGCCTCAAATGTAGTATGGGGGCTGGGATCCGTCCCGGCCCACCGTAGAGGCTGCGAGGGCCCCATGCACGAGGCAGCTGGGATAGCTCTGTGGACTGCGGCTGACTGCCCTGGAGCCCGGGGCTGTGAGGCCCGTTTGCGCGATGCGGCCAGGGGCCGATAATGGCAGCAAAGGGGTAAAGGCCGCTGCAGATATAGGTATGGGGGTCTCCAGGCACCTTCGGCAGCCACGATGCTGGGTCTTTAACCTAGATGGAGACTGATGTGCAGGCCGATAGTCGGAGCTCTACCAAGTTGCGTCCGCCAACTTGGCTGACCTGGCCATGCCCCCTCTCTCTAGTAGTCTTTTGATCAAAGTGTCAGATTCACTAAAGAAATCTGTCCTAAGGGAACAATTCAGTCGGAGCTTTAAGAATTGACCATAGGGAAGACTGTCACACAGACTCCTAGGGTGATGACTGGTATACCTCAACAGTGCATTACGGTTAGTGGGTTGACAAAATAGTGTAGTGTACAATTTCTCATCCACTACTCTGATGGTGATATCCCAAAAATTAATTTCTTGCCTACTATGGGATACAGTAAATTGTATGTCTGTTGACCTACTGTTGAGCAGGCAAAAAATCATTTAGTTTCTCCTCATCATCTGTCCAGTTCAACAGGACATCGTCAATATACCTCTTCCATAAGGTAATGTTTTTCAGAAAAGGATTTCTGTCCGTGTAAATGTGCGTACAATCATATTTGTCCGTATAAGTGTTTGCCAGGTCTGGAGCAAAGCCTACTCCTACCACCACTCCTTTGGTTTGGTAATAAAAATCACCCTGAAATACAAAAATAAATTGTCATGGCTATCCTTAATAGCTCCACTATAAATTCAGTATGAACTTGTGTGGGCTGCTCCTGTGATTGAGTACTTCTCTGACCACTCCAAATGCAGCCTCCTGCCAAATATTGGTGTACAATGAATTGATGTCCATAGTGACAAGAAGCTGAATAAGTGGCATAAAAGGATGGTTTTCATTTAACTTGACCATATCCATTGTGTCTTGAATATAAGATCTAATGGTGCTAACCCATGGTTTCAAAAATAGATCTATGTATTTGCACAGTGGTTGTAGAACTGAGCCACATCCAGACACAATGGGACATCCAGTAGGCTTATCTAGCCTCATGTATTTTGGGGAGAGTATAAATAGTTGGCATGCGTGGGTGTTTTTTGTTAAGGAAGTCAAACTCTAGTTCACTCAGATAACCTTCTGAAAGACCAATTTGAGTCAATTGAAACGTCAGTGGTTCATACATTGCCTGTACCAAAATTCCACCCTTTGGGCATTTTTAGGGCAGATGAAAATTAGCCCATATAGCAGAAACATTGGCTATAGGGGGCAGGTCCATCTAAGAATGTGAATTGTTTTGTATTCTTTTTTTTGTATATGTATAGTCACTTCTTTTTCTTTGATGCACTGCACGAGCACCTTTTCACTTAGCACGTTTGGAGCACCTTATTGTTTGATCATATGATGTGTGACTGAAATACATGTCATTCATCCAATAACTGTGTTATTCTGGCTTACATGTTTCGTGATTTATTTCCGCAATAAGAATTGACTTCATAAGCATTTGTACTAATATTGCATCTGGTAATTGATGACAAATCTTATTTGACAGAACCATTGTTGTTTATGAACTCATTTGATTGTAAAGGCATACTAGTTGCATGTGCCATAAACCTTACAAATGTACAACTCAGTTGGATGTTCTCTCCTGAATGACATAAAATCAGTGCTTGGCTTACTTGTGAGTCCAGGAATTCAGGCATTAATAGCTTTCTTCTATTGCTGGTCAAAAGGGGGCAGATATAGAGGAATCAATACGTCATTGTGGGTCAAGCATGTTTCCAACTTGGTACATGATCCTTTGTGTGGAACGCACCAGACCTATAAGACAAGAATGTGAGCTTCAGATATGTTGAAAAGTTCATACTCTAATACATTTGTGGTGATGGTTTTAGGAATGATCCAATCACTGACCAGGCATGATGCTTTTTGTCCTGTAGATCTTTGTCTTTTTGGAATTAAAGGGTTTTTATAGAAATATTGAAATTTCTTTTGAAGTTGGCTTGTGACATGGGGATTGCCCAAGCCTCTTGCAGATGGAGATTTTTCATAGCTGTGGTGAAGTACCTTCCCTATGCGTTGCCAGCACTTGGATGTTGGATTGTCATTCAACAAAGATTGCTCTGTGTTCTGGTGGGAATGCTATGTAATTCTCTACAAAATTTGAGAAACGCTCCTTACCTTACAAGGTATTGTCTAGGTAAGCAGACTCAAGGTGTATTTGTGCTTGTGAAAAATAGTTTTGTAATTGAAATAGGGATCAATGCAGTTTTGCTTGGAGCACGAACAGTAATTTGGTGTCTACCTCAAAAGATTTTGGATCCATATGTTAGCAAGGGCAAAAATTTGCTAGAAATTACTTTCATTATAGTTCCAGGGATGGATAATTTAGGTTGTTTTGAAGTGTGCAAAAAGTGGATGTCAAACTTCTAGCTCTCATTATTAATTGATTGAAGTGCAGTTAGTTCCGATTGCCATTAAAGATGACTCCTAAATGCTTGAAGGTTTAATTCCCAAGAACCCCATTTCACTCGATGCTCCAAAAGACAGTTTTTGATTTAAATATGGGGAATTTTAAAGCTATGTTTTTAAAGATTTAATTCCAAACCATTGGCTGGAATGTAGAATTGCGATGCTGTTATTAACCTCTGTAGCGCTACTGCTGTATGACTCATGAGGAGTATATTGGCTGCATATTGGTTGGGTTGTAAGGGTTTTTCCTGTGATCTTGGAAGAGTGGGAGACACCAAAGCCTAGGATTATAAGAAGGTGCACCATAAACGTATTGAATAAGGCGGAAGCAATAACGCCACCTTGTTTAAGGGTATTCTTTGTTGGAATTTTACATGTGGTGTTTTTTCTGTCCCCCAGTTTGACCTGGACTCAAGTATTTATATGAAAGGATTCTATCATGCGCAGAAGATTTTCTGGAATACACTACTGACCCAATTTGGTCCAAACTGCTTTTTAGGAACTTTATCAAAGGCCAATTTCAGGTCTACAAAGCAGACATACAGAGTTTTCCCCTGTAACGTCTTTTGATGATCATTTTAATGGTAAGTAGGTTTGTCAGGGAACCCGAGCCCTGCCTGAAACCGGTCTGATTAAACGGTATTATATATGACGACTTCGTTTTTTGCTTTTTTAGTTTATTTTTTGCTTTGCTAAGAGAGAATTTCCCCCACTTTTTTGAACCAAGGCTACTGTAACTCTATCCATACGTTTATTTAAGTTAAAAGCATTTCACGGCATTGATTTGTGAAAGCTTTGCACTTTTTGCAAATTTGTGGCATCAAGGACTGCCTCAGACAAACAAAGCTAAGTGGAGCTTTAAGTGGACCGGGTCCCGCCAGGTCTGAAACCAACAACCAATAGGGGCAATCCAGTAACCCTGGGGAGCTTGAGTAACTATAAACACAATAATAAAAGGTCAGCAAGAGGATCATTTGGGATCTTAGTTTAACAAATTGCTGTAAAGGATTTAATATATTCTTATAGCCCACTGCCGAGGGCTATACCAATTGTTAAAGGTCCTGAACCCAAGTTATATGCCAGAGCTGCAGGCGAGGGCCTATAACGAGGGAGAGGGCCGTTAACAACTGGTATAGCCCAAGGCAGAAGGGCTATAAGGCTATTAAAACATTCCACCCACTGAGAGTAGACTGTTCTAAATTAAATAGTGAGGAACAAAAAAACAAACTTTGAAAAGTTGGAGCAGAAGGCTTATACCAGCCATTATAAGCCTAGAGCTACTACATTGCCTTCAATGGAGCTCTCAACATTCCAATGTTCTTATCAATGTTATTTTAAACATCAGAGTGAGAAAAAGAAGGAACAAAATGACTTTAACAACAAGGCGTATATAGGAACAAAATATATTTACTCATAATTAAGAACAAACATACATTGGATAAAAATCACAGAGGGGGTTCAATTAGTTCCAACATTAAACACTTGAGTCACTCATAATAGTCACAAAACAATCACAGTCCATAGATTAAGTCACTAGCGGTGCTAATCTACTCTTGCAGTAAAGTTGCTTATCAGACAAGTGGTCCAAGGATGATAAAGATACTTATATGTTGCCTGAAAAATGACTTGATTCTTTAGCTGGAGCAAGTAGTGGAAAGAAATTGATGTTTCGGTCTCTCTAATATTTAATAAGTGAGACCATCCTTAGGAAAAATGCCTAGAAACACAAAACCCCATTGTTTCAATGAGTTCATAATTTTAGGGCTATGAGATTAACCTAGCATTTGAATAATGATCACCTTGCGTACGAGGCAAATCTTGAAGGTATTGCAACTGAATTTAGGTGGAAGACAGGTCAAAATATTCTGAAGGTTCAGTCTGGTCCTGTGACGCTGCTCAGGGGTACTGGCATTCAAAAACTAAGGGGGTCATTACGATAACGGGTGGACCGCCACCATCCTGGACATAGTTCTGACCGCCGGATTACAATACCGGCAGTCAGATCGCAGAGGTCGGGGTAGGACCGCCGTCTCTGACACAATCTAAGATCCTGTTGGGGCGGCGTTTGGACTCCTATCCCTACAATGGAGGTGGTGCCTGGGCAGGCACCACCATACGAATTAGGATGTCCCTTTCTGACTGCCTTTTCATGGCAGTCCCACTGCCATGAAAAGGCAGACGGAAAGGAACTTTGGGGGCCCCAGGCAGGGCCCCATCCCCGTAGGCCACTGTTCAGTGGCCCTGGGGGCACATGCAGTGTCCCCCCATACATCCATGCACCGTGTGCTGGGCCACAGCACAAGTCAAGCCACAGTAGAAAAAAGCACTTTACGACTGCCTGCACGGCGGTCTTATCCTAATGGGGCAGGTGGGACCGCTGACTCATTGTTGGACGGTCACCTGCCTGATACGATGGCGGTCGTCAGTCCAACCGCCCGCCATCTTAATGAGGGCCTAAGATTTCATGGGTACCGGCATTCAAAAACTCTAATTGAAAGTTATTGTTTGTAGAAGAGAGCAAGGCTTAACGTGGTCGTCACCCTTGATAGGCCACATGACGACAAATATCCAGAAGTGAACCAATAGATTCTGAAAACCTATTTGTAATTTCAGTTATCATTACTTTGTCTAGAACTTTGTTGGAAGGAAAATGAGATATGAGTTTGGCAATTTCCAAGGTAATTTTGATTTGAATGTAAGACAAGTGTCACTGCACTCTGTCCATCCAGATACATTTTTCTAATAGACTATGTAGTGACCTGACCTAATGCTGTCTCCGTGATGGGAAATTATGGCGACTATAGTGTTTTCCGTCCTAGAGAAATCTGGCCTGCTTGAAGTTTGAAATTTCAGTTTTTAATTTTACTGCCGTCTGCTCTGCACCTTTCTAGCATTAAGATAACATATCTACTGCTGTAGTCAACAATTAGAGTTGAAAATACTTTTACTCTACACTCTAGACATACATTATTTTGCACAGTTTTATTTAATAATTTGTCACATTGAACAATTTTGTAATTTGCTATGGTTACATACAGAAATCGCTCTGACTGGATGAGAGTAGTTGTGGTATATTCAGAATGCAGAATGATTCTACAATTTTAAACCTGCTGTTCGAGAAACTGACTTCTCTAGTCCCTCCAACTTCATAACCCCTGATTGACACAGTAGTAAATTCAGACCTTGATGGTCTTTCTTGTCTTTGCATGGAAGGGAAATAATGTCCTCATTCTTTAATGTCAGCATTTCTGCATTAAACTGTATACACCCATCCAAAGTTGGCATAAGTCATTCAGTTTGTTTGTAAGTTTGTTGTAGATGTTCCATTACAGCTGCTGGAAACCTGTGGTTTGAAAAAGAGTAGTTAGAGTTCGAGTCTGAAGAGCCAATGTAGCTTTTTGTGTGAGTATTCCTATTCTTATGTCTTTCAAAGTATCTCCATACTCCACATCAGCAGCATGTCTCACATTCTTAGTGAGCTCTCTGTGTTGGAAATTCAACCAAATGTTAACATTTCCAATACTGCCATCTCTTTGAGCAATAACACTACAATGTCATTATGTGCTGCAAAAGAAAGGTGATGCGCCTGCCTCTAAAATACAAGATACAACGGGCCATGAAATAGAGATTGTAGCCTATTTGGTCAAGCAAAGTGGACAATGATCACTTTCACCTCCCCAGGCTGGGCTCAAGACCCTCACCCAGTAAAGTGCATGCTTCATCATCAGGTCTACTTCTCAGTGGCACCGGGCTCAGAGGTCATAGGTGTTCTTTGCACCTCAATTATGTGTGTAAGGGGGTGTGTGTATTTACATTTAATGATGGGAGTTGAGACACACAGATGCCCACAGTGCGGCGACAAGGGCGCAGTCTTCTCACATATAGAATGGCAGCGTGAGGTCCTATGGGACTACTGGGAGCAGGTGAACATACAGTTGAACAAAGTGACACATGGAGCCTTGAAAAGCACCCCCAAAATGTTCCTCCTGGGCTTATAATCCAGACCCACAGCGAGCAGACCCTGCTCTAAATCTATAGATCACTCAGTGATAAATACTTCAGATGTGTGTTTTGCACAATAGGATAGAGCACATCCCTGCCTTCGGAATTTTTCCATTCACAAGTTCTACCAACACATTGCAGTATTCATGCTTTGCAAAGCTGAAGTATATATTGGGAAGCTGGGCAAACATCTTGGCACTGAAGGCCAATAAACCCATTTGCGAAGCAGGTATGTGGTCAGACGGGCAGAACAGCAAAAGTTGAGGGACTGCTGGTTCAGCATAAGAATCCACGAAGGAGGAGATAAAGACAAAGATCATGGTCCACATTGTGCCCCAGTCCCACACCCAGGTGACACAACACCAAAATGTGTTGCTCCCATCCTCTAGGCAGCATCAACAACTTCTGCATGGCATAAAGATGTGACCCCTTTGCACCCAGGCACTATGACATCACTGAAGTCAATTGTAGTAGTGCTATGAAAACAATCTACCATGTCTGGGTTCAGCCAGGAAACACTACTGCTGAAACCATCCAATGGCCAGTGTATATATAGTGAGAAGCTAGTCGAAAAGGTTGACACTTGATCTCCTATGATTTTCTGTGGTGGAAGGAAATGTGTGGCAAACATTGGTCCAGAATGAAAAGTTCCGATCCGGATTAATTTCTCCACTGTTGCTCTGTCACTGCTACACAGGGAAAAACTAATATTGGTTGTTAAAGACTGTTATGCATACCATCCATTTGACAGCAGACGTGTGGAGCAACAGTCGAGCAATAAGACTAAGGGTCACATGCATCATTGTAAATTGCGGTCGCAAAGGGGCAGATTTGCAGAATCTGCCTCTTTGCGACCGCAATTTTTGCTTTTGGGATGATGCATCAGTAATCGCTAAAATTGCGATTACTTAAATTGCGATTGCATTTAGGGAATCGCAAATTGCGATTCCTTAAATGCAATGCAACAACCCCCAAAAAATTGCGATTTCGCAATTAAGAAACGCAAAATACCATCAATTCAAAGTTGATGGTAATTTGCGACAAAAGTGCATTTTTCTAAGTTCTATGTTGCACACATACATGTCCTTGGGGCATGTGTGTGTGCAACATGTGTTGAAATTGCAATTTCAAGGGTGCATCAGGGTGTCCTTTTGGCACCCTTGAAATTGCATGCACAATTTGCGAGTACCTATTTGGTACTCGCAAATTGCGCATGCAATTCCCATTGATTCCTATGGGCCTAAAGGCCCATAGGAATGAATGGGAAGCAATTCCTTATTTGCGACTCGCATTTTGCGAGTCGCAAATAAGGAATGTGTAGGAATCGCTAATTTTTTGCGATTCCTACATGCATAAGCATTTGCGATTCCTAAATTGCGATTTATTAAAAATCACAATTTAGGAATCGCAAATGCACAGTTTGATGCATGTGGCCCTATATGTTTATTACTGCAACATGTACTTTCATTTGGTTGACTAGAGGACACCCACCACTGGTACTACTATGGAAGGCATTTGTCAACATGCAGCAATTGCAATTTTCTATGACTACCACCAACATCCTGGCAATAAGTTAATACTAGAGTGTTAGAAAGGCTTGAAACCAGGAGTGTCAAGATTGGATTTGTTGCACAGACAATACCAATAACCTCGTTACATATCAAGTGGTGGATACATCTGAATGCTCTATTTTAACCACTGAATCAACCTCATTTTTAGAACATTCTCAAAAAAGAAGTAAAAACACAGTCCATTATATAGTTGTCATCTGCCGCAGGATTTGCACACATTTTATGTATTCTAAACTCACCATACGTTTCTGCATGCAGACGATTCCAGCTAATTGGGACTTCACTTTCTACATGCTTCAACAGCTCTTTGAGCAATAACACTACAATGTCATTATGTGATGCAAAAGAAAGGTGTTGCACCTGCCACTAAAATACAAGATACAACAGACTGGAGGAACCATGAAAATAGAGATTGTCGCCTATTTGGTCAAGCAGAGTGGACAATGATAGTCCACTTTCACCTCCCCAGGCAGGGCTCAAGACCCTCACCCAGTAAAGTGGCATGCTTCATCATCTGGTCTACTCCTCATCCAGACTTAGTGGACTGCAGTCTGGATGTGCTCCAACAATGGGAGCTTCTACTGGAGATCTAATTTGTTATTGTGGAGCAACAGTCGAGCAATAAGACTAAGGGTCACATGCATCATTGTAAATTGCGGTCGCAAAGGGGCAGATTTGCAGAATCTGCCTCTTTGCGACCGCAATTTTTGCTTTTGGGATGCATTATCCCAAATGCAAAAATCGCTATTTCAGTAATCGCTAAAATTGCGATTACTTAAATTGCGATTGCATTTAGGGAATCGCAAATTGCGATTCCTTAAATGCAATGCAACAACCCCCAAAAATTGCGATTTCGCAATTAAGAAACGCAAAATACCATCAATTCAAAGTTGATGGTAATTTGCGACAAAAGTGCATTTTTCAAAGTTCTATGTTGCACACATACATGTCCTTGGGGCATGTGTGTGTGCAACATGTGTTGAAATTGCAATTTCAAAGGTGCATCAGGGTGTCCTTTTGGCACCCTTGAAATTGCATGTACAATTTGCGAGTACCTATTTGGTACTCGCAAATTGCGCATGCAATTCCCATTGATTCCTATGGGCCTCTAGGCCCATAGGAATGAATGGGAAGCAATTCCTTATTTGCGAATCGCATTTTGCGATTCGCAAATAAGGAATGTGTAGGAATCGCTAATTGTTTGCGATTCTTACATGCATAAGCATTTGCGATTCCTAAATTGCGATTTATTAAAAATCACAATTTAGGAATCGCAAATGCATATTTTGATGCATGTGGCCCTATATGTTTATTACTGCAACATGTACTTTCATTTGGTTGACTAGAGGACACCCACCACTGGTACTACTATGGAAGGCATTTGTCAACATGCAGCAATTGCAATTTTCTATGACTACCACCAACATCCTGGCAATAAGTTAATACTAGAGTGTTAGAAAAGCTTGAAACCAGGAGTGTCAGGATTGGATTTGTTGCACAGACAATACCAATAACCTTGTTACATATCAAGTGGTGGATACATCTGAATGCTCTATTTTAACCACTGAATCAACCTCATTTTTAGAACATTCTCAAAAAGAAGTAAAAACACAGTCCATTATATACTTGTCATCTGCCGCAGGATTTGCACACATTTTATGTATTCTAAACTCACCATACGTTTCTGCATGCAGACGATTCCAGCTAATTGGGACTTCACTTTCTACATGCTTCAACAGCTCTTTGAGCAATAACACTACAATGTCATTATGTGATGCAAAAGAAAGGTGTTGCACCTGCCACTAAAATACAAAATACAACAGACTGGAGGAACCATGAAAATAGAGATTGTCGCCTATTTGGTCAAGCAGAGTGGACAATGATAGTCCACTTTCACCTCCCCAGGCAGGGCTCAAGACCCTCACCCAGAAAAGTGGCATGCTTCATCGCCTGGTCTACTCCTCATCCAGACTTAGTGGACTGCAGTCTGGATGTGCTCCAACAATGGGAGCTTCTACTGGAGATCTAATTCGTTATTGTGTTTGTAATAATCACAGGGAACCGGACAACTAGAAGTCATTACAATTACCTATAGATCAACTTAAGGGAATTTTTATTTGTGTCACCTTGAGTATGATTAAAAAAGATTTTGGAGGTTAATGATTCTCTCATCCATTGGTCAACATGTACCGGACACTCTTTTAAATTCAACAGGGGGTCTGTGGCTTTCTCTAGAACCTGGACCCTGACTGCACAATCCTCATTCTAAGGCTGATCTGGTAATTTAGTGTTTTGTAGTTGTGCAGATCCTTATGTTTGTTCCAAACACATAAGTTCCTTTGGTTTGTTATATCTTGTAGTTTGGTATACAATTTAGAGAGGTGTACCTCAGACAAGTTTTGCCTCTCACTCCCCTTCTTGTTTCGATCATGCAGCTGCCATGTCATGTTGTTTACAAGTCAGCAAAGGGAACTAACAGAGTGTATGATCAAAACGCAGGCACCCTTAGATGCTGTGACACTGATGTTCAGCAAGGACGATCCTATGCTACCACGAGCCAAGCCATCCAACCACTCCGCTTGCTAAAAATCAACTTCCATATGCTCAAACAAACACTTCAAGCTAAACCGAATGATGAAACTGCTAGTTTTGGTGACATCTTACTTGATCATCTGGCAATAGATGTAATGTCCTCTGAAGGGTACCTCCATGCCATTGTTTGCATCCTCGATACAAACATGGGCTGCCTACTTTTATTTTATTTTCAGAACGGGATATCTCCAAGTAAAGAAGCTAAACATGAAAAGCAAAGGCAGCTCCATTAGGGAAAATGCCCTTTTCTTTAACTTATACATATCATGGTGGAGTATACATCTGCATCACCCTTATGCCACAGTAGCAGTGATCTACTGGTTCATCCCAATCCTTCTAGAAGCAGATCAATTTTCCCAATTCTACCCTCTAGTGCAAACAATCACCACCACCAGCATTCTACTGACTTAGTACAATCCTCTTATCTGAGATGATTTTGTCTTGTGGATTGTTACCTGCCTTGTTATGTTGGCCTAGGCCTGGCTGCCATGCTGCTTTTCTTTGCGCACGTTACACTGAGCCGGGCCTTCCTCGCCCTTTGCTCGTGCCAAGTTCTTTTGCACTGTCTGCATTTTCTGTTGTTCACCTTTTTGGGCTCAGTCTGCACAAACATGTACAAGGTCACATAACAATGTATTCTGGTTCTTCCTGATATGGCCAGTCACGCGCACCCAGACATAACATTATGTGCAATTGCCATGAAGGATTTGATATGCTTTTAATACTGTGGTTTACTAGCGCTTAACACACTTGGAGAAATCCCTTTCAGTGAGAAGAGCTATGATGTCCTGCTGATGTAATTCTGCATCTAGAGACTGAGGTATGGGGGTTCGCTAGTCAAAGCCCAGAGGTCTTCTATTATTATAATCAACTATCTTACTGCAAGGGGAGGGTGGTAATGTTATTTATACGTTTATCCACTGAGCTCTGAGATGCTTTCCCCGTTTGTATTCTATGGAATTGTAACCATGCTGCTTATATTAGTCATATGCATTATGCTATTAGTACTGACACGTGTACTGTACATTAGAGCACGTAAGTTGGAATAAACATTTTAACCTATCCAGTGTCTCTTACTACGCACCTTGTGGACAAGTACGAGTGAGTGATGAAAGAGTGTTCTTGCTTCTGTGAGTCCTGAGATAAAGATACCGTGTTCTGGGTTGTCCAAACATTAGTACTTGGGTGCTAATGGGATGCTAAGCTAGTTGGGTTGGGGTTTTTGGGTGCTACGGTATATGGTGGCAAACCACTGTATTCCGGGGTCCCATTTTCCTGTGCATAGCTCTGTGTATGTGCAGAAACCTTATGACATGGCGCGACCACCGTGGGGCAGCTTATCTGCGAGACGCTTGAGTAGTACTTGTGCTTGTCCACAAACCCCTCGCGTACGCTTCCGGAGGCGTATGTGACGGTGATACCTCCTATATTGAATGTTTTATAGGTTCTTTCAAGCTTGATATTATTAAAAAAGGTTAGTTAATAGACCCATTTTTGTGCTCCCTGTTAGGTTGTCGATTATAATTGTTTAGTCATGGCTGGTGTGGCGATAGCTGCACATAGTCGAGGAGCACTCCGAGACCACTTAGCTGTGTATGGAGTGCCCGATACTGGGGTCGAGTTGGTCTTTGTGGTTCAAGCCGATCCGGCTTATCACTTTGAAGTGTTTTACACTTGGATCACTTTTGAAGCGGTGGATGCAGGTGATAAGCTGTTTCATGAATATAAGCCCACCGCTATTCCTGCTGCCTATCGACCCTATACCACTCTTGAAGTGCCTCTCACGGCTTGGCAGCACCGTGTTTGGTTCAATGGCGCCCTACCACAACCAACTACCGCAGTTCGTTTAGGCCCCTTATCAATTCAGGGGGCCACTTGGCCTGTATTGGCCGGGTATACCCCGCATCCAAATTATCTGGCATTACCGCTAGCGGAATTGCGCACTATGCATACCGAATTGGTGCGAGTGCATCGAGCCTTAGTGACATACGTTACAGGTAGCCTCCATGGAGCTGCTCCTGTAGTCGCAGGCCAACCAGCTATTGCAGCTGGAGTGACTATAAGTCCTGTCATGGTGAATTCTGTGATGGGCAAACGTCCACAAAACAAGGACGACTATCCTTACTGGCTTGCAGAAAAGTTCGATCAGATAGAAGCAGTGTTTCCACATACATCCCCAGTGGATAAACATCGCATCCTTACGATAAGTTTGCCAAAAGACATAATCCCCGATTTGACAGCATGTGAAAACTGGGGTAAGGTATTCGCAGCAGTTTATTCAAAATGTTTTGGAACTCCTTCCATGACGGTTCTACCCTCTGTAATTAAAAAAGTACAGGATGAACATGGCCCTGAAGCGGCTGTGGAATTAGGGATGAGACTAGTGGGAGTGTTTGATGTAGTAGCAGAGCTGATCCTTGGAAATGTCAAGGGCGATGCTATGAACTTTCAAGTAGCGAATGCTTTGGCTTTGGTCCCAGAGTTGGACAGGCCTCGCGAATTACCGAAAATTATTGCTCGGGCTTATAAAACAATTGGAAGAAATAGCCTAGGCAACAAGCCTTTTGTAAAAATGCAAACTCAATCGCAACCACAAATTACACAAACAAAAAGTACATCTGAGAAAGATGATAAACCAGTCTTCACTAAAAAGAGTTGGAGACAGAAAAAACAGGGTAAGCAACAAAAGAAGCCGGGGTCGAGAGGCGCTTCCCCAGTTTCGGTTTCTTCTGAACGTACTTATGATTTACGTGATAGGTCAAGGATTAAATCACCAGAAAGGTTTCAGAGCTCTGATACGCGTTCTCCTCGTTCTTCACAGGCCCAGACATCGTCACAGGCTGGTGGAGGAGGACGGCAAGATAGAGGAAGGGGCCGAGAGGCTCCCCAGGAGCGAGACCAACCTCGACAACAAGTCAGAGGGAAAGCAGAAGATTTTCATCTTCCTCGACCGCAATTTCAGAAGAAAAAGGTTGCCGCTGTCACAGCGAAATATGCCTCAGACCGTGAGAACGAGACTCCAGAATTGGACGTGGGCAGTGACCCTCCTAGACAGCGCCGCGGAAGTTACCATAGTGCGGGAGGCGCTACGTCCTCATATGGAGGCGACAGCAACTGAAACATTCGTTACTGTAGAGACAGCTGACACGAGAGTGGCACCCCCTGACAGACTATATAATCTAGTCATACAAATTGAAGGTGACATACCGCGTGAAATAAAAGGGATTTTTTGGGAAAATCTAACCTCTTCATATGACATTTTGTTAGCAGAGGTGGATTGGCCACCCCCATTCGTTTTAGCTGCACATAAAGGAGAGGAGGTAATCCTTCCAAGCTTTTCAAAGCATGTCCCAAAAGACAAAGCTGAAGCACTTGCAGCTGAGTGGGCAGTGTACCTGGCACCAGCGTTATACCGCAACCACGTGGGATGGGATGAAGAATCACCTCCTCATGCAATACCTTTGCGGTCACTACCGCAGCCACAACCCCAATATCCCATCAAACGGCAGGCAAAAGGCCCCGTCTCCGAAATTCTGACACAGTTGGAATATCAGGGAGTAATTGAACCATGCGTATCACCTATGAACAATCCCCTTTTCGTGGTTTCTAAACCCGATGGATCGTACCGCTTAGTTTTAGATTACCGGCATTTAAATACTCATTGTCGGAACTTTGCGGTGCAAAATACACACAGTTCTGCGCTTGTAGACAGTCTTGTTCGTAAAAAATACAAAACGACACTTGACCTTTCAAACGGTTTCTACACGCACAACCTAGCCCCGGAGAGTAGTCAATGGACCGCATTCACATCCGGTGGTAAATTATTCCAGTTCCGGCGTTTACCCATGGGCTACAAAAATAGTCCGGGTATATTCGCCGCCCGTGTTGTTTCTTTGTTAAATGACATTGATCAAGACGCATGTTCGTACGTAGATGACATCTATCTGACGGACGACGAATTATTTCAGCATTTGTCCCGTGTGGACCGCATTATTCTTGAATTTGCAGAGCAGGGTTACAAATTTAACTTCGCTAAATCACACATTGCTGAATTTACCGTTCTGTTCTTGGGTTATGAGCTCAATAACGAAGGTAAGGGCTTAGCCCCCCATTTCTTGGAAAAATGTGCACATTTGTGCCCCCCAAATACTCTGAAGAAACTTCAGTCTGTGCTGGGTTTCTTGAATTTCGGGCGTACTTACATTCCCGAATATGCTCAGCGTATCAAGCCTTTGTATGCTTTGATACAACCTACTTATTCAAGGTCTTGCTGGCTGCCTGAGCACACCTCAATTCTGCAGTCTTTGCAGACAGACCTTTTGGAGTCTAAATATCTTTTGACTCGTGATAACCACACAAACCTGGTGATTAGAATAATTCCGGGGGCGGTGGGATTCACCTATTTAACCTTTAATGAAGGTGATACAGTACCCATCGCATACAAGTCACATCTGTACACTTCCGCTGAATTGCGCTTTACATCTGTCGAAAAAGTTCTAACTGCAGTGCAAATGGCGATTCTGAAAGAACGCGCACTGGCACAGGGAAAGCGGATTCTGGTGGTAACACCCTGTCCTGCCCTGGAGGCAGTAACAAAGGCAAGTGTACCGAACTCAAAAGCAATGCATCCCCGTTGGATACAATGGGCTACATCCTTGACGTCTTCGGACGTCACTTTTGTCTTTGATTCTTCTCTGCAGACTCAGGAGTTTTTGCAGTATGAATTCGTTCATCCTCCTCCTTTGTTTTTACTACCGCTTGAGGATTACAAATGTGTGATCTACACCGATGGTTCGGCGCAACCGGCCACTGGGTCCAAGCACGCTTATTCAGCTGCATGTGCTATTGTTGCGGGTTCCTTTGTGGATGGAAAGTTCAAATCCTCTGCAGTGCATACTCGCACACTTGGAGATAGTACCGCACAATTGGCCGAGCTGCATGCATTGCTACTTGCACTTGAGTTCGCTTCTCAGGATGAGACCACTCTTATTGTATGTGATTCTTTTTACTGTGTACAATCTTACAATGACAATCTGTTTTTCTGGTCGAAAAACGACTACAAGGACGCAAAAGGGAGCACAATTAAGCATAAAATGCTTTGGGTTCGAGTGGCAGAATTGCAACAACGTCTGCCCCTCACACAGGTGGTACACACCTTAGGCCATCAGCGGGTGGGCGCACACGCTATTGGAAACGATCTGGCAGATGAAGCTGCCCGTTCAGCAGTAGTCACGTGTTCAGTAGCAGCGGTTACCAGGTCCATGTCTAAAATAGACCCTGTTATATTAGCGGCTATTGCTGCAACCAAGGAAGGTAATAATTACCCTACAGGTTTCCCTTCCAAGTATTCTTACACATTAAGTCCCGATCAGGTTCCTTATGTGACTATACCTGACGTTGGAGATCGGCTGATCCCCAACGCGGACCGCAGGAGTGCCTTGATATCGGCTGCACACGAAGGCATGGCTTCGGCACATGCAGGTGTGTCAGCTACGGTTTCCATCTTGCAGCAGCGTTATTGGTGGCGTGGGTTATATAAAGACACCCGTGCTTTTGTGCTTTCTTGCGACGTTTGTCAACAGATTAAGCCTTCCACGGTAACACGTCCACCACAAACACCGCTCTGCATTGCTAACAGACCCTTTGGGTGTGTTTACTTGGATCACTGCGGTCCATTCTCATCAGACACTGCCTATAAATACATCTTAGTGGCAGTGGACTCGTGCACACGGTTTCTCTGGGTCTGGCCACAACGGAGTGCTGACGCCCGAAATGTAATCAGGGATTTGCGTGTCTTTGTGGGAATTTTCGCATGCGGCACCTTCCATTCGGACCAAGGTCCAGCGTTTGCCTCTAGGGCTTACAAGGATGCAATGGCTTCGCTTGGGGTGCGGGTGAAATTTTCGTCTCCGTATAGGCCTGAGGGCAACTCTATCGTTGAACGAATGAACCGTGACTTAAAGCAATCCTTAACAGCTAGGGTTATAGGTACTGGCAGGAACTGGCTGGCCCATTTGTATACCGTTCAGCGTGCACTTAATAATCTCCCTAGAAGACCTCTGGGTGGGCGGACCCCATACGAAATGCTCTTTGGCATAAGAATGTTTGTGCCTGACCTTGAGGGTCCAGACATCGCGGCGCAATCCGCCAAGTTTGATGTAGATAACCATTCTGCTATGTTACAGGACTTACAAGAAGCCCGAGACAAACTTGCAACTACACATTTACCTTCAGCCACAGACCCTGCGTTGCAGATTCCGGTAGCCGGCTGGCTTCCAAAGGTTGGAGAACTGGTTCGAGAAAAGGTTGAAAACAAAAAAGAATTTGGCCCCTCTTTTCGTGCACCGGTTCCAGTTCTGGGCTTGAAGGGAACACGTACAGTCATTTTACCACCGCTTCCTGGTCGCAAAGAGAACAGATACATCTCAGTTGAAAATGTCAAGCTACAGCGCCTGGCCGATCCTGAATAGTGTCACACCAGCGGTCTCTTGTCCTGCCATTTATCGGACATATGTTCGTGGCCCATCTACACGAACGGTCGCTGATGCTGTAATTGAGATGGTTGATTTGCCTGAAACTACAATTGATCCCCAACTCTCCACTAATATTGACGAGGACGAGTATACTTATCCTGCATCTGAATCGGTGGCGCATCAACCAATAACGCCACTGAGCCCGACTCGTTATTCCTTTGATTCGGATTCCACCTCTTCAAACGTCCCATCCAAGTTCAGTATTTTTGTATCCTGGTTTAGAGACAATTTTTTAATTCCACCCTGGACATACCTCTGGTTGGTACTTTTCTTGATATTTTTGTTCATGTCCATTGGCTTTGTCACAGTGTTTTTTCTACTAATCAATGGTCACTATTTACCTGAACGCTCTGCTGTAGACTATGTTTCTGGAACTTTGGCTCCTCATTCCTCGTCTCACATCATGAAGCGTGACCACACATTTGTGAACATTTCAGCCTTCCCAGTTGCTGATGGCATCGTATGGGATGCAGTGAACTATCAAATCCATGGTCCGACGGAAATTATTAATGTACCTAATGTCCTTCGTGTTTCAATGGGTGATGTAGTACAAAATAATATTCATTCTGATGATTGGGATGTGCATGCCGTTGAAGCTTTGTTTGCCGATTTAAAATATTATGCATCTTTTAATGCTGAAGATTTATATATGAATTCTGCTAATTATGCCGATTTGTATTGTTACCAACATTGGGGTAATCATTTTCTCCATAAACCCAGTGCCCTGCGTAGTTCTGTTAACTATACCCAATGGGAACATTGTCCAAACCCCTTGCCAGGTAGCTCTCAAACTCTTCGAAATAAGTTTAATTATTTTACTGATTTTAATCGGTCGAACCCTGCATCCTATTATTTTAGACTTAATAACACATCAACTCAGAAAATTATGTTGACACACACCAAATTGCTTTATTCAGGTTCCTTTCTGAGTGCCCTAGCTGTGGGTGGTTATGAGTACTGGGATAATACAGTGGATTTAAAATCTATTTGGGGCTCCAAGCCATGGCAGGTACAGGGAACCGAGGCGTTGCATCGTGCTTGCCTCATCCCTACCCAAATTATGTTCCTAAATGCTTCCATCTATCAGACTACATGTTGGGGCTTAGCAACCACTAAACAATTGAATACGCCATCAATACCATCCCTGTCGAGTTTTCCAAATGAAAGCTCACGATTCAATATGTCCCTCGTGTCCCTGCAGGCAATGTTACAAAATAATACGTTTAATGTTTCTGAGCTGGTTCAGTCACCCTGGTTAGTATGGCCTATATCATCTAATGCATGTCAAATGCGTTTTCATGATACTGGTGCTAGCTACACACAGAATAGGCCTGATCCGAGGTTTACTGATGCCCGTACTGTCACTACATACTCTGTTGGTAAATTATGCAAACAATGGCTGCAACATTCGTCCCTTGATTCTGTTAAACAACATTTGTCCCTCCTTACAGGCAATATTGATCTGTCCGACTTTGTTTTGGGACCTCGTGGTCCCCGACCTAAAAGATTCATTTATGAAACATATAATGAACTCTGGAAGCTATCACAAATAGAAGCTGCTTCCCGTCTTCGGGAAATAGATCAAGCAAATATGGAAAAGGTGCTTGCTGTTGTTGACAATAGTATTAATACCCTGTCTTCTCGCATTTACACTTTAGAGAATATTGTGTCCTCTGTTGTTGATATTGTACAAGATGATGTTTCTATGTTATATCATGGTCAGAATCAATTGCGCTCAGTTATGCAGTTTGCATGGACTTTGCAAACACTTAAGTTAGGTAAAGTGCCTTGGCATTTCTTGAACACCTCTGCCTTATTTCTACCTTTTAACTTAACTGATAAACAGCAATTTATGTCCATGAAGGATGCAACTTACAATCTATTACATATCGAAAAGGTGGATCCATTGCCGTTCTCTGTTGCAGAACTCGATTCGGCTGTATGGCTAGTCCATGGGGTTATAGCTTTACCATTTTCCTTGTTTGAATTTGACTCGTGCATGAAACATTATCCTGTGGGCCGTTACCGGCCCTTGGGCAGTGCTTTCCTGCATGAACTCTGGTCCTTGCCTTTCATGTATAAATGCCTTCGGGACGGCAAGGAAGTCTTTCTCACGGGGGAGTACTGCGACTCGACTATAGGTCATTCGCTTATTTGTAAACACATTAAATTGCATGGCTCATGCAGCGTTTCCTCTCCTAATCTTGCTTGTGTGCTGAAAGGTATTCCTGCTCCTGTTATTTCACCTACTTTCACTCTCCTTTCCAATGGTAGTTATTTACTTTTAAATAACGAAAACTGTTGTGGCCTGCAGGCTGGCATTCCTTACATTGTAACAGTTTCGCACAGGGTTGTCTGCTGCAAAAATGTGCTGTTTCCTCCCCCTCACGGCAAGGTTGATATCTCTATTTGGCCTTCCATCCCTACCCTGGAAGCAGATTTCAATAGACTGAGCAGAATAAAGGCACTATTATTAAACGAGGAAGTTATGCTCACGTCCGCCCGGGAGACATTCATTCTCCAGGTGGCGAGTACCCACAGTGAAATACAGGCCCTTTTAAACACTAATCTCCCCCAACATTTTGGGGAGTTAATACATCGTATTTTTAACGCATCTAACACTGAAGGCCTAGAGCACTTCTTTAAGGTCGTGGGGTCGGGCTTGGTGTCCTCCTTCCAAACTATTTTTGGTGTCATCCCGGCTTTCATACATTCTATTTTTTCCAGTGTCTTTGGCGGTTTCCCATTGATCCTCGCTTTAGCGGCTGGTGTCTTGCTCTTAATTTGCTTTCTGCGCAATGGATGCTCCCCGATGGGACCTGCTCGATCCAGAACGCCTCCAGCTGCTCCGTGAGCGCCTTTTGGCTGGTTTTGGTGTCTTGCCAATGGCGACACTGAGTGTGTCATATACTCTTTCATTTCGCTTTGCGTATTTCACTTGCGTGCAACCTGTGATGACTTGTGTCCGCTGTCCTTTCACCTGGACTCTGGATTATTGCCTCTCCAATTCGTCATTGTCTGTTCCGGATTTTGTTCAGTTGATGGGTCCCTTAGAGGCCCATGAGCAGGACTGTTCCGTTGCTGGCTGTATGGCGCGTGCGGCTGCACTGGGGATTTTGGCGCAATGGGATATCTGGGCGGCTGCCCAGGATCTCCTACAACGAAGCTGTTTCAATTATCACGCAAGCTGTCCCGCATTGCTTCTGGATGCTCCCTTTGCTGAGGAGCATTCCTGCTCTTTTGAACTCATGGATTGGATGGCATCTATGTTTTTTGACGATTCCAATGATGAACTCTTGGAGGGTATGGCTTTTTTCTGCACTTTCACTTTCATGGATTGACCTGCCCTTCGCCGTTTGGGCGCTCCCTGTGCTCCGACGTCAATTTTCTCCTCTGAAGGGCCTCTGTCCTGGCCCCCAGACTGTCCAGGGGAGGGTGTCTTGTGGATTGTTACCTGCCTTGTTATGTTGGCCTAGGCCTGGCTGCCATGCTGCTTTTCTTTGCGCACGTTACACTGAGCCGGGCCTTCCTCGCCCTTTGCTCGTGCCAAGTTCTTTTGCACTGTCTGCATTTTCTGTTGTTCACCTTTTTGGGCTCAGTCTGCACAAACATGTACAAGGTCACATAACAATGTATTCTGGTTCTTCCTGATATGGCCAGTCACGCGCACCCAGACATAACATTATGTGCAATTGCCATGAAGGATTTGATATGCTTTTAATACTGTGGTTTACTAGCGCTTAACACACTTGGAGAAATCCCTTTCAGTGAGAAGAGCTATGATGTCCTGCTGATGTAATTCTGCATCTAGAGACTGAGGTATGGGGGTTCGCTAGTCAAAGCCCAGAGGTCTTCTATTATTATAATCAACTATCTTACTGCAAGGGGAGGGTGGTAATGTTATTTATACGTTTATCCACTGAGCTCTGAGATGCTTTCCCCGTTTGTATTCTATGGAATTGTAACCATGCTGCTTATATTAGTCATATGCATTATGCTATTAGTACTGACACGTGTACTGTACATTAGAGCACGTAAGTTGGAATAAACATTTTAACCTATCCAGTGTCTCTTACTACGCACCTTGTGGACAAGTACGAGTGAGTGATGAAAGAGTGTTCTTGCTTCTGTGAGTCCTGAGATAAAGATACCGTGTTCTGGGTTGTCCAAACATTAGTACTTGGGTGCTAATGGGATGCTAAGCTAGTTGGGTTGGGGTTTTTGGGTGCTACGGTATATGGTGGCAAACCACTGTATTCCGGGGTCCCATTTTCCTGTGCATAGCTCTGTGTATGTGCAGAAACCTTATGACAATTTCAGTTGTTCCAGTAAACACAACACCCTCAGAGTTGGAAGAAATTCAGCAGGATCCATTGCCAAAGATAACAATAAAGGAGATATGTTGAATTACTTGGAAGAAAGAAAATCCATTAGATCAAGAACCATTCATACACTGATAGGGGGAAATAGTTTAGTGGCGAGAACACAGAACCCTGGCAATCATGGTGTATCATCCACATGTGTCTGAAAGGTCCTCTGGTGCAGACCTGGCACTTGTGACATGTTGGCCACAGGGTGCTGCTGGCTCTGATGACAATCACCTACTTCAGAACGTCCTGCCCACAGGACATCACAGAGACAGTTTTAGCAGTATGCTAGGCAGTCGGTACTCTTTTTCTACTCCTGATGATGAATTTGGTGGATCTGGAAAACTTTGGCTGATTTCACGAAGTCTGAAATTTACCAGAGTCACTTGACTAATAAGTGAGTGCGTTAAATAATTTGTCCACCGCTGGGTTACATAATACTCAAGGAATTCCCACCTGCTGCTTTAAAACAGGTTGAGCCCTCCAAATCTGGATACAGCTTCGTCGCCATGATTCTCGAAGAAAGACTTGCCAGGTCCCAAGCCCCAGGAGACAACCAACAGTAAAAATATGCCGTTTTGAGGAAATTGGGGCCTGGTATACAAAGCCATTTTGAAGTCTTAAATCCTGTGATTCTCAAAATCACAGTTTACAACCGCAAAACGGTTTTTCAGTTTCTACTAAACCTATTTTGGGATCCGGTAAAGCCTTTCTAAATTGCAAAACCAGTTTACTGACTCATTCTGAGCCGGAATTAGGAAGGGCCGTAAAAGTGACGTTCCCACCTAATTGCACATTGCAGTGAACTGTGTCAAAGGTTTGTGACCACAGCTGCAGTCACAAACCACTGAAAGTTACTGACTCCTCAAAGGAGGTGGTAACGCATTCAAAAAGGGGAACCTGTACCCCTTGGAAAGCTTCCCCTTTAGGAAATGTATTCAGTGAAATGTAACCTGTCCAGGAGACCACTGCCTCTCACCCTGATGCGGCAGCAAACAGGAACATTTTCTTTTACGCAGCACCAGTTCCTTTAAGCGACACGGACTGCTTTTCTTTAAAAAAAAAAAAAAAAAAGGGTTCCCATAGGGACATACAAATGCGGGGATGGTGGTTCTGCTGTTCCTTGCAGGCCACTATCCCTGTGTTTGTAGCCAATCATAGAGGGTCCTAAATAATGACCTGCCTAATTAATGTTCATTAGGTACGTTGTTTTGTGACCCCTGTGACTAGACATTTTGAGATGCAACCTATTGGTACACGGGTTGTGGCACAAAATTAAACAGGTCACAAATTACTCACCAATTATTTGCAACCTGTCTCTTTGCTCTTGTGACTTTTAGCCTACCCTTAGAGATGAGGTAATGTTCATATCTATTTCCACAAAACCTCTCAGATGGTGACGGGAATGAGCTGCTCAGAGTCTGAAAAGTTTAGAAGTAATCAGTAGCTTTGGAAGGAGCAAATAGAAAGGTAATCACTGCACTCCATATGTTTAGCACATGGAAGTCAGCTGTTTCTTCAAGTGATTGGAAGGACTGTATGGGAGCACCGAGACAGGAAGTGAAGTATTGCTGTGATACAAGTCAGGCCTCCAGTAGGAGGGAGAGAGGCTCTCCAAGTACGTCACATAAACAGAGAACATGCCCACGTTGGCAAACAGGGAGAAGGGTTTAGCAATCATAGATCTGGTCACTACCAGCATGGAGCCACCAAAGCCCACATCTTTCTTCTCTAAATGCTACAATTTGAACTCTGGAAGAAAATCCAGACAAGCTTTGCAGACACAGTGTGGGAAATTAAAGGAAAGAAGACTAGCTACCTAGTGACCAAAAAACTATCGGAGACTTTGCGTGGTCAGGTAACGTCCACAGCTCTGTTGGAATCCTTAGAGAAACCCCTTCCCACCCTGTCTCTGGCCTGTAAAACCAGATGGAAGAGAGGAAAATGGCAAATCGTCTGCTTTGTTCCTGCCTCAACTATCTCATGTGCCTGTATGGCTCAATCATGTTTCCTGTGGGAAGGTAGGCAATCAGTATAATTTTTGGGGAAGACATCGATGTAATGCACTGGAATAAAGACTCCACAGTGCTTAATTAAGTAGGACAAAAAAGAAGGACTGAGGCCCTAAAGATGACATGGCCAAGGAAGCGTAACTAAGAACCCTTTACAAGTGGCCTAATACATGTCAACTAGAATTCTGTCCTTTACAAACTCATTATAATGGAAAACGTGAAACTACAAGTTATTCAAAGTACAGTTGGCCGTAAAAGCCATGATTGGCTGATTGCGTCATATAAGCAATGTGGCCACTTGAGAGCTGTAACTATATTTCAAGTACTAAGCAATGCTTATTTTGAGCCGGTGGGGCCCACTTACACTCTTTTTTGGGGACTGATTCTTACTTTTCTGCATCAGACATTTACAGAGAGAATCAGAGGGATAAACACACAAAGTAGAAAGACGGAGGAAAAGAAAGATGGAAAAACCATCACAACAGAAGAAACCAGAGACCTGCAAGAAATAAAGGGCAGGTACGGTCTGGTAGTGTAAGCAGGAGCCTGCAAGAAATAAAGGCCAGGTACGGTCTAGTAGTGTATTAAAGAGGCCTGAAGTGAATTCAAGACTACACAACCTTGATATTCCACACTCCTACATGTAATACCAGCATTTGTAAGGTGTCCGCTTACAAGGTGCCATCAACCCTGCCCTCACCGCACAACACCTAATCCCTTCCTCTACTCTGGTCTGAGGCTTGAACTGTAAACATGTGCTGATGTATTGGAGTTGGGGATAAAGCAGGCCCAGGCTCAGAGACTCACAAAGCTGTCATGCTGTAGATGTGAGATGTTAATCAGGTAACGTCCACAGCTCTGTTGGAACCCTTAGAGAAACCCCTTCCCACCCTGTCTCTGGCCTGTAAAACCAGATGGAAGAGAGGAAAATGGCAAATTGTCTGCTTTGGGTCTCAGTTCCTGCCTCAACTATCTCATGTGTTTGGCTACATAACTGTGCAGAGTGGTACTTCTGGTCCTTGCATTTATATTATGAGGGATGAAACTGCAAATACCTGAATTCGGAGACAAAAAACACTGGATGAATTGATATTAAATAACATCAGGTTATGGATCAACTCTTAAATGATGTAGGCCCATATGTACTGAAACATTTTTCCATAGACACAGAAGGGGAAAATCCTCTGATACATGACAACCGCAATGCTTTGGTCACAGAATCGCTGAACCTTTAATGGTAAAAAGTAAACCTACAAGAACCAGAAAGCAGTGTTTAAAAGCTGGACTGGATAAGCTACTCCCTCTTTGTTTGAAACAACTGCAGAGAGCTACCTACCCAATAAGGTACTTCTGCATCGCATCACTGTGACTGCAACCCATAATCGCTACCATACAAATTTTGCCACTAAATATTTCAAGAAATCATATATTATTTCAGGTCCATTCCACCTTTTTTTCTTTTTATCAGTCTTGGATTTGTAGTTTTCCTCTATGAATACAGACTGTCAGTGTGAGAGGGATGGGCGGAAAACAAAACGAGGAGGTCTTATAGGCTGTTGAATGATGGCTTTATTTATTAACCCCGATCAAGAACAGAAAATAACTGCAAGAGGTGAGGGAGTCGGGATGAGACACTGCTGTCGTCTTCGCCCGGGACGCTGGTGGTTGCAGCTTTTCTTGTCTTCTTCTCAGGAGGACGGTGGCACAGCCCCGGGTAAACAAAGGAGAAAAGACGGTCAATGCGGCTGTCCCTTTAGGGAAGGTTAACGTAAAGAGCAGAACGTGCCGTCACCGTGAACAGAACAGAAATCATGGAGTAGGCAGAGGGGAGGTTCAGGAAAACTAATCTTTTTTTTTAAACAAACTTTATTGACAACCACAATGTGAATGCAATATATCCTGGCGAGTACTTATGGTATTTTTGTTTTTGTTGTTTGTTATCCCATCTTTACCGATAACAACTTTACACAGACTTTGAGTCACTTCACATCATGCAGTATATCATCATACAGTCATTACATGTGGTAGATATTGGAAATAACCACAATGTACAATATATAATATAATCACAGGAAGAAATAGCATTTTGTACGTTAAATTTTATGTTGCAAACTGAACCGTCCCCCTCCCTCCCTCCCCCCACCCACTTCCTGGTCTGCCAGTCTTTCACCACCTGTCCTTCCTGGTACACCTAATCTGCCATCTCTGTGTCTCCATTGCCGCTGGTGTGCATAGCCTAATCAATAAAGTCTGTGTGGGTGTTTGGTGTTTATATACTCTTTTTGTCAGGGTTGTTCATGGGGTAGGATTAACATGTATGGGTAGGAGATCTAGTCGTTTGAGTTCTTCTAGCATGATGTCCCATTCCATAGCAATGGGGTGTTTTCGTAACCCTCGCGCTTCTTCGCGCCTGAGTGCCGCGCTTTTGGCGCTGCCCCACTGAGCTACCTCGTCCCTCCATACTTGTGGTGAAGGGCTCCTAGGGTATTTCCATCGCATAGTAATTGCTCTAATGGCCAAAATGAATGCAAGGTCCAGGAAACGTAATTGAACCTTCATGGCACCAGTACGCTTGCGCAGACCCAATAGACATTCCAATATGTTGTCTGTAATTGTGAGGTGTGTAATCTCCCCAAGGATAGTCTGGATCTTTCTCCAATAATCTCGAAGATGGGGGCATGCCCATATCATATGTATGAAGCCCGCCTCCTCCTCCTTACATCTTGGACAGTAGTTTTGGGCTTCAGGGAACATGCGCCGTATTCTCTTCGGGGTTAAGTAAGATCTATGGAGAACCATGTTTTGAATAAATTTAAGTCTGACATTACGGGAGACCCGTTTAGGGTGTTCTAATATATTCTCCCATGCTTTATCCGTGAGTTCCGTGTCAGTGGTCTCAGCCCATTTCGTGCGGAGGTCTGTAAGAGCTATGGAAGCTTGTGCTCGGATGCCTGTATATAGCCAGTGGACCAGGTGGCCACCCCGCCCCATATAATAAAGTAGATGGACTAATTCGTGTCGTGGAGGTTCATTTCGTTGAGGCGCCCATGTCGTCCTAATGTAGTGTGCTACCGCTGCATGTAACAAATAAAGGCGGTCTGGTGCACCAGTAACCCGTACAAAAGAGTCATGATCTAAGAGGGTGCCATCCCCAAACAAGGATCCAACCTCCTCCACGCCAGCCTCCACCCAGTCATGCAGTCTGGTCATCGTGAGCCTACCCCCGGCGTTTGGTATTCCTAGTAATGGGATATTGCTCGCGTACGGAATCATGCCGGAAGTATATTGCAGGGCCTTTTTCCAACAGTGTAGTGCTGTTTTTAATAATGGGGGTCCCTCCGAGGGTATTTTTGTTTTAGGGAGCAATAGGTTGTGCAGTGTTCCGCGTTCCAGGTCACGAGCGGTATATCCTATTTCCTGTAGGTTCCTACCTGCCGTCCAGTAAGACAGCCATTGGAGCTGACATGCATAGTAATATGCTCGGAAATCGGGAACCCCTAACCCGCCCCTATGCGACGCTAGTTGCATCTTTCTAAGGCTAACCCTCCTTCTTCCCTTCCCCAAATAAGCTCCAGCAGGAGCGTATCAATAATGCGAAAGGTTGATTGTGGCACCAACAGGGGCAAATTAACAAAGAAGTATAGTAGGCGAGGTAACATTACCATTTTAGAGATGGCAATCCGCCCCATTACTGATAATGGCAAAGATGTCCAGAAAGAAATGCTGGAGCGTAGATTAGAAATGGCCTTCATGAGATTACCCTCCAGTTGATCCACCTGCGTCCTATATATGTGAATTCCTAAATATTTGAATGTATTATGTGCTACGGGTAGCGGGTATGTGCCGAAGTGGAACACATCTGGGCGCGGTACTTCCCGGAAATAAAAGGCATTAGATTTCCCTGTGTTAATAGCTAGACCCGATATTCTCTCAAAAGAGGAGAAAATATCAGGAAGGGGTACGGCCCTCGCCGTCAAGTCTCGCAGGTATATTAGGATGTCATCCGCATATATTGAGATTAAGTGTGTGGTGTCGCCTATTGTAATCCCCAGGAGTTCTGACGACTGTCTTATGGCTATGGCGAGCGGCTCCAATGCTAGAACAAATAGGAGGGGGGAAAGTGGGCACCCCTGCCGTGTGCCTCTATGTATAGTATATTCGCGGGAGATATGGCTCCCAGTACGTGCCCTAGCAGTGGGATTAATGCATAGTAAACGTACCCATTGGGCTCTGTTGGAACCCTTAGAGAAACCCCTTCCCACCCTGTCTCTGGCCTGTAAAACCAGATGGAAGAGAGGAAAATGGCAAATCGTCTGCTTTGGGTCTCAGTTCCTGCCTCAACTATCTCATGTGTTTGGCTACATAACTGTGCAGAGTGGTACTTCTGGTCCTTGCATTTATATTATGAGGGATGAAACTGCAAATACCTGAATTCGGAGACAAAAAACACTGGATGAATTGATATTAAATAACATCAGGTTATGGATCAACTCTTAAATGATGTAGGCCCATATGTACTGAAACATTTTTCCATAGACACAGAAGGGGAAAATCCTCTGATACATGACAACCGCAATGCTTTGGTCACAGAATCGCTGAACCTTTAATGGTAAAAAGTAAACCTACAAGAACCAGAAAGCAGTGTTTAAAAGCTGGACTGGATAAGCTACTCCTGCTTTGTTTGAAACAACTGCAGAGAGCTACCTACCCAATAAGGTACTTCTGCATCGCATCACTGTGACTGCAACCCATAATCGCTACCATACAAATTTTGCCACTAAATATTTCAAAAAATAATATATTATTTCAGGTCCATTCCACCTTTTTTTCTTTTTATCAGTCTTGGATTTGTAGTTTTCCTCTATGAATACAGACTGTCAGTGTGAGAGGGATGGGCGGAAAACAAAACGAGGAGGTCTTATAGGCTGTTGAATGATGGCTTTATTTATTAACCCCGATCAAGAACAGAAAATAACTGCAAGAGGTGAGGGAGTCAGGATGACCCAGTGTATCCGCAAGTTTCACTATCACGGCCTCTTGGGTCTGACTTTGTTCTGTAAGGGATTTATGTAAATTCACCCGGTCTTCTTCAGCTGCAGTCAGGAACCTCTCCATGCAGCGTTCTAGCTTCTCTTGGCTTTCGGCCATCTTTCTCGCGGCTGCCTCCATCTCCCTTGATCCCACTTCTGACACCAGATGTGAGAGGGATGGGCGGAAAACAAAACGAGGAGGTCTTATAGGCTGTTGAATGATGGCTTCATTCATTAACCCCGATCAAGAACAGAAAATAACTGCAAGAGGTGAGGGAGTCAGGATGAGACACTGCTGTTGTCTTCGCCCGGGACGCTGGTGGTTGCGGCTTTTCTCGTCTTCTTCTCAGGAGGACGGTGGCACAGCCCCGGGTAAACAAAGGAGAAAAGACGGTCAATGCGGCTGTCCCTTTAGGGAAGGTTAACGTAAAGAGCAGAACGTGCCGTCACCGTGAACAGAACAGAAATCATGGAATAGGCAGAGGGGAGGTTCAGGAAAACTAATCTTAAGTACAACCCTGGTAAGAGTTGTAAGGACCGCGAAAGAAAGGAAAGCTACGACATTTTAATCTTCAGGTCTTTTCCACACGTTGAACTCCTTTTATCAGGAGAGCAACTTGAAGCCGTTTTGCTTTGGGTTTTGTGGTTGGTTGCTTATAGTGCTATACAGGTCAGTGATTTTTGTATGTGAGCAGGGAGTGAGGGTAAGTGAAAAAACAGGAATCAAGCGTGCTCACCCCACTGTCCCGTGAACCCTGAGTCCCTTAGACTCGCCACCCCCCCTCCCGTATTTACAGTGACCCTTGCCCTGATTCACGTATTGCAGGGGCCGCAACTCTCCTGAGCTGCGGCGGTGTTAAAGCGTCCTCCGGGGGTGTCCACCACTCTTCGGACCACTCCTCCCGCTCAACACCGTCTCTCTCCACGCTTCGTTGGGGATCCTCGTCTGCTTCTCGTCCTCGTTCCTGGAAAGGCTCGTCTACTTCTCGTCCTCGCTCCTCCGCGGCTCTCTGTGCTGCTCCTTCCTCATCTCTCCTTCCAAACACGCACACCTCGGCGTCTTCCGGGATCTCCCTTTCTGCTGCCAGCTCCGCCCCTTGCCTCCATGAAGTGTCATGCCATTGGCTGTTACCCTGAAGGGGGAGTTCCTTGTCCTGTATGGAAGAAGGGCCGAAGGAAATTAACTCTTTCTGTGCCGTTACCGAACCCTCGCTAGGCAGTTCCAGTTTCCTAGGAGGACCCGTTGGGGTCCCAGCAGGGTTGCAGCCCTGGTCCTCCTCACATCCCCCTTCCCTAACATTCTTGCCGGCAAGAACAGAGTCAAGCGGATACCGGGAGAGATAATCAGCATTTGTCTGATCTTTTCCCTTCCTATGTTTGGTGTGGAAAGATAGGGTTGCAGTGCGAGGAACCACCTCAGTATCCGGTCATTGTGTCCCTTGTTCCTGGACAACCATTCTAACGGGGCGTGATCTGTGAATAGAGTGAATTCCCTCCCCTCAAGGTAGTATTTAAGGGATTCCACTGCCCACTTGATGGCGAGAGCTTCTTTTTCGATGACCGCATAGTTTTTTTCAAGAGGAAACAACTTCCTACTTATAGGACAGGTCTCTCCTGTCCCTGAGAGTCTACTTGAGACAACACTGCCCCCAAGCCTGTGTCGGATGCGTCTGTCTGTAAAATGAACTGTCGAGAGTAATCGGGCTGAGTAAAACAGGGTGACATGTCAGGGCATGTTTTAACTGCTTAAAGGCTTGGAGAAGAGTGGGAGTAGGGTGTTTTAGCTCGTTTTCTGTCTGTACGTTTTTCTGTAGAAGATCCGTCAGAGGAGAGGCTGTCTGAGAGAAGTTGGAAATGAATCTCCTATAATATCCCATAATCCCAAGAAATGCCCTTAGCTCTTTTTTTGTTTTTTGGAAAGGAATACTGGAGATAGCAGCTACCTTCTCAGTCTGGGGTTTTATTCAATCAAAATAACAGACTAGCATGTTCACTTCACTAATTCCATATTCCACTATACTAATTCACCACTAATCCTTTATGGGTTCCAGAGTAGCGTGCTACTCGCCAACAAAGCGCTTCAACACCCACCAGGGGTAACAGGCGCTATATGAATGCAAACCTTTCTTTCCCTTCTATCCCTCCACTATCCTTCTCACTCCAAATAACTGACTAATATCCACCACTCAAATTACTTTCATATTTCACCATACTAATTCACCACTAATCCTTTATGGGTTTCCGGAGTAGCGTGCTACTCGCCCAAAAAAAAAAAGCAATTCAACACCCCATCAGGGGTTAGAAGCGCTATATATATGCAAACCTTTTTTCCCTCTTCTATCCCTCCGCTATCCTTCTGAATCCAAATAACTGACTAACATATCCACCACTTAAAATTTACTTGCATGTTTCACTATACTAATTCAACACTAATCCTCTATGGGTCCCGGAGTAGCGTGCTACTCGCCGAAAAGCGCTTCGACGCCTCGTCAGGGGTAGTAAGCGCTATACAAATGCAATTACAATACAATACAATACAATATACCCTTCCCCTAAAAGGTGGCCTAGGTATTTCACTGAACAGGCCGCAAGCCTGCTTTTGGTGGGGTTTATAGTCAGCCCGGCTTCTTTTAATGCTTGGACGACTCTTTTTAAGTGGGTCAGATGTTCGGACCAGGTGGAGCTGTAGATGACAATGTCATCTATGTATGCCGCTGAAAAAGCCGAACATGGTCTTAACACCGTGTTCATTAACCGTTGGAATGTGGCAGGAGCCCCGTGGAGACCGAAGGGGAGAACGGTGAAATGGTACAACCCGCTGGGGGTTGCAAAGGCGGTTTTCTCTTGGTCTCCGGGGCTCAGGGGCACCTGCCAATATCCCTTGCACAAGTCAAGGGTGCTAATGTATTTGGCATTCCCTAAACGCTCTACTAATTCATCGACTCTCAGAAGGGGGTAGGAATCGAACTGTGAGATCTTATTTACCTCCCAAAAGTCGATGCAGAATCTGATGGACCCATCCGGTTTGGGTACCAATACTATGGGCGAATTCCATTCACTGTGTGAGGGTTCGATGATGCCCATCTTTAACATCTTTTGCACCTCTCTCTCTATTGCCAGCCTACGTGACTCTGGTATATGATAAGGGCGCAACTTCACTTTTGCGCCGGGGGGAGTTGAAATGACATGGTCCGTCAAATGCGTTCTACCGGGGTGTAGGGAGAACACCTCTTGTAGGGGTCTCATTTGTGTCTCGAACTCTTTTTTCTTTTCTTCCGAAAGATCCGGATCTATACTCAGTACAAACAGTGGTTCAGGACTCTGTGTAAGCCCTATCTGCACTGGAATGGCCCCCTCCCATTTCTTCAGGAGGTTGACGTGATATATTTGCGTGTTTGTCTTTTTCTGGGGGTCCAATTCCAGGCGGTAGGTTACCGGAGTAACTTTTTCCACAATACGGTAAGGGCCTTGCCACTGCCCCAACATCTTATGGTAGGAAGTGGGCATCATCAAGAGCACGAAATCGTTCAGGTCAAAGGAGCGGGTTTTGGCCTTTTTATCGTATTGGACCTTTTGGGATAGTTGGGCCTGTTCCATGTGTGTTTTGACGATGCTTCGTATCTGTCCTAAATGGGTTTTCAGATTTAGTACGTATTCTGGAAGTGGTTTTACCCCCTCTGGCTCTTCTTCCCATTCTTCCCCAGCATGTCCAACAGTGTGCGGGGTTGTCTGCCATAAAGTAGCTCAAACGGTGAATACCCAGTGCTTTTTTGTACTTGGCACCTAATGGCGAAGAGAGCCAAAGGGAGCATGTCCTCCCACTTCCGAGTCTCAAGGTTTAACAGCTTCTTTAGTGTTGTTTTGAGGGTGGCATTGTAGCGTTCCACTAACCCATCAGTTTGGGGGTGGTACGCGGATGTATGAATCTGCTTGATATTCAGGGAGAGACATACCTGCCGCATGAGGCGGGACATAAAGGGCGTTCCCTGATCGGTAATCAGTTCCTTGGGGAAACCTACTCTCGAGAAGATGGTGATCATGGCTTTGGCGATTTGGGAAGCGTTAGGTTGGCGTAAGGCCACCGCTTCTGGAAAGCGGGTGGCATAGTCAACCAACACCAACACAAAGCGACAACCGCTACAAGAGGGCAATAAGGGACCTATGATGTCCATGCCAACCCTGGAAAAGGGTTGCTGTATGATAGGTAAAGGACGTAAAGGAGCTTTTGTTGGCAGGGTTCTGCTATTTTTCTGGTATATAGCACATTCTCTACAGTACTTTCTTATCTGGGAATAGACACCGGGCCAGTAGAATCTTTTTAATATCGTTTTTTCGGTCTTCTCCTTCCCGAAGTGTCCACCCAGCAAGTGACTGTGGGCTAGAAACAATACCTTCTCCCTATAGGATTGGGGAACCAGTAATTGGATTGGGTCATCCCTCCCCCCTTTACGATAAAGTAGTCCCTTCTTTTCAAAGAACTGTGGACCTACTTGCACAGGATCCTCTTCACTCGTGGCCTTATTCCATGTCTCACGTAATGCGGGGTCTTCTCGTTGTGCCTTTTGGAATCCTTGTTCAAACTGCCATATGGGGACATCCTTGTTCTGGGTCAGTGTGACTTGTCTCCAACATTTCTTTTCTCTCTTTTTCTGTTTCCCACTCTTCCTTTGCTTTCCTGGGGGACAGTCAGGCTCAGGCTCCTGAGAAAAGGGCGCGGATTTCCTCCATTCCTCCCCGGCGACCCAGGTCTCCTGTACTAGGTTAGACATATGTGGATAATCGTTTCCTATGACCAAAGGTTCGGGTAAGCGGGGTATGAGTCCTACTCTCAAAGGCAGGGCGGTCAGGGAGGGATCATGCTGAACCTCTATCTCGGCGGTGGGATATTGACGGCTGTCCCCATGCACACATTGAATGGTAACATAACCCGAAGGTGTCGGGCCCCCCCCTGGGATAGCTTGGGGTTGGATGACGCTTTGTAAGCACCCGGTGTCAATCAGAGCCTGTCGTTCCTCCCCATTAACCCGTACTGTTCTATGGTAGGGAAGGTGTGTCCCTGAAGGGTTACAGTAGTAATTGCGTACCAGCCCTACCTCCATAGGCTCCTCCCTCTGAGGACAGAATCGAGCTTGTGACCTATGGTACCACAATTGAAGCATTTAGGGCCTTGTGGGATAGGGGCTCGGGGAGGTATCACGATGGGCCCTGATGTGAAGGGTGACTGTCTCAGGTTTGCGTGAGGGTTGGGGGGGTCTAGAGGATTTTATCAGAGTTCCTGAATGTTTCCAGTGCACGTCTTCGCGTCCCCTTTGGGACTCTTGTGCTCTGTGAAAAGCGCAGGCTCTTTCAATAGCCCTGTCCAGGTTCAGTCCAGTATGTTGTCTCACCCATTTTTGTACATGCGGATATAGGGAGGACAGATACTGCTCTAGATACACTTTCTCCATTATCTCATCTTTTGTTGAGAGATGAGGTTTCAGCCACCTGTCAGCCATATCCCTTACTCTGTAGGCCAAGGCACGGGGAGTCTTCTGAGGGCCTTCCTTAATCTGGCGTATGCGTATCCGGTACGTGTCATCGTCTATACCCAGTCTCTCAAGGATGTTCCTTTTTAAATCGTCATATGGTGTAAGGCCCAACGGATTGACAGCCTGATAGGCCGCTTGGAGCTCTCCCGATAACAGTGGACCCAAGTATTGCCCCCATTTATCTTGGCCCCATCCGGCGGCCCTGGCCATATGTTCAAAATTAGAAAAAAAGAAATCAGGATCCTCTCCTTCGACATATTTCTGTAGGACCATGGACGGGAATCCTGCTGTACTCCTCTGTTGACCCAGTGTATCCGCAAGTTTCACTATCACGGCCTCTTGGGTCTGACTTTGTTCTGTAAGGGATTTATGTAAATTCACCCGGTCTTCTTCAGCTGCAGTCAGGAACCTCTCCATGCAGCGTTCTAGCTTCTCTTGGCTTTCGGCCAACTTTCTCACGGCTGCCTCCATCTCCCTTGATCCCACTTCTGACACCAGATGTGAGAGGGATGGGCGGAAAACAAAACGAGGAGGTCTTATTGGCTGTTGAATGATGGCTTCATTTATTAACCCCGATCAAGAACAGAAAATAACTGCAAGAGGTGAGGGAGTCAGGATGAGACACTGCTGTCGTCTTTGCCCGGGACGCTGGTGGTTGCGGCTTTTCTCGTCTTCTTCTCAGGAGGACGGTGGCACAGCCCCGGGTAAACAAAGGAGAAAAGACGGTCAATGTGGCTGTCCCTTTAGGGAAGGTTAACGTAAAGAGCAGAACGTGCCGTCACCGTGAACAGAACAGAAATCATGGAATAGGCAGAGGGGAGGTTCAGGAAAACTAATCTTAAGTACAACCCTGGTAAGAGTTGTAAGGACCGCGAAAGAAAGGAAAGCTACGACATTTTAATCTTCAGGTCTTTTCCACACGTTGAACTCCTTTTATCAGGAGATCAACTTGAAGCCGTTTTGCTTCGGGTTTTGTGGTTGGTTGCTTATAGTGCTATACAGGTCAGTGATTTTTGTATGTGAGCAGGGAGTGAGGGTAAGTGAAAAAACAGGAATCAAGCGTGCTCACCCCACTGTCCCATGAACCCTGAGTCCCTTAGACTCGCCACCCCCCCTCCCGTATTTACAGTGACCCTTGCCCTGATTCACGTACCGCAGGGGCCGCAACTCTCCTGAGCTGCGGCGGCGTTAAAGCGTCCTCCGGGGGTGTCCACCACTCTTCGGACCACTCCTCCCGCTCAACACCGTCTCTCTCCACGCTTCATTGGGGATCCTCGTCTGCTTCTCGTCCTCGTTCCTGGAAAGGCTCGTCTACTTCTCGTCCTCGCTCCTCCGTGCTCTCTGTGCTGCTCCTTTCTCATCTCTCCTTCCAAACACGCACACCTCGGCGTCTTCCGGGATCTCCCTTTCTGCTGCCAGCTACGCCCCTTGCCTCCATGAAGTGTCATGCCATTGGCCGTTACCCTGAAGGGGGAGTTCCTTGTCCTGTATGGAAGAAGGGCAGAAGGAAATTAACTCTTTCTGTGCCGTTACCGAACCCTCGCTAGGCAGTTCCAGTTTCCTAGGAGGACCCGTTGGGGTCCCAGCAGGGTTGCAGCCCTGGTCCTCCTCACAGTCAGATACTGAATATCCAAAAGAAATGTGATCTAAAATACAGGACCTGCATGTCAACACCACCACCACCACCACCTTGTCATCAGTAATCCCAAGTGGTAACGAGTCTTGTCAGTGACAGACTGAAAAACGCTCCTTATGCTTGACTTACGTCTACTCCTTAATGAAAACATGCTGTGTTTATTTGTAAGAAAGGACAAGAGCACACATAATGACCGCTTTTCCCACACAACATAGTAAACCTTCTTTCTGCAGTGCACAATTTCTTCTTTAGTCAGTGGTTTACTTCAATGACCTATTTGTGTTGGTTCTTCCCTGGAACTGTCTGAGGATTTTCTGAAGGTATGGGAGTCCAAATGCTAAGCTGTACCTCATCAAGACATCTGTTGTACCTCAATGAGCAGGACTAGGTTGGTTGAATCAGCATTGGTTCTGGGTTGATCTTCTACCAGTGCTAAGGCCATCTCCTAGACTCTGACAGAATGGCATGGCTGCAGATTCTTTAGTCCATGTTGCATTCTGTGGTCCATGTTGCTTTTCATCATAGCTATTGAAACTCACTGATGTATGGTACTGGTTCATGATCACCTTGTTGCATTTTGAAGAGCCCAGAAGTGCTTCTAGTGTGAGTTTATTTCCGAACATAGCCGTAAATTGGAAAAGAAAGATATCATAATGAAGAAACCCAGAACCTTGGTTGGTTATCGAGGGTGAGGCTCATGCCATGCATCTCAGCCATAAGGTGCAATAAATAAAAGTCGCTTTATCAGAGTCATTCTGGGATTGGTGTGGTCTGGCTAGAAAGTGAAGCTTACATTGAAAGATAAAGGCCTGCAAGACCATCAGATCACCGACAAATTTCTCCAGAGAAGTCAAAGGCGTCATACTAGCATTGAAATAACTGATCGGCGGTGTATTGGTCAAGGTACTATCCCATTTACATTAATTACATGCATTCACCGAGACTGAGAATTTCACAGTTGCATGGGAATGAAGTTACATTTGAAGCAGGTGTCAGGAAATTAATGCAAGTCAATAGAAAGGCAAACTCCTGCCTTGCCATGTCAAGAAATCTTGTTCGATCTTAGAATTGGCCAGTGCCATGCCTTCCAAAGGATTGTTGTCAGGCATCAATGTGGTCTGGTATACTGCAAGATATGTCCACAGAGAGCCCTTCACCTTCCCATAATCACTCCTGTCTTTGGCTGGTGAAACAACTGCAAGAGAAGGAGAACAGCGAAAATGGAGAAGAGAGTGAGAACAAGGACATTGGAGTCAGCAGCAAATCTTCTAATGCGCCTCCTGACTTGGTGTGCATGTATCCGATGACTAGTGTGCCTGACACAGAGGGGTTTCTACACAAGAAAAGGCTAAGAGGTATCAATAGGACAGAAAGCCAAGAGAGTCTGAGAGGAAGTAATCAGCAAGAGCAGAGACTGCAGTTTACGTTTGAAATTGTTTGGCTGCTGAAATACACAAGTCCTTATCTATACCAACAAACAATAATGTAGGAAATCAAGATATGGGGTCGAGAGGCCAGAATCATAATGTAAGCTGTGACTGATCTGCCACAATGCCCAAACAACCCGACTCCTAAAAGGTAAGCAATCACCTGTGAGGAATCCCTGGCTCACCTTTGGTAGCTTGGCTCAGGTAGTAAGGATGAAAGGTCTTAACATAGTTAGTTGGAAGGTTACACATTTTAATATGTGCCAAGCGACAAAAATGAAAGGAATCTGGTGTAAGAATCAAAGCAAAAACGAATTGGGGTTGATTACTTTCAATCAAAACAGCTCTTTTTAGATCGAAGGGCCTTTCTCAAAATGGCTACCATTGGAAGCAGTACATTTGATTTTAGGCACCAGAATAAATCAATGTCCTTGACTGCTCATTTACAAAGGACCTCTCTTTACAAAAGCTGTGTTTAAATAAATGTTTTCTCACTTGTAGCAGCAAATGTTCTTGTTAAGAAGTACTTTAATGGAAGGCGTTCAAGTCTGCAGGACTGCTCTTCAGGTACCTGTCCATGGTTTACTGTTGGACACTGCAAAAGGTCCAGTTATTTCTGCATCAGCACTAGAATTCCATTTTCTACGAGACATTCACTCCTCAGGCACTGACGGGGAAGGGGGTTGACAAGACAGCCAAGAGAAATGGCATTTGCAATTTTCCACTGATTGTCTTCCAGGCAGCCGCATCATTCTTTGTTTTTGAGGGCCTTCTGCACTCTTTTCCCACAGGAGAAAATTTCCACCAGGGGCAAGCAGGCATCCCTGACAGGACCTGGGCCCCTTTGTCATTGGGAATCAGCAATAACTTTCTAGGGTTCTCAGAAAAACTTGGAGGCTGTCTTGGCCCAATGTACCCATTAAAATATGGCAAAATAAATACTTAAATAGTAGTTTTCTCAAAATGCGTAACCTTATGAAATATAGTGAATGCTGAACTATTTTGAAATACAGGTCGGCTTCCGATCTTGAGGGAATGTAATAAAATACCCCCAACCTTTACACTCTTTAGGCATTGGATTTCGACTTAATGTTTCAAAGCTTGACTTTGCCAGCTGTGAAAGAAAAGATCCACCTTTCGTTTTTTTTATTACTTATTTTGTTCTACCTATTTTAAATAGGACTTTGTGATATTTTCCCTTATGCCAGTATATACTTGCGTAATTCCAGATTTTCCCATTATCTGAAATGGGCAACATATTCATCGTTTTGCATAATGCAAAATTTGGCATAATTTTTGCTTGCAAGAGTTTTACTTGCGTGGAAAATATTGTGAAGAGAGATGTTCTCTCCATGAAAGAGGCATTTTCACTATCAACCCGTTCTGCTGTCAGTACCTCGCGCAACTGTTTTGTATGAGTAATATCCTCAATATACTCAAGAAATCTACTCCATGTAATTCTTCTGCTTTAGTGAGAATTAAATGTATTTCTTAAAAAATGAATTGCAAATTTAACACGCCCCTATGTCTAACAACTCTGCACCCCTATCTCACAATTTCAATTCCTGCAAAGGACAGGGAAGGATTTATTTAGAGTTCTGCAGACAGGGCACTCCATCGAAAAGAGGCAGATGTCCTATCGGGTGTATAACAAATGCATTGTAGTCAATGGCACTCTAAATATGGGGTACAGGACACTCACCACGGTTTGATGAAACACCAGACTCAAAATAAGGCCCTTAATTAATACTGCCGGGCTGGCTAATGACATCTCTATCACTTCTCACCTGTTCATTGACCACTGTTTCCAATGAACTGAGAAAGAGTACTTTGATGCGGGGCATGCTCTTGCATTGGTGGCACCCGACACGAGAATCTTTGATGCCCTCCCCCCCCCACCCAATCACCACCTTCTTCACAGATTCCGTCATTGCCACTGGAGCAGTGTAATTTTGATCCCATTCTGAGATACTGTAGGAGTGCATCATCATCATGCGTATTCAGCACTTAAATATATTCTGGGTGATTAATGTGACAAAGGAAAATGGAGTATTGCATATTTAAAGTACTCCACATGAAGATTAATGAGACTTATAATTGTGTGCAAAGAACGTGACTAATAAAGGTCAATGTAATATTTACATATTAGTGTGACAGGAGAAGTTAACGTTTAAAATGTGTCTCATTGTGAGGTTAGTAAATGAGAATGTATATGTGTAGACTAAGGTTTAAACATTTAGATGTGTAACAAGAATTATTTCCATGCAGGTGCATTTGGAATGACATCTTCGTAATTCTTTACAATTTATACATGTATTAAATATTTGTGTAGAAATGTGCACGTATTCTGTAAGCTTGTGCACTACTAAATTGTCATGCCCCTATGCAGGGAGTCTACCAGTCTGGTGCTCCGATGCAACAAGGTGTGGGATTTCAGGGACAAGGAAGGGGAAGAGGTGTTCCTATAGATCCTAAGACTGGAGAAGATGTTGCCACTTTAAAGAAGTCAAGGCTATGTCATTTTTGTTACAAGTTGGGGCACTGGAAGCATGAATGTCACTTAAATTCCGCAAATCAAGAACAGAATGGAGGGTTTAATCAACCCCAGGGTAATGTTATGCAATCCCAGAATGTATCTAGATCGAGATTCCAAAATTCAGTTGGCTCCAGAGGGCCTATGATGCAAGTACCACAACCCCTGATGCCACAGCAAGCTGTAAATAGCACCCAATTTAATCAGAACGCAGACATGAGGGAAACATCGTTTACAACGCACGCCTTACAACGCGTGTCATTACAACGAATGTTTTACAACGCGAAATCCATTACAACGCATGTCATTACATCGCATAATCCATTACAACGCATTCCCCAAAGTAACGCCCCGGCGGAGTTAGAATAGAAATTGCGTTGTAATGGATTATGCGTTGTAACAACATGCGTTGTAACGACATGCGTTGTAATGGATTTTGCGATGTAAAAAATGTGTTGTAATGACACGCGTTGTAACGCGTGCGTTGTAACGTCATACATTCCAGACATGAATGGGAATCAGTATATGTCCCATTATGATGGCCCATACCAACAGTTTCCCATATTTGATGCATCTAATGGGTATTGCTCAGATCAGTCCTTATGACGATGCCTAAGGGGGGAGGAAGACAGTACACTTCGCGCAGTCTCAGAGGTAGACCAGAGTGGACCATACATTGATGCTGATGTAGATTAGCACAACATCACTTTCTTCATTGACACTTGTGCTACCCGCTGTACTGTGAGAACAGCAGAGGTTCCAAACCTACCCCTCTTGGGACAAACAATCCAAGTTGTAGGAGTTGTAAATAAAAGATTGTTAAACCCCCTTACTGTAGAAGTGTCTGTGAAGCTAGGGACATTGAAGATAATCATCAATTTGTGGTGTGCGCTTCTAGTCCTGTGTGCCTGTTAGAACATGATTTGCTGCACAAGTTAAATTGCACAATCTATTGAACACCAAAGGGTATTGAGCTTCAGACGAACAATGAGGACATTGCCTTCAAACTGGCAAACCAGACCTTGTGCATTTCATTGTTCCCAGTGTTGACAGTAGAAGACTTACTGTTGGATTTTGTAGAAAGCACATCGGACTCATCCGAGGAGTTGAGCCAGTCCGTATCTAAGTTAAGCCAAATGCTGAATACCAGAGAACACCGCAGTATAACCTGACGCCTGAGACAGTTGCTGGAATTACACCTTTGATTGAGACTATGATTGAACTAGGCATTTGGAAAGAGATCCTGGGAAGTTCATGTAATTCATCCATTATAGGCTTGCAGAAGCCAAGCAGTTAGTACTGCATAGTACAGGATCTCAGTAACATTAACAACATAGTGGTTCCTTGTTGTCCTGTGGTACCAAATCCATCTGTGATATTATTTAAGATTCCATGTGAGGCCGAATGGTTCACTGTCATTGATCTTTGCCAATACTTTTTCTCCGTTCCTCTCCATGAGGAGAGCCAATTCTTGTTCGCTTTCCAGCTGGAGAATCGTGTTTTAACATGATGTCGTGTCCCACAAGGGTATACGGAGAGTCCTTCCATCTTTAACCAGATCTTGAAGAAAAATCTGGAGTCTCTGCTCATGCTCTGTAATTCTGTCCTAATCCATATATCGATGACCTTTTGGTTGCATCGAATACTCGAGAAGCATGTAAAACTGACACAATAGCCCTCCTAAACCATTTGCCTGAGAATGCACATAAAGTGTCCCCAAGTAAGTTACAGTAATGTATGACGGAAGTCCTCTACTTAGGACATCACATTGTGAAAGGTGCGAGAAAGGTGTCACAAGAAAGAATCTCTGCGATCTTGCAAATAAATCTGCCTCGCACGCAGAAAGAACATCACCTTGAAAAGATGTTCATTTCTGAATCCTGCCACTTTGCTCTCTTTACTTGATTGTGATGTGGATGAGATCGAAGTAGAGCATGACTGTCTCAATGTCACTGAACTATGCACCAAGCTCCATCCCGACATTGCTGACGAGCCATTGTCTGAATCTGATTACACCCTGTTTGTAGATGGCTCTTGTCTCAGGGAAAATGAGGGAAACCTGAGCGCTGAATATGCTGTCTGTACTGTTATCGGAGTGGTGGAAGCTGCCTGGCTTCAAGGAATATTTCCTGCTCAGGTGGCAGAACTGATTGCTCTTACCAGAGCATGCTGCATTTCAGACCAGCTGAAAGTGGCAATATTCACCAATAGTCAGTTTGGGTTCGGTGTTGTTCACGACTTCAGACAGTTATGGTCTCAAAAGGGATTTACGACCCCATCAAGGGTCCCCGATCCACAATGGAGAAATGTGAGAAAACTGTTAGAGGCCCTACAAATGCCAGCCCAGGTTGTATCGTTAAATGTTCTGCCCATTGTAAAGAAAACAATTTTGTGACAATTGGAAATCACTAAGCAGACAAAGTTGCAAGTTATTGTGCATTAAACGTTTGCACCTTCAATGGTGAATATACAAATGAGGGAGCTGATGAAACCAATTTCAACCTCTTGATGGCAATTGCTGAAGTAAAGAGATTACAAGACAAGGTTACTGAGGGGGAACAGCAAGGTTGGATCAGAGAAGGATGTGTGAAACAAGATGATTATATTTGGGTTTCAGAAGATGGAAGACCAGTACTGCCTAATAGTTTGTTGCCATCGATGATGAGGTATTATCATGAGTCAATGGATAAAGGAAGGGATGCCATGGTGAGGTTGTATAGGCAGACTTGGTTTAACCCGAAGTCTTGAGCGGTGGCTGAGGCATTGTGTTACAGATGTGTGATTTGCCAGCAAATGAATATGGGAAAGCAAACTGTTGTTACACTGAGTCACATAGGGACATCTGGAAGTCATTTTAACAGAATGCAGCTGGATTTCGTTGAAATCGTTGATTTCTTTGAAATGCCAGTATACAATGGATTGAGGTGCATTCTAGTAGTGGTGTGCATCTTGTCATGTTGGGTGGAAGCCAACCCGACTAGGAGATGTGACAGCATCACTGTAGCCTTGATTGTGGGTGTGAAGGAGTACCAGAAATACAAGGTGAAAAAAGTAGTCTCTCAAAAAGGGAAGACATAGAGTTAGAAAGGAAGCAGAATGAATATTACAATGAAATGAAGAGTTTGGAGGAGTTCAAGCGAACAGCAATTGCCACAATAAGGGTTTAATTTTGCTAATCTGATAAGATCAAGAGATAAGATTAAGAGATTTTGTGATGGCTTGATACGCCATCAGAGGGGGGATTGTAGCAATGTAATTTTGATCCCATTCTGAGATACCCTAGGAATGCATCATAATCATGCGCAGTCAGCACTCAAATACATTCTGTGTGATTATTGTTACTAAGGAAAATGGACTATTGCATATTTAAAGTACTCCACGTGAAGATTAATGAGACTTATAACTGTGTGCCTAGAACGTGACTAAGTAAGGTCTATACAATATTTACATATTAATGTGACAGGAGTAGTTAACATTTAAAATGTGTCTCATTGTGAGGTTAATAAATTAGAATGTGTTTGTTTAGACTAAGGTTTAAACATTTATACGTGTAACAAGAATTATTTCCATGCAGATGCATTTGGAATGACATTGTCGCAAATCTTTGCAATGTATTCATATATTAAGAAGCTGCAGTTATTATTTGTGTAGAAGTGTGCATGCATTCTGCAACCTTATGCACTGCTAAATTGACATGAGAGTGGGCCTCGAGAAACCGTTCAGTTCAAGCTCACGTTTAAAATCTACCAGGTAATTTGTATTTAACTTTCAATGTAGAATGTATTTGCTTGTATTTTATTTCCACTGCCGGTGTGGACAAGTCCTCATCAGTTAACATATAAGGGTTTTGTTTTTATTGCATAGCATGGTATGAGAAGACGAAGTTTGGCAAGGAGAAATGTGGTAATGAGCAAGGAGGCGAGTTCTCATGGAGGAGGTAAACAATGACCAATGACCAATGAAGTTGCAACATATCAATGTGGGAGAGGTGTTGCAAGTATCCAGTTGTGCCGGAATCATGGAAAAGTACAAGAGAAAGTCATCTAGGATTGTCTACCTTGAATACAACTAATATCTTATGCTGTAACTTAGTGAGGGACAGGAGAGGCACCTTAAGACTTCATGGGGAGCAGATCTATGTGTCTGCTTGTGTGGCTTTATGCTATGTGACCCATTGTTGGAGTGCCTTTTATTGAAGATTCTAACAGCTGACACATTTCTAATTTTACCTTTATTCCATGCTTGTTAGTTTAGGGTTGTCCCTTTAAGACAGTGTAGGGAGAGATAGCTTGCTCATGCTTACTTTTGAGAATCATTTGATGCAGGTTAATACTCAATTCGTTTTCCTGATTATTTGCATTGTCATTATAGAGTTAGTTTTCTGCTTTGTGTTAAATAGGGTGAATCTTTTTAGGAGATTTGGACTCCTTTTATTCGTTCTGTATTTCTATATGATAATGTTGAGCTGGGTCTATATCGATTTGTTTCTAAATGTATAATTAAATCTTACTGATCTCAGATTTAGTTGTCGAGTGGTTTATTGTTTGACCAAATTAGTTATACTGTATTGAGATTCAATTGTGATTGTTTTCTCCCTCTTACCTCTCAAGCTGCTACAAAGACCATCTGATTGAAGATAAATGTTTAAGTGGGCCCAAGCTCGCTCACTGCTTCCAACTGTACCCAGATCTCTCCATTTTTTAAGAATATTTCTTTATTGCCATTTAGTTGTAACTCAACAATAGCTCACAGTCATGTGCCAGCAAGTATATCAGCGCTCAAGGTAACAGTGTGCATAGCATTCTGATAGGATATCAGTATATTGTGTGGACATGTAATTCGAGCACAAACAATCTTCTCATGTCCACCTCAAAGCAAATAGGGTACATGATGCCATGACATTCCTCAGGGTGGTGCCAATTATAAAAAAAATGAAAAATAAAACAATATACAATTGTAACCGCAAAAACAAAACCAGAAGCAGCAAACCAGGACTGCAGTGACAATAGCAGAGGCATGATAATACACATGGGAATACAGGCAAGGAGTATGACAGTAGTATCTGTGTGGGAAGGGGGTCTGGAAACAAGGCACATCTACTGGACAATCATACAGTGCCCCCCATGCGGGTGATGGATACCTGATGATCCTCTCAAGGCTGCTCATGGGATAGACATTTTGGGCCGGTCTCAATCACCCTACTTCATGTATACTCAAGCACTATGCAAGGTCATTTAATTGGTCCAGGAGTTTGAGCACATATGTGTCCCAAAGCATGGCAGCTCCCCCCCCCCCCCGAGCTGTAGGTCTTGGGACATGGAGTCTGCCTCAGCCACTGACCATTTATGTACTATCTGTAGGCCAACATTTGATCAGGGGCAGTTGGGCAGCCTTCCAGGACAATGCAATCAAGCTCATAAAGAGGGCCATGGCTAGGTCTACCCACTTCATGTAGTGTTTGGTGCTTTTTGTCCATTTGGTGATTCCCAATAGGCATAACAAGGGGGTAAGGTGGCAACTGTACATCTATCACTGTTGATATATGCTCCATCAGCTGTGTCCACACCGGGGCCAATGTCAGGCACCCCCATACCATGTGTAGAAAGGATACATCCAAGTGGTGACAGCACGGGCATAATGGGGCCACACCTGCGAATATTCTATGAAGTCGTTGTGGTGTAAGATACATGTGATGCAAATAATTGAATTGTGTAAACTTCAGTCGGGCATTGCGGAAGACAAACTTCACCTGTTCTGTGGCCATCCTCCATTGCTTAACTGTCAGCAAAACCCCCAGGCACGTGATCCAGCGCTAACAATAAAAATAATTCTCCTATTATGCTTTGGTCATCCAGGTGCAATTATTTCTCTAACACACACAATATATCCATATGACGGTGGGGCCCATAACACCGCATATACATTCACTTACTCATTTGTTCCCTGGATTTCCTCCGTCATGAACCTAGGAGAAAAACGATTTGCTGGAAGGAGACGGGATACCTCTTTTATAATGACATAATATTTCTCATTTGCTTTTAAGGTATTCCGCTCATTGGTCGATGGACCAACTAGTAGGAATCAGTTGATGGTGATTAAGACCAGCTCAATCACAATAAACTCTTTAACATTTCATTTTTAATCATTGAGCTAAAGAATCACTAAGTCATTTGTTTAAAGAATAATAAAGTTTATATAAAGTTTTGAATGCAGGAAATGAGGTTAAGCTTATTATTCAGATCATTACATTTATCATCAATATAAGAATAGTTTGAAATTGCAAGGCACTTTTATTAGACGGAAAAATGAAGTTATCATAATAAGAACTCTATAGATCAATCTATCTACCTATCTGGGAAAAGCCTAATAATTCTAATAAAAACCTATCATTAAAAAGTTCTCCTAAAGCAGCATCTTTATACTCAACTGGAAAAGGAAAATAACAGCAGCAGCATCAGCTCGTCAGCATCAGCAACGGCAACTTCTCCCATCTACAGCATCTAACTCACGCAGCATCTAACTTCTGCAGCATCTCCCGCAGCATTCGAACAGCATTCTAACAGCATACTACCCCTCCCACCAAGAGTAGGTCTTCTTATACCCTAATTCTAGCTTACAGCATAAAATGTTTCTTCTTACATGGCGCGATTCATTCTCATTGGTCAAAAACTCAGGTCCATATACATTTTAATCAAACTTCCTGGTCTTAACCAGTTCCGTGTGGAATGTCCATGCAAGCATCGTTTCCCACAGTTCATGCACTTGCTCATCCGTTTCGATCAGTCCAAATTGTATCTTTTTCTGTTACATTTTGTGTAATACAGTTCCGTCTATTGATTCAGTCAGGCTTCTCACGCTTCTTGCTGATCATCTTGGCACACATCTGCTCAGAAGGGTCACAACAGCCTTGACCATACTTTCATCTTAGCCTCTCGGCATCAGCACGTGATCATCCCTTTTCCACAGCCTCTCTCCTCTATCACATGGTCTCCCGCTCATGCGTACTCTAGCAACTCGCGGCCATTTTATATTGCTGCTCGGCAGGCCTAAGCGCACTATTTTCAAAGATAAACAAAATGTTATTAAAACAAAGAAATATAAACCCTTTCGTTTCCCTCCCGTCTTTCTACGTACCCCAATTAGGTATTACCTAGCAGAAGCAACATATAAAGCTGTCCCTTACTTACCATCGCTTTATTTTGCAACCACACATTTTATTTAAAAGCACAAATCATGCATTTATTATTTAATTAGTACGCAAATGTTATGTTAAACACGTAAACAATTATAAGTCAATTAATTTGCACACAGAATTGCGTGTTACCTTTAACCCTTAACATACATTGTTGGTTATTTACTTAAACGAACATGTTTATTAATATTGTACGAAAATATTAGGAGGTTATAATTTTTACATTTACTGTGCTCCATCAACTCCCCCCTTTGGTGATTTTTAATATCACCACAAAAACCCAAGTTATACAATTTTCTCAGACAGCATATATCTTTTATCCGTTTGCTTTTGTTAGTTTACACAACTGTATCCCTTTCAACTTGTTTCTTCGTTTTCTTGTACATGTTCTCTTTTATTTCTTCTAACTCTATTTCACCCATCTCTCTCTCTCTTTCCTTGTTTATCATGTTTTCTTTTTCTATCTTATTCTGCCTTCTTCTTCTCTTTATACATGTTATTGCAAGCTTCAGTACTAATATTATTATTATTATCACGGTTGCTATTATTATAACTTTCCCTATTATTAATCCACTCATTCTTGTTAACCAATTTATTACAGAAGAAAACCCTTTACCAAGTTTTCCCCAAGCACTTTCAACCTCCAGTGGAACAAGTTCTTTCTGCAAATTTGTAATATTTGTTATATACTTCTGTATATTTTCGCTCTTATCTGGAATGTAAGTGCAACAATGTTGGACTTTCAGCATTCCACAGACTCCGCCCTCTTTTGCCAAAAGAATGTCAAGGGCAAGACGATTTTGCATCACCATAGCTCTCATGGCAACCATCTCGGTATTTACCATCAAGAACCCTCCAGCAGTATCTGTAGATAAACGATCTACCACTGTGGATAATTTCCGAATTCTAAATGCATTCAAAGATATTCCCACTACTGGTATCAATGCACCAAAAATGTCACCTACTATTTCTGAAAAACTTTCCCTTTTTCTACGTGTAAAGGTATTTATCATTTTGTGTGTTCCTTTTTCTTTCCTATCCATATGAAAAATCTTTGGAAAGACCAGGCCTAAATAACATGACCCATACCAATGGTCCGGCAACCTATAATAAGCCCTATTTCCACAAACATAATAAATTCCTGGAAATATTGGATCTTTTCCCCTTTGAACCCCCATCCGCCTAAAATTTGGTAATTGTCATGGCAATTACTGGAACCCACAAAATAATTGTCATATCTTGTCTTATTTCTTCTAATGCACAACCTTCCCTGTTGGGGCCAATCCAGAGTCATAGCTGCATTTGTCTTTTTCTTGTCATGATTGTCTTCCTCAAACGCCCAAAGAGGTGTTTTCGTCTCTTCTATCACTTTTCTTTGAAATTTCACTCTTCTCTCCTCAACCATCTCTAAAAATACCTTTTCTTCCTTCTTTAACTCACAGGTAAGGTTGTACCTAATTATACTATCTAATGTTATAATCTTATCTTCTAAAAAATATTCCCCAAACGTTTTTCCCTCTTTTATTTTGTTAAGTTCGGGAACTACAGAAACTTTTGCAAAAATCTTATTTATGTCAGTGTAATAATATTCTAATCTACCTGTTTTATAAAATAAACTTGCTAAAACACTACATGTTATTCCATATGTCAAAGGGAGGTGATGATAAGTCACACCCTCTGCTACAGATGCAGGCAACTGCATACAAACATAGCAATCTCTTACATCCATTGTTTCTACATACTCATATAATAATTTAGTAAAAACATTTTTTGAAAAATCTGTTATTGATTTGTCCTTATGTAATTCTGCACTACTCTTTAAAATAACTGGCACTTGATTGTTAGCTCCTTTTTCTTTCTCAGTGTTATTAGACATTTCTACTACAGCTAAACTAATTGGAATAGTGATTGCTAAAACCACCCATACTGTTATTAATAATCCTGTACAAAAACAGCACATCTTGCACCATCTACTTAAAAACTCACATCTACATTTTCTATCTCTAGTATTCTCCATTTTGTTTTATAACCTTATTTATTTGTTTTCTAGAAAATTGTGTCACTACACCTCAGAAATGACTTGCTTGCCACTCTGTACTTCCAATATTTTGTCTTTGCTTGGTACTTTCTTTTAATTCTTTCTCAGAATTCTTTCTTTGTCGCATCCGGTAAATTCGTCAGTTCAGTGTTTTGTCAAATCCGGTAAAACTATCTAAACTTCTTCAGGTTTGTCGCTTCAGGTTTGTTGCACTTCACTTTCTCCCATCAGGTTTCTTTGTTCTGGGTTTTCGTGAGTGTTCTTTTCTTCTTTGTGACTAGTCAAAGCACGATACAACCATTCAGGCGATCTATACTTTTGATTTACCTTCTTTATTCTTTTTGTTTTCTGCAAGTGTTTTCCACCTTGTTTTTCTTGCTCTTTTGACTTGTTATTTCATTCACTTGTTCAGCACTTTTCCCATCCAACCTTATGATTCTGTATCTTAATTTTCTTACTTCGTTGGGCCAATTGTCTCCTTTTCTTGGCCTTTTTGCTTCACTTCCTTTTTCCTCTCTTTCTGTTTTCCAATTTCTTTTTCTTGTCTCTAGTTTTTCATTTCTTTCTTCTCCACTTTCTTCAGACTCTGTTTCAATTCTTTCGTTATTTCCTCTTATTTTGAAACTTATAATTTCATTTTCTTCTACTTGTGGTTCTTTTCTTATCTTCCTTCGTTCACCTATTTCTGTCCCTCCTCGAGGTTCTTCTGAATTTGTGTCAGTCTCTCTATCTGCTTCTAAATTTCTCTGTTCTTGTGTTTGACTATCTGTCCCTACTGCTCCTCGGGGTTTTTCCGATTTTTCTAGCTTTTGGTTTGAAACTCTCCCTTCTTCATCTATTAATATTATCTCCGAAGGAATTTTTCCACCACTTGTACTTGGTTGCTCACTGTCACTATCTTCTGGCTCAGTTTCTTCTCTTATGCTTTCAAAATTCCAATTTCTTTTTAGAATTTCTTCACATTCCGAATGTTCTGTATCAGATTCTGAACTGGTGTCAGATATTTCCAGATGTCGACTTACAGGTCGATCTTCAAATTCTGGAACTTCAGCTATTTCTTCTATTTCCTCTTCCTCTTCTATCGTTGCACTTGTAGTTGGGTTTTCCAGATGTCGACTTACAGGTCGATCTTCAGGTTCTGGCACCCTGTTTGTTTCTTCTTCTCTTTCTGATGCTGAACTGTTATCTGATATTTCCAGATGCCGACTCACATGTCGATCTTTAGGTTCTGGAACTCTGATGGTGTGACTGGCATGTACCCAGTGTTTCACTCCTGCACACTTAACTGCAGTGGTCATCACCAGGATCACTTGTCGTGGTTCGTCCCAGCGAGGAACCAAACAGTTTCTTCTCCGGTGGACTTTTATTCGAACCCAATCTCCTGGATTCAAGTCGTGAGCTGGTTTTCTTTCAAGAGTGGTCGCATCCGGTCCAACCTGATGAAACACAGAACGCACCACATCAGCCAATCCTTTGCAATAATCCAGCACTAGATCATCAGTTATAGTCAGTAGCTTGTTGACAGGTACTTGTGCTTGTCTCATTGCTCGTCCCATGATTATTTCATGTGGACTGAGTCCAGTTTTCCTTTCCGGAATACTTCTGATTGTCATCAGAACTAATGGCAAAGCATCTGGCCATTTGAGTCCTGTAGCTTGACACATTTTTCCTAACCTGTTCTTGATTGTTCCATTCACTTGCTCTACTATTCCAGAAGCCTCTGGTCTGTATGCACAATGCAGTTTCTGTTTAATACTAAGTGCTTCACAAATTAGTTTAACTAATTCATTTTGGAAATGTGTTCCTCTATCTGTTTCAATCGTGACTGGAAAACCATACCTCGGAATGAATTCTCGCAGCATAAGTTTTGCTACCGTAATACTATCATTCCTTCTTGTTGGGTATGCCTCCACCCAACGGGAAAACAAACAGACGACCACTAGGACATACCTCAATCTGTTGCAAGGTGGCATTTCAATAAAATCCATTTGCATTCTAGTGAAAGGACCCCCTTCTCGTCCTATTCTTCCTAGACTCACTACTGTTTTCCTTCCTGGATTTAACTGTTGACAAATAAGACATCTCTGACAAAGACTCTCAGCTATGGCTCTGAATTTTGGATTGTACCATGTTTGTCTAAAAAGTCTGATCATTGAATCTCTCCCAATATGGGCTTGTCCATGGTACATCCGTGCCATGTCAGAAATCATGCTATCAGGCATTACTGGTCTCTCATCCCTGTAAACCTAAACATCAGTTTCTTCATGTTTTCTACATCCTGCTTTTATCCAGGTATCTTTTTCCTCATCCTCTGCAGCTTCTTGTAACTGTCTCACCTCATCCCATGTTTCAATAGAGTTAGTAAAAAGCAAAGGACAAGAAATATGCTCTCTTTCACGACATTTATTCAAAGAAACCACATTCTTTGCACAGTACTGTGCCATTTATTTCGTCAGCATATTTATTACCAACAGTTATGTAGTCTTCCCCATTTTTATGTGCATTGCACTTCACTACAGCGATCTGTTTAGGCAGCTGTATCGCCTCAAGCAGCTTTTTCACAAAATCTCCATTTCTGATGGGCGTTCCTACAGACGTCAAGAAACCCCTTTGTGACCAAATCTGACCAAAATCATGCACAACCCCAAAGCCGTACTGGCTATCTGTCACAATCGTAAGCCGTACATTTCTTCCCAACTTACATGCTTGAATCAGAGCTACTAATTCTGCGACTTGGGCAGACCGTACACCTTTCAGACAAGATGCTTCCAATACAGTTGCCACTGTGCAAAGTGCATATGCTGCACTTAGAACTCCATCACTTGTTCTCAAACATGAGCCATCCACAAACAGAATATAATCTGATTCTTTCAAAGGCTCATCTCGTATATCAGCTCTTGGTTTTGTACAGTATTCGAGCACATTCAGACAATCGTGATCTACTTCATCCATTTCAATCACACTCTCTTCATCTGGCAATGATGTTGAAGGATTCACATTCATACATCTGTCAATGGTCACATTATCTGCACTCAAAATTACCTTTTCATACCTAGTCAGCCGGCTATGTGTCATGTATTGGGTTTTCGTTCTTGTCAAAAGAATTTCCACAGAATGGGGAACATACACTCTCAATGGATACCCCATCACTATGCCTTCACTCTGTTCCAGACTCACACAAGTAGCAGCAACTGCTTTCAAACATCCAGGCAACGCTTTCGCTACAGGGTCTAAAACAGCTGAAAAATATGCAATTGGTCTTTTCATAGTTCCATGTCTCTGCACCAAAACTGAAAACGCACATCCATCTCTTTCACTGCAATACAGCTCAAAATCTTTCTCATAGTCAGGCATTCCCAATGCTGGAGCCTCACACAATTTCTTTTTCAACTCTCTGAATGCTTTCATTTCTTCATCATTCATTTCAAAAGGATCCTTAACATCCTTCTTTGTTAGTTTCTGCAATGGTTTAGCAATCAGTGAAAAACCGCTTATCCATTGTCGACAATATCCAACCATTCCCAAAAACATTCTTACCTCTCTTTGTGTCATTGGAGCTCTCATTCCTTGAATCATTTTTATTCTTTCAGTCGTTACCTTTCGCACTCCTTTCTCAATTTTATGCCCTAAATACTGGACTTCTTGTTGACAAAACTGCAATTTTGAAGGGGACATTTTATGTCCTCTTTTTGCTAAATGATTCAGCAAAGCAATTGTATCATTGACACATGCTTCTTTCGTTTTTGATACCACCAGTAGGTCATCAATATACTGAACCATTACTGACTTTTCTGGCATTCTTAGATCTTCCAATGATTTCTTTAGGATCTGATTAAAGATTGAGGGACTTTCTGTGTACCCTTGAGGAATTCGGCACCATGCCAAAATACGCTCTCCAAACCTAAACGCAAATAATGGCTGGCTATCTGGATGCAATGGAATAGAGAAAAATGCATGACATAAATCAATTACTGTGTACCATTCTGCTTCACGTGGAATCTGGTATAGAATCACAGCAGGGTTCGGTACTATTGGGCAACAAGGCACAACAATTTTGTTTACCTTTCTCAAATCCTGTACAATTCTATATGTTCCGTTTGGCTTTTTCAGTCCCATTATTGGCGAATTACATGGACTGCTCATGATTTCTTTTAGAATCCTTTGTTCAATCATTTTATTTATTACTGGCGTTATTCCTTCATTTATTTCTGGAGTCAATTTATACTGGGGCGTATTTGGGTAACTCGTTCCTTCTTTTACTGTTATTTTAACGGGATCTACTCCTTTCATTAATCCTACATCCTCTCCTGTAAAGTCCCACACTTCTTCTTTCACTGTCCTTTTCAATTCAATTGGGATTTTCTCTGCATCAAATACAGGAAATAAACCATTTACTTCTGGGTCTAAATTCACCATTGTCATTTTATACAGCACATCCTCATCCGGAGTCTGAAATGCAATTCCGTCTGGGGTACAATAAATAGTGCAATTCATTTTGCACAATAAATCGCGTCCTAAAAGGTTCACGGGACTACAATCACATACCACAAATCGGTGCATTTCACTAAATGGACCAATTCTTACCTTTACTAATCTAGTAAGAGGCGTTTTAATTTGCTGATTGGAAACTCCAACCACTTGGATATGTTCACCTGAGAGAGGAAGGTTTGGAATTTCCATTGACCTAACAGTAGAACGGGTAGCTCCAGTGTCAACAAGGAATGTTACATTTGCACCATTCACTTCTCCATCCACAAATGGACCAGACTGATCTACCTCTAGAGTTGCGCCAAGCACGCACTCTTCCCTCTCTCTTAGGCACCGTCAGGAACTTTCATCCGTGTCATCCTCATCCTGTCGTAACAAATATTGAGAAATTGCAGCTGCACGCGGCAACTGGTACCTGTTCTCCTCCATAGAATCCTGTTTCTGCACTGTATTTCTGTTGGTTAACACTCTTGGGAAGTGGTGGTTGTGGCACCTGACCTTGTTGAGTAACTACCTCACTCTGCACCTGTGAATTTAATGATTGATTTTCCACATTAGGTTTTGGAGGAAATTTACACTTGTTTCTCCAATGTCCTAGCTTTCCGCAGTTGTGGCATGGCCACTTTTTCTTTGCCTCATCTATGCTCATTTGTCCTTTTCCTTTACCTATATTAGGTCAGGATTTAAACTGTCCTGTTTCATTACCAGTATTACTCAATTGAGCTTCTTGCTTCTCTGCAACTTTCACCTGTGCCCACATGGCCTTTTCTTTCAATTTACGCTGTTTACTCTCAATTTCATCACTGCAATACTTAGCATATCTCAAAACTTCGTCCACTGTGCTATTCTGCCAACCAATCAAGTGCTGCTTAATCATTTCACTTATCTCTGGTTTTAATCCATACACAAACCTATATACAAAATGACTCATGTCCTTCTCACTTAGTGTCTCATAACCACTATACTGTTTGAAAACCAACAACAATCTCTCATAGTAGGCGTGCACTGACTCTTTGCTTTCCTGCGTTGTTCTGTCTATTTTTACCCAATCTGTTTCTTTTGGTGGAATTTTATTCTTCAAAAAGGTAACTTCTTGGTCGTACTTCCTCATCACTTCTGGACCTGGCGCTCCTGTTTTAGCATCCCTTGGATATTCTACAGTTGGCCAATCAATGGTAATCTTACATTCTGTCCACAAATCAGCTGGCACTACTATATCAAACAATCCATCTAGATCTATCCACAGCACTTTTGACACCGTAACAAATCTTTCCACTTGTCTGTACCATTCTACTGGTTTCTCTCTCAATTTGGGAATGACAGTATATCCTGTCTGGTCCACGGAACATGCACATAACTACCACCTGGTGTTTCTCTCATCGGGTATTCCCTAGCAACTGGTTCCCTATCTGTCACTGCAAAAGCCAAAGATGCTTTATCTGTTGTTTTCTCATTCCTCTTTGACCATCTATTTCTCCATCTATCCACATCACCCCATTTTCTCAATAAAACAATCAGCTCTTTTATTTGGGTCAGTCTTCCTGATGTGTTCAAATTCTCTATGTCTTTCTCACAAAAATCTACTCTGTACGGTTTCTGCAACGTCCTCACTTTCACAAATTCTACTCCGAGTTCACTTGCAATCTCTTCCAATTTGTCATGTAAATTTCTAGCTCTCCAAGTAAGACTTTTGCACAAAAACATAATCTTATCATCCTGATAATTTTTTAGTTTTTCTGTTCCAATTGTTCCCAAAATCAACTCTTCCATGTCTATTTTCAACCTAATTACATCTAATGGTTTTTCTTCTGGTTCTTTTGCTTTTAGCGCTTTCATCCATTCGTTTAACTCTTCTGGAGTTGGACCTACAGGCGTACTATTTAATTCTATCCAATCACTGCTTCTTTCTGGTGTTCCTGATGCGGACTCTGTCACCATAGGCATTCTCCTAATCTCATTCTCATTTATCGTCAAATTTGTAGGTGGGCTTGGTCTACACGTACTAGCCAAATTGTGTGCACCTTCATTATTCAGTTCCATCCCTTCTCTTTTTCTTTGCAAATGTGAATTCATGGGAATCACTAAGGAATGTTCATTAATTTTCTGATTCTCAAAAATTGGCATTACTGGACCTATAGTTACTGGTACAGTTACAGCTTCCATATTCTTTGTCAATTCTCTTATTTTCTCAGTCAATTCTTTTGTCGTTTTTGCTAATTCAGTTGCATTGTCTCTTTCTATCTCTTCATTTTGTGAAGTTTTAAATGTTTCTTGTGACCTATTTATTTCATTTCTTCATTCGGGTTTTTTATTCCTCCCAGTTTCCATTGGCGGTGCATTAGGTGTCACCACCGCAGAAGTCTGTTGGTATGGAGGTGGGTTTCTGTTTAAAATATCTTCCAGCAATTCGTCATCTGTTTCACTACCACCATACACATACTTTTCTACCACTACATGTTTCTTTTTCTCAGTACACTTTCTCTTTGCTTCTTCCTCAACTGCAAAAGCTGGAAACAAACCTCCTGTCATGTTAGCATATCTCCAACGCTTTACTCTGTCCTCATGATTTATTCCCCATAACCTTCCAGGCAAAAACTCATGATTCTTTAATCCTCTGGATCTCTCTCGCTCATACATCTCATCTTCCCATTCCGTTAAAGCTTCAAACTGTGTCGGTCTAGGTCTAGGTTCTAACATTACCATCTTTTCTCTCAAGTTCCGTAGTACAGCTACATTAAATGAACCATTCTCAGGGAAAGCCAATGCTCCATCATTCTTGGTATATTTTGTCCAATTTTCTAACCATATGCATGTATGATATCCATATTTCAGCATCATATGTGAAGCTGGTGATTTCGGCGGAGGAATTATTTGTCCCTCTCTAGTCACTACCTTTTTGTCCTTCTTAAAGAAGTTCTTAACTTTCGACATCCAAGACGTTTTCTCTTTTCCATACTCATAGTACGACATGATTCACAATCTTTTTCTCCTTAAACGATCCGCAATTCAACACTGTTCCCTATGCGTTATTTCAACCAATACTAGCGCGACTCACACCAACACTCCAATCACAAACTTCCACGTCACTAGGCTATTCAACCAATCCTTGTGCGACTCACACCAAAGCTCCAATCAGAGCGATTTCTGTCTACGGCGCACTGTCCAATCCCAGCGCGGCTTTTGTCTACGTCAGTCCTGCTCCTGTTTCTCATGTGACTATCGCACTGTCCAATCCCAGCGCGACTCTTGTCTACATCACTTTTGCTCTTGACCCCTCCTTTACAAAATTTATCGGCAATTTCTTTTTCAACAATTTTTGTTAGTTACAACATTTTAACCACATTTCCATTGTCTGATTCGCTAAACCGAAAAGATAGCTTTGACCATTTACACAAGAATTCTGTATTTTCCAGTAGGCAGCGCTTACCTCTACCCTACCACAGAATTTTCAGTTTCACCGATAAAGTAGCACTTCCCTCTACCTTACCCTTCTTTCAAGCAATCAGTAAACCCGTTTCTCTGGGGATAAAACACATGTGGAGACTATACTGCTCCTGAGAATTAAGGCCAGAGTTTCACAAGAAAACCGATCACTATTTCACTTACACACCTTTTATACGCAAAATGTCCCTATTATAACACAACCTGTGTTATTACCAAAAATGAATTCAGACAGTGTACAATTCCATGTGACTTCTCTTGCCACACGTGTTCCACTTCCTACTTCCCGGAAGCGTGAAAACTTACATATAACATAACGCGACTCAACAAAAAGTGTTAGACATGAACTTATCAATAATCAATAATCACCAAACTAATCTATAGTAACCATAACTCTGCTACCAAGAAATCTGATCCAGCGCTAACAATAAAAATAATTCTCCTATTATGCTTTGGTCATCCAGGTGCAATTATTTCTCTAACACACACAATATATCCATATGACGGTGGGGCCCATTACACCGCATATACATTCACTTACTCATTTGTTCCCTGGATTTCCTCCATCATGAACCTAGGAGAAAAACGATTTGCTGGAAGGAGCGGGATACCTCTTTTATAATGACATAATATTTCTCATTTGCTTTTAAGGTATTCTGCTCATTGGTCGAAGGACCAACTAGTAGGAATCAGTTGATGGTGATTAAGACCAGCTCAATCACAATAAACTCTTTAACATTTCATTTTTAATCATTGAGCTAAAGAATCACTGAGTCATTTGTTTAAAGAATAATAAAGTTTATATAAAGTTTTGAATGCAGGAAATGAGGTTAAGCTTATTATTCAGATCATTACATTTATCATCAATATAAGAATAGTTTGAAATTGCAAGGCACTTTTATTAGACGGAAAAATGAAGTTATCATAATAAGAACTCTATAGATCAATCTATCTACCTATCTGGGAAAAGCCTAATAATTCTAATAAAAACCTATCATTAAAAAGTTCTCCTAAAGCAGTATCTTTATACTCAACTGGAAAAGGAAAATAACAGCAGCAACATCAGCTCGTCAGCATCAGCAACCGCAACTTCTCCCATCTACAGCATCTAACTCACGCAGCATCTAACTTCTGCAGCATCTCCCGCAGCATTCGAACAGCATTCTAACAGCATACTACCCCTCCCACCAAGAGTAGGTCTTCTTATACCCTAATTCTAGCTTACAGCATAAAATGTTTCTTCTTACATGGCGCGATTCATTCTCATTGGTCAAAAACTCAGGTCCATATACATTTTAATCAAACTTCCTGGTCTTAACCAGTTCCGTGTGGAATGTCCATGCAAGCATCGTTTCCCACAGTTCATGCACTTGCTCATCCGTTTCGATCAGTCCAAATTGTATCTTTTTCTGTTACATTTTGTGTAATACAGTTCCGTCTATTGATTCAGTCAGGCTTCTCACGCTTCTTGCTGATCATCTTGGCCCACATCTGCTCAGAAGGGTCACAACAGCCTTGACCATACTTTCATCTTAGCCTCTTGGCATCAGCACGTGATCATCCCTTTTCCACAGCCTCTCTCCTCTATCACATAGTCTCCCGCTCATGCGTACTCTAGCAACTCGCGGCCATTTTATATTGCTGCTTGGCAGGCCTAAGCGCACTATTTTCAAAGATAAACAAAATGTTATTAAAACAAAGAAATATAAACCCTTTCGTTTCCCTCCCGTCTTTCTACGTACACCAATTAGGTATTACCTAGCAGAAGCAACATATAAAGCTGTCCCTTACTTACCATCGCTTTATTTTGCAACCACACATTTTATTTAAAAGCACAAATCATGCATTTATTATTTAATTAGTACGCAAATATTATGTTATGTTAAACACGTAAACAATTATAAGTCAATTAATTTGCACACAGAATTGCGTGTCACCTTTAACCCTTAACATACATTGTTGGTTATTTACTTAAACGAACATGTTTATTAATATTGTACGAAAATATTAGGAGGTTAAAATTTTTACATTTACCCTGCTCCATCACACGCCTCCCAGCAGAGCTTACTGCGCAAGGTGTGATCTGCATCCGCAGCTTGTAAAGCTATGTATAGCGTTGTGACTGCTTTTCTACCCAAGCCATGTGTTAGGATGCCCTGAAGTCCATGATGGAGGGTTGTCCTACAGCCCATGTACCTCTGATCTCCAGGATGAGCGCATTATAGGAAAGAAACACACCGGGTCCCAGCCCATACACATCCTGCAGCTCCTGAAAGGAGTGCAGGGCTCCATCATTATAGAGCTCACCTATAGAGGTCACCCCCGTCTCCTGCCACAGCATCGGATCAGGTGCTCCAGCAGGGCTCTCATCCCAGGCACGCTCCAAAGTAGCATTTGTGGGGTGTAGGGTGTCGGCCTATGTCAGGGTTGCATATACCTATTCTAGCAGAGCTTGGTGGCATGCACCAGTCTGCCAAGGTCCCTGGACGGGTTCCCTCAGGACAGCAGCCATACCAGGACCCCCACATCTCCCAGCTCCTCCTGGATGGTTCTACTCTCTCTCTTGGTGTCACCCATCAGCCTTCGCATAGGCCACTCTATCTGTGCTGCCGCAAAATATAGCTCAAGGTCCGGGACTCCCAGACCGCCCAATGGACGTTGGATTGTCCGAACAGACACTCGCTTGTGGGCCCCGCCCTATACCAAGTCGGAAACAAACCCACGCAGGTCTATAAAGAATGCTTTAGTCAGGATCACCGGAACTGCCGCAAAGAAACATAAAAGCCTTGGGAGATCTAACATCTTGGCTATGGAAGTCCAGCCAGTAGGCGATAGGGGCAAATGTGTCCAGAAGCTCAGAGACTAGCGTATCGACGTCAGGGCTCTCCCTTGGTTACCATCTAGGACGTAATTACCAGCATGGTACACATTGATACCCAGGTATCAGAACATCTCAAAGCGTCAGGTTAAGTGGCTGGGCACAGGCTCCTCTATGTGTGCGTTCTCCACCGTGCACACCGTGCGTAGGGGTAAAACACAAGACTTCCCCCAGTTGACTCAGAGGTCCGTCATGTTCCCAAAAAGGTCTAATAGGTCAAATAGTGCAGGTAACGCATGCTCATGGTCATATAGGTAGACCAACACGTCATCTGCATATAGGGAGACCGTGTGCCAGACCGGACCCACCTCTATGCCCCAGACCGGGCCTCTCGCCTGCAGTAGTGTGGCCAGTGGCTCCATGGCCAGAGCAAAAAATATGGGCGATAGAGATCAGCCCTGGCGTGTGCTTCTTCCAATCTCAAACTGCTGAGAGATTTGACATCCTGTTCTCACTCTGGCTCTCGAAGCCGTGTAGAACAACTTTACCCATCCTAGAAACACCAGTCCCATCCCCACGGCCTCCAACACTTGTAACAAACACGACCACCCTAGGGTGTCGAAAGCTTTTTCAATGTCTAGGGAGACCACTACTGGAAGGCCCTCTGCCTCTTTGACTGTACCCATAATGTGACACAGACCATGTGTATTATAAGTTGCCATGTGGGGGATTAATCTACACTGGTCAGGGTGGACTAGTGTCCGAAGCAATGAAAGTAGCCGATTAGTGAGTAACTTACTTAAAATCTTATAATCATCGTTGAATATTGACAGTGGGCAATAAGAACCTACCTCCAAAGGATCGCCATTATGAGGGCCTCTTGGAGGGAATCAGGTAGCATGCCCCGTTGGTGCGCCTCCTGGTAGACTGCCAATACTTTGGGGGCAAGGGTGGCCCTGAACATCGCATAATATTCTACAGGGAACCTGTCAGTTCCCAGGACTTTGTTCCAAGCCTTCTGACGCATCGCCGCCTGTATCTCTTAGATTTGTAAGGGGGGTTCCAGTTCCTGGAATTGCAGGGGGATCAGGTGGGGAAGGGTGGCCTGCCGAAAATAGTTCGGGACCTGGTCCGATGGAGGGTCTGGAGGTGGGGATTAGAGTACCTCATAGTATTGGACAAATACCTCATTTATGTCCTCTTTAGTGTTTACGATGTCCCCAGGGGAATTACAAATCACTCCTATGAAAGTCCGGGGTACCGCCAATCGCTGTAGCCATGCCAAAGTGCATCCAGGCTTGTCACCATTTGCTTGCTGGAGAGCAAGGAGTACTTATAGTCGATGTTGTCCAAGTGGCGCATCTCTTCCCTACATTCAATCAATCAATCAGGATTTATAAAGCGCGGCAAATCATCCGTGAGTGTCTCAAGGTGCTGGAACATTGTTTCTGAAGCTCAGTCAGCCGTGTGTGAGCCTCAACCACCGTTACCGCTTCTATTTTGATCGCCCGCAGTCACGCCTTCAATTCCAGGACACTACAGAGTAGGGAAGACTGCTCCCCCCAGGTGGTCTTAATACAATGTCTTTACATGACAACTTTTATTCCATCCCATTCCACCCCTTTGGAATCCACTGAGCCTTCATTCTCCTCAAGATAATGAAGCAGGTGGGTGCTAATGGTGTCCCTATACAACGTGTCGATAAGGGCCTCTGTACGCAGTCGCCAATTCGGCATCGGCACCCTGACTTCACCCCAGTGAAATGCAACCTTTTTTTTTTTCGTTCCACAGGCCTTCGCCCCTGCTATCGATTTAATTGTGTCTGCAATTTCTACCACCACAATTTCACGTTCAAGTTGATCTACCATTGGGTCGGATAAAATCGGAACATTAACTTCATCAAAGTATTTACGGATAAGATCTAAGCCTACCACATAATTTGTAGAATACAACTGGGCATAATGTTCCAAAAGACTTGTGCTATATCGCCCTTCTCTCTGCTGATGTTTTGGGTCTTAGGGTCAATAATTTCAGAGATTAAGGCGTTTTCCTGCTTTGATCTTGTCTGCCCTGCCAACATTTTTCCCACCATTTGGCTCTCCTCATAAACTTTCTGCTGAAACGTTCTGGAACTATTAATTTCTTCAAGTAAAAAAAATTCTTTAAGGGCTAATTTTGCTTTTTCTAGCTGAATAGCAGCATCTCGACTCCCCTGTGGCTGAGTGTCTTTTAAACTCATGGCATCATTAACAGCCTGTTGGAGTTGGTTAATCTCTATCCGCCTTTTTCTCAACTGAGCGGCTGAACGGGCGATTATCTGCCCCCGCATAGCTGCCTTAAACCCACCCCAAACTGAAAAAATATCTGCTGTCTCTTCATTTATGCAAAAAAACTCCTGTATCCACTTTTTAGTTTGGGTAACCCAATTAGGATCTTGCAGGAGTAGACGATCCATCTGCCACCTGGATTCAGTCTTAGTCCCCCCTTCAATTTGCAGCTTTATCGAAATAAGGGAATGATCTGAAAATGGGTTAACCCCTATCGTGGTATCTAGTATTTTCAAAGAGCGTGAAATAAAAAAATAATCAATCCGGGAGGCCGTATGAAATTGTTTAGAATAGCAAGTAAATTTCATTAACCTAGGGTTAGATTTACGCAATGGATCAACTAGTAAATATTCCTGCCTTATGGCTTGCAAAACTTTCTTTGTTTGGGGTTTCAGTTCTTTTTATTTTTATTTGACGTATCTTTTTTGAGATCCTGGATAAAATTAAAATCGCCGCCAAGAATTATTTGTCCCGGGGTACCCCTAAGAAGCTCCGCAATCTTTTTTAAGGATGTTGAATCACCTACTATCGGGCCATAATAATTTATAAAATTTAGTTTTATCCCATTTAATCTAGCCTCCACCCACAACCAGCGTCCCAATGGATCTCTCCGAATTTGGCCAAATTCCCACGGAAGACTGCGGCAAAAATATATAGCGACACCCCTTTTGACCAACACGGCTGAAGCAAAAAAGACATGCGAAAAAAACCTAGGAACATACAGCTTGGGGTAGTTGGTTTTTAAATGGGTCTCCTGCAGAAATACGACCTGAGGAGAGGAGGACACTAGCCACCTTATTAAGGCTCCATATTTAGATTTATTTAATATCCCATTGACATTGATGGAAACAGTATCACAAGTACTCTTCATAGCAACTTATATAACAATACACAGACTGCATACGACAACTATGAACATTTCCCATCCTAAAAAGAGAAAAAATTTAAAAAAATGAAAATAAATTTACGCTAGTACCCCTGCTTCTGCTCTTTTATCTGCTTTAACTTCCACTCCCTTCCCCACCCCACTCCACCCACCCTCCAAGGAGGTGTCCCCCCACGCTACCCACCTCCGCCTCACCCCTACTAACTTTGAGGGTGCCATGGAGTTGCACCCATCGTGACCCACCACCCCACCTCTCGACAGTGGATTACTGCAAAAGCCTGGTCCCACAAAAACAACAAAAGCCAAATATTGCGACCATTAATTCTCCTATTTCCAAAGTTACTTTGAATTAGTTATGTAACTCTCATACCTAATATGCCTTTAAGGCATATAGAGAGGAGGGGGAAAAAAACCCCTCAATCATCCATTAATTCCCTACGTAGCTGACATTCCTTTGAGAAAATCCTGAGCATCCTCTAAGTTGGAAAACATATAGAATTTCCCCTTGAATAAAACCCGAAGTTTAGACTGCTGAGCAATTGATGCCTGTGCACCTTGGGCTTTAAACAAGAAAAGCAATTTAATAAACTCTTTGCGTCTCCGGGCTGCAGTAGCGGACATATCTGGGAAAATTCTACAATTAGAGGTCTCATTCACTGGAAACTGTCTTTGTTGTATCGCTTTAGCTAAGATCTTCTCCTTTATCCGGTAGTCTGCAAAGTTGACTAAGATGGTGCGTGGGCCACTCGTGCTTGGCAAAGGATGAAATGGAACTCTATGGGCTCTAGTAATTGTAAGATCCCCACCAAACTCGGGAAGAACTTTTTCTTTAATAAAGGATTCCACCCAATGCGATGTCTGGGTACCTTCCAATCTCTCGGGTACACCCACTATACGTAGGTTTGAGCGGCGAGAGTGATTTTCCAACTCCTCGAGCTTGTTCTCTAACGAGCTCCTGTCCCTTGTGGCCTCACGTACTTTAATAGATAGTCCAGACATCTGATCCTCCAACTGAGAGATCCTGGATTCTGCTTCCTGTATCTTGACTGGTAGACAAGCCACCGCGTCTTCGATCTTCCCGAGGCGGATATGAAGAGAGGCAATTTCATTCTCCTGTGACCTTTTCATTTCACGAATCTCTTCGAGTATAAGGTTCAGCAAAGTCTTGATATCTAATTGTTTGGTGGAGCTTGTCTCCACAGGAACATTTATTATATTTTGGGCTATATCTAAGGCCGGACCAGTAACTATATCGGAAGCTGGAAGTTGTACTGTATCTAGTACCTTCTGATTCTTATAAATGGACGTTTGCTGACTTTGAAGATCCCGTTGGTCTACTTGATCCTGTTCCAGAAGCCCAGAGGAAAGCATCGGACTACTGGCGCTTTGTGTCTGGTTCGGAGCTGTCTGGGAGCATAGCAAGGCTCCATCCTTTGCAACGAGTAGAGGAGGAGGATTCGAGGCACTGTCATCCAGTTCATTCATTAAGAGAGTCGAAGTTGTAGACTTTTGAGCACACTGAGGCACTGAAGAGGTAGAAGAAGTGGCAGTTGCAGGGGAGCTGAGATCTAAAGGGAACTGCGACAAGCTATGAAGATCCACCACCACTGTCTGCGGTGCCGTGGGCTGGAAAAGAGCTGGCTGCATTAGCTTTTTCGTGAAGAGGGGAAACTCCTTAACACTCTTTCCCTCCTTTTTGCTACTTTCATTAGTGGCACTTTTATCCGCCTTTAACCTGCTCTCCTCCCCATTTACTTCAGTTTCTGGTATAGATATGGAAGGAGAAGTTCTGGATACCTGACTTCCACCAATAGATTCCACTACCAGTTCGTCTTCGGAGCTTTCGAAACTAGAACTCCGGTCAAGGCGGCTCCCCACAAGTCCTGTTTTTCCTATTCCAGCAGATAGCGCCTTTGCCTGCGCCAGCGCCAGGCGAGTCTTAGCTTTCAAACCAGTCGCTGAATCAATCCTGCCAGCTGGGTTGCTTTGTTTATTATGTCTCCCCATTGTAGACCTGCTCCAGTGACCGATACTAGTACGAAGTGAAGGAGAGAAAAAGGTACTATAACCGAACTTTACAGTTTTTTTTTTTTTCCTTCCTTTTTTCCCCCCTTCTTTTTTCTCACTGAGCAGTTAAAGCACCACTGCGTAGTCTTTTTCTCCTTTAGCGAATATCCTCAAAGACGCCTCAGCCCCAATTCCGCCACTCCAAACCTCCTCACCTCTCACTCTTCTTTTGAGCTGCTCGCCGTCCTCCTCTTCTAAAAGCCAGCCTGGCCATCCAAAATCCAAAGCCACCGCCAAATATTTTCCTCGCGGGCCATGAAGAGTCCTGCCTGGCCGTTTTTTTTTAGTTTTTTTTTACCTACTGCAGGTCACTGCTCCCCCGGCGTTTTTCGCCAAACAAGACCAGAAAACAAGGAACCCCTGATAAGGGTCCCGCCGGCCGACACTTTCTTTCGCCTTGTTCTTTTTCCTGGGATTACGATTTTTCCCCAGGGCTCCCGCAGCTACGTCTGTCAGGCTGAAACGCCGTTACTGCCATTGCCGAGAAAGGGGGGCGTGGTCACGAGAGGCTACTCGGAGGCGCGGGACTTCGTCATAGCCCCACAGTGAAATGCAACCTTGAGGGAGCTATGGTCTGAAAATGTCCAGCACAGGTATTCCCAAATGAGCAACAGGCCAGAACTCTACATTACAGAGAATAAAGTCCATCCTACTGTGTCCCTGGTCGCCCAGAGCATAGTATGAGTATTCTGCCTCCCCAGGTGGCCCATTCGGCAGATATCGTGTAGCTGCACTGCAGTCGTCTACTGTCTAACATGCCTGGTCGCCTGAAGGTCCTGTGTCACCAGGAGGGTGGGGGGGGGGGGGATTGAGCGGTCAATGTCAGTGTTGTGCACACAATTGAAATCCCTGCCCCATAGCTTCAATGCCAGGAAATCCACGAATAGGGCCGGTGATAGTGTGTGAAGGAAATCTCCCTGAGCATGTTTGGTGCATATAATAAGGCAACTAATAGAGGTCGTCCATCTAGCGCTCCCCCTAATAACGCATAGCAGTCATCAGGATCTACTATCATCCTACTCTTCACGTAGGGCACCCCCGGAGCAATCCAAATCAGGGCCCCATGAGCGTAGGCGGAATATCCAGTGCTGAATATTTGTCCGCTCCAGCGCCTGGAGACCTTGTTCAGCTACATGGCAGTGAGATGTGTCCCTAGGAGGCAAGCAATATGAATGTGCCTATGCCTAAGGTATGCATAAATCCTGTGTTGCCGTATTGGGTCGCCATGCCTCTGATAGCCCAGGTCAGGACATTGTATGTGTAACCATGTATATTGTGCATCTGCCTGGTATCCAGGCTGCTCAATGCTCCCCCATCCCCACGTCAATCACCATTCCCAAACAGTCCCTAGTGCTGCTCTGCTCAAAGCTAACAGAAAACAAAGACGTTATCATAATAATAACTCCCTCGCCCTTGGCTTGGACGCTAACAGGCATCATGCCACAGAATACCCAACAGTGCAATACGTAACTAATTCATGTCCTCAGTGCAAACCAGTCCTTGCGGAAGTCTCTGGAGGGTCGGGCAAAGAGTTATACGCTGGAAGAACCTGTGACAAGCTGGTCCTCCTGGGCCAAAATACGGAGTTCCCAGTACAGTCATCCTATGTGTTAAGAGATATCCAAACCCTCCCCCCAAACCATCGTATAGTAACTCAGTCTATTGCACTCACCATCAATGGAAAGTTATGGAACTGGGGTCCCTCTTCATGGCGAGCGCACCAGCCCAACCTTGGATTGTCTATCCGAGGTCACAGAACTGAAGGCTCCCAGCACCAACTCCTGGTCTGTGTCAGCGGCCAGGACCTGGAATCTGTTGGTGCAGTACAGGGAAACCTCCATCACCATCTGTGCCCGCTCCTTAGCAGCCTGTTCCTCAGAGGAGTGAGTTTGTGGTCGGCACGAACGGCGACGGCATCGGGTTCACCCATCGGACCAGTCCAGCAGGTCAGCTCCAGTCGATCCCGGCTGGTCCTGCACCCCCGTGGAATGCAACCAGGTGAGGGGAAAAAATGCATTGTGTCAGCATCCACAGCCCTAAGCTTGGCAGGAAAAGGTAAAGCATACATCAGTCCCAGGGTGCGCAGCTGCGCCTTGACTGCTCCAAAAGTGCTGCAACATCACTGGACCTCCGTTGTGTAGTCCGGATACGCTGTGATGCTGGTTCCATTGTAGGTCCAGGGGCCTTTTGTATGGAACAGTTGCAATAGGAGATCCCTGTCCCTGTAGTTGAGCAGGCGTGATGTCACGGGACGTGGATGCGCCTCCGGTGGAGGGGGGACCAGGAATCCTATGTGCCCTCTCGATGGAAAACAACTTTGGAATCTGATTGCCTAAGACCATGGTGGTCAACTAGTCTTCCAGGAAGAGCTCTACAGTGGGGCCCTTCGACCTCTCAGGGAAGCCCAGTAGATGGATATTATTGCGCCAAGAGCACCCCTCAGCGGCTTCTGCACTTGCTTTGAGATCGCACACCTCGGTCTGTAGGGTTTTCAGTTGATCTTGTACGGATATCAGGGAGGGTCTCATGGAAGTCAACGATGATTCTGCGTCATCCACTCTCTCCGTAAGTTTGACATGTTCAGCTCGCAACAGCCCAGTCTCTATCTGGATTGCTTTAAGTTAGACCTCCATGACAGTCTTGGATAGCTTGTAGCACTGTGTCAAACACCCCCGTATGTTTTTCAAGTGTGCATTCCAGCTGGCGGATCGGGTCCACTGGAGCAGGGGAGGCTTCCAGCACAGCCATGATGGATTTTTGGGGGAGGCTTGGATGTTTTCAGTCAGGCCATACCCCAGCCACCTCCGTTCATGGCGTCTGAATACCTGCAAAAGAGCAGAAGTGCTTCCTAATGAGCTATAGCCCCCAGGGGGGCCCAGGGGGCATCCAGAGAGAGGGGGGAGGCATGGTAGTTGAGTTGTTGAGCAAGGATCAATAATACCATGCGCCCAATGTTCGCACCCCCAACAACATTAGTTGCGACTCCTGGTGCAGCAAGAGAGGGGAGGAGAGGGGGAGTGTATCACCTGGAAGTCAGTGCTCCAATATCCTGCATGCAGGGGAGCCCCTTGTTGCCGGAGCACGTGCGTGTCTCCACGCTGCCAGTGAAGCGACCAAACAAGTTAGCACATCTCCACGGGGCTGTGTACCAGGCACCTAATACAACAACAAGAGGAAGAAGCACACTTACACTTACACTGGCAGTCAAGTTTGTTATAAACAGAGGAAAAGGGTCTAATGTCACCCAACAAATCAAAATTCAGAGTTACACAGATTTTAACTTGGTAGATCAGAATGTCACAGACAAGTATAATTAAAATGTTTGTTCTATATTTTCTTGCTTGAAAATTGCCAGAAGGACATGGACACAGCCAACTCGTCCCTAAACATTAGGACTTCTTCAGGGCATGAATTGTAATTGGTATGCCATGAATAGACAATATGATGATTCACTGTAAAGTTTTCATCCCTGTAATGGTAGCACAAGTTCCAGAAGAATGTAGTAAGGGTGTGAGTTTGGCTGTACTTTTTAAAAGAGTGTGTATATTTTCCCAGTATTGAGGTCACGAGTCCCGGCATCAAGCCTGAGCCGATTTCACAGCATCTTCTGTGTGCGCGTACACAGCGTAGGCTGCACCAAGGGTGAAAAATTAAAGACTACTACTGGAGTAAGTGTTCTCATGCACTGCATTTACCATGATGCATTAGGGCAAATTGAGTGCTGGGATGTGAGGCAGTGTGCTCCCACCCTCCTTATATTTTATATGATGCTTGGGCATCTCCTATCGCTAAGCAGCTGTTTGATGCATTAGAGAAATGCCATTCTGGGTAGTTTCAGAATTTATGGCGGAGGTGTCTGACATGGAGGCAGGAGAGTCAGATCCATGCCAGATTTTCCGAATAGCCAATGACTGTGTAAATAAGTTAAGTTCAGAATACTTGTATGCAAATTTATCTTATGTGGATATCAAGAAATCCTGGCATGGATTCACATTTCCTGGACTTAGTTGGTACTTCTGGAATATGATGGTGTAATTTTTTCTAGTACACGACAACATTTAAATAAACTGTGTAAGGCTTTCAGAATATATCAGAATGAGGAACACAAATGAAGCACATTTTTTGTTATTTCTCATGTATGTTGGAAACAAATACTTGATCAATGATAATATGATCAAAACAAATCGTTACACTGGGTGATGCAATTTCCAAATTTTTTGTATGTGCACTGTATAGTTTTATTAGTAAAACTGTAAGTCTGTGCGAATGTAATGGTCATTTCAATTGAAAATGTGTTGTCTGTAATGGCAGTGTGCTACCATACCATGAATTCTCCACTCTACGCCCCTCCACTTTACTCTACACCACTCCACACTGCTGCACTCTACTCTGCACCACTCCACCTTATACTACTCCACTGCACTCTGCACCACTCCACGCCACTGCACTCTACGCCTCTCTACTCTACCCTGTGCCACTCTACTCTATGCCAATGCACTCTTCGCCACTTTACTCTACACCACTGCACTCTTCGCCACTGCACTCTACACCACTCCAGTCTAGGCCACACCAATCTACTCGGCATAACTCCACTCTACGCCACTCTGCAACACTGCACTCTACGCCAAAACACTCTGAGCCAATACACTCTATGCCAATGCACTTTACTCTGTAACACTCAACTCTGTGCCCCTGCACTCTTCGCCAATCCACTGTACGCCACTCTAATATACTTTTCACCACTGCACTCTGTGCCACTGCACTCTACACCACTTTATCTATGCCATTATACTCTATGCCACTCTACGCAACTGCACTCTACCCTGCACCACTCCACTCCGTTCCACTTCACTCTACTCTGAAACAATCTAATCAACACTACTTCACTCTGCGCCAGTGTACTAAACTCTGCACCACTTCACTCTGTGCCACTGCACTCTACACCACTCTTCTCTTAACCACTGCACTCTATGCCAATGCACTCTACACAACTGCACTCTATGTCACTGCACTCTACGCCCTTGCACTATACTCTGCATCACTGTACTCTACACCACTGTACTCTACGCCACTTTACTCCACTCTACATCATTGCACTGTGACACTCTAGTCTGCAACACTGCACTCTCTGCCACTGAACTCTATGCCACTCTACTATGCACTACTCCAGTCTACACTATTCCACTCTACGCCACTGCACTCCAAGCCACTGCCTTCTATGCCACTCCACTCTACATTGCACTCTACACCAATGCACTCTATGCCACTCGACTCTATTCTGCGCCACTGCCCTCTGCATCACTCCACACTACGCCACTCCACACTGCACTACTCTACGCCACTCTACTCTACGCCACTGCACTCTAAGCCATTGCAATCTGTGCCACTCTATTCTGTACCACTCCACTCTGTGCCACTGCACTCTACTATGCACCACTCTAATCTATGCCACTGCATTGTACTCCGCTCAATTCAGTGCCACTGCACTTGACGCCACTATACTTTGAAACACTGTACACCAATGCACTCCACACCAGTCCACTCTACTCTATGCCAATTCAGTGTATGCCCCTCTACACGACTCCACACTATGCCACTCCAATACATGACACTCTCTGCCACTCTGCAACACTCTACTCCACTCTTTGCCATTCCACTCTATGCCACTCCACACCCTTCTCCTCTACGCCACTAACTTTTTGCCATACTGAACAGTAGCCACGCTGGTGTACTACATGGCTGAAAACGTTGGCAAAGCCAATAGCTCTTGCATAGGCGAGACCTATTGGCGTTGCCAATGCTTTTCAGGTTTTGCCTGCCTGCACAGCGCTTGCGCTGTGCTTGTGAAATCTATTGTATTCAATATAAATCGTAAAAGAGGCTTACATCCCACCCCCTTGCTTTCCTGGCTTTTCATTGGTTCTTGTGCTTGTCACTTACTTTTCCTCTATTTCTATTGGCTGTAGCATATTTTCCTGTATTTACCAATGCTTGTTCCTCGTCTGCTTCTCTTATCAGTTTCCCGTAGTCGAAATACTGTTAAGATCCGCTTTGGTGGAACTATTTTTTCATGACGTTTTGCCTCATTATGCTTTTTCGGCTTGCTGTGATACTTTAAATTAAATTAGCAGATTTATTTTATTTTAATTACTTGCTAGAACTCTATAAGTGTGCCTGTGTTTTCAGACAGTCTCCTTTCCTTCTTTGCATTCCTTCCACATAGTTGCTTGTTTCCATGTAGGGCTTAGAGCAATGCTTCGACATTCCATGCAGTGTTCTGCGTAAAATAAATTATTAAATGCATTGCTATTAGTGTTTTAAAGAAGAATGAATTATTTCACACTTTTTAAAGAAAAATATTTACAACGTTGATAAATACTTTTGTAGAAACAGGTTTTGCTGCTATTGTCAGAGCATTGCTGTTGTTGAATACCTATCAAAAATGGCAGCTCTACTAGGAAGTCGCAGGTGAGCAACCAAGGGACGGCTGGCACTCTTGTCTGTCTTTTGTGTCTGGGCTAAGTATTTGCGCCAGGCATAGTCGATTGCCGATCACCACGGGTAAGAGCTCTCATGGGGCCTAGGCTGAGATGCTTGCTTTTGTACGCTTTCTGATGGATAACGTCTGCTATGTTGTGCCTGTTTACTGTGTGCTGGATTTTGGGCTGCGCACCCTGACTGAGTTTCACGATCAGCAGATCTATGATGTCCACCAGGCCAAAATGTTGGCGAGAGCAACGGCCAAGAGCAGATGGGGCCCAGCCTGTAGCGAGGTCAGATCCTGGCATTGGCAGGTGAGTTTCGGCCCCTTCTTATGGGAGTCTTTATCCCCGGTGTTGTAGCATTCTACTTTGCATCCCATGCTTTCACCATTCTCATTGGTCATCTAAGTGCATCATCCAAATTCTGTGTCATCAGTGCCCTGTCACCAGCGTACATAGCCACCATGGCATAAACCTAGTGTGTATAGTTTTCTTTCCATGACCCCTTGCTAAAGTGCATACACCAGACATGGGCACTCAGTGCCCCATCAACAGTATAAATATACAGCAGTGTCACAAAGTGTGTCCACATGCCACCTTGGCCCCCTAACCAATGTGCATATACAGTCCTGCATACCTGTGCCAGTGTGAATAACACATCTAGAATGTAATGCCTAGTATGTACATAAACTCTAAATTCACAATATAAGACTACCAATACTATTCTGTGTTTACACCGCTAGAATGTGCACAAGCTTGCCATTGCTGATTTGACAGTGTCACACCATTAAGTGCCCCATCTACAGTGTCGACTCGATGCACATTTCACGTGTGGGTATGATTCCCAGTGTCCCACCACAAGTGTGCTTGGAACTTTCAAGACCCTGTTCCGAATGTCCCCTTTAAATGTTCTAGCAACAAATTATGGTAATCTATGGTAAATACATGGTTGCTCAGGGGACACCATGGTTTAACTGTTTACCACTGCACATTTGAGAGGGGTCACTAGTGTTCATATATGGCGTAAAGTGATCACTGTGTAGTTAGCCATCCATTGCCAGATACCTGTCCATTGCCCAGCGCCAGTGTGCAGGGCCTCATCCCAAGTATACCTGTTACACTTAGTGCTCTGTTACCAGTGTGATGACACACATCTAGTCACCCATGGCCACTCTGCATGTGATGTGTAAAGAACCATTATTCCTCAGCATGTACCATCACATGTCTCATCACCAGTATGTAAATACTCATTTAGTGCCCAGAATACTTGCCCAGATGTGTTCCATAGCTCCGTAACTGTTGTGTTTGTACCTTCCAAAGCCTTGTAACTAGAGCACAAACATCATGCTTGTGCTTTCTCAAATCTACTCCATCCACTTCCCCACTTTTTCCATCTTTGTTTGTAGGCAAAACATTCTATTCTGATGTTACACAAAGTGCATGTGGCAAAGCTTTAAGGAATGTCATCCCATCTTCCCGCCACCAAATGTGTATATCCTTTCTTCTCTACCTTTGCTCAGATTTGGACACCAACAGCCCTTTGTACTTACTGATCACCATTAAACTCAGAAAGCAGTAGTAGCTTGTGTATCCACTATTTCCATTGGCCCGTTCCACATTTTGCAGATCTAGACACAGGGGGAGTTGTGCCAACCCACTCTAACCCCCCCATCACACACCCACAACCCTTCTGACCTAGCAAGATGCAAGCACTACTGGGAGTCTGTCTTTTATCTCTGCCTTTGGCCCAGTCCAGGATCCAGACGCAGCTACAGAAGTGTCTATAATACCAACCATTGATCAACATGCAGATTCAGTTTGTGGCATGTATGAATCTGTGCATATACTTCTTTCACTGCCTAGATTCAGACACTTCCACTGTGCACCCCACGTTATTCCTACTTCCTGCAGCTCATGAGTGTGTGCAGTAGCGGCTGGCACGGATCGGGGGTGGGGGGCGGGCGGGGGTAAAGATAAAAAGAGAAAACGTACCTCCTCGCGTCTCTCCGCATCGTCTCTCGTCGCCCTCGTCCCTCCGCTCCAGCCGGAAGAGGAAGCAGCCAGGCTCCCCTGACTAATCAAAATGCTGCAATGTAGCGTTGTGATTGATAAGCACCCAGGCTCCCCTGACCAATCACAAAGCTGCAATGCAGCGTTGTGATTGGTCTGAGCGTCGTGGTTCGGCGCTCAGATGGGGAATGGGGGCCAGGGCATGTTCTCCATGCAGGCTGTAATACAGCCTGCATTGAAAACATGCACAGTGCACGACTGTTTGGCAGGTCAGAAAGTGCCGGTCAAACATTCATGCGCACTTTACAGAGTGCCACCACTCCTTCCCCTGCTCTGAGAGCAGAGCAGCCCCGTCCCGCAAAGACGCAGGAACAAATAAAATGATAATAACGTCCAGTTATGATCATTTTATTTTTTCTTCATTTCCACTGCTGAAAGAAGTGGGGCAAGGCTCCTCTGCTTTAGTGGAGGAGGCGCCACTGAGTGTGTGCCTTTCCTGATCTCTCCAGCTGTTACAAAGCGTCTCCAGCTCTACATCATAATTGGCTTGGAAAACATTTGTGTCTGTGCATCTACTGGACTCAAAGTCTTGCTCCCGGGAAAAAAACGTGCCTGCTACCAATAAGTATATGTTTTCAATTTATGCGGCACAATATAAAGAAAATAATTTAAAAGAAAACACCAGTCCTCTTGCTTGTATTCATTAGTTCCCTCTGTTATTTTAAGGCTCTAGTTTACTTGGAATTAACCTTTCGCTAAGCAGGCTGTCTGGTTGCATTTGCCTGGAATATTCGGTGCACAGAAGGTATCTTTAGTAGAAATGTCCGTATGTTCCCCAGATCCTAAAAACACTTCCTGGTCATCTGCAATAAACACACGATTGGCCTGTCCTTGTAGAGGCATACCTTTAAGATCATTGTAACTACAGGACCGATAGTTGAAGCCTGTTAAATTGTGACCACTCCTCGAGCAGCCAACATGTTTCCATATCCATCCTAATCTCTAGGATCGCAGAGTATGTGTGTGGGCATTATGTGCCAGCAAGACTTTGTTATTCAGATAAAATCATTTTTAGGTCTCACTACAGAGGGAGAGAGTTGGCTCTCAGAGCCCCCTCATCTACCAGCAGGCCCTCGCTTCTCAGGAAAGCACATTAGGCCGTTCATTAGTTAATTGCATCACTGCCTTCTGAATGGATCCACCCTTTGTTCTGGAGTAAAGCGATCACCGCTTGGGTGTTCTTGCTAACACCCATTGTGTAGCGCTTTTTATTAATCACGGGCTAATTCGATGCATTGCCAATGCTTGTTATAGTCTACAATTGCCTCGTAACTCCACGAGTGCTTTGGGAGCTTTTTACTTGCAGCAACTCTTGGCCGTTTCAAAATAGCATGCATTCCCCTCTTTTTTCGCTGTCCAAACCTGGATAAGATACAAGCAGCTCAAAAGATATCCTGTTCCCCGCCTGTCCCTCTCCTTCCGACGTGCATTCATTGGCAATAGCTGTGGCCTTCAGAACTGGTCCTGTTTACTTTATTTCATTGAAAACATAGATTTTTTTGTCTCCAGACAAGCGGTGGGAAATGCCTCGTGCTCCGTGCTGTCTGGCATGTCTTTAATGCACTTGCGGATGTTTAGTCTTGTTCAGGCTGCAAGGAGACAAAAACGAACAAATTGTACTTGATTTCGAGGCACTAGTTGTTCCTGTCTCCATATAGCGAAAGCATTGTGTTTTTTTTTTTTACAGAGTTTTTTTTATATTGCGCGAACTTGACCCGAAGGTATCGGGAGCGCTTTACATCGGACACATTCATTTTTTTTATTAGGCACCTCGATTTGCCCAGAATCACAGGATGTTCAGCGTCATTGCCGATACTCGAACCCGGTTCCCCAGATTCGAGGTCGACAGGCCTAGCCGTTAGGCCAACTCCTCTCCCCTATTGTTTTATTTCAAGAGTGGATTTATCAGATAATCCATTAAACAACTTTTCCAGTGGCGTCTCTACACATGAATTTAGGGGACACACAAGGTCACAGAGAAAACTGGCGGGGCCTCCAACAGCGGGAAATCTGAAGAGTTTGTGTGCCAAGAGGGAGTGAATAATAAATTCCATGGACATGAGCCAGGAACCTTGTGCTGTCTTGGGTTGCAATGCAGTTCCAAGCAGGGAAATGTTCATGTCTTTACAAGGAATTTTATAACTTATTTTCATTAAAGCACAAACACACTTGGCTATTTTGTTGTGCTTTAGTGTTGTTTATTGTGATTGTATTTAAATTAATATAAGTAGTTAAGTCCACTGCAAAACTTTTTTTTATGGTTATCTGGGCAAGTATGAGGGAATAATCGTTCTGCTCTAGGATATAGGTCCTTTGAGCACAACAAATGGGGTTGATGCGTAATGTTAATATGTGCTAAGGTGATAAGATGGTGCCTGAGTAAAATGACACTTTGCACATGTATGTCTATGACGCCAATTTATTATTGTGGGCAAGTCAAATAAAATAAGACATTTATACAAATATGAAAAAATAATGAAGGTAAAATGATTGGCAACAATCTTGTTTTTTAGTAATGCATAAACAACACAATTATTTGGATGTTTTACAAATCAAATCTAAAACTTCGGGTTAAATCTATAATTAACTTATTTCTAATCTATTAACTGCTGGCGCAAAAGAGAAAAAAGTGTGAGCTTACATTTTTGGGCCATTTACTTTTGAACGTGTTGATCAAAGTGTAAATGTTTTTAAAAAACTTTTTTCAAAATGTAAAACACTATAATGTTTTGTAAGTTATACTAGTTACGAGACTTCAATTAAATATGATCGCAAGCGTTACTTTTTACAGTTACTTAGTGTCATTTTATCAATGGATATATGAAAAATACTACAAACATATTTTTATGTACAGGCTTACCAGAGCCACAGGGACTGCCTGACCCACACTATTTTATTTATTTACTAATTTTGTACAGCGCATAGCTGCCCCAGCGACGGGGCGTCCCAGCGCTACCCAAGAACACAGACAAGGGACAGGAGGGAGATGTCAAAGGAGCTAGCCCGGAAAAAGCCAGGTCTTTATGGCTTTCCTGAACTCTAGATAGTTCTGCAGTTCTCTGATCCCAAAGGGAAGGGAGTTCCAAAGCCTAGCTGCTAACACCTTAAACGAACGGCCCCCGGCTCTGGCTCTGAAAACTCGGGGGATACAAACTAGCCTTTTATCTGTGGAGCGGAGAGATCGAGTTGGAATGTACGGCACTAGCAGATTCGCAAGGACCTTCGGGGCTCGATGGTTCAGAATTTTATGAGCCACACATAAGGTCTTAAACTGGATTCTTCTATCCACTGGCAGCCAGTGAAGCCTGGACAGAGAGCTAGACACCGAGCAGGATCTCGGAAGTGCTAGCAAGGTACGAGCGGCTGCATTTTGTACTCTTTGAAGTCGCCGGATACAAGATTTATTGACCCCCAAATACAGGGCATTTCCATAGTCCAATCTTGACAGGATCGTGGCCTGCAAGATGGTCTGGCGGACAGAGGGGTTGAAGAAACCCAGCAAGGGTTTAAGACCTCTCAAAAGCCCAAAGCAGGTCCATGCCACGGACTTAGCCTGTAGATCAAAGGACAGGCTACTGTCAAACCAAAAACCCAAATTCTTGACCACCTCCTTTGGTATTGGGGCTGGTTTGAGTTCCTCCGGCCACCACTGCTCGGACCACAGATCCCTGTCTTTACCCAACAGAAGGATTTCGGACTTGCTGGCGTTGAGCTGCAGGCGGTTGACTGTCATCCAGTTAGCAACTGCCTGCATATCGTCCTTAAATTTCACAAGATTGAGATTGCACTTCTTAGAGAAGGCAATCACTAGTTGGGTATCGTCCGCGTAAGACACCAAAGACAGCCCTCTGCTCCTGGCCACCACTGCCAGAGGTTGAACGTAAATGTTAAACAGCAGGGGGCTCAGGATCGAGCTTTGCGGTACCCCATGTTTAGTGGCGTGCACCTGGGATTGAAAAGGTGGCACCGTGACCTGTAAAGTTCTTTCCTCCAAAAAGGAGCGGAACCAGGTCAGAGCCAGACCCCCAATCCCAATTTCCTCCAGCCTGTGCAAGAGTATCGCATGAGACACAGTATCAAACGCGGCGCTTAGATAAAGGAGAATCAGAGCCGCTGAACTACCTTCATCGAGACTGCCGCGGATCTCTTCGGTCACTGCCATCAGCGCGGACTCAGTGCTGTGACGGGACCTGAAACCATTTTGGGAATCCAAAATGTCGTTACGCTCTACGAACTCAGTGAGAAGTGAGTTAACATAAGATTCAGTGGCTTTAGCTAAAAAAGGGAGCTGGGAAATGGGGCGATAATTGCCTGGGTCAGAAGGTGCAAGAGAAGGTTTCTTCAGAAGGGGAATAACTTTTGCATGCTTCCATGCCACAGGTAGGGACGCTGAAGACAAGGATAGATTGATCAAGTCCCGTGCCATAGGGAGGAGGGCATTATGCAGTTGGCGAAATTGGGCTGGTCTCAGGGGGTCATCTGCAGAGCCAGATTTGATCTTTCCACATACAGATTCGGTCTCAGCCAGAGATAGTGACGGAAAGGTGCACAGGGAATTATTGCCCACAGAGGGTCTTTTGACGGCACAGTGTTCTACCTCATCTAAGACAGTACAAGGAGTAAAACTAGGGGTAAAACTATCATAAATTTTATCCACTTTTTCCACAAAGTAATTAGCCAGCTCATCACATTGTGCGTTAGAGGAGACGGGAGAGTCGGCCTTCAACATAGAGCCTTTCATCACCTTAAGAAGCGAAAAGATCGTTTTTGATGGATTCTTGCTATCTAAAATTTAATTGGCAATGTTCTCAGCTCTGGCTTTCCGAACTAATTTATGGTATATCTTGATGGAGTTACGGTATTTGGTTTTGGATTCCTCCTCATAAGAACGCCTCAGACTCGTTCTGGTTGTTTACATTTGGTTTTTTCCTTACTCAGGAACTGAGGAATATATAGAAGTTCAAGTTGATGATAATTTAAAATAATTTCAGTTTTTCAATACTTAATGATGATTGACAGTAAATTTCCAACTGACTTTGATCTCTATGATCACAGGATAATGACCAGCTAAAACTACTACTCACTCATAACAACTGGATGAGATTAGAGAGTTGAAAAGCGTTTTTTAAACATTTTACATTTTCCCAAGTTATTTCTAATCGAGAACAGTGATTCTTAACTTTTTGGCTTTGTGGACCCCCACTGAACCACTAGAGGAAGCCGGGGCCATAGCCTACGCAATTTCTTCGAATTGACTCTCAAAGCTAAATACAAAAAACAGGAACGGATGGATATATATATATATATATCAGAAAAACAGGTGCCCTATGCACAAGAGCGCACTCGAGTCAGCACCGGTCTGTGGCAAACCTTTATTCAGGGAAAACAGGAAGCAAGCTATAAGTCAATAAGTCCATATGCTGTGTAATTCACGACGCGTTTCGGGCGGAACGCCCTTTTTCTTGGTGTATCACAGTCACATTTCAGCATCACGCAGCTGTCTCTATTTCTGCCCTCCAATGGGCCAATCAGGTGAGTTTTCAGTCCCAGATGCATTCTGGGACTTACAGTGCGTGTGGAATTTCTTGGCCACAATATCATCTGCTGCAATAGTTGGAATCAAACCCTGGATGGGCCCCACATGAATGCTCCTGTTCATAATCCTCCCAAAGGCTGCTCCACGGAACCCGGCAAATGCCGAGTCCCACGGCCCCCTTTCCAATCCTCGGGGTAGTGCTACTCTCCGCGGCTGGGTGGCCGCGATAACATCAGAAAAACAGGTGCCCTATGCACAAGAGCGCACTCGAGTCAACGCCGGTCTGTGGCAAACCTTTATTCAGGGAAAACAGGAAGCATGCTGTAAGTCAATAAGTCCATATGCTGTGTAATTCACGATGCGTTTCGGGCGGAACGCCCTTCTTCTTGGTGTATCACAGTCACATTTCAGCATCACGCAGCTGTCTCTATTTCTGCCCTCCAATGGGCCAATCAGGTGAGTTTTCAGTCCCAGATGCATTCTGTGACTTACAGTGCGTGTGGAATTTCCTGGCCACAATATCATCTGCTGCAATAGTTGGAATCAAACCCTGGATGGGCCCCACATGAATGCTCCTGTTCATAATCCTCCCAAACGCTGCTCCACGGAACCCGGCAAATGCCGAGTCCCACGGCCCCCTTTCCAATCCTCGGGGTGGTGCTGCTCTCCGCGGCTGGGCGGCCGCGATAACATCAGAAAAACAGGTGCCCTATGCACAAGAGCGCACTCGAGTCAGCGCCGGTCTGTGGCAAACCTTTATTCAGGGAAAACAGGAAGCAAGCATTAAGACTCGCAGATTGAGATTGTGGCCATATGCATTGTGACACACTGCAAGTCCCAGAATTCAGTTGGGACTGACCTCACAGCGGATTGGCCCATTGGAGGGCGTGTTAGGTCAAAAGGATGCAGGTGTGTTGGACTGCAAGCTGCGGTGTTGTACCAGGAAGAAGGGAGCCATGCCCGAAACGCGTCGTATTTTAAACACTGCTACTGTGCTGTACTTACCCTCTTGATGACAGCGGTTCTACCTGAATAAAGATGTGCTACCATCAGCGCTGGTCTCGAGTGCGCTCTTGTGCATGGGCACAACGTTTTTCAAAATTTTACGCGGCTGCCCAGCCGCGGAGAGCAGCACCACCCCGATGATTGGAAAGGGGGCCGTGAGGCTTCGCATTTGCGGAGTCTTCTGGAGCAGCGTGGGGGTTGATTTTGAGCCGCTACATTCATGGGGGCCCATCCAGGGTTGAATGCATTAAGACTCGCAGATTGAGATTGTGGCCATAGGCATTGTGACACACTGCAAGTCCCAGAATTCAGTTGGGACTGACCTCACAGCGGATTGGCCCATTGGAGGGCGTGTTAGTTCAAATGGATGCAGGTGTGTTGGACTGCAAGCTGCGGTGTTGTACCAGGAAGAAGGGAGCCATTCCCGAAACGCGTCGTATTTTAAACACTGCTACTGTGCTGTACTTACCCTCTTGATGACAGCGGTTCTACCTGAATAAAGATGTGCCACCATCAGCGCTGGTCTCGAGTGCGATCTTGTGCATGGGCACAACGTTTTTCAAAATTTTACGCGGCCGCCCAGCCGCGGAGAGCAGCACCACCCCGATGATTGGAAAGGGGGCCGTGAGGCTTCGCATTTGCGGAGTCTTCTGGAGCAGCGTGGAGGTTGATTTTGAGCCGCTACATTCAGAGGGGCCCATCCAGGGTTGAATGCATTAAGACTCGCAGATTGAGATTGTGGCCATAGGCATTGTGACACACTGCAAGTCCCAGAATTCAGTTGGGACTGACCTCACGGCGGATTGGCCCATTGGAGGGCGTGTTAGGTCAAATGGATGCAGGTGTGTTGGACTGCAAGCTGCGGTGTTGTACCAGGAAGAAGGGAGCCATTCCCGAAACGCGTCGTATTTTAAACATTGCTACTGTGCTGTACTTACCCTCTTGATGACAGCGGTTCTACCTGAATAAAGATGTGCCACCATCAGCGCTGGTCTCGAGTGCGCTCTTGTGCATGGGTACAACGTTTTTCAAAATATTACGCGGCCGCCCAGCCGTGGAGAGCAGCACCACCCCGATGATTGGAAAGGGGGCCGTGAGGCTTCGCATTTGCGGAGTCTTCTGGAGCAGCGTGGGGGTTGATTTTGAGCCGCTACATTCAGAGGGGCCCATCCAGGGTTGAATGCATTAAGACTCGCAGATTGAGATTGTGGCCATAGGCATTGTGACACCCTGCAAGTCCCAGAATTCAGTTGGGACTGACCTCACAGCGGATTGGCCCATTGGAGGGCGTGTTAGGTCAAATAGATGCAGGTGTGTTGAACTGCAAGCTGCGGTGTTGTACCAGGAAGAAGGGAGCCATTCCCGAAACGCATCGTATTTTAAACACTGCTACTGTGCTGTACTTACCCTCTTGATGACAGCGGTTCTACCTAAATAAAGACGTGCCACCATCAGCACTGGTCTCGAGTGCGCTCTTGTGCATGGACACAACGTTTTTCAAAATTTTACGCGGCAGCCCAGCCGCGGAGAGCAGCACCACCCCGATGATTGGAAAGGGGGCCCTGAGGCTTCGCATTTGCGGAGTCTTCTGGAGCAGCGTGGGGGTTGATTTTGAGCCACTACATTCAGAGGGGCCCATCCAGGGTTGAATGCATTAAGACTCGCAGATTGAGATTGTGGCCATAGGCATTGTGACACACTGCAAGTCCCAGAATTCAGTTGGGACTGACCTCACAGCGGATTGGCCCATTGGAGGGCGTGTTAGGTCAAATGGATGCAGGTGTGTTGGACTGCAAGCTGCGGTGTTGTACCAGGAAGAAGGGAGCCATTCCCGAAACGCGTCGTATTTTAAACACTGCTACTGGGCTGTACTTACCCTCTTGATGACAGCGGTTCTACCTGAATAAAGATGTGCCACCATCAGCGCTGGTCTCGAGTGCGCTCTTGTGCATGGGCACAACGTTTTTCAATATATATATATATAGTCAGACATTTCACTCGTACAAAACCAGAGAAATTCAGCCGTTATAGTTAGCTGAGCTAACTATAACTTGCGCCCCCGCAATGCACTGCTGATGATGTCACATATTACATCACTCATGACATGGTCAGTGACATCACTGATGACATCACTGATGACATCTCAAATGACATCACTGATGACATCACTGATGACATCATCCAGTGACTATGAGTGTTTCTAAAAAGTTGACGAATGTTATATATATATGCCATGGTGTATTGAAGAATGAGTGGGTGTATGAGTGTCTGAATGGATGATTTAGTGGGTGTGTGACTGACTGTATAAGTGAGCGATTAAACGTATCTTAGTGAATGCATGGGTGAATGACTAATCTGTATGAATGTCTGTATCAGTCTGTCAGTTGGTGTGTAAGTGGCTGCATGGGTTTGTGAGTAGCTACATGAGTGTCTATATGGGTTAATGATTGGTTGTCTGATTACCTGTATGGGTGCCTGAGTGTCTGTGTGGGTGTGTGGGGGGGTGTGTGACTCCCTGCATGGATGTGTGAGTGGGTGATTTACTGGGTGTATGGGTTCATGAGTGCATGTGCTAGGGGCTAAATGGGTGAGTTAGTGTGCGTATAGCTGTGTTGGTGAGTGAATGGATGTCTCAATGGTATATGTGTAAATAACCTCATATGTGAAAGGCAGTATATGTGAGTCTTGGAGTATGTAAGTGACTAAATGTGAAGTGAGTGATTGTGTCAGTGGCTGCATGGATAAGTGTGTGCTTATGTCAGTGATTGTAGAAGAGAGTAAGTATATGGTACTATCTGTATGAATAAGTGAGGTGGTATGTGTGTATAACTGTATAGGTGAGTAAATGGCAGTGTGATTGATTCTTTGGGTGACTGACTAGGTGTTTGAGTAACTCTTTGGGTGAGTGGCGGTGTGTGAGTGTCTGTATGGGTGGGTATGAGTGGATATATCAGTGGCTGTATTGATGAATGACTGTGTGTATGAGTGACTGTTTGGGTTAGTGAGTGGATGTGTGTGTAGACGTATGAATCAGTGAGCGGCTATGTACTAACTGGTATTGGTCTGTCGATGGTTTCGAGATTGGTAGTCTGTATTTTAGAGTGGGTGTATCAAAGGTTATATTACGGTGTGAGGCGGTGCATCAGATGATCACGTGGATGATGTCATCAGTGATGTCATGAGTGATGTCACTGACCATGTCATGAGTGATGTAATATGTGACGTCATCAGCAGTGCATTGCGGGGGCTCGAGTTATAGTTAGCTCAGCTAACTATAACGGCCAAATTTCTCTGGTTTTGTACGAGTGAAATGTCTGACTAACTATAACGTCCCTGAAACCTATGGTTTTTTCAAGAAATTCCTAAGGTTTTTTAAAATGCTAATCCCTAACTATAACGTCCCTGAAACCTGTGGTTTTTTCAGTGAATTTCTAAGGTTTTTTAAATGCTAATCCCTAACTATAACGTCCCTGAAACGTGTTTTTTTCAGTGAGTTTCTAAGGTTTTTTAAATGCTAATCCCTAACTATAACGTCCCTAAAACCTCTGTTTTTTTCTGTGAATTTCTGAGGTTTTTTAAATGCTAATTTCATTGGTAGGACATGTGCAGAAAGAGGAAGAAAGGCGCAGAAAGAAGCAAGAGAAGTGCAGAAAGAGGCAAGAGAGTTGCAGAAAGAGGAAGAAAGGTGGAGAAAGAAGCAAGAGAAATGCAGAAAGAGGCAACCGAAGTCCAGAAAGAGAAAGAAAGGTGCAGAAAGAAGCAAAAGATGTGCAGAAAGAGCTAACAGAGGTGCAGAAAGAGGGAACACGGGTGCAGACAGAGGCAAGAGAGGTGCAGAAAGAGGGAAGAGGGGTGCAGAAAGAGGCAAGAGGGGTGCAGAAATTTGCAAGAGAGCTGCAAAAAAAAGCAAGAGCAGTGCAGAAAGAACCAACCGAGGTGCAGAAGGAGGCAAGAGGGATGCAGAAAGAGGCAAGAGAAGTGCAGAAAGAAGTGACAGAGGTACAGAAGGAGACAAGATAACTGCATAAAGAGGCAAGAGAGTTGCAGAAACAGGCAAGAGAGGTGCAGAAAAAGGGAACAGTGGTGCAAAAAGAGGCAAGAGAGGTGCAGAAAGAGGGAAGAAGGTTGCAGAAAGAGGCAAGAGGAGTGCAGAAAGAAGCAAAAGAAGTGCAGAAAGAAGCTAGAGAAATGCAGAAAGAAGCAACAGGGGTGCAGAAGGAGGCAAGAGGGGTGCAGAAAGAGGCAAGAGGGGTGCAGAAAGAAGCAAGAGAAGTGCAGAAAGAAGCAAAAGAGGTGCTGAAAGAGGTAAGAGGGGTGAAGAAAGAGGCAAGAGAAGTGCAGAAAGAAGCAACAGAGGTGCAGAAAGAGGCAAGACAAGTGCAGAAGCAGGCAAGAAAGGTGCAGAAAGAGGGGTGCAGAAATAGGCATGAGGGATGCAGAAATTAGCAAAAGAGGTGCAGAAAGAACCAAGAGCAGTGCAGAAAGAACCAACAGAAGTGCAGAAAGAAGGAAGAGGGGTGCAGAAAGGGGTAGGAGAGGTGCACAAAGAGGCAAGAGGGGTACATAAAGAGGCAGGAGGGGTGCAGAAAGAAGGAAGAGAACTGCAGAAAGAAGCAACAGAGGTGCTGAAAGAGGCACGAAGGGTGCAGAAAGAGGCAAGAGAAGTGCAGAAAGATGCAACAGAGGTACAGAAAGAGGCAAGAGTGGTGCAGAAAGAGGGAAGAGAGGTGTAGAAAGAGGCAAGAGAGTTGCACAAAGAGGGAAGAGGGGTGCAGAAAGAGGCAAGAGGGGTGCAGAAAGAAGCAAGTGAGGTGCAGAAAGAGGCAAGAGAGGTGCAGAAAGAGGTAAGAGAGTTGCAGAAGCAGGCAAGAGAAGTGTAGAAAGAGACAAGAGAGGTGCAGAAGGAGGCAAGAAAACTGCAGAAAGAGGCAAGAGAGTTGCAGAAAAAGCCAAGGGAGGTGCAGAAGGAGGCAAGAGAACTGCAGAAAGAGGCAAGAGAGTTGCAGAAACAGGCAAAAGGGTGCAGAAAGAGAGAACAGGTGGGCAGACTGAGGCAAGAGAGGTGCAGAAAGAGGGAAGAGGGGTGCACAAAGAGGCAAGAGGGGTGCAGAAAAAAGCAACAGAGGTGCAGAAAGAGGCAAGAGAAGTGTAGAAAGAGGCAAGAGAGGTGCTGAAACAGGCAGGAGAGGTGTAGAAAGAAGCAACAGAGGTGCAGAAAGAGGCAAGAGAGTTGCAGAAACAGGCAAGAGAGGTGCAGAAAAAGGGAACAGTGGTGCAAAAAGAGGCAAGAGAGGTGCAGAAAGAGGGAAGAAGGTTGCAGAAAGAGGCAAGAGGAGTGCAGAAAGAAGCAAAAGAAGTGCAGAAAGAAGCTAGAGAAATGCAGAAAGAAGCAACAGGGGTGCAGAAGGAGGCAAGAGGGGTGCAGAAAGAGGCAAGAGGGGTGCAGAAAGAAGCAAGAGAAGTGCAGAAAGAAGCAAAAGAGGTGCTGAAAGAGGTAAGAGGGGTGAAGAAAGAGGCAAGAGAAGTGCAGAAAGAAGCAACAGAGGTGCAGAAAGAGGCAAGACAAGTGCAGAAGCAGGCAAGAAAGGTGCAGAAAGAGGGAAGAGGGGTGCAGAAATAGGCATGAGGGATGCAGAAATTAGCAAAAGAGGTGCAGAAAGAACCAAGAGCAGTGCAGAAAGAACCAACAGAAGTGCAGAAAGAAGGAAGAGGGGTGCAGAAAGGGGTAGGAGAGGTGCACAAAGAGGCAAGAGGGGTACATAAAGAGGCAGGAGGGGTGCAGAAAGAAGGAAGAGAACTGCAGAAAGAAGCAACAGAGGTGCTGAAAGAGGCACGAAGGGTGCAGAAAGAGGCAAGAGAAGTGCAGAAAGATGCAACAGAGGTACAGAAAGAGGCAAGAGTGGTGCAGAAAGAGGGAAGAGAGGTGTAGAAAGAGGCAAGAGAGTTGCACAAAGAGGGAAGAGGGGTGCAGAAAGAGGCAAGAGGGGTGCAGAAAGAAGCAAGTGAGGTGCAGAAAGAGGCAAGAGAGGTGCAGAAAGAGGTAAGAGAGTTGCAGAAGCAGGCAAGAGAAGTGTAGAAAGAGACAAGAGAGGTGCAGAAGGAGGCAAGAAAACTGCAGAAAGAGGCAAGAGAGTTGCAGAAAAAGCCAAGGGAGGTGCAGAAGGAGGCAAGAGAACTGCAGAAAGAGGCAAGAGAGTTGCAGAAACAGGCAAAAGGGGTGCAGAAAGAGAGAACAGGTGGGCAGACTGAGGCAAGAGAGGTGCAGAAAGAGGGAAGAGGGGTGCACAAAGAGGCAAGAGGGGTGCAGAAAAAAGCAACAGAGGTGCAGAAAGAGGCAAGAGAAGTGTAGAAAGAGGCAAGAGAGGTGCTGAAACAGGCAGGAGAGGTGTAGAAAGAAGCAACAGAGGTGCAGAAAGAGGCAAGAGGGGTGCAGAAAGAGGCAAGAGAAGTGCAGAAAAAAGCAACAGAGGTGCAGAAAGAGGCAAGAGAAGTGTAGAAAGAGGCAAGAGAGGTGCAGAAACAGGCAGGAGAGGTGCAGAAAGAGGGAACAGGGATGCAGAAAGAGGCAAGAGAGGTGCAGAAAGAGGGAAGAAGGGTGCAGAAAGAGGCAAGAGGGGTACAGGAAGAAGCAAGTGAGGTGCAGAAAGAGGCAAGAGAGGTGCAGAAAGTGGAAGAGATGAGCAGAAAGAGGCAAAAGAAGTGCAGAAAAAAGAAAGGTGCAGAAAGAAGCAATAGAAATGCAGAAAGAGGCAAAAGAAGCGCAGAAAGAAGCAAGAGTGGTTTGCACACCATTAGTACCAATTTAATACCCACATTTAGCAATAAGTAACAGGTGGCCATTCTAGGTTTGCAAAGGGCCTTCCACCACGCTGTAACACTTGTCGCTGCATTTTTGGTAGCGTTTGAGCAGTTTGAGCTAGAAACAAGGTTTTTTTTGTTCAAATCTGCAGATTATGCAGCAGATGTTGGATTATGTGGCAAATGTGGAAAATGTATAATTGTGCGAAAGTCGGTGCAGTCAAACAGTCGCATAATTCCATTGGCCCTGCACATACCTCCGACTAAGTCCAGAAGTGCTCCTCAGTAGTTCCTTCTTTTTTTTGTCTCATTGAGTTTATAGTTTAGCTTCTATGGAAACGAGGAAGACTAAATCTGAGGTTACCACTCCACATCACAGACTACCATACCACATAATTACTCTCCATAACACATAATCTCACTCTACATAATTCCTATACACTAAATACCACATACTTTCTATCCACATAATTTCACTGCACAACATACTGCATAATTCCACTACACACAACGTACATCCACTCCACTCCACTCCAAAAACATGAGTAAAAACTTTTACATTTACAATGCCAATAGCCGTAACCTTCGCAAATGCGAGACCTATTACATGCCAAATGCTTCTTTAACTAGTAATCGCGTTTGCAGAGTGGTGGAGAAAGGGGGCTGGGCCTCCGACCAGCGCTCAGGAATTCCGCTGCGTAGGATTTACAGGAGGTACCAGGAAGGCTTCTTGGCCCCCAAAGTCCCTCAGGAGTAAAGTGGACTTCATCCCCCAACCAGGAGTGTACCAGGAGGCTTGTTTGCAGAGTGGTGGAGAAAGGGGGGCGTGGCCTCCGAAGACTTCTTAGCAATCCCACTGTATGGGACTTACTGGAGGTAACAGGAGGGGTAGTTGGCCCCCAAGGACATTCTTGGGGGCCAACTACCCCTTCTATTAACTCCAGTTAGTCCCACACAGCAGGATTGCTAAGTTCTCATAGCAAAAGACACACAATTGATGGACGGAATGCAGAACAAATCAAAACATTCACCCCCAGTCAAGAGATCTGGGTTAAATCCATCATTCTTTTGCTCACCATACCACCCCAGTTTAGACCTGGCCATATGCAAATCAGTCTTGACCCTGTGCCTCATGGGAACAGTCCAGCCCGAACTGCCAAGCCAGGTCCTCCCTGGACCGGAAACAAGCATCCTAGGACCGGTTTCGGGGTTTCACCCCTCTTCAGCCAGGATAGCTTGATTCCAGTGGCACAGTGAGCCCAGGACCCACGCCTGGGCATACCTGGCGCACTTAGGGCGAGAAAGCAAAAGACACACAATTGATGGACGGAATGCAGAACAAATCAAAACATTCACCCCCAGTCAAGAGATCTGGGTTAAATCCATCATTCTTTTGCTCACCATGCCACCCCAGTTTAGACCTGGCCATATGCAAATCAGTCTTGACCCTGTGCCTCATGGGAACAGTCCAGCCCGAACTGCCAAGCCAGGTCCTCCCTGGACCGGAAACAAGCGTCCTAGGACCGGTTTCGGGTTTCACCCCTCTTCAGCCAGGATAGCTTGATTCCAGTGGCACAGTGAGCCCAGGACCCACGTCTGGGCATACCTGGCGAACTTAGGGCGAGAAAGCAAAAGACACACAATTGATGGATGGAATGCAGAACAAATCAAAACATTCACCCCCAGTCAAGAGATCTGGGTTAAATCCATCATTCTTTTGCTCACCATGCCACCCCAGTTTAGACCTGGCCATATGCAAATCAGTCTTGACCCTGTGCCTCATGGGAACAGTCCAGCCCGAACTGCCAAGCCAGGTCCTCCCTTGCTCACTTTGCCACTGGATTCAAGATAGCCTGGCTGATGAGGGTTATGAACCCGAAACCGGTCCCAGGATGCTTGTTTCTGGTCCAGGGAAGACATGGCTTGGCAGTTCGGGCTGGACTGTTCCCATGAGGCACAGGGTCAGACTGATTTGCATATGGCCATGTCTGAACTGGGGTGGTGGAGTGAGCTAAAGAATGATGATGGATTAAACCCAGATCAGTTGACTGGGGGTGAGTGTTTGATTTGCTCAAGCGCTCCGTCCATCATCCCCTTTGGTATCGCTTTGTTCGCCCTAAGTTGGCAGGGTATGCCCAGACGTGGGTCCCTTGCTCACTTTGCCACTGGATTCAAGATAGCCTGGCTGATGAGGGTTATGAACCCGAAACCGGTCCCAGGATGCTTGTTTCTGGTCCAGGGAAGACATGGCTTGGCAGTTCGGGCTGGACTGTTCCCATGAGGCACAGGGTCAGACTGATTTGCATATGGCCATGTCTGAACTGGGGTGGTGGAGTGAGCTAAAGAATGATGATGGATTAAACCCAGATCAGTTGACTGGGGGTGAGTGTTTGATTTGCTCAAGCGCTCCGTCCATCATCCCCTTTGGTATCGCTTTGTTCGCCCTAAGTTGGCAGGGTATGCCCAGACGTGGGTCCCTTGCTCACTTTGCCACTGGATTCAAGATAGCCTGGCTGATGAGGGTTATGAACCCGAAACCGGTCCCCGGATGCTTGTTTCTGGTCCAGGGAAGACATGGCTTGGCAGTTCGGGCTGGACTGTTCCCATGAGGCACAGGGTCAGACTGATTTGCATATGGCCATGTCTGAACTGGGGTGGTGGAGTGAGCTAAAGAATGATGATGGATTAAACCCAGATCAGTTGACTGGGGGTGAGTGTTTGATTTGCTCAAGCGCTCCGTCCATCATCCCCTTTGGTATCGCTTTGTTCGCCCTAAGTTGGCAGGGTATGCCCAGACGTGGGTCCCTTGCTCACTTTGCCACTGGATTCAAGATAGCCTGGCTGATGAGGGTTATGAACCCGAAACCGGTCCCAAGATGCTTGTTTCTGGTCCAGGGAAGACATGGCTTGGCAGTTCGGGCTGGACTGCTCCCATGAGGCACAGGGTCAGACTGATTTGCATATGGCCATGTCTGAACTGGGGTGGTGGAGTGAGCTAAAGAATGATGATGGATTAAACCCAGATCAGTTGACTGGGGGTGAGTGTTTGATTTGCTCAAGCGCTCCGTCCATCATCCCCTTTGGTATCGCTTTGTTCGCCCTAAGTTGGCAGGGTATGCCCAGACGTGGGTCCCTTGCTCACTTTGCCACTGGATTCAAGATAGCCTGGCTGAAGAGGGTTATGAACCCGAAACCGGTCCCAGGATGCTTGTTTCTGGTCCAGGGAAGACATGGCTTGGCAGTTCGGGCTGGACTGTTCCCATGAGGCACAGGGTCAGACTGATTTGCATATGGCCATGTCTGAACTGGGGTGGTGGAGTGAGCTAAAGAATGATGATGGATTAAACCCAGATCAGTTGACTGGGGGTGAGTGTTTGATTTGCTCAAGCGCTCCGTCCATCATCCCCTTTGGTATCGCTTTGTTCGCCCTAAGTTGGCAGGGTATGCCCAGACGTGGGTCCCTTGCTCACTTTGCCACTGGATTCAAGATAGCCTGGCTGATGAGGGTTATGAACCCGAAACCGGTCCCAGGATGCTTGTTTCTGGGCCAGGGAAGACATGGCTTGGCAGTTCGGGCTGGACTGTTCCCATGAGGCACAGGGTCAGACTGATTTGCATATGGCCATGTCTGAACTGGGGTGGTGGAGTGAGCTAAAGAATGATGATGGATTAAACCCAGATCAGTTGACTGGGGGTGAGTGTTTGATTTGCTCAAGCGCTCCGTCCATCATCCCCTTTGGTATTGCTTTGTTCGCCCTAAGTTGGCAGGGTATGCCCAGACGTGGGTCCCTTGCTCACTTTGCCACTGGATTCAAGATAGCCTGGCTGATGAGGGTTATGAACCCGAAACCGGTCCCAGGATGCTTGTTTCTGGTCCAGGGAAGACATGGCTTGGCAGTTCGGGCTGGACTGTTCCCATGAGGCACAGGGTCAGACTGATTTGCATATGGCCATGTCTGAACTGGGGTGGTGGAGTGAGCTAAAGAATGATGATGGATTAAACCCAGATCAGTTGACTGGGGGTGAGTGTTTGATTTGCTCAAGCGCTCCGTCCATCATCCCCTTTGGTATCGCTTTGTTCGCCCTAAGTTGGCAGGGTATGCCCAGACGTGGGTCCCTTGCTCACTTTGCCACTGGATTCAAGATAGCCTGGCTGATGAGGGTTATGAACCCGAAACCGGTCCCAGGATGCTTGTTTCTGGTCCAGGGAAGACATGGCTTGGCAGTTCGGGCTGGACTGTTCCCATGAGGCATAGGGTCAGACTGATTTGCATATGGCCATGTCTGAACTGGGGTGGTGGAGTGAGCTAAAGAATGATGATGGATTAAACCCAGATCAGTTGACTGGGGGTGAGTGTTTGATTTGCTCAAGCGCTCCGTCCATCATCCCCTTTGGTATCGCTAAGTTCTCATAGCAGGCCACGCCCCCTTTGCCCACCACTCTGCAAACGCGCTCCCTGGCGCGCTCTTGGATGGGGATTGAAGTCCCCTTCGCTGCTGAGGGTCCTTAGGGGCCAACTAGCCTACCTGTTACCTCCAGTAAGCACCACACAGTGGGATTGCTGCGAGGTGGGCAGAGGCCACGCCCCCTTCTCCACCACTCTGCAAACGCGCCTCCTGGTGCGCTCTTGGTTGGGGGATGACGGACCCCCGAACTTAATGTATAAATGCCCTGGGGAGGTGGTGGTCCTCGGGGCAGTGTGGGGGGGCAGGAGCCCCCCACACTTATTTTTTTAATTATTGAAGCCCCGGGTAGGTGTCGGTCCCCGGGGCTTGGGGGGCCAGCGAGGCCCCCCCACACATAATAGCAATGCCCCGGGGAAATGGCGGTCCCCGGGGCAGCATGTGGGGGGCAGGAGCCCCCCATGCCTTTAATTTGAAAAAAAGCCCTGGGGAGGTGCCAGTCCCCGGGGCTGCGGGGGCCCCCGCAGGCCCCCGCACTATATTTTTTTATTGCCCCCGGGACCTGGCCCACCCGGGGGCTGTTTAAAACAAAGCGCGGGAGACCGCGCTTCATTTTTAAAAATATTCTGCAGGATTCGCGCACCCAGCACCAATTCTGCCGATTTGATTTTTTTTTTCATGCTTTTTTTGGGCCTGTGGGTCCCTGTGGGACACCCTGAGCAGGCCTAGGGGGTCAGGGTGTTTCTACCCTGCCCCCTTTTCTTGTTGTTTTTTTTTTTTTTTACTGTTTTCTTGTGACTCGGTTTTACTGAGTCACAAGATGGCTGCCAACACTTCTTGGTTTGGAGTGTTGACAGCCAATCAAAATGAAGCTTGTGCTTGGGAGGGTTCACGAATCCTCCTTGGCCACCAGATATCGATATTTTTTATTTTTGAGTTTCTCAGGAACTACTGAACAGATTTACACCATTTAAAAAAAAGAACACTTTCTGAACCAAGACCTACCTTTTTGCCAAATTTGGCATAATTCCGTTCAGCAGTTTCGGCTGTAGCTTTGTCTAAAGTGTCCTATGGAAATTAACATGGAGAAAACGCGTTTTGGGACCCCCCTTTTATCTCGGCCCCCGCTCGATGAATCACCCCAAAACTTTCAAGACAGGAGCTGACCTGAGCGAACCATTAGTTTTGAAAATTTCGTGAAGATTTGTCAAACTGTGCCAAAGACATTGGCAAATCAAAAAACGCTTTTCCTATGGAAACTAGATCCTAACTATAACTACCTACTGGCAAGCGCCAGTAGGTGATAAAATAATATACATATATATTAAAATACTTTTTAATAGACTCTATACCACCAACCAAAAGAGGTGGGGACAGGGAAAAACAGCTACGTAGGCTAGAAACAAGATATATTTTAGACCTCGATTCCAAGCAACCGGGGGTCTAAACGCTACGGAGGATTTATACACCTGTCTATAACCATTTTAATAGAGTAGTGAACCATTAGTTGCCAGTAGGTACTAAAACCGGGACTCATAAGGGTAAACCTTCATCAGATAGAAAAATATGCTGTAAGCCCCTTTCGAACCAGAAAATTTTAAAGCACAGTTTTAGGGTATCATTAGTCACCAAATTTTAAATACAATAACTGTCATTTCACAATTTTAGGTAAAGGGATATACAATTTTAATATTTAAGCACTATGCACTTTAGATCAGTCAATAGGTTTACATAGCAAAAGTTTACTGAACCAAATAGCGAATTTGCACATTTTATATGGTATGAACACAATTAGAATTAGGGAAAAGGGAGGTTTAAAAGGAGAAATAAATACTCCATGAATCCCAACCATATTGTTGTTTTAGATATTTTAGGGCTTTTATAATGTTATATTGTGTTATTTAAATTTTAGTATAAGTATTTATACTTTTATTTTTATTATGACTCAAGCATTATAGAGTGCAATGTGGAAAACAAAATTAAATGATTCCATATGCCGTTATTAAGAACGCGACAAAAAGATATTTAATAGTAAGATTTAACTAATGAATACTATGTGTGCAAATGAGTCTGTTCTTGTTGTCTATGACTGATAATAGTAATATATGCACTTGTCACTTTAAGAAAGCAATGGTAAAAAGATATAAAAAGATGGTAGCATTACTGTGGGCGCGTCATGTGATCAAGGCCCTCCGGGGCTGAAACGCGTTGTGGCCGGCAACTGCTGAAAGGAAACAATAAAGCACTATTTGCACAGAATTTGGTGTCCGTGCTTCTATCTCGGCGAGGATAACAAGCCAGTGAGGAGTGGAGGAAATTGGCGCATATATATATATATATATATATATATATATATATATATATATAATAAATACTCACATTATGAAATATTTCATTTACTTCACAAACAAAAATTACACAAAAATCATAACTTTAATGGGAAGATTGGAGACTTTCAAAATTTGGTTTTGTTTCTAGAAGAAAAACTGATATGCCAGGGCCAAGTATAGCAGTTTTTCTTTTTTGGGCATAATGCTTGCTGTCTTTTGGTTGTCGCATACCAGTGCTTCAGTTGAGGCCACCAATCATCCATACTACTGTTTACTGTACTTGTACTGCTCCCACGGATCAAGCTTAAGATACACAATTAATTTTTAGCCTCCAATTTCAAAATCCTTTACATTTACAGACCTTTTCAACCTTTTCATTTTTTTGGTCTTTATCTACCTTACTAATCTGCTAAAAATATTTAAAATTCTAAACAGCCCCAGACCCACTGAGTAGGCATCACAGACTCCCAGAAGTCCGTGGACCCAAGGTCAAGAACTGCTGAACTAGAATATCTAAATGGGAAACCAATAACTATTTAGTACATGCCTACATCATTTTTAAAGTTATCATCATAAAGAAATTTTGTGGATTCTCTGCAGTATTAGCATATATATTACTGGTTCATTCATTAAAGCAACATGTTTAGCGATATCTGTGTGCCATGTAAACTTACAATATATGATACAATGAGTGTATAGTAATATGTGTTTATGCATGTATGAGGTTTGATTAGCACAGGGAAAATATATCTAAGCATGTACATGAAGAATGAAATTTTCAATGAGATTGCATTTTGTATTTTAAGATGATTGTATATATTCATGGTTTTACATTATATATTGATATTAGAAAGTATAAATGACTTACAGCCGTGAAGAAGTTCCCAATGCAGTGAAACGAAATGTGTTGGCAGAGGCTGAGATGTGGAATTTGGTCAAAAGGATGGGAAAGTAAAGAATCAATTTGTGAAAGTATTTATGTGTGGGCCCTTAACATTATATTTTGTCAAACTTTCTGATGCTGCATCTAAGCCTTGAAGGATCGGAATGTATTTAGAAGCCACGATGAGTGGGTTCTGAATATAAATACAACTATATTTGTGAATGCATCTCCAACTGTAGTAGAGAAGGTTGCCCCAATGGCAAAGCCAGCAGGACCTCTGCTACACGGAAATCCACAATCCCCAGCACTCTAAAGGAGGAGGGCTACAAGTAAGAGGGGTTGGACATTCACTAATTTGTGGCATATGTTCAGGACAACCCTCATATTAATGAGGCTCCAAGGGTGGTTTTGTCATTTTCTAGCATCTTTCTCAGTCTTATTCAAAGGCTCTTGCCTCTGTGGATTTCCTTTTTTAGAGTTTTTGACAGACAAGACAGAAAAAATAAAATAACTACTACTAGCAAAGAACCCAAACACGCAAAAAAATACGCATTAATGGAAAGATAAGATAATATTAATTGAGGAATGAATACTCCTTTTTAGTTCTCTAATTCGCATGTACATAGAAATATTCAGGAGTCAACATTTGACAAGAGTGGACTTATTTCTACAGTTCAGGAAATGGGAAAAATTATTCTGATTGCTCACTATCACGTTAGCACAGGGCAGGTTTAATGTGTATTAATAGCAGCCAGTCATTACATCATCACTGCATTAATAATGGCACATCTCAATGCTGTGGCAATACGTTTAATGTCCCATTATCAAAACCTCTCATAAAACCTCTGTTCTAGTAATGGACTGTACCAGACTTCTCAGCTGAGCTGTTACACTTGTAGTGGGACAGTATCCACGCTACCTACCAGAGTTACTATACGTTTAGTGAGACAGTATCATCACCTCTCAGCAGGGTGGGTGTACCTTTAGTGGGACCTTAGAAGCGCTTCGTTGCAGGAAGCAGGTTCCTAATGAATTTGTATATTACAGCAGTACACCACGTTTAGCATTTGGAAAGCCACAGAAGTTACTATTCTTTAAATATGACTTGCCATAATTAAAATGTGATCCCAAATTTCAGGCTTGGGTCAGCCTACTTTGTGCAGAACCTATGGCAGTAGTAATAGTGAGTGACATAGTCTTTTTAGCTTTCAGGCTGTGGAGGGGGACGAGGCAGGAATCCCCCCCTTTCCTGAATGCTGTTTGCATTGTCCATTGAACCCTTACCATGCAGTGTGAAAGCGGTGGCCAATATTTGGGTATACGGATAGGATAATGGAATAAAGGTTAGAATATTGCAATAAACAGGCTACTATCTTTTATATGAAGCATGAATGATCCCAGAATTAGTCCGCATTTTTCACAAATTTGGGGCTACTGGATTAATTGGACTAAATTTATTGTCCTAAAGATACATGCCTGAAACATGGAACGATTACCAACACAGGTGATCAACATAAATACAGATGGGTTTAGATACCTGGGGATGCAGATAAGTGTGACAAGTGTTTTGAATGTAACTTGGAGATTGCGTTGTCTAGTTTCCAAGAGGAAGTGAAATGATGGACACACTGCTGCTTTAGTTCATGGGAAGGGTAGACCTTTATTAAATTATATCCCTTCTCAAATTTTAGATATCATAGAATACCCCCTACATTGTCCAAAGCACCTTCTTCCAAGGACTGTTGTCTGACAGCTCTCTACCGGACCGTCTGAAACAGAGGCCCTAATCTTGCCAATAAAGAAATGTATTATTGGACTTTCCAATTCCTTGTTCTGAACACCTGTGCACAACCCACAAATAGTGAGAAACCACATATTTACATAACTTCTATGGGGGGAAAGGGCAAAACCCCATTATTAGTAGCGATATTGATGATGTTTAAGCTTGGTAGAAGGCCACAGTTTTGCAGGGCTGTAAAGACAAGACTGCAAAGGAAACCCCTCTATGGGTGAGTTACTTGATGAGGGGAGTGACAGGGCTGAAGGTCTTCAAGATATTTTGTTTGAGCACCATGATACCCAACAGTAAACATTTGCTTTACAAATACACGGTATGTTATGTTAAGTTCATTGATATCACCAAAGAGGGGGGCATAACAGGGGAAGAGTGAAATAAAAACCTTTTTTCAAATGCAAGCAGATTATACCTTGGTTACTTCTAAGGAACTCAAAAACCAACAATTGCATAAAGACATGGTGACATACTCACTAGACTGGTCCAAAGTGCTGCTGCTACTCCTTTGAAAAACAAAAGGACTGACTAATGGAGCCATTTCAGCTATATATAAACCTGTACTCAGTAACATGCCTGACTGCTTACAACAATTTCTAAGCTTATGGTAGAGGTGTCAGAGGCCCTTTGAGGACACTGACTGGAAGGCTGCATTGATGCATTCTAGGAAGGCAGCAAACCAGGCTCATTTGAGATTAATTCAACTGAAAATATTGCATAGTGCCTATTTCCATAGGAGTAGGTTGTACAAGATGGGGCTCACGGCGAATGCTGAATGTTTGTAGTATGCAGACTGTAGGGAGTGTGAAGGTACCTTGATACACACTGTGCAGAAGTGTAAGACCATTCAGGACTATTGAGACTTTCTGTAAAGAGCTGGTCGAAGGACTCTCTGAAGTTTTAGGTGCAACGATTCTTCTGACTTAACAGTTTGCAGTTCGATGGCTCCCAGACAATATAGACCTGATCAGGTGGACATTCAGTGACCAATTTAGAGTTTGGCAGGGGCAGTCCACTGTCAGGGTCGAGGGGGACATTATGTCCACTACCCTGATAGATTACCGGCCACCAAATTTAGAGATCACCGCTGGACCAGAGGTGATTTCGGTGTCTTCAGAGGAACTGATGTCATGACGGTTTCCCTGAAGGCACTACAAGTTTGGTGGACGGACACCGTCTGCTAAGCAACCGTTCACCAGACTTTGTTTTTCAGAAACAAATTTCTGAAAAAATAAGGGTGTGTGATTCATTATTTTTTTTTCTTTCCATAACCGCCAGGTTTTCACTTCAGTGATGGACACAAAAAAAGACATCAGATCATCCACTTTAAATAGGGTGGGCAGTCTTATGTGCTTACTCTGATGGGCATTTGGAGTAAGTTTGAGCAAGTTTTCTGATGGCGGAACCAGTGGGGCACTGCAGTCCGAAAACTAACAATCTGCCTCACTCAGGATAGGGCAGATGGACAGATGTTTTGGTGGACAGAGTACTCTGTCACACTTGTGAGGGAGTACCCTGTCTGCCAAACTCTACATGAGGTCCTTAGTCTCTGTTTCTGGAGCTAATGATCGTGAAGGGTTACATTGCAAAAGAATGAGGAAGCAGAGTATTCCCAACTTGAGTAAGATGGTGTATGGGTCTGAACAGTGTATGGAGACAGAGAAAGTAATTTATGAAGGTAGAGAAGGGCCATGGAAATTCATGAAAAGATGGGGGCCCTGGAGAAGGTTTTAAGAACTAGATGATAATTGCAGGAAGTTGCCTCGGGGACTTCCAGTTGACTGTAGACAACTATAGACAAGTCATTATTGCTGGATTGGAAGTGGGTATGATTTAAATGGTGGCTACTGACAATTTCATCACCAAGATTCTCTCGCTGATGTGTGTATGTGATTTTATGATTTGAACTAATTGTGTGTTGGAAAGTGCTTCAATATGTTGATGTTAGGAATATATATTTTGTGCAAAATGAAATAAAAAGTTGATTAAAAAACGAATTTGGATTTCGGCAAAGACATGCATTTTAGACAGTCCCTTACTTAAAAACCTAATTTCACTTCATGCTTGATATTTCATGCAAGAAACATCGAAATACAGAACCTGTGAACAAACTCACCTGCAATGAGTACTTCACTTTAATGAAATATTCTTTAAAAAATGGTCTCATTAATGTCATTAAGTGCCCCAGCCAGTTCTGTATGAGAGCAGTAACCTTCGAGAACAGACTCAAAGAAGGTCACAATATTATCTATACAACAACAACAATGTCTAAATTAAGTCAATTATAATTTTTCCATAACAAAAGCTTTTGTCACTTGGCACTGCCTCTTGCTAGGCTTTTGGAAGAGGACTACTGCAAGAATAGTATTTCAAGTTCTCCACCGCAACACCAGCACTGAGATCTTCATATGATGTCCACTATATGAAACTCCAGAGGATTGTCAGAACATCACAGGTGGCGTGTGTGTTGGTTTTTGGATATATTGTCATTCCATCAGCCTAGATTTGTTTCAACCAAGAGACAACAGCACCCATTTTGAGATGCCTTCTGTTGTGTTGTACCGTATTGTATAATTTATACAACACTTCGTACCCGTGACAAGGCAGTGAAGCACACCAGTTTGCATCAGATTCTTGGGTACCTCTTTGTTTCTGATTGTGTGTTGGAAAACGTGTGGCCTAAATGGAAACTGCTGTCATTCAAACATATATTTCAAATATGATATGGTGAGGTTGCTGCAATAAGCATTAGCTGTTATCACAAGTGTGAGAATAGATACGGTCACATACACCAACCAATTTTTAGGAGTGGTGAGTATTGCAAAGTTGAGGCCAGCAGAAGTGCTTAATGTATGGATGAGTAATCTCCATGAGGGTGATAAAGACCTAAACCCTATGAGGATAATTATGGAGCCAGAATATGTACCAGAAGCAACTGAAGCCCAACCTCCAATATGTGTTGCTAAGTAGCCAGGATATGTACAATGTGGTGTCCACCAAGGAGCAAAAGAGACCCCACCCACCACTATGTACTGTTAAGCAACCAAGGCAAGTACATTGTGTGCTGCATCTGTCCATCCAGAAGCAACAGCAACCAGGGTATGCTCCATATTGGAGCCATCCAGAGGCTGCGGAGGCCCAACCCACAGTAACCGGGATATGCAATTTTTGGGCTCACTCCAGAAGTGGCAGAGGCCCAAACCCAGCAGGAATTTTTAACCTACCCACATATGTACCATGTGGTATGCACTTAAAATAAACAGAGTCCTAACCATCAGAATGTACTGTTAAACAACCTGGGTATGTACTATGTGGACTCCACCTAGAAGAAGAAGAGGCTCAAACCCACGGAAGAGCTGTTAACCAACCTACGTATACGCCATATCGGACACACTCAGAAGAAACGAAGTCCCAACCCCCAGAATGCACTGTAGGCAACCTGGGTGTGTACCATGTGCAGTCCACTCAGATACGTCAGACACCCAGCCCATCAGAGGCATTTTTAAACATAACCTAGGTGTACAAGTACAGCTTGTGGGTATATGAGCACACCTCAGGACAGCCCATGATAAAGATTTGTCCATGAGTGGCGGCGGCATTGCGTTCCACAGCAGGTGGTCTGTCTGGGGAACCAGCTTTGTATGCATCAGTCGGTCATCCTGTGCAGAGAATGTGGTGAGATTTGGGTAGGGGCGAGGGAGTGGCATAGTATAGGACCCGAGTGGAGAGAGCAAAGCACAGTTTCAGTGCCTAGACCCCACCTAGATGTAAAAGGTCCAGACATGAGTAGCACCATATGGAGTTGCTCTTATCCTGTGCATCATTTACCTGGAAACCCTGGGAGGAAAAACTAAATAGAGAGGAGTTGGCAAAGGGGAGGAGTTTGTGCTCAGACCACAAAGACCATTGGCAGGAAGAAACTAAGAACTACCTGCACAGATTACAAAGGTTTCCTGGGTTCTGGCAAGGAGGGTAGTGGTGGACTGGCCTCTCGGGCAGCCTGACATCCAGACAGTACCAAATGGGTCAGCTTGAATGGGCTAGTGTGTGGCCCATGGTAAAAAAAAACAATCCATTTACTGGCCCATCTGGCAGTGCCAGACTGTCAGACTGCCAGAAGACCAGTCCAACACTGGAAGAGAGACTCAAGCTTTGCTGGCTGTATTGGTCGGAAAGAACTGGGCAGAACCATGGAGGTTGTAGTGGAGAGCCGAACAATCAGGCCAACAGCATCAGAAAAGGATTAAAAATAGTAGAGCCACACACAATCATATAAAATGTCAGGAGGATTTCAGAACCCACATTTAACTACATTCAGCACATTTACCCCTTAATGTGCTTGGGCCCCCTTGCGCTGCAGGGGCTGCACGGGAAGCATTACACCCCTGGGGGGCTGCTTAAAATGTCCTCTGCCCTAAAGAGACATTAGAGAACTTTATTAATATGATTGCGTATATATATATATATATATATATATATATATATATGTATATATATATATATATATATATATATATTTGTATGTGTGTATGTGTGTGTGTCTGTGTATGTGTCTGTGTGTGTGTGTGTAGTGCTTGTTTGCTGGTATATCGCATTTATTTTAACGCCATGTACAATTTATCTGAAGCATGTGCTTCTTTCCCCGAACATTTGTCTGCATTCCAGTATTTCATGCTTGTGTCTTTATAAAAATAGGCACAAAAAAAACCTTTAAAAGCAAGTGGAGAAAGTGTGAGGTGCAGGGACTAATGGGCAATGTTTCTTTTCTCCATCACACTCGCCTCACTGAGATGAATGTTCAGAAACAGATTGAACTAATTATACTGCATACTATGTACATCTACACAATAATGTTAATGTTATAGAAAGATTTGACAACACGTATTGGTAATAAAGTAGCATAGTACATGAGTGCAGTTTGTATGTTCTAAAATAATCTTCTAAAAGCTGACCTGAGAGGGGAGTGGCCAAGATGGCGGCGAGGTAAGACGTGTCTCGCTACCTCTCCGCCGACCACCGGACAATAGCACTGGCTTCTGGCCATCCCAAGGACGGAATTCCGTGAGCGGTGGCCTCCACCTACTGGGCACCGCCTGAGGCATCCGGAGAAGCTGACACCCGAGCGCCGACGCCGCGACTGGGGCTCCCAGCCCAGCGCCGGAGGCAGGCGTAGGGGACTCGCGGCCTGTACGGCCTGAACTTTCACTGCGGCATTGACAGCGAGCCCACCGCTGTCGGGTTCCATCGACCTGCTGGGGCCCCATCCGCAGGTAGCAGCAACCACGGGCGCTCCTGGCCCGGTGGTGCATCCGTTACGCCGAGACCGCCCGGCAAACGGGGATTAGGAACTCCGTCCCGCCATCTTGCTGCGAAACAACTGGCCTGCCGCTGCTCGAGCCGGAGGTGAGCGAGAGCTTGAGTGGGCCTTGGAGGCCCTACATGCATCTACCGACTCGGGGGAGGTCACGCAGGTAGGAGCTTGCCCCCTGATTGAAGCGGGCGAGTCCGGAGGAGAAGTGCTCCGCGCTGGGCCCGACCTTCTCCGGGGTGGCTACTACGAGAGGTCCCGGCTTGTCTAGGCCTCACCAGCAGTGACGGCGACCTGGGCCCCGCGGCTGCGGCGGTACTGTCCTGCATTAAGGAATTGGAGCGCACTCGCCCTCTGCTCATAATTGGGACCCGTGCAGGCTGTCGCCTTGTTGGGGGGGGTCGCACTGGGCTGGGCTTGCGCCTACTCTGGCAAGGCGCCGGCCGACGGGCACGGGCCGTGGCACCACCTCGCCACATAACCGAGCAGTGACCGGGCCGCCTCCTACGCCGCAGTCAGGTGTGCCTAGGAGGAGCGGGCGAAGCGGGAGGCCCCACACCAGCCCACACGAGCGCATGCACGATCTGATGAACGTGGGCCCCAGCCACCTTTGGAGACCCTTGTAGGTGCACTTGGGGCCCGGCCTGTGAGCCTGGTTGGGCGCAGCTGCAATAGCGCCTCAGTGCGCCCTAGCCGGAGATTTGGATTTACTACCTGACGCACGTAGAGCTATCAAAGGGCCTGCATTCCATTGGGGCCGCCATATTGGGTGGTCCTCTCACAGGGGCACCGGTGTCTACTCTTGGCCTGCATTGGAGCGTCTGGATTGGAGCCAGCCGGACCGAGCTTGCATCAGCTTTGAGAGCGCCCAGCGCTTATGCAGGGGGAGCATACCTGGTGACCTGCCCAGAGCACCACAACTAGGCTGGATCGGCGCTTTGGATTTGACATACCCCCGGAGGGCCTAAACAGATTTGGAACTTACGACTCCACGGGGCTCAGAGCGTGGCCACCGTTAGAGGTGGTTGCCGAGGGTGGGACCCGGTTTCCTCCGGAGGCGGCTAGGTCCGGGTGCGGCTTTTGGGTGCGCTATGTGTCCTCCGCTCGACCCCCTATCGGCTTCCCCTCCAGGGGGCTACTAGCTCCGGTATGCTGAGGACGCTGCATCGCCCAGGGGCACCGGTTGATCAAGATTGACGCAGAACGCATAGGTGGCAGTAACTGCGCTGGCTGAGCTGGGGCCTCTTCAGTCTATGCTTAGAGGTCCCACGTAGACATTACTCATCGCAGCTGACTCAGCACATTGAAGCTGGAGGACTGACTCATTGGAAGTGGTGGGCCTGCTCCGCCTGTTCCTCCACACTACCAGATTCGGCTATGACCTCCACCAGGGCCAAGAAAGACAAGACACTGAAGGAACTCTTCTCGCGCATCCCAGGGGCCACTACCATGGACCCCCTAGCTCAAGGAGTCTCAGCCACGCCGCAGACGGAAGGTGCAGGGGAGGAGCCGGTCACACGCTCCTTCCTCGAATCTATCTTTACAATGCTTCGAGAAGACCTACAGACGGTGAAGCGCGACCTCACCTCCGCAATTAAAGATATCCGCAGGGTGGCCGAACTTGAGAACAAAGGAGACAATAGGGATACGGAACTTTCGACCCTGCAGCAGGAGGTCATTCGCATTCATGAACAACAGGTAGACCTGTAAACGCATCTTGAAGATCTCGAGAACCGCTCTCGGAGACATAACATCCGAATTCGAGGAATTCGCACCAACGAAGAAGCTGGCGATATCTTTAGCTATGTGAGGGGACTCTTTGTTCATGTCTTGGGTAGCCCCCACGAAGCGGACATTAAGATCGACAGAGCTCACAGGGTGGGCCCACCTACACAGGGTGGGCCCACCTAGGGCCGATAAAGCAGCTCCTGCTGATATCTTGGTCTGCGTTCAGGACTTTCGCACAAAGGAGGAAATCCTCTGCAAGGTTCAGAGCCATGCACCCGATCACCTTTCGTGGCCAGTCTCCTGTCCTGTACCAGGACCTTGCTGCACTTACCCTGCAGAAGCGCAGGGTTTTTCGGCCCATCACTTCCTATTTATGTCAGCGAGATATCTCCTACTCCTGGGGCCACCCATTCCGACTCATTTTGCGTCTGGATGGTAAACAGTACCAGCTCTGCTCCCTCGCAGAGGCCGGCGGGCTACTGGGGGTCACCATTCCCGAGGAAGAGGAGGGGGGCCGCAGTCCGGGCCCCGCTACAGGAGAATCACAGCAGGGATGGAAACAACAAAGGCGTCGGCGACGCACTGGACGGCCGGACCCTGCAGAGATCACACTCGGACAGCAGGCAGTGCTGGAGGCTCTTCCGGAGGCCCTAGCGAAATCACATGCTTCGCGAACACACTGGGGGCTACCTGCTTGCGTTTCCTTTCATTGCGGTGGGTAGAGGGGGGACACACTTGGTCACACTATGGACCCCATGAAGACCCTTTGCCGATCATCCTTGGATGAAGGACTGAACTTTACTCACTTTTTTCCTCTGTCGTTATTTGTTGCATTTGCTTTTTCAAGGTTTTCTGTTTTTGGGGTTCCCCGTCCACTGCCTCCTGGTGCACACTGGGTTAGAAGCACTCCCAGGACTCCTCTTTACACTTTCGCGCTCACCCAGCCGTCAGGCTGCTGCCTAGAGCTAGTAGGGCACCTCCCACACCTAGACGGTTAGATGTCTCCTAATACCCTTGAGATCCTCACGCTTAATGTGAGGGGGCTTAACAACCCTATCAAGCGCAGAGCAGTCCTTTCCTTTTTAGAGAACACTTGGGCCGATATATGCCTCTTACAGGAGACGCACTTACTCTCCAAAGACTGTCACTGCCTCAAGTCTCGCAAGTTTCCCACTCAATTCTTCTCTTCTGGTTCTTCCAACACAGATGGGGTGGCCATTCTGGTCTCACGGGCCTTTAGTGGGAGAGTGGAGCACAAGGTGGCCGAAATTGGGGGTAGGCTATTCTCCTACCAGTTCACGATTGGGGGGCACACATTAGTTGTAGGGTCTCTGTATGCGCCTAATGAGGGGCAAGAGCGGTTCTTGCACGAAGCTCTGACTGCGGCTACAGCCACTAGCGTCCGTATGATACTCCTTGGGGGAGACCTTAACCTTGTATTTGATAATACGTTCGATAGGTCAGTGCAGCATTTCGGCCAGGTAGGAGCGCTCTCCCAGGCCGGTAAGTCCCGGTTGCTTGAGCTCGGTCTGGTAGACCTCTGGCTGGACCAACACTCACACGATAGAGAATACACATTCTGTTCCAGCGCCCACAAGTCCTACGCTAGACTTGATTATCTGCTGGGCTCCTCGGAGCTGCGCAGCATTACCTCGGCGGTTGATATTCTCGTGACATCGCTCTCTGATCATGCACCGGTGATGGCCACTTTGACTCTGCCTCCTGTTCAACGTCCTGTACGTCACTGGCGCCTCCGGGACACCCTTTTGCACCGCGCGGAAGTCGTAGACCAGGTTCAACGAGCGATAGACGACTATTTATTACACAACGACAACCTAGACACTCTCCTGTCCATTCGATGGGAAGCACTTAAAGCGGTGATCAGGGGCGAGCTTATCGTCATCACCACGGCAGATAACGCGGACCGTCGACGCAAACGGGAGGAGCTGATGCAGAAGGTGAGGGAATTGGAGCAAATGCATCAGCGTACAGGTGCGCCTCGCATCTGGCGCCAGCTAAAAGCCACTAGGGCGCAATTAGCGGCCATAGATCAAGATAGAGCAGAATATGCTGCGTTGTGTCTCCGTCACGCCTTCTATGTGGGGGGGGACAAATGTGGACGCCTGTTGGCCCACAAACTGTGCGAAACCAGATTACAACAGGGAGTCCGGGAACTCCGCGACGGCTCGGGGACGGTGACCTCAGACGATGCACGTATTGCTGCGACGTTTAGGGACTTTTATGCCCACCTCTACACTGCTCAGCAGTTGGATGCCTCAGATGCGGACACTTACCTGTCGCAGGCACATTTTTCCACACTGACCCCCGAACAGGCGGAACACTTGGACGGTGACATTCGGGTAGAAGAGGTTATAGCCGCCATAGCACGACTCAAACTAGCTAAGTCCCCTGGCCCAGACGGATACACAGCGGCTTTTTACAAACAATTCTGCTCCACTCTGGCCCCCCCTTCTTACGAGACTTTATAACTCATTCGCATCTCCTGGGGCGATTCCTCGTTCTATGCTCGAGGCAGCTGTGGTGGTTATCCCCAAGCCAGGGAAAGACAAGACCAACTGTGGGGCGTACCGCCCCATCTCTCTCTTGAATATTGATCTGAAACTCTACACGGGAATTCTAGCATCCAGACTTGCTCCTTATATGCCGGGCTTGGTCGACCCCGACCAAGCAGGCTTCATCCCCCTAAGGCAAACAAGTGACAACACTAAAAGGGTCTTACACCTTATAGAAAAGGCTTCACGGATCTCCGGGGACTATGTGTTGCTGACCATCGACGCCGAAAAGGCCTTTGACCGGGTCTATTGGCCATACTTAGAACAAGTATTGACTCGACTGGGCTTGGGTGAAAGGATGAGGACGCTTATTCTGAATTGTTATCATTCCCCCACGTCGACTGTACGAGTTAACGGATACACTTCAGCCCCCTTCCCCATTAGCAGAGGCACGAGACAGGGGTGCCCATTGTCACCCCTGCTCTTTTCACTATATATGAAACCTATGGCACAGAGAGTCCGGTCCCACCCGAATATCACAGGTATCCGATTCGGGGGAGACACGCACACCATTAGTCTCTATGCGGACAATGTGCTTGTGACGTTGGCGGACCCCGCGGTGGCTCTAGGAGCTTTCTTATCGGAGCTGGACTCCTTTGCGAAAGCTTCCGGATTTAAAGTTAAAATCGCAAAGTCGACTGCGCTTAATCTCTCTTTATCACTGCACGCGCTAGCTAGTCTGCAACGTCAACATCAGATCCAATGGTCTGAGGACACGGTTCCGTACTTAGGGATCCTGCTGGCCCCCACGTTGCAGTCTACGGCGGCAGCCAATTACGCCAAGCTACAATCCCAAGTCCGCTCGGACCTGCGGTGGTGGAAGGATTATCCCATTTTGTGGCTTGGGCGGATAGCCACTATCAAACTGACGATTTTACCTAAGATTTTATATCTCTTTCAGACCCTTCCCCTACTGCCCCCTAATGGCTGGATAAATCGCATACAGTCGGAGCTTTCATCCTTCATTTGGCAAGGCCGCAAACCAAGGCTGAAAAAGCTAGTTGGCACTCTCACACCTGACGACGGTGGACTTGGTATCCCAGATATCCAACTCTATTATAAGGCTGTACAGCTGCGGTATTTGGTCGAGTGGCACCGCACTGAATCGGAGAAACATTGGTTGTTTCAAGACCGGGCAGTAGCGGGCACTCCTCTTAGGAAGATCCCCTTCCTTCGCAGGACGCATCGGCCCCCTAATTTATATGCCTCCCAGATCACACACACTATTTTGACCACTTGGGACCAGACTAATAGGAGACATGGACTGACGACCTTTCCCTCCCCTCTCACCCCGCTGTTCGATAATCCAGATTTTAGCCCTGGGATGGGTGAGACTTCCTTCCCACTTTGGAGAGCCACGGAGTGCCGTGCACTGGGTCACTTCTTTGATGTTCAGGGGGTGATCTCCTTCCCTCAACTTAAGTCTGACTACGGCCTCCCCGAATCCGAGAGGTTACACTATCTCCAGCTTCATCATTGGGCACTCCACCCGGACATTAGGCCTCAAGCACAGAGACACCTTACCCCATACGAGAAGTGGCTAATCACACTATCATCTGACAAGAAACTGATCTCGGACCTTTACAAGATGTTGATTGCACGCTATAAGCATACTTACCACGCTGGTCGTGCTAGGTGGGAGAAGGACTTGGGGAGGGCACTTACCAGTAAGGAATGGGAGGGGATGTGCTACAGGGCTAGGCACACTACTAGCAACATGGGCCTCACCGAAACGTTGACCAAATTGGTCACTTACTGGTACTACACCCCGGAACGCATACACCGTGCTGTCCCTACTCAAAGTGCGGACTGCTGGAGGGGATGTGTGACATCGGGCACATTGGTACACCTTCTCTGGGATTGTCCACATTTACAGCAATACTGGTCTCAGATTATTGATGACATAGACAAACACTTAGATACGGAACTTCCCAGACTCCCTGAATACATTCTATTGGGGGTGCCAAATCCCTTGACTTATCCCCTTAAATCTCTGAGGGGTCGCCAGATCGCAATGGCGCTGGGCTCGGCCGTTCAAAATGTCCTACTCCACTGGAGGACGTCTCGGATCCCTACCCACGCTGGCTGGCTCCAGCGTATTTGGCACATGATGGGGATGGAAAAGATATCACATTGGCGGGGAGGGGCTCGAAGTTTGGGGAGCTCTGGCAACCACACTTGGGCATTCTGCAACAGGAGTTCCGGGAACTCACTTGCCCCAGGTACCTGCGTCTCTTGCGCCTCACTACACCTGACACTACAACGTCATAATTCACACTGACGCTATCATTGCTCCATGCTGGCTGTAATTTTTACTTTGCAGTGGACGGTGGGGGGGATTAGTGGGGTTTTTTGTTTTTTTTGTTCATCCTTATTATTATCTTATTGTTCAGGGGGGTTAATTCTATGCCATATTTCAGAGCTCTGCGTAGCCCTTATTCTGATTTTTCGCACTTTGCGCCTGATTTTGTGGCAGTCTTTTTAATAAAAAAAGTTAAACCATAAAAGCTGCCCTGAGATGCAAGCAAGGAACCAGTGCCAACAAGCCAGCTGGACGTGGTGAATAAAAAAAATCAGCACACGTGTCCTCTTCAAGGCACGTCAAACACTCTCGCTGACCTCCTGTAAGCCGCTTGTGCGGCTAATACTTGTCAAGCGGCTGTTTGCTGAGATATTATGTTGCGAATGTCCAGCCAACTCTAACCGACAGTAAAAAAAAAAGAAACGTAATTCCCAATTGCAGCTCATTTGGAAAAGAGAAAACTATTTTTTTTATAGAATGATTTTATGTGCGCTTGGAATGTTCGCCAAGCCTCTTCACTGGTAAGAGCTCTTGGCGCTGATAGAGGATTCTATTTGAAACAATAATGAACTCAAAAATGGATGGACATAATTCGAGTAAAGGCCGGGAGGCTTTACCTCACAAACATCTTTGCCATTGTGTGGCTCCTGACCAACCGTCGTGTGCGCCTTGACGTTTCGGCTTGGCTGCTCCCTTTGCGACAGACAATCGTGAAATTCTGTTCACATGGACGTTATATACTCTCTACTAAGGTGATTATAGTGTGATAAGATAGTGAGACATCTTTCTGTGCTCTCTGAATGGCACGGAAACAGGTACGTCGCTAGAAGTGACTATTAAAGGGTGGCACACACTGGGCCACATATAAAACAGTTGGGTCACCTGCAAAGGGCAGTTGTGAAGTGGGTGTGTGTGCGTGCGCGCGACTCGAACACTGTCGTGCAGTAAAAGGTAGCTGGAGAAATACATGTGTGAGAAGGTGCAGTGAATGTTTTTTTCCTGTGTTGCCGCTTGGCAAGCTTCGTAATGGGGCCCAAGAGGGCCAGGCTCAAGCAAAACAGAGCTGTGGCACGCCCCCTCAACGATGCCACTGCAAAACCACAGTAAACCACAGAATCGGTGTATGCATTTCATGATACTAGCAGTCATGAAAAACATTTAGCACGCATCTAAAAGCGCACACATTTTTATAGGCGAAATAGAATGTACGTGACCTTTAAGTGTAACCTGGTTAGTCACATTCCAGTGTTTTTTTTAAACTTGAATTTGCCATAACGTTTGTGCGGCTGCCCAGCCCTCTGTTTCATAAGTCCGCAGCCCTCGTGATAGATACTTTTGTGAAAGATTGGAGCCGTTGTCCGCGCGCGATCTGTTTTATTTACAGGGGCGGCTGGTGACATTTGAAAGTGGTGGGCGTAAAATGATTGCCGTTCTGCACAATGGTGAGCGAGCTTAGCGAGTGAGCGCGAACAACTTAAGGGGGGTTTGCGGGGGCTCTCCCCCGAGAAAATTTTGAAAAAAGAGTGGACAAATGGTGCATTTTCAAGCAAACTTGAGGAAGCAGAAAGGTTAATAAAGCAATACGATTGAATTATTTATCATTTAAGAAATTGCCAATTTTTATGAGTTATAGAGGACAGTCTTTGCGTATGCTGATGTGGGGGGTATAATGTGCCTGTGCGTGACTGCCCTGTGTGTGGTGTGTGTGAAAGAGTCACTCGGAGGATTGCTTGCTAAGTGGCTAAACGGCTACCCTGTTAGCTACTTTTTGGAATGCTAGGCGGCTTATCATCGATTTCAAGCTGCCATGGTTTTAGAGCACGCGGGCTTTACCAGCAGAGTGCCCACATTTTTACTAAATGGCCTGTCAGCACTAAAACTAGTTTCTTCCCATAACCGCTCAGAAATGTGTCCGTAAGTCAAAACTTTGGACTGATGTACAGGTCCTATTTGTGGAAGCAATATGGTGGAGCATGGTGGAGCCCTCAGAATTCCCCCTGAAATCAGATTCCAAGGCACAGATTAAACTAATTGATGTGTTTGAGACACACTTCTGAGGGACGAGTTAGGAAGGTACTGAAGGGTAAAGACCAGAAGAGTTACGGAAATAGACGTCAGACTCTAAATACCATATACCTACAATCAACTATCACCTGATCCCACCGTATATTACATTACCCTGTAAATTAAAACATCTTTCAAATTGAGAGCTACTGGGATGCTTGGTCTCTGGCATCATCTGTGAGAAGAACTTGCAGACCACCTAATAAGTAAATAATTATAGCAGGCCTAACAACCTAAGCATCACAAACCAGCCATATATCAATTCACAGCACCTAAAGTTATGGGTCAGGTTTGCAATTGACATCACTCCACAGTTTCACCATTCCCGTTTAAATTCCTAAAATAGTTTCGGAAGCTCATGAGTTTCTTTATCTCAATTCATTTATATAGTCATGCTCGTCATGACACTTTTCGGCCACATACCACAACTTTGCTCACATACTGAGGCGCCAATTTGAGAGCGCTTTTAAAGTGCACATGATATTATTGCAATAAACAAACAGAATACCATGACAGCAATGACCTGGGCAAATCATAACATATATGTAAAATCATTTTTCTAACGAACAATTTTACTTATGCGCTCCAATTACCGATGGCCTGAATATAAATTCATTCAAATATTACGATATACCATAGTTCACACACAAATGTAATCAAATTAATTAGTCTTGCCTAAACAGGCACACAAATTTCACAAACACCTGAAAACTCAAATTTCATCGTATGTACTACAATTCATCCATTAGATTGAATCCTAAAATGTCATTGAGCATCTCGCCCAAGTGGGAATGATAATCACAGCCCGATGGCATTCAGATGAATTACCAAGTATCTGCATAACTCTAGTTGTGTACATCAAATACAGAGGTTTGAAACAGGAATAATAATAAGTAGTGCACCGCATTAACATTTTCAGCTCCATGACTGCGAGTGAAATGGTGCAGGATCCCATGCAGAAGCAATCAGTCACACAATACAAAATTACACAAAAATATCAAATGCAGAAGGACACATAGTCACACAAAACACGGAGTACGAAACTGTACACATATTCAGAACATGTCATCATGCAAATGTCCCAGAAGAAAAGACTTAAAAAAGGTCTCGGCATGACAGTCTCACGACTCAACAGAAAGTTCTCACTGACTGCGCCCAACTCCGGAATTCGAATTTGGAAGGAAAACATGCATTTCCAAAGGTAACCCTCATTACGAGTACAAAACCTATGTGCTGGATTTTCGACCCCAATGGCGGCAATTAGTACAACTGTCAAGTTCGTTCTACGTTGAACAACGGCATGAATGAGTTTATGGCGTCATACATTCTGGCATGTCATAGGTGGGGAAGCACAAGCTCGCATATCAGAATTATTGGAATCCTTCAGTGCGTGTGGCAAAGAAATGCAAAACTAAAGCCGGTAAAGTGCAATAAATACAAAACAAATGTGTCATTCCATATTAGACGGGTATCCTGCTTGACCATGTGCAAAAGGGGAGGTGGGCGTTAATGAGGGAGTGACCCGAGGGAGCCTGGGCTGGGAGTTTCATGGCATGCACCTCGCCGGATTCACCACCCAGACAGGGCATTAATGACTAAGCGTAAGGGGTGGGTACAAGGGGAGGGGTGGTAAAGAGGGGGTGACCCGAGGGAGCCTGGGCTTGAAGTCTCATGCGACCTCACCGGATTCAGCACCCTGCCCGGGCATTATGACGAATCAATGCGGGGAGTGGGGGTACATTTGGTGAGAGTGGGGGTGGGACTGAGGGGAGGTGGGTGGTAAAAAGGGAGTGACCCGAGGGAGCCTGGACTGGAAGACTCATGACACTTCACCGGATTCAGCACCACACAAGCTGGGTACTCATACATGGAGCCCCCCCCATCCCCACCCCCGCACCCCCAAACACAACCACTACTGCCTGGGCCTTAATGATTAATCACAAACAGAGGCAGTTGGAATTAGCACGATGTCGTAATGCATGTAAAACATACCGTCCATTCATACACCTCCGCTTCCTGGCAACTGTACGGCTTCCTGGCAACTGAAGAACGCATTATTACCCATCTCATCAACGGCATCATTGCATCGGCCTCGGAAAACTGAAGGTCTGAATCAGCCCTGCCGGGATAGAACCTGTGATCTGCTGATGTGTACACATGTATCATGCAGAAGTCCACGTGCGGCAGATTATGTGTCACGCGATAAATTGGGGAGCGCTTCAGTAATTTATGCATCCGAGTTCATTTGAATAATTCCGCACACCACAGACCACCATCAGCCCCGTTTACTCTCCCGCGCCAGTCGCAAAACACTCCTGAATCTACACCCGAGGTTCGCAGCAAGGCTTCGATGCAGATTTAAGAACTCTGTAATTCTCAAAATTTGCTCAAGTACTCACGTCACGCGCGTAATTGCTCATAATTAAGGAAGTGTAAGAAGTTTGCCAGAAAACGTGCAGTTTTTTCTCATTGAGAATTTCCGCGTACTTACAGCCCTTCTACACTCCCACCAATGTAGACTTTTTTTTCGTTGCCCATGCTCACCATGAAGGACATTTACCCCTTGAGACTGAGAGGCAGACGCGGCTTGCGGGGGGCTTGGGGGGGGGGGGGGGTTGTGCCGGGGGCCCGGGGGATTTTTTAAATAACAAAGAAAATCCTACCTGACTGAGGAGGTCCGCCGTCCGCGCCGCCTCGGGTCCGACTCCGTTTGGCCCTGCCTACAGCCCCTCTCAGCCAATCCTGGCGCTGCTGGCAGCGCCAGGATTGGCTTAGGGCACGGTTACCTCTCGCCCGCCTGCCCATTAGGAGACCGAGGTTTGAGCCTTTGCTCAACCCTCGCTCTCCTAATGGGCATGCGCAAGCCAGTGCACACACAAGTGCGCATGACTGGGCACGGCACGAAAATTCGGTGCCCTTCCCCACTCATGCGCACTTGTGCTGCAGTGCTGCCCCTGGTCTCTCTGACAATCATGTCAGTCAACATGACGCAGGACCGCCCACCCCTTCAGACTCTGAAGGGGGTGGGCGGTCCGACGTCATGCTGACTGACATGATTGTCAGTTCTCCCTCGGCTCTTTGAACTTAAGTAAACTGATTGTTTACTTAGGTTCAAAGACGCCGAGGGAGCTGCGGGCGGGGGGGCTACGCCCCAACGCCCCAATGGACGCACCGCCCCTGTTTATTTAGCCTTGCCGACTTTTGATCAGGGGAACCAGGTTGGAGCCTCGGCGTGGGCTCAACATCATGTGATTCTGGGCAAATCACTTCGTCTCCCCGTGCCCACAAAATATGAATGTGTCCTTGTGTAACGTAACTGGTGCTCATGTAAAGCGCTCCATTACCTTCGGGCCGAGTTCGCGCTATATAAAACTGCAACAAAAAAAAATGTCATTTTATTGCTGCATGTTTATCAGTTGGTCTTTCCTTTAATTACACGCATGCGCACTGGACATCTAGTAAGTGAGGCAGGGTGTTAATCAAGATATCCAGCAATCACTATGGTATACATAGTGTGCCGAGTAAGGATATAATTTGGAGGCTGAAGGGTTGCTGTGGTTATAGGAGTACCAGTGAGAGCAAGGCAATATTCAGAAAAGTAAACAATATTATTGGTATCATTAATCTACAGAACCATACTTTACGACATAAGCAAATACTTAACTCCCTCATATTGTAGAGACACTCATACCACTGGTTTAAAAAAAGTGGTGTTTCAATCAGTGTTTCTCAGAGTCTCATCTTCAGGAAGTGTGGAGTGTCACCCCTCTCAGATTTGGAATCTTTGGTGTTAGTACCACCCCCACCCTCAAAGGTAATAGAAACAGAACTGACCGATAAATTCAAGGTGGCTACAGTGTTGACGTTGTTTCCTCTTGCAGTTATCCAGAGAAAACTCAGTATCAGCATTTAGAGGAATGGTACCAGCATGAGTGAAGTTAAGAAGGTGAACGTGCTGGCCTTTGAAGAGGACTTCCACCGCCTTACAACGGAGCATACTCCATATTGTTTACCACTTGCCATTAATCATTGCTAGTTAAAAGAGCCACTATAATGCCCTGCACCACTGTACCCCCTCAAGCCTCTCACCCTCTCACCTGAGCATCAGCTTCCAACCCAGCAGCCGCCGCCTTTTTGCATCCCAGCCCCACCCCTTCCCTAAACAAACCTCGATCATCTGCCCTCCACCACATCGCCCCCACCGAACAACCTCTGCCAAAGTCAAGGCTTTGTCCAGTCCTGCCCAAGCCAAATGTAACAGCACATACCTTAAAATTGGCTTAATGTCATGGGGCAGGCATGTGACATCTGTGACCTCAAATTTGAATCTAAATTTCTCTAAGCTGCCCCACTGAGGGATGGTTTCAAGAAAATCCAATCACCAAACTCGATGGGCTTCTTTCCCTGGGCTACCAAATCATCTTGAAGGATAGAGAAGACAAGCAAGGGGTCGGACTAACACTAGCGTGTACGACAGAATTGTTCTGCCCTTTCGTTCTGGACATTACATCCCAGTCCCTTGAGTGTCTAGCAGCCAAACAGCTTCTCTTCTGTGGACCTAATCACGCTTTTTAGAGTCCATGAACTCGTTCTATACTTGTAATCTAAAGCCAACAAAATTGTGAATATGACAGACAATATATGTGAAGACAATTCTGATGCTAAGGATGTGACTGAACTCCTCAATGATACACTGGTCTTCGTCCTCAGACACGTAATGAACACCCGAACTCACACACCTGGTTCTCGTGTTCACATTCAACCTTGAAATGTATGACCTAGAAGTGCAAATCCTAGTTTTCTTGGACTATTTCTTTGTCTCCACCTACGTCTCTTATCTAGTTTACAAACCCACCATAGAATCTTAAACTGTACTACACCTACTTTCATCAGGTAGTTCAGAAACTTAGGCACTGAAATAGTTGTATCGTTTAGTAGTTCAGGTAAAATCCATCATGCACGCTCTTCAATTGGTCCAGACATTCTGCTCAACCTCAAGAAATCATCTTCGCTAGACAGTCTTGTCCCACCAAATCTAGACAACCGAAGAGGGTCTCAAATCCACCAGTACAGTGAAGATATTGGTAAGCAGAAACTTGACAAGTGAAATGTGGAACTTCAGTGATTCAAGGGTCAAACTGAAGAGGACATCATCTGTTACAAGAGACACAGGAGAGACTACCACAAAGCCACCCAATCAGGCGAACAAGCTTACCTTTGTAAGGCGCATATTCGTAGGAAGCACCCATTCAGGTGAAGAAAATCAACATTTATGAAGGAGCCGACCAATAGTGATCCCCTTAAAAGCGCTCCCTCCAAATCACAAAAACACTGGCCTCCACAAGTTGTTTAAGTCAGAAACTGCCAAAATCCTTTAATCAATTGTCAGAAACTCAGAGGTGCCCCCCTCCTTACCCACCTTCTCCGATACAGTCTTCGTTCACCTCCTTCACACCTTCTTGATTGAAATCTGCTAAGGCTCTAAACCTGCCTGCCAAATCAAAAACAAGCTTCCAAATCTCCTCTGGACCTCTTGTCTGACGCTTGGCTTAAAAAAATATTTTGCTGTCTCACAGCAGAATCTTCCAACTTGATCAATTCATCACTTCTCTCTGGAACAGTTCATAGCCTTCTGAAACACACCGCTATCAATTTGCTTTGATAAAAAATCTGCATACCCCAAAATTTTGGTTTACTACCAGCATATGTTCAAGGGAGGTGATGACACAACTCTAGTAGTACGTGTAACCAAATCAACTCCTCTACAAACAATCAGTCTCAATTCTGCCCATTGAGGTTGACTGAAAACAATTGGGCTAACTTGAGGGAAGAGTTCCTTTTCCCCCGGATGAGGGCAACAACACAGCGCTCATCCTTCCTGATCTTATGTGCCTATGATACAGAAACCACAACATCATGCTAAAAAGACTTGAACACTGGTGCTAATCTCGGGAGAGGGTGCTGTGTTTAAAAATAACTTATAGGTTTAGAAGCACGTGCTGCTGACTGGCCTCTGCAACACTGGACTCGACTCACTATCCTTTGACTGTCCCTCAGAGCTCAGGACTCCACCCTTTACTTCTCATAAAGCAAGGAACCTGGGGATTCTTTATGGTGCTACACTCCCTCCCATTTGCCTGCTAGTCAGTGCTGTAAACAAAGGTAGGAACATACAACTCTTTTCTGTGAAAAATCATTTGAGTTCTCCGCACCAACCTACTAGAGCCCGCTTCATGGCAGGGTTCGGCTATTGCAACATAATCTATTGCAGTTGTCCCAGAAACACACACTACCAGGCTCCAAATACTCCAGAACCAGCCAGCCTCAATTTCTGCAGGACTGCATCAAACCAGGCTTTAAATCTCTCCATGGACTTCAGTCATTAGCCAAGGTCTTGTGTGTTTCCTATAAAGCATATTGGGCCCAAGGCCTTGCACATGTACAGACTCTGACATTTCACCAGGCCATAGCCCTTTACTCAATGGCTGATCATCAAAACAACAATTTATGGTTCATGAGGGTGACACTCAGAGGCTGGCCATTGGGAGTACAAGGAACTTGTACTCTGACATGCCCTCAACAAGATCTTGAGATCTGAACCCACCTATCAGACTTGCTTTTACTTAGCCTAAACACTGTTCAGGGGTCAATGACTCTCAGACAAGATCACTCACTCATCTGACTGGATTCTAACCCCTCTTTGACACCACCTTTCTGTTTTTTTGATCCCACTGTCACATGCTCTGAACAAACAACTAAAAGGAGACATGTTGGGCTTTATAAAACTTTCAAATAAATAACCTGTTAATTTAGAGGAAACTTTCACATTTGGAAATTGAGCCTCAGCTCTGAGAGAAAAAAAAGAATGTATTACTTTTTTGATAAGCAACGTTTGGTTCACAGCCACATAATCTTAAAATGTCTGTACTGACATTGGGGAGAGGAGAGGTGTGAAAGTACCAAGTCATCCGTTTTCGGGAGGGGTAAAGTGATGTGTGTCAGAGCAGAGCACAGGCGCAGTAGAGCCATCACTGTCTATTTCCCAGCTGTTCCTCTTCAGCAAGATATTCCTGATATTCAATCCTATCTCTTCCGCAGGTGCATGAGCCCACAAATCTTTCTTCTTGGCACTGGAACCGGTGACCTGCAGATTACATCCAAACCACAGCAGCAAACAGAGCTGCCTCACTATGATCAGAATAATCCTCGGGTTGCACAGTTCCATTGGCATATGTCGAGCTCTCTGATCTAATGGCAACTTTTCTTAAGCTCTTTTTATACAATACAAAGAAATTGTAATGTTTGTGTATATATGGAGGGCTTTTATTTAGTTGTTTGAATAGCAGTATTGATGAGCGCAAAATCCGTTCTTGAATCACAAATTCAGGAATGGTGGGATTTTGCAATTATAAGTAAAAATCACTTATGCAGAAATTTCCCAACTAAGGTGGAATTTCTGTCAGCGCAAATCTGCTCCTAGCGGTAGGTGTGTGTATGTTGCAAATTTGTATTCACAAACATTTTGAAGGCGTGTTCCCATCTTCCAGGCAGTTGTGGATTTCCCCCTGTTAAAGACATAGGCAACCTGTTTTCAGTGGACATAATTTATGAGTGTTTAGCTGTTACATCATTAAAATGTTATTTTCTTAATGGAGGAATAAAAAAGAATTTTAAAAATGCAAAATCACTTTTTCCCCATCCCCCGAGGCCCAACTTCATTTAAAGTGGGGGTGGGCCTAACTTGCATAATTCTGTGTAGCGGAATCATAAAGAATTACCTGGGTATTCTGCGAGATTCCACAAGAATTATGTGAGAAAAGTAATTGTGCATTTAGAGCTATATCTTTGAGCCAAAATTCTCCCAGCATCAAAATTGGACACAAGGATGCATGTAGCGCTAAAAAATAGGGTTAAATGCAACAGAAGTGAAGTGAAATCAGCATCTGTGTCAGAATGGAATGGAACTTTGTCTGTGTACTTTTTCAAGAAGAGTCCACAGTTTTGCATAAAATGTCTACCCAACTTGAGTACTTTTTATTGACTCATTAGTGAGTGCTATCTTTTTGGGTGAATGTCTAATGCATATTCTACACTACAGCTGCATGAAGGACCACAAGGCAATGTCTCCAGTGACCTTGAGTAGAGGTAATTTTGGGAATATGTTTGGTCCTCAAGCGTCTTTAAACAGGAATGTGGTACAAAATGAATCCTCGTACGAAGATGACGAGACAACAGATAGTTGAATCTACACCAAACAAGGTTTTTTTTCTATTTATTAAACAAAGTAAGTACTTCTTTGATTGATGGAGAAACGTGCTTGGGGCCCTTTAGTAAACTAAGCTGCCCTTCAGCCTGGAAACCGGCGGAAAGATAGTTGCATACTAATAATGTCAAATGGGCAGGGCAAAATGGGTGGAGCTTGTAGGTGATTTGGCACCCTTGCTTACTCTGCATTAATTAGAAGGGAAAAAAATGGGCTCAGGTCAGGAGAAGACAAGAAGAAACTTTCACATCTTTGACCTGGAGGTCCCTACAGAAGAGACTGTGCGCCCTTAATTCAGTGATGCATTCACCTCAATCAAATCAAGGATTTCCGATTATTTTCCAGCGAGGAACTAGAGTGAGAACACAATGTGCTTTGCCTCGGCTAAGCACATGAATTTAGCAAGGTTTGGACTTTTACAGAGGTGGAGCTTCAACAGGGGCACCTGCTATGTTCATATTTGTAAATGCTTCCCGTTGAGGTTTCGTTTCTGTGAATTGAGCATCTGTACTAGAATGGAACTTTGCCTGTGTGTTTATCAAAGAAGTGTCCACATTTTTGCATAGAATGCCTACCCAACTGGAGTACTTTCTATTGGTGGATTAGTAACTGCTACCTCTTTACGTGGGTGCCCTGGTGCCCACAGCTCATACTACTGGGGGCCACGGGGAAAGCTCCAGGGGCCTTGCAGCCCCACCGGCTCCTCACATGCACCCATCCCGGGTGCACATGGAACTGCCTTTGCTCCTGCCCAGAGAGAGCAGCTGTTCTTTGCTTGCTGCCTCCGGGCAGGAGCAATTGGAGTTTCCCCGTGCGCCAGCAGGGAAACACATGTCTACTCCCACAAAGCCAAAGCATTTTTAAAGCTTTTGTCGGGTGGGAGCAGAAATGCTTTCCCTGCCCGCGCTCCTGCGGGCAGGGAAACTACTGCGTCATGGGGATGGGCTCCCCGGAACACAGTGAGCTGGCCTAAGGGTTTGGGGCCCCCAGGGCCTTAACAGGCTCAAGAAGGGGGCGTGTGGCCCCCTTCCCTTTCAATAATTTTCCAAGCCCCAGGGGATGAGGTCCCCAGGGCTAAAAACGGGGCCTATGACCCCTTCCCCTTTTATTTAAATTTTGGCCCTGGGGAGGGAGTCCCTGGGGCCCTTAAAAGCTTGGCGGGGTGTGTGCCCCCCTCTCTCGAACTGTGTTTGGCCCAGGAAGGGGTGCCACACACCCCCTTCCTTATTCTTGTATTTCGGCACTGGAGAATGGGGACCCTGGGGCCTCGAATAGGCTCAGGGAGGGGAAGGCCCACCCACCTCCTCTTTGTTACACATGGAGGGCCCCAGGACGCTATTTCCTTTTTATTTTTAAAGCATCTCGTGGGAGTCCAGTGTGACTCCTGTGGGATTGCGGCTCTAAAAATAAAATCTTATTTTGGCACCAGGGGATGTCCCTATGAGCCACCTCAAAAAGGGCTAGGGGACAGGGTATCCCTACCCTGCCCCATCATATCTTTTTTCTACCTTAAACTCAGGACAAGGTGCAAAGTTCCAGAGTTCTATAATGACTGCCTGCAACATTTTTTCTCATGTTACTGGCTGCCAATCAGCATGCTCGTTATCGTGGGAGCCTTATCCCATGGGAGTAAGTTGGCCCAAGTGAAAAAAGGCCCCCTAGGCCAATCAGTACGCTTTATATTTTAAATTGGTCTTGAAATTGGGCTCGAGGGACTCTCGTGAGAGTCCCTGAACCCAACTGTCCAGATATACAACTATTTGTAATCCTTAATTTTCAAAACAATTGAAAGTTTTACTCTAAATCAAAAAATGCATTCATTCTGGAGCAAGATCTAGTTTTCTGCCAATTTTAGTGTAATTCTGTTCAGCAGTTTTTGAGGTAGGGCTGCCTAAAAATGTCTATGGAAAATGCATAGGGAAATTTTGGTTTGGGACCCCCCTCCCTTTTTACTCAGCCTCTGCTTGACGGATCACCCCAAAACTTTCCAGGAAGGAGCTGAGGTGGATGAACATTTTTTGGGAAATTTTTGTGAAGATTCGGCAAAGTTATTCTCAAACAAAAATTGTTGTTTCTATGGAAACACAGACCTAACTATAACTGCCCAATGGTAACCGTCACCGGGTAATATTTATCGTCAAGGTTAAAACTAGCAAAACTAGGCTATTTTCCTTTCCTTCTTAACAATATAGAGTTGGCTCTAGCTCTCAGATTGGTGTCTAGTATGATCTAGCTTTGTGATATTTTCATCTGATTACTTTCTGATCAATGAATGTAACATCTGTGTGTTTGACAATTTTATTGAAGTAAATATTGATAGGAATACGTCAGCAGTGACTTTTAAACCTATTTTGATTTAGCACACTTTTCCGAATCCAACTAGGGTAAAGAGTAATACTTTTGGTTCCAGCAGTCAGACTAGCAAACAAATGAAGCAATCATATTTGGAGCAGAAGTTCAGCTTTAAGACAAGCTGACAAAATTTTTATAGAGATCCATTAACTTAAACAAAATCTTAAACAATAACCATTGACAAAGTCCATAGGTTATGGCTCTAAAAAGGAAGAGCTTTTGGCTTTGCCAATACTTTTTGGTAATAGCACTCTGTTGGAAATTGGGTTACTGGTTGAGGGCGGTGAAACCTTACTCAAGCAGCAACCACAATCTCTGTCAGGGTGAAACACAAGCAAACCCCAAATTAAACTGTGCTTAATCCGCTAGTAGCTTGGCACAATGAAGTCAGGCTTAACTTAGAGGCAATATTTAAAGTATTTACACAGTACTTCAACAGTAATAAAGTGCAAAAACCACATAAAAAATATAGACAAAAATGTAACAAATTATTTGAAATCAAGATGATAAATATTCAATCAATCAATACAACCGGAGATATGCAATTTCCAAATTTATGGAAAAATAGTGCCTCAAAGAACAAAGCGCCAACCGTGGTTATCTGTTGCGCCGACCAAAGCACAGGTTCAGGCCGACAGACATTGAGCGTGACTGGATACAGGGGCCAAGTTAGGGCTGCTGAAAAAAGGACCTTAAATCCTGGTTTGCGGAGCGATAGGAAATCCGACATTGAAGTTGCATCATGCAGCTGTAGTGCCAAGGTAGTACAGGGCTGTAATGGGGAGTGGTGCATTGTCATCGAGGATGCTGTTGATGAGGGACTTTCAATGTGAAGTCCTGTGTTGAAGATCCTCGTGTACCGACACTTCCGACAGAAGCTGCGGGGTTGTGATGTGGAGTTCTGCATCGTCGTCGAAGACGCTGTAGACAAGGGGCTATCAATGCAAAGGTCTACATTGAGGATCTGTTGCGCAGCTGCGGTTCTGAGGAATCTGCAGGCTGCAATACGAGGTCCTGCGGTGGGGATGCATCATGCTGCTGCAGTTCCGAAGTGCCTGTGAGAAGATGTGTCGCGCTGCATCTGTTCTGCTCACAAGACCACAGCTGGGCTGGCAAAGCACCTTCAGGCTCACTTCCAAGGGGCCAAAACTAAGGTGGCACCACTTGGGGGATAGGACTCACAGCAGACAGAGTGAAGGTGCTTGGTTCAAAGTGGTTGGGGCCTTTTCTGTCCCTGAGGCTTTGAACAGGAGGCCAGCCAACTAGCCCTTAGAGTAACTCTGGTGGTCCTGAGTTCAATATGCAGGTCCAGTCCTTTCACTCAGGCAGCAGGGCAGAAGAGCAAAGGAGGAGCAGTCTTTCTTGCAGACCAGCACTGCAGTCCTTCTGAGTCTTCCAGAGGTCCAGAGATGCACTGAAGAGTTGGGTCTGAGGATCCAATATTTATACCTGGGGCCAGCTTTGAAGTACTAGAAGGTTCTGGAGGTTTCCACCTCCAGAGGTGTTTGGAATTTCCTGCCTCCCTGCCCTTGACCCAGCTTATCTGAGGTCACAATATGCTAGTGTTGAACCCTTTGTGAGTGTGCCTAGGCAGAGCCTTTGTGATGTGTAAGTGTGGTAGATGACAGCTCTTCCCCATTGATGCAACGCTCTGGGCCAACCCTTTTATGACTCATCCTCCGATGGACCTTTTCTTTTCCGACTGAGAGGTGATGGGAGTTAACATTACATCAATCAATTTCAATTAACAGTGTAACCCATTTGGTTACACAATAAGGACCAGGAATCAGTAACTATCGTTAAGAAGGTTTATTACGTTAGCCATCAAGTTAAGGTACTCAAATCTCAGCACCATGCTATAAAGATACAGAATAACCATTGGTAAACCCAAAGAAGTTTAAGCGCACCATTTTTTGACTAACAAGTAGGTGAGTCACAGCAATACAAAAGATCAGTAGCAAGATCTGGTGCTCAGAGAAGAGTTTCTGGTCCTATCTTCTATACATGAGTAAAATCTAATATCATCTAAGTTAAAATCCAAAATAAAAGGGTGGGTTTTTAACCTAAAGAATCTCAAAAACCAGGGAACTGCAGTAAATAGGGAAAATACGGGAAAATGCGGGAAGCGAGAGAAGGTGCGAGCATTGCAGAAACTTGATCAAGAGTCTTTTTGGGTCAGGGGAATTTGAGTATTGAGCCTAAGGCACATTCCATAAGAATCAAAGGGAATAAGCATAGAGGTCTAAACCTCTCAAAGTCCAAGGAAAAGTGGCATTATTCTCAGACAGTGTAGACTCCAGTTATTCGCACCAAATTCACTCAAGTACCACCCCTCGGTTCACATCATCAGGGGTTCCATTGTCCTTTTCCATTCTCACGTTGCACGTTGCAACATTTACGAAATGTCCCACACTGAACATGGGAATGACATCGTCCTTGCTCAACCAAGCCATGTTGTAACATTGCTGAGTTAATGCTCTGGCTCTCCATGTTCCTTTGTCAAGGTCTTCTTATCTTTCTCTATTGCTAATACAGTGTTGTATCTGTTCTCAAACTAACAATGTGTGTGAATGCACCTGCAAGTGTAAAGTCATGCAAGCAGAAATGGAAAACAGTAATTTATACAGAATGGAAAACATGCCTAGTAAGGGCAAGTTCAGAATATTAAATCAATGGTGCACATTTAATATGCATGTGCACTTTAAACACAAATAAATATAAACTTGTCAGTACATTAGATTCGTATTGCATATGGCATACAGTAAATCTTTAATATACATGTGCAAGTATGGCTTAGAACTACATTTTAAATGAAATGTACATGAAACATTAGTGCATACATTACATAAATCCATTGTCGATTCTAGAGTAAATGCATTCTAAATAGGTGAGGTTGGTTTATTCATCACATCTCCAAAGAATATCTTATTAAATATGGTTAAGGCACACAGTGTTATGTATGAATTCTCTAATTCTACGGTGAATGCACTTCAATAATAATGTCAAGTGCAACACCTTTTTTATTAATGTTTTTAGGTCACACAGGACACATGTGCTAAGTGCACGTTTAGGTTATCCATTTGTGACATGTAAAGGTGGAGTCAAAATTACGCTGTTCCACCATCATCAAGTCAGAGATGGCCCATCCTGCCAAGGTCTATACTCTTTTGTCTCACTGTCTGGGAGCAATGCACAAAGACCAAATGCCAGCTACACCTAGTCATGTGACCCAGGAAACAAGCTGCAGGCACCAAATGGTTAGGTCAAGAAAATGGCAACTTTCTAAAAGTGGCGTTTTCAGAATTGTGACTTAAAATCTGGCTGTACTAATAAAGATGGTTTAGACACCAAACTCAACATTCCAGCTTGCTCCCAATTGGAAGTTAGCACTTATTAAATGTAATAACTTAACCCAATTTTATCCTATGAGAGAGGTAGGCCTTGCAGTAGTGAAAAACGAATTTAAGAGTTTTTCACTACCAGGACATGTACAAGTTAAAATTACATTTCCAACTTTACTGCCCTATGGGATGTTTAGGGCCTACCCTAGGGGTTATGTATATGTATTAAAAGGAAGGTTTAGGCCTGGCAAAAGATTTATTTTACTTGAATAGTCTGGAGCACACCCATATTATTTCTCACTTGCTTTTCTGAATTCATCAAGTTCGGCATGCATGCACCCTTATAATGCTCCGTTCCAGTAAGCACTTGTAATGATACTTCCAAAAATATGGACCCGCCTTTTGTAGATCCAAAAGGGTTGCACAGCCTTATGCACTAATGAGGATGTGAATTGTTTTCAAGCACACGATTTAGGATATGGGTGGTATTGCTTTAAACAAGGAGTTTCGGTGGGGCGGGCAAATGTGGACGCAATACGTGCTAATTATGGTGTTCGCAGGTGGGGTTGGTAACGTAGTTTTTAAGTTAGTGAGTGAGCATTGGGTGGTTATTCAGTTATGTTGTGCGCGCATGGGAAGAACAAGGCGCTTGCAAAAGCAGATTACATCAGGTATGTAAGAGTTTATATAAAGGATAATGGGAGAAGTGACAAGAATGGGGTGTGGGGGTGAGTTTACATACAGCGATGAGCGCACTATATGAGTTTGGTGGAAATATGGGGTTGTTTGGTGTAGAACAATTTGGGTTAAAAACGTGGGGCACATTAATAATGACACAAGTACAAACGCATTTTTGTCTGTTGGATGTTACACGGGTGGGAGCAGAGGGGTGGATTTATTCACATTATGTTTCAGTTTATCGCGGGGTTATTTAAGATGATTTTTACATGTTATCGTTACATGATTTAATCAATGATTGGATGTTATTATTATTATGATCTTGTGGCTGACAGACGTATATATATCTTTTACATATTACAGATACCCCTGAAGAAGGTTTAAAATAAACCGAAATGCATTGGGTGTAGAGATCGTAAATAGAAGAACTCGGAAATCTGTTTAACTGTTCTAGAATAGGCCTGGATGGGCAATTTTGGAATAAGCAACATGCATAAGATTGTGGAATTCCGAGTCTTTGGCGTGATGGATTAACTGTGAATAAAAGCGTGATTAACAAGAATAAAGACTTGATTACTGTGGTTTAAGTGGAAGAAATTCAAACACTAGTGCATAAGGCTGTGCAACCCTTTTGGATCTACAAAAGGCGGGTCCATATTTTTGGAAGTATCATTACAAGTGCTTACTGGAACGGAGCATTATAAGGGTGCATGCACGCCGAACTTGATGAATTCAGAAAAGAACAAGTGAGAAATAATATGGGTGTGCTCCAGACTATTCAAGTGATGTATATTAAAACTGTTCCAGCTCTGGTTAGCACCCCGATGGAAGAAAATAAGCAAAGAGCATTGAAGGATTCGTTTTCACGCCAAAGACTGTTTATGAGAGTTATCGACATGAAGGAGTTTATATGTATTAAGTGACTATTGGACATGAGGTCATGTTACGGGGATTCACGCATGTGTTGATTTTGAGATTAAATGAGGATGTGAATTATTTTCAAGCACACGATTTAGGATATGGGTGGTATTGCTTTAAACAAGGAGTTTCGGTGGGCGGGCAAATGTGGACGCAATACGTGCTAATTATGGTGTTCGCAGGTGGGGTTGGTAACGTAGTTTTTAAGTTAGTGAGTGAGCATTGGGTGGTTATTCAGTTATGTTGTGCGTGCATGGGAAGAACAAGGCGCTTGCAAAAGCAGATTACATCAGGTATGTAAGAGCTTATATAAAGGATAATGGGAGAAGTGACAAGAATGGGGTGTGGGGGTGAGTTTACATACAGCGATGAGCGCACTATATGAGTTTGGTGGAAATATGGGGTTGTTTGGTGTAGAACAATTTGGGTTAAAAACGTGGGGCACATTAATAATGACACAAGTACAAACGCATTTTTGTCTGTTGGATGTTACACGGGTGGGAGCAGAGGGGTGGATTTATTCACATTATGTTTCAGTTTATCGCGGGGTTATTTAAGATGATTTTTACATGTTATCGTTACATGATTTAATCAATGATTGGATGTTATTATTATTATGATCTTGTGACTGACAGACGTATATATATCTTTTACATATTACAGATACCCCTGAAGAAGGTTTAAAATAAACCGAAATGCATTGGGTGTAGAGATCGTAAATAGAAGAACTCGGAAATCTGTTTAACTGTTCTAGAATAGGCCTGGATGGGCAATTTTGGAATAAGCAACATGCATAAGATTGTGGAATTCCGAGTCTTTGGCGTGATGGATTAACTGTGAATAAAAGCGTGATTAACAAGAATAAAGACTTGATTACTGTGGTTTAAGTGGAAGAAATTGAAACACTAGTGCATAAGGCTGTGCAACCCTTTTGGATCTACAAAAGGCGGGTCAATATTTTTGGAAAAGATTTATTTTACCAGGTTGAAATGGCAGTTTAAAGCTGCACACACAGTCTGCAAAGGCAGGCCTGAGACATGTTTAAAGGGCTACTTAAGTGGGTAGCACAATCAGTGCAACAGGGCTGTAGGCCCACTAGTAGCATTTAATTTACAAGCTCTGGGTACATATAGTACCACTTTACTAGGGACTTACAAGTAAACTAAATGTGGCAATTGGGCGTAAGCTAATTTTACCATGTTTAAGGAAGAGAGCACAAGCACTTTAGCACTGGTTAGCAATGGCAAAGTGTGCCAAGCCCTAAAAGTCAACAAAAACAGGTTCAGAAAACAGGAGGCTGGAGGCAAAAACTCAGGGACGACCCTGCAGAAAGGGCCTAGTCCAACACATGTGTAGTCATTTTCACCTGCATTATGACACATGCGCTCACATGGATCGCCATTTTGAAATGGGTTTTCTAATAAAGAAACAGCATGCTTTGTGAAGTGTGCACACAGGCGTTGTGTTGCATGTGTGTGCATGTATCGTAATGCAGGCAACAATTTTTAATTAACCATTCTAACAGGGCTGGAGGCCCTGTTAAAATGGTAAAGTAAAATGTGAAAAGGATGCAAGCAGCTCGGCAGCACTTTTCAGCTTTCGAAATATATTAAGAAACAAACAGAATTTAAAAAACGGATGGATAGAATGCTTGGATTAATCTCAGCCCTGGGTAATTACTAGGGCTGCATCTCAGTCCAACTTTTTTTTCTCCACCATACCACCTCAGAATAGGGACAGCCATATGCACATCAGCTTTGACCCTGCCCCAAAGGGAACAGTCCAGCCGGATCTGAAAAGCCAGGTCCTCTCTGAACTGGAAAACAAGCAACCCAAGGCTGGTTTTTGCATATTTGGACCTCTCCTGTCAGCTGCAGCTTGGTTCCAGTGGCACAATGATCATGGGACCCACGCCTGGGCATACCCTTCGCATTGAATGTGTCACAATGAACAATAAAGAGCATGACCAAGACTGATTTGCATATGGTTGGGCCTAATTTGAGGTGGTGTGATGAGCAAAAAAACGATTGCTTGGGATGTGGATTTCCTGTGACTATGATTGATTAATTCATGGATTTGATCCTTCACTTTCTTTGTATTCTTCTAAGCAGTAAGAACTTCAAATTGATTCTGATGTCAGGATAAAGAAATGCAGGTACCAATGGCAACAACAGCCCAACAGGAGGCGTCTTTCATAGGAATGCTTGTTAAACTCACAAACCAAACAGACTAAATAAAGATTGGGACTGGAGTACCATACCAATGCCATGCTTGTGAGAAAAGGAATTATCACTTCATAGTTCTGACACGTATAGAGTCCTTGTGACACCGAGTCTTCTGGTAACCTTAATTCAAAACACTTGACAAAATAGGTTCACTACTGTAAGAAACTGGGTTATTAGTTGAGGGGAGTGGGAGCCCCACTCAAGTGACAAAGACAATCCATGTCACGGTGAACCACAAAAGCCACTAAATAAATCTGTGCTTACCCTCTGGTAGCTTGGCACAAAAGCAGTCAGGCATAACTTAAAAGCAATGTGTAAAGTATTATGCAGCACTCATGCAATAAAAGTGAATACACAATAAGACTAAAATCTCAAACCAATTTAGAAATATGGAGTACATTTTAATACATAAAATGACACCAAAACGACAAAAGTCCAACAAGTAGAACCGGAGTTATGAGCTTTTAAAGGTTTATGCGAAAATAGCATTAAGGAGCACAAAGCCCCACTCTCTGGTATCGTGTCATTCTGGACTGGGTCAAAGTCACAAGTTCAGGCTGACAACGATGGAGCGCTGGTCAGATACAGGCACCAAATTTACCTTCTCAAAGCCCAAGTCCACATGAGGACCCTAAGCCGGAGCTGTATGTTGGAAGGGACCATGAGGAGGTTGTTATCTGTGCAAGGAGCAGGCTACAGCTGGAGCTTTGCCTTGGCAGGAGACGTGGGTGATTGCTGTCAATGAGAAGCTGCGAAGAGCAGGTTGGTGCCAGAGCTTTGCATGGGTGAAGTCGCTGATGGCTGTCGCTGACGCGAGGAGCAGGACACCGTTGGAGCGTCGTGCTGGTGATTATACTGGTGGTCATTGTTGACGCAAAGAGCAGGTTGTCCAAGGAGTTTCGCATTGGCGAGCGATGTAAGTGGTCGAGGTTTGGCACAAAAAGTCCATTTGCGGTCGCACAAAGTCCAAAACTTCAGGATTTTCACCTGGAGCTTGGTTTTGAAGCAGCATGATGCCAGTCAATGATTCAGGACCTAGTGGGCAACTTTTGGGGGCCATGACTCACTCTACCAGAGGACAGCAACAGGGCTCAAGCAAGTCCAGTTGGGGCTGGTCAGCTTAGCAGGTGCAGGGAAGGCCCATGGAAGCCTGTTGTGTTCCTGTTGCCTGATTAGGAGGTCAGCCAATTGAACCTTGGAGTCTCTTCTGAGGATTCTGGGTTCACGGCAAGCAAGTCCAGACCTCTTTCTGCAGGCAGTAATACAGTCCATTTCTGAATCTTCCTCAGGTACAGGAGTGTTCTGATGAGAGTCTTTGAGGGCACCATTCTTGCCATTCTTATACCCTGTGTCAGCTTTTGTGTGGAGGGCTACTCCCAAACTAGTTCTGGGCAGTTCGTCCCTCCTTCATGGGTTTTTCCCCCATCTATCTAGGGTGACAAAGGGCAGGGAGGCTCAGGTGATGTCTACATTTGCTAGTGGCAAGACAGGCAGCTTCGGAGGTCAGGAGGGCGTGGGCACAGCCATCAAGCTACCCTTTGAAGCTCGGGAAGGGCTGAGACCTCCCCAGGCCATTCTGCTCTGGAGACGAACATGCTACCCACACCCAAGGCCCTTTTGTCCCCATATATGGGAGGATAACACATCACACCACAGGAGAGCTATGACAGATATGTGACCCTGGACACTGACAGAAAGGCACATTTGTTTTAGGCAGGAAAATGCCAACTTTCTAAAAGTGGCACTTTCAGAATAGTATCGTAAAGTTCGACTTCAGCATTAAAGAGGATTCTAAATTACAATTTAACTGAGTGGAAGAAGTATTTCTCTACCCGCTCCTAAACTGACATTATCACTTATTAAGTGTATTAATTTAACCGAGTATTAGTCTTTGGGAGAGATAGCCTTACAACAGTGAAAAACAACTTCAGGAATTTTTCCTTTTCAGGACATGTAAAACTTAAGTACACATGTCCTAATTTTTAAATACCATACACCTTTTCCTATGAGCCTTTATGTCCCACCTTAAGGGTGACATCAGTAATACAAAGGAAGGTTTAGGCCTGGCAAAAGATTTATTTTGACAGGCTGAAATGGCAGTTTGAAAACTGCACACAGATGCTGCGAGGCAGACCTGTAGGAATGCTTTACAGTGAAATGAAATGAAATTTGTACTTGTAAAGCGCACTTATACCCCCAAAGGGGTGTCCTGGCGCTGTACGCATACCGCTGTGGAACCCTTCCTGGCTTTTCCCTGTGAAATGTCCACTCCTGGGCACCCCCAGGGTGAAGCCAGGCATCCCAGCGCTGTTGGGGCCGTTGTGGAGATTAAGCAAGCTGTTGCCCAGAGTTGCAGAGTGGGACCCATGATTAGAATAGGCACCGAGGCGAGAATTATCAGGTCCGAGGAAATTGAGCCCAAGACCCACCGAGGCGGGAATTGAACCCTGGTCCTGGGCCAGATCTCTGCATCAGGGTCTGCCGCTCTAACCATTGAGCCACACTTCTCCACCGTGCTGCTTTAGTGGGTGGCACAATGAGTGCTGCAGCCCACTAGTAGCATTTAATTTACAGGCCCTGGATACATGTAGTACAAGTTACTAGAGACTTATAACTTATAAGTAAATTAAATGCACCAATAAAGTATACCAATGCTACCGTGTTTAAGGGAGAGAGCACAAGCACTTTACCACTGGTTAGCAGGGAAAAAGTGCAGAGTCCTAAAGCCAACAAAGGCGGGTTCAGCAACACAAGGCAAAAATCTGGAAGTGACCCGGTACAATGGGCCAGGACTAGCAACTACATCCAAGAGCCTCAAAGTTTTGTCAGCCACTGGGTAAAACATTCAAAGTTATGCTAGATAGCAATTGGCTTTGAGTTGCTGCATTAACATCAACAGTAAACAGGCATTTCAGTTGGGAAACATTTTTTTTACGATGCCCATCCCTTATGTGGCGTGTTACAACCTGCTATGAGTAGTGTTTTAGAACAGGAAAGTGAATATTTAATTAACAAAAGGAATTTGCAAACGTCATCACCTGCTAGCGTAAGTGAGTAATGGCCCAAGGCACTACACTGTGGAAGATCACGAGCAAGAGTGGAATGTTAACCTCTTTTAACCTATGTGCCATGATATTGTATTACGCAAAGCTTATGAAAGTCAGACTCACTATTTTTAGGTGTGGTGTTTACCAAGATCTTTTGATTTTACTTAATTTATATGTACAATATACTTACGTTTCACTGGGGCTTGCAGTCTGCCTTATTCATCCATGGGTGGATTGTTGTGTCATTCACATTTTTCCACGCACTACAGCGTACAGCATGGGACGATTTATCAGCCCACTTTAGTCATTGACTAACTTCACTGTGAGCTATGTCATTCTGCTCTTTAACAAGGAGAACATCCACACGCAACGTAGTTACTTTCACTGTCATGCACTACTGTGGCAATGTGGGCTTTTTGAGACCAAAGAAATATTTTTTTAATTTTAGCAATGCTTTTTTATATATTGAGCCAGGCAGCTCCTTCAACAATACAGTTTTGCAAAATACATTACAAAACAAAAAAGCATTAACAAAGCCAAAAGGGTGCCCACCAATACCAAACCTATTTACTTTGTCAATGCTTGTTTAGCAAGTACCTCAGATTTCGAAATTCGTCAATTAAGTCAAAAGTGAGTATCTTGATAATTTCTGATTACAACATATTTCTGCTCACTTCCTCTTGAAATAAGTTTTTTTTTTATAATGCAGCCTCCAAGCACCGTGTTGCCAAAATACAGCACCTAAAATACATGAGACTGTATCACCAACCCTCAGCCCGCTGCACCAGGTAATCACGGCATTGCAGCTTCCTTACATTGGTTTCATAGATAGTAATACGACAATACAGTAAGAAGTGATATACGGTGGCCCTGAGAGCTCATTTTAAAGTAAGGCAGATGTCTATATCACCTACTCAACTAGATGTGTGAAGAAATTGAGCTGTTACTCGTGATAAAATCACATGGTCTCCCCAGCCTGACCAGCAGGGATCACAGTAAACCAGTGGTGACTGATTCTTGTGCAAGCGAGCGTAGGTAGTGCGAAAAAGGAATTGCTTGGTTGACCGGGTTCAGGTAAATAAAAAACAGTCAAATCACCCGGGCCATCTTATCGACCCATGTGCGATTTCCTGACGCCGTCGAATGGTCAACATGACCATGACACGTCCCTAAGTTGGAGACGGGCCCGGGGTAGCTGTCGCTGCCGTCTAGCCCTCTGTCAACAGCAGTAAGCAGGTTCACTATGAGTAGGAATGTGCTTGCGTAGCGACACAAGAGTCCGAAGTCAGGCCTCCCAACAACAATTCTTACTCATTATGAATTTCATTTAGATCGATAAAGCTATTTTTAATCGAAAGAAGAGACATGAATCAAATGGCCATTGGTAGCGTAGTTTTTCTAGAACTGTCCTACATTCCAAAGGTGTAATAAGCACGTTCATTATCTAAAATTGCTTATTTCTTTAAAAAACAGGTGTTTTGTGGTGTGTGGCAGTACCAGGGAGGAGAGAGTTGTAAGGAGAAGTGTGTTCAATCATCGCATGCCAGGCAGAGAGAATCATGGATAGGGGAAGGGGGGGTGTATTTGGCTGATGAGGAGGGAGGAAGGCTTCAAAAACTAGGGCCTGTGAAGAGACCTATGTTTTTGAGGAACGCAGCCATGGATGCGCTCACATACGAGCTAGTAAACCTTGAATTTGTGATTCGACCAGCGGTGTGGAAGTGATTAAGTCACAAGATTTTGGTTTCAACGGTGAGACTGCAGTATTGAGTACAGAGGCAGCCATATATGGATTTTTGGTGAAATTTGACATACGCGAATGAAACCATACCTAGCTGTAGTTTACTACATCTGCATAAGGTTAACTTGGAAGCTGGTGTGGTTAGGGTATGTGTCGGAATAATAGGTCACCTGCTTTTATTCTGGTGTATGCTATTTTAATTCATAGGGAGCTGCTTGGTAGTGGAAGCAGATTCTGAAATGCTGGTTTCTGTCAGCCCTTATTCAAACTGCATTGGGTACCCCCAAAGACCTGCGCTGATGCAGTTACTGCCTTAAAACTACCAAAATTACAAAAACTGGCAAGAATTATTGTGATTGGACATAATGTGCTTTTAGTGATTTTGCTTCAGGCAATCAATCACAGTCAGTGTTGATTGACAGATTGCAGATGTATGTTCTGGAGGAGCAAGCAGTCCCCGACTTCCTTTCCAGGGGAATGGATGTGGGATGGCAAAGCTCCCCCAGGGAGAACTTTCCCTGATGGAGCTCTCCAGCCAGGACCCCAAAACCTGCCTGCACACCCTAGGTGCTTGCCCCATCTGTGCATGGTACCAAGAGGGTGGCACATGGCACCTGACTACAGTGAACCCCTGCCAGATAAATAGGCCTCACACTCCATACCTCCTGTTGCTACCAAGAATGGCTGGGGCTATACGCAACGACCCAACTGTTAGTAGGGGCAATACTTGTTTGCTTTTGGGTTCTAGAGACTTTTTCCAGAGGTTTGTCATTTTTTCTCATCTTCTCTGTGTAGGTTATTCCTAGACTGACCACACAGCTACTCCTTTGGGTTTCCCACTAAGGTTGGCAGGTAGGGACATACGTGCTCCCATCAAGAATTCTCTCAGTGCTGTCCAAATTGGCCTTCACCACACACCCTTAAGCACAAAGGGCCAGATTACATACACTGCCCAGATACTGCTAATGTGCACCTAGAAGATATTCCGCACCATATTATGTATTCTAGGGACTGCCTTTTGGACTGCAAGTACCGTCCCGGTATTATGTGAGAAATAATCAGTGATTGCTTGATACATATGCGATCTATATTGGTGATCATGCAAGTTCCATGTCGAAAGTCGCCACCGGAATGAGGGGCGCTCAGGGCCTATCAGCAGCCCAAGAGCTACAGGGGAGTGATCGGAGAGGCCCATGGGCAATATCGCCGCTGTCGTTATTCTATGGAGGCAGCCCGACGGCACAAACATGTAGTCCAGGGTGGGAGAACGAATCATGAATGCTCAAGTAGTATGTGAATTGTTGGACCACCCTCGTATAGTCCGGGAATATCAGTATGCGTTGTGAGGCATAGAACAGTGAATCCTTCAGTCTGGCTTGTTGCAGAATAGTGTACCTATAATTATAATTTAGGATTCTGGCGAAGACAGTCCTCGGCCTAGCTCCGGGTGGGGGGGGAGGTTTGAAGTACAGCCCGATGAACGCATTCTATTATGAAACCTTTTGACATCAAATTAGGTGGGAGCCAGTCCATGAGCCATTGAGTGAGGAATTTCTAAATGTTATTCCCCTCGCAGCCTTCAGGAAACCCCAAGTAGCAGAGGTTGTTTCTGCGCCCCCCCCCCTGCATCCTCTACTCGCGTTGCAATGCCTTTTGTAAGAGATTCCAAGGTGGAGACCTTTTTTTGAAGAGAGGCAACCGTGTCTTCCACCGTCGAGATCCGCCTCTGCCTCGGTGATTCTGTCAACTGCATTGCGAAGGTCTTGACGAATGAGCATAACATTGGAGCCCACGGCCCCGATTTTGGCATCGAGCATGTCTCTAGATTGTGTGATGGCCGCCATTAAGGCTGCATTATCTGGCATGGCGTTTGTCTGATCTCCTGGGTCTGTCACCTGGGCACCTGCTCCTGTAAATCTGTCAATTGTGCTCTGTTTGGCGTCAGGCATTTTGTCCCTCATCATCGTTTGGCAGCGGGGGGGGCCCGAGGTGGGTACTCACTGATGGCAGTGAAGACTGAACCTTCTGTAAAACAGGAGGGCCTCCTCGAGGACCCGCTGGTAAATGGGTGGCAGGTAGTGGCTGGGGGAGCGCCCCACCCGCAAGCCGCACCTGGACCTAGCCCGTCCGCCTCGGCAAGTGGGCGCACCCCACCCCCCCTATTGGATGTCGCGATCCACCACCAGCTCAGACTCTTCTTGTGGAATTGCTAGTGCCTGTAGAGGCTTTCCCTCCCGGTCCTATAGTGACAGGCCCAGCCGGTCCTATGTCCCTGGACTCCTCACCTTATATCCGGTGGTTGAGCTAGTGCTTGAGCAGCCCATCGGAGGTTCCGCAGCCGTGAAGTCAGGTAAGGTCTGCTGTTATGCTGTACAGTGGCGGTGCGTCCATTAGGGCGCTGGGGCGTTGCCCCACAAGCCGCCCGCGCCCGCAGCTCCCTCGGCGTCTGTGAACTTAAGTAAACTGACTCAGTTTACTTAAGTTCAGAGACGCCGAGGAGAACTGACAATCATGTCAGTCAGCATGACGTCGGACCGCCCACCCCTTCAGAGTCTGAAGGGGTGTGCGGTCCGGCGTCATGTTGACTGACATGCATGATGCATTGTCAGACCAGGGGCAGGCAGCACCACAAGTGCGCATGACTGGTGAAGGTCGGTGAATTTTTCCGCCGTGCCCAGTCATGCGCACTAGTGTCTGCTCTGGCTGGCGCATGCCCATTAGGAGAGCAAGGGTTGATCAAAGGCTCAACCCTCGGTCTCCTAATGGGCAGGCGGGCAGCGAGTAACCCTGCTCTAAGCCAATCCTGGCTTAGCCAATCCTGGAGCAGCGCCAGTATTGGCTGAGGGGTTGCCACTCCAGTGAAGGCGCCAAGGGCCCAGCAGAGGCGGCGCGGACCGGCGGTCAGGTAAGTTTTCTTTCTTTTTAAAAAAAATATTTTTTAATTCCCCGGCCCCCACCCCCGCGCGACCCCCCCGGTCCCCCCGCGAGTATTGCGATGCGAGCCGCGACTGTTCAGCTCGCTGGGCCACCAACTAATAGCGTCGCTTGGGAGTCTTTCAAGGCTAATCAAAAAGCCAATACACGCTGCAGCAAGACAATAAAAGCTGCTTTCCTGGTGTCTGACTAATGGGGTTTCACAGCCTCAATCAAAAACCCAATTTCTATCAAATAGCATAAAACACAATTGCCTGGAACTAAAGCCACTCATGTTCCTGCCATTTGCATTGTTCCCGTGTTTCGTAATAATTTTTTTGCAACTATACCATGAGGCATAATGGTTTAATATCAGTAATTTTGTGTAAGAAGAATAACGCCAAATTCACAAAGTTACGTGAGATTACACCAATGTGGCAGAAATTTGCCAGGGTCTGATTGTGACCCCTGGGAGGTAAGAGTTCGCCCATCTCCAGTCTGAGACCAGGGGACCACATTCACACACCAGTGCCAGATGTGCACACACCTCTTCCCAGCCAATCACAGAGCTGCAGTCCAGAAACTGGCCGAGGTTGTCACGGGAGAAGGGCCCAGCTGGCTAACTGTCCTCTCAGGGTTTATTTTAGAACTGACTGGTGATGGAGTGGACTTGAAAAATGTGGGTTATTCTGGTTGGGTGACATGTTTTCAGTTCACCCGCATTGCATCAATTGCGAAAATTACCGGCAGTGGATGGCAGTGAACTTGGGGAGCGTTCAAGGTGCGTGAAGATGTGCTGGGGCGTGCCAGGAGGAAGGGGCAGTGAGCAGACAGACGTGTCAGGGGCATCTGGTGAAAGGTTCACTTCCACCAGGTGCACTTCTGAGGGCGGTGCGTCCCTACCCCAGCCAGTGACTGCCCTGGGACAGTGTGGGGTCTTCCTGTGAGCCTGCCCCTGGCTGGCAGAGGGTGCCCGTGGGGGCGCTGGGACAGACAAACGTGTCAGGGGCATCTGGTGAAAGGTTCACTTCCACCGAGTGCACTTGAGGGAGGTGCGTCCCTGCCCCAGCCGGTGACTGCCCTGGGACAGTGTGGGATCTTCCTGTGTGCCTGCCCCTGACTCGCAGAGGGTTCATGTGGAGGCGCTGGGGCAGAGATGGCGATGAAATACTGTTTACTGCTTATCTCCATGTTCTTACTGGGGACGATGGCGCAAAGCACTACTATAGGTAAGAGGCCAGCTGTATGGACCATGAGCGTGTTAACCCTTTGTGTGATGTTTGTGTAATGCATGTACTCCTTGTGTCTGTAAACATATCTGTTAGTGGTGTTACCAATCAAGGCATACCATTCCTAGAAAGCAAATCAGCCCCACGGGCAGAAAGCATCAACTTTGCAATCCTTCAGTAACAGAGAAAGCTTTTTTGGGCATGGTTTAGCAATTTTTTGTATCGGTTTCTTAAAACCCTTCACCAAAAAGAGGTTGTCAGAAGCACCACAGGATAAAATGAACAGTCTTTAAGACAAAACTATGTGATAAGAGGCGGTGTTAGTGACCCGTTTGTGTAAAATCTTCACTAGAATATATCCGAGCCCTCAGTGTCCGAGCCCTCAGTGTCCGAGCCCTCAGTGCGGCTGCTGCTGATAGAAAGGATTATTTATGCGTCAGTATCACCATGGCAGGGATGATGCACATATCACACACAACTTATGTGTTGATCCATCACTTTCTGGCAGAATTGTTGACCCACACTGTTGCAAAGGGCAAGTAAAATCAGTGATGCCCATTTTAACATCCTCCAGTAGATAAACGGCTGAGTCGGGTTTCTGGTAGTCAGATGTGCGAGTTGAAGACAGCACAAAGCGTAGACATATTCACTCGTACCATAAATGCCTAAGAAAAGGGCAGCATGGATTTTTTGTCTTCCTATCTGGAAATTTGTATACAATGTTGTCCCCAACTAAAATGTGCAGGGGTGCTTAATTTGAGTAAGTGGTTGCTGGTGAGGGATGGGGGTGCGCACAGGCACTTCTTTTTCTCAACAGATATTTTCCGAGCGCGAGAGAGAAAAATATACAGATCTGAAAGAGGGAAAAAGAGGAAGACGGCAAACCGTCACAAAAGAGGAACGCAGGTACCTACAAAAGTGAGACAAAGGGGCAGGGAGTGTCTGGTAGTGCATTAAAGAGGCATGAGATGGATTAAGACTACCAGCCTTGATAGTCGGTGTACACACGCTTGGTTGCAATCAGCTCGCTGGGCCACCAACTAATAGACTTGATTAGTCAGACACCAGGAAAGCAGCTTTTATTGTCTCGCTGCAACGTGTATTGGCTTTTTGATTAGCCTTGAAAGACTCCCAAGCGACGCTCGGCTGTATAAGCTCAGAGATGCTTTTAATAGCTTCCTGCCTCCATCCTGCGGCTGCGTGTTTACAGCCACTTGTTGGTAAGGCAGGCGCAGATGGCAGTCTGTGTGCAAATTCAATGAGAGGAAATGAATGCGATCTCTCTGCATTGGTTGTAACAGCCGTCCCTCCCCTCGTCTATTATTGAACGTTGCTCTTTGCACACAGCAAACATTTCATTTCTCCAAAAATGTAAAGTAGACATTTTATAAAGGTGCAGTTTTTGAGTTGATGAACCCAGAGGCAGGAGAGGCAGAATGGACAATCGTACACCGATGGGAGGACGTGTTTTATGTTGTTGTTTTTTTTTAGCAACGGCTGGGTGTTTTCTCCACTTGTCTATTTAGTTTTTAGACAGCTCTGTGATGTTAGCTCAGGATGGCCCACTTCACATTGTGATTTTACAGGACACTTTGTGGGCTTGGATGTTAATTCATACTATGTTGCGAGTGCATTTTCTGAGGTTCATGCCACACCACCCTCCTACAAACCAGGCCCCTCATCTCTTTAATAAACATAGATCTGCGGACATTGACTTTATTTACTATGATTAGTTGTTACAGTATCTGTTTCCTCTCTCACCTCCTGAGATTGCCTTGGTCCCTTTGAAGGGCCAAGAGTTAGTTTGTTATCCAATGACATCCTTGACCATGTGACACCAATGGCGAACAACAGCATCCACCAGGGATTCTGGTCAGTGGCCGCTTGGGGCCCAGGACTCAGGAAAAAGCCTATCTACTGTCTCCCTCCAGCTCCTCCCATCTCTTTCTATCCTTATGCCCTTTTCTGCAAGCACTGGGAGGGTTTAATTTCGTTTAGGGAATGCCTGCCAATTAAACAAACTCATGCCACCACACACCTACCATGGTGGGAAATTCACTGGGTGGGAAAACACCACCAATGCCACCACTACATATATTTTAGTGGTTAGGTTTTAGCAATGGAACCAAGAGACTTTAAATCTTCTGCGCTTCTAGTGCTAAGGGTATGTCTAATGAAATAAAAGGCACGGTCAAGCATTATTGGGATATTATTGTAAAAGGACACGTGATAGGCTGCCTCAACTCGCTCATCTGCACATATTTCTATATGACTGGTTACAGCCAGCAGCTGTGGGTGCTTCCCGAAGTCTGGTTAGAGAATATTTTTCCAATGTTAATGCTGCATGCAGTGCAAGACACTGGGCAAGCATACATTTTAAAGGGCAAAAGTTGTCATGCAGAACAATTTACATATTACAGTAACTGTTGAACAAATTAATGCAAGAAGATACGGGTCAGTATTTAATGTGTTTAATATTTCAAGACTATACGTTCCCACTGCTTAATAAGCCTTGCTTTATCGCTGCATTCATTTGCTTTAAAATGCACCATTTGCCAATCTTTTTAAATTTCTTTCTCAGGAGAGGGACTCTCCCTAGACCCCAGGTTTGTCCATTGAACTTGTTCACATCGCTAACTAGGGTTTTCTATTGGAAAGGGTAGAGCCAAAGCAGTCTTGCTTAGTACCCTAGCCCTCTTCAGAAGTCAGACTTGCTTGGCAACCCAGAAATTCTCTGAAATAATGTATGAGTTTTCTTTTATGAATGCCTAGAAGAACTGAATTTTTAGTTCATTTATCACAGAAATAGTGCTGAAAATCGCACCAAAAAGATGCCAATTTTAAAAAAAATTCTTCACGGGGGGAGAACCCCCCCCGAATCCCCCTTATTGCCGTCGGGCTCGCTCGCTGCACTCGCTCGCATACGTTAATTTGTTCTGCATACGCCTCACCAGTTTCAAATTCCACCAGCCGCCACTGGTGCTGTATACTGTACTTGAGGGAATTCCGGCATCACCCGCCTCAGTTTGGAAGCTGCAGGGTCTCTGGTACACCCTCCCAGGTAGCCTCTGCTCTAGATAGGCCTTGATTCCAGTGAGTCCCGGCCAGCGATCGCTCTGCCGCACCAGAGCGGCCAGATCACAGCAGTGCTGCGGCCCGACCCGGCCACCAAAGTCTAGGATCTGAGCCGCTGGCGTTATTGCGCCCACTGCCTCGATTCCGTTGAGGCGCTGTGCACGGGGTTCAGCTCATCTCCACATGGCCATCTCCAAAATGCAGGCCCGTTGCCGAGGCTGTAGATTGCCGGCCTGTCCCACCAGCCATCTCGCTCCAGAGTACCTCCGGATGACCCGGCACCTCACAGGCTCCCCCTGGCTCCCCTGGCAGTCTCATAAAGGAAAGGGAGGCCTCCCCGGGTGCCACCGCACTCGTCCGGTGTCTGGCCGCCCACGGCCTCCGGTCCTCCGGTATGCTCCCTCAGGTGACCTCCGATCTGGGTAGGCCTCAATCTCAGCGAGTCCCAGTCGGCGACAGCTCTGCCGCGTCAGAGCGGCCGGATCGATACAGCGCCGCTGCGGCCCTACCCGGCCGCCGAGGTCAAGGATCCAGATAGCTGTAGCTCCTCTGCTACCTTGATTCCACTGAGGCACCGTGCAAGTGGTTCAGCCCGCCTCCGCGCAGCCGTCTCCGATATATAGGTCTGCGGCTGAGGCTGTATGTTGCCTGCCCATCTCACCGGTCGTCTCGCACTTCTGGATGCCCCGGGCACCTCACCAGCTCCACACAGCTCCCCCAACAATCTCATAGAGGAGAGGGAGGCCCCTCCCGGTGCCACAGTGCTCATCCGGTTTCAGGCTGCCCACGGCCGTCGGGCCGCTCTACCCCGGCGGCAGCAGAGGTTCTCTCAAGCCGCGGTTAGTGGTGAGTTTGGTAATCCCACAGGCAACTGGCAGTCCTGGGATTGCTTGTGGGGTCTTGAAGATTTATACGTGTGCCGATTCGGCAGGATTCTAGACGGATTAGTGCTGGGCTACGGGAGCTCGCCTAAAGCGCGTCTGCCATGTTGGACCGCTAGGCCACGCCCCCCACCCATTGCTTTTTGAGGTTGCCCCACATTTACAAGTCTGAGGCAGCGCCAAAAATTAACACCATGGAATACCAGACGTTAGAATGGCGCAATGAGGAGAAATTATTCATTTCGCCTCGCTTTTTGCTCTTTTCATGCGTGCTGCATTCTGCAGCACACATAGAAAGTGCGAATAGTCATTATTGATTGTTTATGTGCAGGAAGGACATCTTCCTGCACATAAACAATCATCTCTGCAGCGCAGGCACCCTTTGCAACATGACGGCAGGGTGCCTGCGCTGGCGCTAGGCAGCTGTTTTTGCGCCAGTAGTAAATCAAGTACAAAGAAGTGAATCATGTGGTAAAGGTAAGACCACTGCACTCAGAGGCCCAGCTCCATTCGAGATCTGAAACCCAAGGCACCCTCTTTTGTTGATGTTCTCTTAATTTTCTTGCCAAGCGAAATGAGTTTGGGATGAAGGCTTAGTGATGGTTCCCTTTGCACCGTTGATACCTGAGGATGAGAATGGATCCCTGAGAATGTACTTAGGGAGGGAAGGTGGGAGGTTGGGTTAACATTGTCCTTCTGAGTGCTGGGCTGAGGGTTGGGGCCGGGAGTCCTTGTACCTTTCTGCATCCTCTCTTAACCACCGAATGATGTCTGGTATAGAGATGGGTTTTTGCGTAAGGATGTTCATGGTTTTACCCTTGAATATTAGGTGAGACCATACAAATATCGGTGCATTTATCTTTGTTAGGGTTCAAGTTAAAGCCAGGAAAAAGGTGAAGTGGGAAATACTTTATCCATTGGATACTGCAAATCAAATTTGACATTTGTCCGCAAAGGGGCAGGAACACTATTGTAGTTTAACAAATGAGCCACACAGGTCAGTGGTAAGGGTATTGGGGCACATGCATCAAGCTAGGCAATTGCGATTCCTTAATAGCTAATATTAAGGAATCGCTATTAAGGAATCGCAATTGCCTATGCATGTAGAAATCGCTCAATAAATAGCGATTCCTAAACATTCCTTAATTGCTACTCGCAAATTGCGAGTCGCAATTAAGGAATACCTACCCATTCATTCCTATGGGCCAGGAGGCCCATAGGAATGAATGGGAAGATATTCACTATTAGCGATTCGCTATTAAAGAATGGCTAATAGCGGGAGCTATTTCAAGGGTGCCAGGGTGTCAAAAGGACACCCTGTTGCACCCCTGAAATCTGCATATGAGTACATCTTGCACACACACATGCCCCAAGGGCATGTGTGTGTGTAAATGGAAGTTTGAAAAATGAACTTTAGTGCATTTTTCAAAGTTTTTGCAAATTACCATGCAGTTTAACTTCATGGTAATTTGCTCCCCTATTAGGGAAATCGCAAATTTTTAACTTTATTGCATTGCATTTAAGGAATCTCAATTTGTGATTCCTTAAATGCAATTGCAATTTAAGGAATAGCAATTTTGCGATATCTGCATTTGGGATGATGCATCCCAAATGCAGAAATACTGGTCGCAACGGGGCAGATTCTGAGAATCTGCCCATTTGCGACCAGTATTTCGGTTGATGCATGTGCCAGATAGTATGTAGCCGTAGGTGCATTTCAGTCCACACTGTTGCAAATGTATTTCTAAAGCATGGTGTGATAGCACACTGCATTTTACAGACAACATATTTTGAATTGAAATGGCTCGCAAATTTGCACAGACATACAGTTTTACTGGTGAAATTAGACAACTCACCAACGATAATATTTGGAAATTGTGTTTCAGCAAAGATTTCTCATGTGTGCTTCACCAAGTAAAGTGTCTTGATTTATTTTGATTTTATTAAAATATTCGTTTTCATCATAATTCAGATTACAAAAAATGTGCTTGATTTGTGCTTTCCTAACTGCTGATTTTTGTTGAAATGTTTGTACAGTTCGTTTACAGATATTTAAATGTTGTTGTGTTAAAAAATGACATTCTACAGCCTTTTCTTTCCCAGACGCTGCACCCCAGCAAGATTGTCATAGTTCACTTGACAATATCCTCCAACTTTGCAGTCAGAGAAAGAAAAATAAACATTAATTCCCATGTTAAAAGATTAAGCATCAATTTGTGAATAGACATAGCCTGACATTTTTCCTCTAGCTTTGTGCCTATGCTGACGATAGTGGTGCTGGAAGTTCCACCATAAAGCCCCAGAACAGGCAGCTTTTTTTGCCAAAGCGCTGCTAAATGTTTAAACAAGGAGAGTTGTGTTTACTAATCATTTCTTTGAATCCATGTTTAGGATGTTATGTAATTTTAACTATTGACACTCTTAATTGGATGTAGGTGAAAGGAGAAGGCCACAGCATTCCAGAGGTTTCCTAACACATACATAAAGACAAGTGCTTACTTTACAAAGTATACATAGAATATATATCAGAATGTAAATCAGAAACATGGAAAGTAAAATAAAGGAACTTAAGTCAAGTGATGTTGACAGCAAGCACCCCACTCGAAAATTGTTCTAGCACCACTGCCTGCCGATCCTCATCATTTTTTTCTGGAGACATCCCCATGTGGGAGGCAGGGGAGAGGGTAGTCAGATTAGTGATTTTCAGAACATATAGTGGGAATGTTCGCACATAAGGCCCTACTAGGAAGAAATCCTTGTGGTTATGGGGACTGTATTGGGTACCTCATTCCTAATGATATATATATTTTTTATTGGAAAAGAATATAGCAAATTAATACAACAATCAACATATTAAAGATATATACTCAACTATGTTAATTTCCTCAATGTCATTGACATGCGTATGTAGGATACATTTTGAAAAAAAAATGTATCGGACGTATAGAAAATCCATAAAAGCAATAAAAGCATTAGCAAAACTGATCTGTTTTATCCCTGTCATGCATCCAGGGCGTAGCCAGGTGTGAAATCGGATAGGCCCTATCTTACTGGCTCCCAAATCTTCCTTAATCTGTTGCACCTGAGATACATTTCAATGAATGCCAATTCCAGCCCACAATGAAACACAAACCCCTGCCACCAGGAAATGATTTCCAGAGCCTCCCTCAAAAGCCAAGCCATGGCAATCGCCAGTCTAGAAGAAGAGACTCCAGAAGAAGACCCCAGCCTTTTCTGAAGGAATATTAGATGCATGGTCTAGTAATACTGTTCTTGGGGTTTTACCTTACATTTAACTTTAAAAGTTTACTCATCATATCAAATACCCTATTCCAGTACTGAACGATTCGTTTACACAAGGCAAAAATATGAACAGTGTCGGCATCGGGCTGACAACAGCGAAAGCAGTCAGAAGTATTCCTCACTCCCCATTTATACAACTTGTTAGGTGTATAATATAGGTCATAGAGCGTTTTGAAAGAATGAGTCCTTAGCCTAGAAACGTTTAAATCGCTTTGGGCAAGCATTTTAGCACGCCTTATATCAGTAATGGAAATGTTCGACTTTAAATTACGGAACCAACTAGCAGACAAGATCTCAAACCTATTAATCTGTTTATTCAAGCTCATCATTACTGAGTAAAAGATGCTCATATTAATGCGTTTGGGGACCTTGATGAATTTATTCAAAAACTCATTGTAACCGTAACTGATTTTATTTAAGGAAATACACGTTAAAAATTTCTTACTCGCAAGTAGCAAAATGGGCATGTTTTGGGAGTCGATATTCCTTACTTACTTCCTGAAATGTCGAGAGAGCCCCATTATTGTAGAGCTGACCTACGTTTGTAATTCGGGACTCACGCCAACACCTTAAATAGCTATCCTGAAATGGCATTGGTAGGTTGGGATTGTTACCAAGAGATAATTAATTGATGGAGCACTGTAATATGGCAGATAGATCGAATATTCTGTCTAACCATGTGATACACCACAACAATCTTAAACTTAGTGTGTTTAAAATAGGCAGTATTAATCAAGCCCTTATCAGGTATGACCATCTGTGGAAAAATCTGGTATTCTGGAAATAAGCTTGCCAAATTCCATAGAGCTGCTCCAACTACTATAGAGAGTCTTGAGATGAATGAAGATAAAAAATAAAGCAAAAGAGACGGTAATGCTAGCCCGCCCTCGCTGCGAGGAAGTTGAAGGTATCTTATTGCACATTAAGGTTTTTTATATTGCCACACAAAATGTTGGCAGCTGCTTTCAACTTTTTTGAAGAAGCTCTTGTATCAATACAAGGGAATGCACCGGAACAGGTAGAGATAGCATGGAAGAAGGACCATTTTCATCAAATTGCACCTACTAATTATCCCGAGGCATAATCTATCCCATTTCCTAAATATGGATAGGGAGTTCCGATACAGAGCTTCGTAATTAAGAGCAATGATAGCATTCACACTAACAGAAACATAGACGTAAAAATATTAAGCTGATGTGACAAATCAGGCGTCGTTCCCTACTGGGATATTATTGTTGATATTTTCAGTCTTATCCATGTTTAACTTATACCCCGAGACTTGGCTAATATATGTGTGTAGATTTTAGAATCACCATTAATTAATGATAAAGGGCGATACGAGCCACAATTTAAAGGGTCCTTGTCTTTTTTTAGCAAAAATAGCAATATATGTCTCGTCCCATGAGGGTGGTAAAGAATTGAGGAAAGCTGAAGAGTTGACCAATTCCCAAAAAAGTGGGCCAATAATATTTCAGAACTGTTAATAGAATTCCATCAGGATAGCGTTCGGTCCGGCTGCTCTGCCTGTTGCTAATTGGGAAATAGCTGTTACAATCTCTTCACTACGATCACCGCCTTCCCCAAAGAACCCACATCACACCCCACCTCAGGCAACTCCACTGGCACCCCGTACAGAAGAGATGCCAATTCAAGCTGCTGACCCATGCAAAACAAGGCTCTATACAACCAAGGACCAGCCTATATTACCACCGACTGAACTTCCACCAACCTTTGAGAATACTACGCTCTGCCTCCCTTTCACTTGCCCATACTCCACGCATCTACCGAAGCAGAAGTGGAGAATGCTCCTTCTCCAACATCACAGCAAAGACCTGGAACAGCCTCCCTACGCACCTCCAGACCATCACCTCACTTCCGGAATTCTGAATGGTCCTCAAGACCTGGCTGTTCGAATAAGCCTCCAGGACCTGCAAGGTTCCGCTTCAGGTAATGTATACCATTCTAACCATTTGGTAACCTCTTCGGGTCCTGCCACCGGGATTCGAGGCATCGGAAGACTCGGGACTCCTCTCCCTCCGATGCAGGCCGCGGGCTCCAGCGCGACTCTGCATCGCGTAAGGGATTAGAGGAAGGCTCCTTGGCAATGGGGACGCCACGTCCTCCCGTTGCCAGGAGCCTTTCTTCCCCGCACTCTCTCCCGGGCTCCAGCTGATCGCACAGACGATCACACTCGAGGCCGGATATCCCCATGACGACGCAGCATCAGCTGATCGCTCGAGCATACGAGCGTCAGTTGCCCGACCCTCGAAGACGATCAGCTGCTGCTCGACCCTCTACCGCAAGTGAAATTTGAATAATCCTCATAAAAGATTTTTTTAAAAGGAAAGGAAAGAGGAGAGAAAGGATCATTTGGGCATTATTTTACCCTCTATCTTGAAAAGAGAAATCTATATAGTTTAAACGGTATTGCCACTAATTCGAAAAGGGAAATCTCCCTTATTTTGGGATTATTTTACCCTACCTTATATCATTTAAACGGCATTACTACCAATTTTAAAAGGGAAATTTGCTTTAACAGAACTAACAACTCTACTTCTAGAGGGCACCCTTGCTAAATCCTTTAATCTTCCTACCTGCGCCATGTCTGACTCTGATTCAGATGACGCTACCGCCCCTACTCCTAATTTAGACAGTGAAGCCCTCAAAAAAATCTTACATAAAGACATGAGGTCCTGTCTGATTGAGACCTTGAGCCAGGTCATGTCCTCTAAAAGGTCACTCCCCACTGAGGAGGACGCGGTCAGAGAGACCCCCAACGAAGACATCATTGAAATAAGGGGTAAAAGACTAAAGAAAAATAAAAACATTGATCAAGTAACCCCTAAGAGCACTACGGGAGGTCCCAGCACCTCATCAAATCTGGGAGGTCTTAGCACCTCAATTATTAATGGAGGTCACCGCACCTCGAACTCCCTAGGTGTCCCTAGCGGCACGACGTATTCGGGTGTCCTTGGCGGCACAAAATATCTGGGTGTCCCTAGCGGCACAAAATATCACAGTGCTCACTATAATACGGGAGATAATGAATTCAACGACGACGATTCGTCAGACATACCTGATGAATACCTTCTTGATTTAGACGAGGACGATCAAGAATTTTACAGTCCGGAGGAACTCCCATCATCGTCAAAGGACAATATCCTTGACCCCTTGGGGGAAGAAATGTTTTCCCCACTAAACCTCAAACACCCCAGAAGCTCCGAATGGCCCACAAGACCACGTGGCCAAGTTCATTAAAAAATGGCTAAGGAATCTCCTAGAGAGAGACACTCGGAACATACTTAGAGCCGAGTGCTCAAGACCATCAATTGAGGGCAAGACCTGCCACACTCCTAACTTGGACCCGGAGCTAATTAAATTCCTTTTCAAACTCGGACGGGATCCAAGGAAAGGGATGGAAAGATCCCTCAAGGGGTGACAGGACCGTCTTCTCGACGTCCTGGGACCCTTAGACAGAATCATAGACTCCGCTGAGGAAAGCCACATCAACGGCACACCTCTTAATACGGAGTTAATCAGGGGCTGGAGTCAGAGAGCACTAATACTGCTTGGTAATGTCAACGCAAGCCTGAATGCTGAGAGACGAAGAGTCGTACTGACCAAAATCAACCCTAAACTCAGTGATATGGCGGACAAAGAGCCTTCACAAAACCCCAAAGGATTACTTTTCGGGGAAGATCTTATAAAGTCTCTGGGAAAGTACGTATCGACATTTACGGCCTTGGACAAGGCCCAGCAAAATATGCGCAAAGTATTTAATCCTAACCTTTTTGGCCGGGCCGGAAGAAGGGGCCTCTCTTCCGGCCGCTTCAATCAAAGGCCCTTTCAAGTTCGCGTGGTTTCGGAAGAGGTTATCAGCAGTACAACGCACCTCAATTCTACCCCCAGAGAGGGAGAGGACCCCACACCAGAGGGTTTAGATCACGTGGACCCTCCAACAGCAGTCACCCACCAAGTGAGTACTCTCCCCCTCCCCCTTCCCCTTCTTTCCCCCAAAAGGTGGGAGGCAGACTCAAATTCTTTTATCAGAATTGGAGATTGATCACTCAAGACCCATGGGTATTAAACACCGTCAAGGGATTCATGATAGATTTTACAGAAACCCCTACACAAACCTCTTTCCCGGGAGACATCCCACTCTCTCTAGACCAACAGAAAATAGTACAGGAGGAAATCTCCTCCATGCTTCAGAAAGGAGCGATAAGAGAGGTCCCAGTGGAAGCCTTGAGATTTATAAGCACACTCTTTCTCGTGGAAAAAAGGACAAGGGTTGGAGACCCGTGATAAATTTAAGAGAACTAAACAAATATTTGGTTTACAGGCACTTCAAGATGGAGGGCATCCACCTCCTGAGGGATCTTCTATTAGAGGGAGACTGGCTAGTCAAACTGGACCTAAAAGACGTTTACTTCACCATCCCAATGCCCAAAGTCCACCAACCCTTTCTCCAATTCATTTGGAAGAACCACCTATACCATTTCCAGGCACTCCCCTTCGGACTATCTTCTGCCCCTTGGTGTTTTACCAAGGTCATGAGAACTATTGCCTCATCCTTAAGAGAAAGAGGTATTCGTCTGATCATATACTTAGATGACATCCTTATAATGTCCCAAGACCTTTCACAAATACTCCAAGATCTGAAGACTGTGATGGACCTCCTAGAAAGCTTAGGGTTCATCATAAACAAAGAAAAATCAATTTTGACTCCCTCCCGAACTCTGGAGTTCCTAGGTTTCACCGTAGATACATCGAGATGTCTCCTTTTACTCCCTTCCAAGAAAATAACCAGAATCAGGAAGGAAATAAGACATGTCCTGAAACAAGAAGACCTATCTCTGAGGGAGCTAGCCAGACTACTGGGTCTCCTCTCCTCCTCCATCCAAGCCATCTTTCCGGGCCCCCTAAACTATCGGGCCCTCCAAAGAGTAAAAGGGAGAGCCCTAAGATCTGGCCTTTGGTACGGGGATCGCATTACTCTGGATCAAGAAGCCAAATCGGAACTAGTCTGGTGGCTCGAGAACCTAGACGCATGGAATGGCAAAGCCATTGGTTCAATACCAGAGTTTGTTTTAGAATCAGATGCCAGCCTTCATGGCTGGGGAGCTTGCCTTCTCGATCAGAACACCAGTGGTATCTGGTCGCAGGAAGAGTCCTCTCACCACATAAATTACTTGGAACTAACAGCTGGTCTTTACGCCTTGATGAGCTTCAAACACTCTCTCCAGGGCAGGTCAGTCATCTTAAAGATGGACAACATGTACGCGGTAGCATATATAAATCGCCTGGGGGGTACCAAATCTGCGGACCTCTCGATTTTAGCCCAAAAACTTTGGATGTTCTGTCTGGAACACAAGATCGCTCTCCGAGCGGAATACCTTCCGGGAAAAACGAACATCTCTGCGGACTGGAACTCGAGGTTCCTGTTAGATCACAGCGACTGGAAACACAATGTTTCCGTGTTCAGGACCCTGAACAGGATTTGGGGACCCCTAGAGATAGACCTATTTGCCAGCAGACTAACCTTTCAACTGGAAAAATATTTCAGCTGGATGCCCGACCTGGGTGCTCTAGCAGTGAACGCCTTCCTGCAGTCTTGGAAAGGACTCAAAGCGTACGCCTTCCCTCCCTTTGCCATGATCCAAAGAGTTGTACAGAAAGTGAGACAGGATCAGTGCTGCCTGGACCTAATAACTCCCTTCTGGCCATCTCAGGCCTGGTTCCCCACCACTCTAGAACTAGCTTACAATCCCCCCATCTTAATTCCTACCCAAGAGAATCTTCTAACAGACGTAGATGGAGGAGGTCACCCCCTAATTCAGACAGGGAGTTTGAACCTTCTTGCTTGGAGAGTGTCAGGAGATCCAATGAAATCTCTGGCCTTTCGTCAACAGCTGCAACTCTCCTCAGAGAGTCTTGGGCCCCAGGCACCCACTACAGATATAACAACATCTGGAGAAGCTGGGTTCGTTGGTGCATGGAAAGGAACCTGGATTCCTTGGAGGCACCTATTGTTAACGTTGTAAACTTCCTTGTTGAACAGTTTGAAAGGGGTCTCAGCTATAGAACTATCAATTGCTATAGATCGGCTATCTCTGCTGGCCATGTCCTTGTCAACGGTAAAAAGGTAGGTAAAAATGTCATTGTTTGCAGAGTAAGGAAAAGCATTCGTTTAAGAAGACCTCCTAAACCTAAATATGAAAGTCTCTGGGACGTTAAGCTAATCCTAGATCTTTTCAATAACTGGCTGGATAATACTCTGCTGAATAGGAAAAACCTTTCCATTAAGCTTGCTACTCTGCTATGCCTAATTTCATGCAGAAGGGTCTCTGATGTCAAAGCCCTGGAGGTTACGAATAGATCCTATAACATGTTCGGTGTCAAATTCGAGATTTATAGAAGAACAAAGACTATGTCTGATTCAATCTTTTATTCACGTTTTGATTTATGCCCAAAACTTTGCGTTGTGGACTGCATGAGAGAGTATGATCGCAGAATGTTTGCTCTTCGTCCCCAGGGTGTGAACCAATTACTTATATCCTTTGTTAAACCCCATAAAGGTATAACCTCGACCTCTATTGCTAGATGGGTTAAAACCGTTATGAGTTTAGCAGGTATTGACTTAAAGAAATTTCAAGCTCACTCCCTTAGAGGTGCTATGGCCAGTAAATCTCTCTGGTCTGGAGGTAAGTTTGATGACATTCTCAAAGCGGCCAACTGGTCGAATGCTAGCACTTTTGCACGACACTATTGCAAGCCTATCGAACATATGTCTGATGTAGTTTTACAAAGCTACCAACATGCATAATGTAGCGTCCGTTCTTGTAATGAAATTGCGATTCTCCTATTACCATGACTAGAGAATCTGGATTTCATTAAAGACACGGAGGCTGACATTATCCCACCCATCCCACCCCTTAGATGGTGGTCTTACAGTGAATAAATGTTCATTTTATTAACAGTACTAGTTTTATCTCTTACCTCTTCTATTAGCTTGTTAAGTTTTATACTATTTGTTACGTTCAGGAGGTATTTACTTCTCTCTCTTTTCAGGTAACCCTTCTTAAGTGCGAGACGTCTGGCCTTTGGATTTACCCTCGTTCTTCCTTCTCCTTCATATTGCTCACCCGAGGATCGTTTAGAAGTTTAGATGTTTCAAGTTTCATGGACTTATTTTCTTCTCCACATTTAAAAGAGGCAGATTGTTGATGGCTCATGCCTTTTATGTGTTGCTAATGTTCTGTTCTGGAACCTTTTAATATTGTGATGTATGCAGCTGCTTGGACTGCATTAAAAGAATATGCATAATGTCAGCCTCTGTGTCTTTAATGAAATTCAGATTCTCTAGTCATGGTAATAGGAGAATCGCAATTCTGAATGGTCCTCAAGACCTGGCTGTTCGAATAAGCCTCCGGGACCTGCAAGCGCCTGGATAACCTATCGGGTGATTGGCCACGCTTAATAAATCCTGATTGATTGATTGATTCACTAGTTATTGGAACGTCCAAGTTAGCCCTCTGCACATTTGTCAGTTGGTTGACCCCAAAAGCCTGGAAATAGTGATCAATTGAACCAAGAGTTGCCCGGCAATTTTCCTTGTACAAACTGGAATAAAACTGATGGAAAACTGTAAGAATTGGTGAGCAACCAGTAATTAAATTACCCCTCTCATCTCTTTTGCTTTTTATTATGCTTGTCCTTTAACTGAAATGCCAAACGTTTACCCATCTGCATCCTTGGCATAGTTAGTTGCCTAAATTTACCCAGTGCAATATTAGAATCATTAGTGGACTGAAGTAGAAGCAAAAGCTCTAATTCTAGTTGAAGGAGCTTCTCCCGCATCTTAGTCTCAGCAACCAGTTCGGTCCTGCTCTTATAGATAAAAAAACTAATAGTCTGACCTCTAACAAAGGGTTTTAGAGCATCCCAGACCATGATAGGATTAGCAGACCCTTGATTAACACAAATGAAGTCCCTCAGTCCAGAGCCAATATGACTAATATACTCTGCATCTAATAGTAATTTGTGATCAAATTCCACCTAAGGAATGTTTTGGTATTATCCACTTCACTTGATTTAAAGAATAGTGAAAATTAGCTATGATCCAAAACAATACTTGGGTTGAGTTTAATTGCTAATGATGATAAGATACTAAATCTCGCAAAAACATATCTATACGAGAAGGTGAGGGATGGGGCATAGAATTAAATGTAAAGCTGGACTCAATCGACCTGCACTTGCTCATACACCACTGACTTGGCATGCACATAGTAGTTGAGTTTACCCACGGGTGAAGAGTCAGATTAAAATCTCACACAATACTGTGGGTGCCTGCCACATGCTAAGCTCTCCCAAGAGGAGGTTGTAGATTGCTGGGTCATCCGTATTGGCGGCATAGATAACACAAAATGTCACCTGAATTTTTCCAGCCCCTATATGAGCAATCAGTCTGACCTATTCACTTTAATCCTGTACGTAACCCACTCCCTCCCCTTAGATAGTAGCGCCACCACCATTTTAGGAACATCTATCCCAGTTGCTGCAACAGTGTAATAGTCTAAACTATTCAATTTATGTATCTCCCAAATTGTAAGGTGAGTCTCTTGAATACATAAAAGCTGTGGCTTCAATATACCTAACTCCTCTCTGACATATCTTATCTTAGCAGAAGAACGCAAACCGTTGACATTCCAACAGAGAATATGCGCATCCTGGTTACGATTATTAAGCAAATTATCTATTTATTGATGAAAGAATAGTTTTTACCTACGCACAACATAGTGATTAATTCATACAATCCAATAAGTGCTATATCTTTACCCTTTCTTTCATCTTTCTCCCGCCCCCTGATCCCTGCTCACCCCTCCCAAAACCTCCCAAACCACCCCCAACCTTTTCCCTACATTTCCTCCCAGACAGCACCCAATTCCATCCCTGTCCTATTTGTCCAAGTAGGACCTTGGACCCAACTGCGTGGGTATACACCAAAAAACCCTATTGGATGGATGGTTGGTGGCACAACTGATGCCAAGACCCCCCCACCCCTCAACTGAAAGCTAGAATACTAACTGTAAATCCATTCTCATCTGAAGCACAAAGAAGGGAGAGAAAAAAACCAAAAAAAAACAGAGAGTAGAAAGTCCAGCACTTAGTGCGACAACTTAGATATATAACTTATCTTTTCCCAAACTAGTAGTAAGTTAATTAGCCCTAAACCCAGAGCAGTGAGATTCTAAAGGGAAGAGCTCATATCAGGAAGAGCGGTTCTCTGCTATTCCATTCTATTTTCAAAAAGAGTGAGAAAAGAAAAGATAATTCATTTGGTATTTGCCTAGCCCCATTATTTTAACAAGTCTTGCACCTTCCCCGGATCCTGGCAATATATTGCCTGGCCTTTCCAACTGGTCTTTAAATTCGCTGGTACCAATAAGGAAACTGTGGCACCCAACGGCTGAAAGGAAGGAATCTTTTCCCGTAGGCGCCATCTGCGTTCAGCAGTCTCCCGGCAAAAGTTAGACCAAACAAACAAACAACAACAAAGAACAAAGAATTTCACCCCGGAGGCTTTGACTGATTTAGTAGAGCGAGCCAGTTGGAATATTTGTTGTCGGAGCATGAAATGGTCCCCTGCGTTAAAACAGCAAACAAAGGCTGACAGAACACTGCTGTGGAGCTGCCTAGGGGCAGTCAATGTGGTGTTAGCGTTCAATTAGAAGAGTAGGGAGCCTCTGGTCCTATCTTAATGGCATCTGCACTGTGGAAGTCCTTGGCCAAGAAGATGTTGAACTGGGTACACTCTGAACGTTTCTGAGAATTTGCTAAACCATGGGATCCACTTCTGGCATATCTATCCTCTGAACTGCCGAATGTGGTGTGTCCACCTAGACTAAGGGCTTTAAACCTAGTCTCTGAACATGAGTGGTGGGCCTATAGCCACGGAGCTGTGTTGTTAGACTTTTAGACCACAATGAAGTTAAAAAGAACTGAAAATTGAGGGAATCAAATTGTTTAGTTTGTTGATGGTGGAAAGGAGAAGAATATTTCTTGAATTGGACGCTAATCTAATTTGGACCTTTATTGCGAATGACATTCATGGAAAAATTGAACTATTATATCTGCTGCTTTACTATATACTTGTGATTTATTAACGTAGAGAACTAATGTAAGGATCTGTGATAAAAGATACATATCTGCATGAAACAACCACAACTGTATTTGGATTTTTGGAATCCTTTTCTAGAGGGGGGTTTTGATAAACTCTATTTCTACTATATAGATGATCCGGTGGAGCCTCTCGGTGCATCATAACTTTGCTCATTCCAAGCTTGTTTGTCACCCTGAGAGTTATTCAGCTTTCTCTTTAGATCTACTTTCTAGCTGTCCACATTCTTCCACCTTGTCTGGATCTGCTTCTTCTGATTTGTGCATTGTTGCCATCTTTGTTTTTTTCCAGTTTTCCAATTTTTTTCTGCTCTAAAGAATCAGGTTAGTACAACTCTTCTTGCATAAAAACAATTCACTACCCGATTCACCTTGAAGACCTACCCTTGTTATCTCCATCAATCAAAAGACAGGATTTCCCTTTAAAATACCATACTGTAGCCCACGCCCCTTAAATATCTTTGGATTGATTATAGTTCACCTACCAAGATGAACAGCTATTTTCTTGTCTTTGTCCCTGCTGGTCTGAAGATTGCTTCCAGAAATGATAAGTGCCTAAATACCCTTCCCAGGAACAGTGGGACTTTCTGTCTGTTGTGGGCAGTGATTAATTTGTAAAAGAATAAGGGCCAGTGCCCAAAGTTTAGCTCAGAAGCCCGCGGCTGCTGCTATCGAATGTTGGTGTTGCTGAATACTAAGGCTGCGTAGTTTCAATTACAACTCATGCCTCTTTAATGCACCACCAGGCACTTCTTACATCTTTATCTCACTCTTTCAGGTTCCTTTTCATCCCTGCTTTCTTTCATTGTCACTGTTTTTCTGTCTTTCTCTTCCTCCTTCCTTCCCACTTTTGTGTTTTTCTCTCTTTTGCTCTGAGTGAAAGTCTGATGAGGAAATAAATGTGGGAGCCCCCCAAAATGAGTGCCAATGGGCCTCACCTGTCACCACCAGCTCAAATTAAGCACTGGTTGTGGGCGACCAGGCACAGCCTGAAAACTTGGAACCTGGTGCCCAACTGCTTTAAATCTCAAGGTAACTGAGGAGTTCCCAGCTCAGCCTTAAGTAACTTTTTGAGAGTCTTTAGAAGGAGCTGCTTGAAGCTTAAAGCTGTTGCTCTGAAGTGCTTTACACAGCCAAATATGGACGTCGCCACCACCAAATTGTGAACTAAGAAGTCTTATGGAGTTATTTTATTAGCCCAGCCAAAGTGCTTCAAGCCTCCAGCATATTTCCCCACACCTATTCTGCCAGCAGAGCGGACACATTTTCATAAACCAAGGTAAGGGATCAGCCTTAAGGCGTCTCCCAAATAGTGGCGTAAAATACAGAAAAAGTGTCTGAAATTGCATTTTTTTCAGCCCAGCCAAAGTGCTTCAAGCCTCCAGCATATTTCCCCACACCCATTCTACCAGCAGAGTGGACACTTTCATAAACCAAGGTAAGGGATCAGCCTTAAGGCGTCTCCCAAATAGTGGCGTAAAATACAGAAAAAGTGTCTGAAATTGCATTTTTTTCAGTGCATGAGGAGCATTCCAACTGCCAAATTGCATTTTGTCTGGAGCTCTGAACAAACCTCGCCACACTCCTGACTGCTAGTTCATGTCTTACAGCTGGGGCTAGGACTATAATGAAGGCATCATTAATGAATCTGCTAATGTGTCGTTACTTACCGGTAATCTTCAATACCCTGATTAAGGTCCTCTTCATCCCAGTCTTTACATTAGTGAGGCGATCCCGCCTCCTGACAGGCCATCTAGAACGCTAGTCTTTTTTAAATTTTAACTATATAAACCCCTCCCACCCACCGCTATGCTTGTTAGTAACAAGACCAGACACAACCGTAGTGGGCGGTAGGGAGGGAACAGGACTGGGATGAGGAGGACCTTAATCAGGGTAATGAAGATTACTGGTAAGTAACGACATTTTACCCCCTCATATGTCCTCCTTGTTCCAGTCCTTACATTACTGAGGACCTCACAAGCCAAAACATCAAGAAAAAGCATGACACCAAGAATCCACGCAGTATACAAAGTTTAATCAAAAACAATAATTAAGACAAAGCAGCATTCCGAACGCCAACAGCAAAATTGTACACGGAGGCGATAATGTCTGATAGAAGTATGATGCGACTGCCAGGTAGCCGCCCTACAAATCTCCGGGATAGAAACACAAGCCGTCTCAGCCCAGGAAGCGGAGACAGACTGAGTGGAATGACCCTGGACCTGAATCGGAGGACCAACTGATGGTGGATGTAGACACCTTCTTACTCCTAGCCACTCCACCACAGGATAGAAACAGAGCAGAGGAAAGATGAAAACCCTGGGTGTGGTGGAGGTAAATCTGAAGGGCCCTCTCAACATTTAATACAGAAGGAACAAGAGCACCCTCCTCCCTCGGAAAATCAGTTAGAACACACTCCTGCTGCAAATGGAACTTGGAGGAGACTTTAGGGAGAAAGGCTGGGTCCAGCCTCAACACCACCCTGTCAGGCAAGAACTGCAAATAGGGAAAAGAAATAAGCAACGCCCCCAACTCACCTAACCGCTGAGTAGAGGTGATGGCAAACAGGAAGGCCAACACAGCAGACAACCACAGCAAATTGGCCTTCAAAAAAGGCTCCAAGGGGGACAATTGGGGACCCTGCAGAACAGTCGGCAAATTCCAAGAGGGCACAATCACCGGAGTGACTGGACGACGAAGCCGGAAACTCCATAGGAGCTGTACCATTAAAGGAGCAACACCCTCCAACGTAGCCCCGAACCTCTACAAGCCCGGAAAGCAGCCCACTATGCAGCCAAATTAGAGGTGGAAAGACTCTTCAAAAAACCATCCCAGAGAAACTCAAGAATTTTCGCAGCCTCTCCAACAACAGGATCCACCCCATGAGAGGCACACAAAGTGACAAAAGCGCCCCAATGCTTATTGTAACACTTAAGGGTAGAAGACCTATGGGAACGCTGAATACCCATAGCCACCAAAGAAGAACAACCCAAGGACTCCAGCGTCAAACGTTCAAGAGCCAGACCGTCAACTTTAATTGACAGAGACGAGTCGATGACAGAAGGGAAAACTGAAGCGGGGATGGGATCACTGGAAGCCGGACGAACCTGTCCCCGGAGATCCTCATCAACAGTGGGAACCAAAGGCGGCTAGGCCAAAAAGGAGCAATCAGAAGAACAGATACCCTCTCCACCCAAATCTTCTGCAGCACCCTCGGGAGGGGGGGAATTGATGGGAAGGCATACAGAAGGCCCGAGGGCCACTGAATTGAGAGAGCATCCACCACCCACGCCTGAGGACAAACCACCTCGGAACAGAACTGAGGAAGGAGGGCATTGTGAGGAGGCGCAAAAGGTCGATCCAAGACTTCCCGAACCAAAGACAAATATCCGGGACAGGGGCACAGACAGATGGTACAGAACTGGAGAAAGAAGGTTGCGATTCAGGCTGCCCGCATGAAAGTTCATGTGAACTTGAATATAAACGGCCCTCAATGCTTTGAGGTGAGACTCTGCCCAGGAACAATCAGGGAAGTCAGCTGATTCAGAGACTCGCACCACTTCCTCCCTTGGCGGTTCAAGTAATAGCAGGCCACCTGATTGGCGATACGAACCATCAGATTCGCCCCCTGTAGGTGAAACTAAAAGAACTGCATTGCCTGCCAAATGGCCACCAACTCCCGCCAATTAGAATGGGCGCTATCTGCCCGATTCCACTGACCCATGGCCTCCAAAAACCCCAAAGTGGCTCCCTAACTCCAAAGATTAGCGTCAGTTGCCAGCAACAGGGGAGGTGGAAGCTGAAAGCTGACCCCCTTCTCCAGATTCGGAGTATAGAGCCACCAGCCCAAGTCCCATATCAGAACAGGGGAGAGAGGAACCAGAGAAACGTAATTTGCCTGGGAGGGGTCCCAATGAGACAAAGATGTTTTACTAGAGGTTTGAGGTGAAGGTGAGCCCAGGGAACCACAGCTATGGTCGCAGCCATCAAACCCGGGACCCGCAACCAAGTCCTAGCCAGAGCAGACTGTTGATTCAGGAGATCCATCAGAAGACTTTGCAGGGAAGTGATGTGAGCAGGTGAGAAAAACACCGCCCCCAAATAGGTGTCAGAAAGACCTCCACTAAACTGCAGTCTCTGAACAGGAACCAGGTGAGATTTTGCCAGATTCAACTTGAAACCTAGACCTTGGAACATGTCCATGGTTGCTTCCACTGCCAGAAGAGCCTTAGGAAGAGAGGAAGCAGAAATCAAACAATCATCAATGTAGGGAAACACAGAGAAACCCTGAAGCTGCCAAACCCTCACAGCCAGAGCCAATACCTTAGTAAAAGTCCGGGAAGTGAATGGAAACACCTGAAACTGTCAAGGAACCCCGCCCACCGCAAACCTCAAGAACTGTTGACTTCCGTGATGGACAGGCATGTGAAAATAGGCATCTTCAAATCCAGGGAAGCCAGAAAATCACCTTGTTGGATGAGGGGAATAATGGGCTGCAATGTGGTCATCCAAAAGTGATCCATCTGCACCATCCTGTTTAGAGCCTTGAGATTCAGAATAGGGTGGTAAGAACCATCTGGTTTTGGGACCAAGAAGAGCATTAAATATAAACCCAGGCCCGTTCTGCCTCCAGCACTTGGAGAATAACGCCCTTCGCAAGCAATTATTCCACTCCAGAGAACATAGCAGCTCTTTTCATATGGTCGTTTGACAATGGGGTAACCCGAAAGTGAGTCTGAGGGGGAGGGCCCCTGAATGGAATCCAGGACCCCGGACTGATGACTGGCAGGGCCCACTGGTCGGAAATCAGGCTGGACCACTGATCCTGGAATAAACGGAAGTGGGCCCCCACCCCGACATAGTCACTTCTGTGGCTGCTGCAGTTGAGGCTGGGACTTGTTGGTGAACGCAGCCCCCCGACCATGGGCCTGCCCATGAAAGGGCTGAGAAGAGGAGAGAATGCCCTGATAGTTCTGCTTATGGAAAAACAATTTCTTCTTCTGCACACACTGGAATGGTTTCAGTAACTTTTTCTCCTCCGCAGAATGCTGCACCATCGTCTTTAATTCGTCCGCAAAAAGTCTGGGACCCTCAAAAGGCAGCGTATGAATCAAAGCTTTCTGTGCAGCCTCAAAACACCAAGGTTTTGTCCACAGTGACCATCTAACAGCCACTGCTGCCCCGGCCGCTGATGGGAAGGCTCACAGGGTATCAAAAGTGACATCGGACAAAAATTACGCAAAGATCTCCATCTGCACCAAGATGGGAGTGGGCTCCCTTGAGCCTGAAGACAATCAAATAATTTCTCAATATCCTTAATAAGGACCTGGGAAGCATAAGCGGAGTAAGTGCCAGCCCGAATCCCAAAATGAGATGCTGCGTATGACCGCTTCAAGACATCCTCCACCTTCCTCTCAGCAGGATCAGAAAGGGAAGCCTGCTACGAAGACAAGGAAGAGAAAGAAGCCATCGAGGACAAATGGAATTGACTTTAGGAACTTGAGGAAACTGGTCATCAAACTGCACCAAGTTATACCTCTTGCCCAGAAACCGAGGAATCCCCTGCTTGTTGACCTCAAGCCATTCCTTAGGCAGAATCTCCCCTTCAACTTCTTCGTAGAGGGCTCATTCAATGCAGCCTGAACCGCAGAATTAATCAAATCCTGAAAATCTGACCTGGAGATCTGTAACAGGTCATCCTCCTGCACCTCCTGCACATGCTTCCTCTTGGAAACTGATTTGGCAGGCACCGGAACCGACTCCACATCCCCCATGTCAGTAAAAAAAGAGCAAAAAGCCAATGAGGAAGTGCCCAGGGACTACTTCCTATATATACCGTCTCCAGGCAACCAAGTCTCAAAACCCACAGGACTTGGAAAGCTAAATGACAGCAGTGCCGCCTCCCCCACATACACAAAAAACATGCTGCAGGAGTCAGGTGCTGCTAGAGCTACCTCAGCACTGGAACGGCCTGCCCCCGACCACAGAGAATGCTCTCCGTTCCAGCCAAGCACATGCATGGGGAGTGCAGCGCGAACAGAGCAGGGATGCGACCCACCGACACAACAGTGAGGTCAGCGCGCGGTCAAAACATAACATAGAAATGCATAAACACTGCAACGAAATAAAGAATAACACTTGCTTTGGTCAAGAAGCAACGCACCACACGTTCCGACAGCCCGTCAGTCGGATAGGTAAATAAACAGGCATGGCGGTGGGTGGGAGGGGTTTATATATAGGTCAAATTAAAAAAGACTAGCGTTCTAGATGGTCTGCCGGAAGGCGGGATCGCCTCTCTAATGTAGGGACTTGGATGAGGAGGACATATGCTGGGGTAATGGCCGATTGACTAGTTTGTGCAGAGTCTTTCAGAACTTGGCCTAGCTTTCGGCTTTACCAGACATGGTGAGTGGACGAGAGGTTTTGGTTTTTGGAAATGATGTTTGGGACGATGGACATCTTAGAAGTAGGTTGTATGAGGTAATTTGTTTTGCGTGTACCATGAGATTGTCACTGGTTTTCGTGTGTAATTTGAATGGTGCGCCTTGTTGAGTTAAATGTATTTGCACCATTTGACCAAGATGTATAGAGATTATGGACAAACCGAAGTACTGGAAAAAAATCCTGTGGAAGATATTCGTTATTAAAGATATAATCCAGAGAAGTCCTAGGTAAAATCTGTTGACTATTCCAATTCCAGTCGAATGTCAAATCCCGAAGGCATATTTAGAACAATAGGCGCACATACTTTCCCACACTGTATGCTACTTACCTATAGAGTAGGATTTTACCAACACCGGAGAGACAGAATAAGGCAAAAAAGAGAAATAAACTGGGCCATTTAAACGAGTGATGCAGTTTTCTCACGGATTTGTTTAGTTATTTTGCTTTAAACATCATTTTTAGTCTGATATTGACTTAGGCTGTACCAGAAAGATAACAATCAACCTCCCTCTCATTTTCAACTTCAACCCACTTGGCGGTTCCCTGACCTAATGTGTGCTGCACTGTGATAGGCGGGGTTTTGATTAATCGTTGGGTTATTTATTCACAGTCTTTGCAGCAGCGACCAGTACTTAACACGCTCTTTTGTGTTGTTTTCACAGTCCGGCAGTTTTAGTCACGTCGGATTGCTGAAGCCTGGAGTACAGCAGAGCAGAGCAGTCTGGGAGAGGCGCGCGGGGGAGGGCGCCACTTGTCATCTCTGACGGAGGATCTAATCCCCTGCAGCTGCAGCAGGACAGCAGTTTGAAGGACGGCGACTGCCCTGGTTTGAAGGATGGCGGATTTTGTCGCGGGAGCTGTAGGAGGTAATAAAACAAATGAAATACGTCGTCAGTTTTTGAGAGCTAAATAATGGTTGGCCACAAGAGGGTGCAGGTGATAAAAGAAATTATTTTTAACTTTTGCTTTTTTTAAATTTGATTTCTTTATGTATTTCTTTTTTTCAAGGGGGTGGTTTATCAATGTCAGGATCCACGTTTTTCAAGGACTTGTCCAGTTATCCAGCTAACATAGAAAACTAAAATGACGCTGCTTACAGTAGAACAATCCTTGAGACGCACACCTGTTCATCACTTAGTTACTTATTTATTAATTTATTTATATTTAAGTAGCACGGACTTCCGTTTGTGTCCTTGAAAAACACCTCCATTAAAGTCACGATGTTTAAAAACATGATGTTTTATTGAAATGTAGCCATGAAGCAAGGCTGCCAGTATCAATATTGCTGGTACCCATTTAGTGATCCATTTTAAGGATACAATTCAACCTTATTTAGGTAGCATCAGTAGCAGTGGAATAGATATTGTAAGTGTTAACATTTTATTAGATATGGGATAAAGAACCCCCTGCCATACATTATAAGGTTATTTCAAGTCACCAAGGAGTCACATGACCATGTAGAAGAACAAGGCTGAAGGCCAAGTTCCTCTATAAGGTCACGGAACTCCCAGGTGACTTGAAGCATCCTTTTGGTGTACGTCAGTGGGTATTTTATTCCTTATAATGCCTGGTCACTCATCACCAATCCCATAAGCTGCTTACATTTTTTGTGTTTTGCTCTTTAATGTTTGAAGAATAAAAGCAAATTCGGCACAGAGAAATTAAATGCAACAAAAAGCAGATAGTACTTCTTTGCATAAAGACATTAGGATCAGTTTATTGTAAGCCAGGTTAATAAAGCTGTGACTCAAATGGTGTAGAAACATGCAGAGATTCTGTCTTTCCATCAGTGACCTGTAGCGTGGAAAAAATAAACATCGCTATAAATATCTCCTTTCGCAGATAATTTTTTCTTTTTAGAGAAATTTATCAGAAGAAGGAAAAGCCAGTTCTACTTTCCCTTGTTTAAACTGCAGTTGTAATGACCATGCCTTTCATTCTAGCTGCTTTCTCTGGCAGCAGGCATTGTGGCGTCAGAACTGAACTGTAATAACTTATTACAGTTGAGCAGATACATCATTTCTTTCTGACAGGCGGCTAGAGACCTCACAAGTCGACTGCAGTAAGAAAATCAGGGACATGCTTTTATTCAGGGATTGCTGGCTTCCATGTATTATTTAAACATAGTTGTCAACTGGCCCCTTGTCCTGGGGATGACTTTCCACCAGCCTCTGTATGTGGTGGAGTTTGTAGGCCTGGACTTGTCATGGGGAATGAGAAAGAGCATGTTCTAGCAAACGTAGTATTATTGGCTCCCAACCTAGCATTGCTTGAACGTCACCCCCTTCACATGTGGCAAATTGACAGCTGTGAAAGAATTTTAGAAAGTCATTTCGAAATGCTGCTCCTGATAAGTTTTGATTGTGAATTGTGCTATCTAAAAACAAATATTTAACTGTTCCATTACTATAACTTATTTTTTCTTCCTCAAGGCAGGGTGAAAAGTAAGTCTGTGTGTCCAATCAGTTAATAAATAGAACTGTGTAAGAATATGTCCCACAGTTTTCCTAAGCTACGGAGTCAGACCATAGAAACAATGCACGTCTCCCACAATGTGAGATCTGACCTGGCTTGTTACAAGATATCCTGGCTGCACTGTGCAGCAGGATATGGTATGTCACAATTATTCTATTGAGCAGTAATTTATTTACAGGAGAACATGCATTTCAATTTACTTTGCACTTTGCAAGTTACTTAATGTCTTACGTTTCACGAAGTAATTCGACATCAATTGCAAAATGCTTTTACGACACAGCCACTGGAGCTGTGCTAAGGTGTTGCTTAATGGCGTTTAAACCCAAAAGAATTGAGATGAACGAGCCCCTCTCCTGACACACCTTTCGTTGATGGATTATACCAGACATGGAGTGTAAATCTGTTGTGCCTCACCCCTAAGCACCCCTCCCCTATCGATCATGCTTTCAGGGGCAGCCCCTCGCCTCAAACACCACTCGTTCCTGTTGGGCACACCAATCCACCCCACGGCGCCACTGTGAAAGGGTAGGGAAGGAGGGACTCAGCCATTTCGCCGCAACATCACGTTTTGCAACAAGGAGGGCCTATCTAGAAAGGCTCTTCCAGCCCTAGTGCTACCCGTGCCCTCAAATACCCCGCATGTTAAAGTATGTATACATTTTCTTAAGTAAAAAAAGACTCTGCCTGGACATTCATCAATTAAAAGTTATTTCTGATTTTTGGAGTTCTGAGTTTCACACTCACAGTCCATATTACCTCCATGACAAAGCATTGGTTTGCTCTGCCTCGCACTGCTGAGGGCCATATGCTAAAGGAGTGTACACGGTGCCCAGTTTGGGTCCAATAGTAAAATGGCCCCAGAATTTTTGCTCCTCCCCTTTGAAGATCTTCTTTAGAAGGATTTGATTGGACAGTAGCTGTGTTAGCCTGCCTATCAAGTAATACTATTGTTCATATCTGCTACAGACTTTATTATCTCAGAGCCGAGGTAAATCCAGTAGGACAAGGCTTTGCACGGTGTCAGTTAGTGACAATCCAAATGTAGTAGGAAAAGCGTTTCTCCTGTGAGGTCTCAGATAAATGCAGTCAGCAGGGTTTTACATCATGAGCTCACTGGCAAATCCAATAGGAAACTATTTTACATTTTGAACTCTCTCATGAATTCAATAAGGGGAGTTTTACGTTGTGAACTGTGAGAAATGCAATAGGAAGTGGTTTTAAATTGTGAACTTTGTGACACACACTCTAGAAAGGGATTTACACTGTTCAGTACTGAGGGATCTTCTTACATAGCTTTGTAATTCAGGAAGGGCTACAAAGATCTTGTTTCCATTGTGTATATTTGTAATCTTAAGCTTAGTATATAATTGTGTTTGATTTAAAACAATTTTATAAGTAGAATCGCTGGCAAAATATTGATGTCGAAGGTATTATTGTGTGTTTTGTTAATCCTGTAATTCCAACGCATGTCACCTCTCCGAATAAGGCTTGGACTCCTCTGCCATTTGATAAAGGAATGTTCTTGTGGTCAGTTTTGGTCCAGAAGTAAGGTGCCACCCACGCCGTTGGCTCCACCCCTTTGTTGATCTTTAGAGACATTTGATGGGCTACTGTCGTATTAACCCACCTATGAAGTAGTTCCACTGCTCAATACTGATAGAGACATTGTTAAAGCAGCCCACATGTCAAATAAAGACAGAAGGGGCTTTGCATGATGTAAACTCATGACAGTACAGTAGTAAGGGTTTTTACTTTGTAAACTTTCTGACACACACAATAGGAATGAGATTTACATTGTGAACTCTCTGATAAATTCAATACCAGATTTTTTTTGAACTACTTACAATAGGAAAGGGTCAAGTGTTAAAGGAATGTACTTGGTGGTCAATTTGGGTACAAGAGTAAGGCGACCCTGGACACCTGATAAAAAAGGCTCCAATTGTTACATTTGGAGCCCAGTAATACTAGATTTCCTTGGGATCTTCCCAAACCAGTTCCCACTTTCCTACTTGAACTGCAGTGGAGGTGCGTGTTTACTGCCCACTGTCCAAGAAGAAACCGGCCCTTCTACTGTCTATCTCTATCTCATTGCTGTGGCACTGTAAGCTCCAGTAGCTGCAGTGCCGGTTGCCACTGAAAAATAGCAATAATGCATCATGCTATGCATTCAAGCATCAGCGAGGCTGGTACACTGCTGCATAATGTCCAGTGGATTCCCAATTCCTAAGATGGCTGCCTCATCAGAAGGTAATGATGCTGTGGCAAATGGAGTGGGCTGCTGGGTGGTGCATGTTGTAATAAGCGAACAGCTGTGCTCCCTTCCTCTGTCCCAGTGATGATGGTGTTTTGTACTGTATTGACCACAGCTAGGCTTCCCCCAAAGCAGCCACACCTCCGCTTCAGAGAGTGATTACAGCGGTGAGTAGGATCTATGCAGCACTATGTTGATTTATCCAGGGTGTCAATGTCACACTCTTTGGTGCATTGCGAGTACGTGCTCGTTGGCAGATGCACATTATAGTGATCCTGCCTGGTGGCAAACCAGCTGCTCCCATCAAGCTCAATGTACCTCACGTGCTCTCTGCCTATTATGAGTTATTTGCTTTAGCTGCAGACTCAATGAGCATGCATGCATGAAGCGGAGGTGGCGTGGCTTTAGAGTTGAACCACTGGGACTCGCGTAAGCCAGGGAGAGTAGCTGTTTGAAATTGCTGAAGAGCAGTTTATCCGCGGCTCTAGCCAGAGTCCCAGAGCTGGGCTTTAGTGTCTTTGAGCACTCTGTTCACTGATTTAACTGCATGCATACATGATGTGGGAGTCAGTGATGTGTTTAATGGAGTGGTGGGGGGTGGTTCGGTGAAGGCGACCTGATAGTGTACTTTGTGCAAGGGTTTTCACAATGAAATAAATTGACAGCTTGGGTCTTTAATGCACCTCAGACTTTGGGATGCCTCATTAGGGAAAGCAGACATTTATGGATCACAAGCGGATGAAGATGTCTCTACTTGCTGGGTCTGGTGGCTCGGTGGACTAATGTGTCCACTACAGGTGCCTGTGTTCGACCTCATGGTCACAGGTTCAAATCCCAGTGGGTCCACTCAGCCTTTCATCCATTTGAGGTCGATAAAATGAGTACCATTGAGTTGGATAATAATAAACATCTGGTATTCAGCACCAAGATGCCTACGAGTGAATGTGCTCTTTACAAATTCTTATGTTATGTTAGGTCACATAGGAACGACCCCTGCAGCATTGTTCCAAGAGTACGGCTTGTCCATCATTAATAAGTACCCAGTGTACCTTCAGCTATGCCCTCAACGAAAACACGAGGAGAGCTGTTATAGCCCTTCTGTTGAATAAGCAAGACACTATGAACACTGACAGAACCCTCATACCACTCACATTGTAGCTGTCTTGCACCACTGACAGCACTTCCTCAGCAGAGTTGGAGTCACACTCACACACTACTCTCGAAACTCTCAGAGACTAGTAATCACACTATACAGATAGCCTTCACACCCCTAATAGAGTAGCAACTACTACAGTGACACTACTGATAGCACTCACACTACAGGCATCATTCTCAGACCACTTATAGAGTAGCAGTCAGATTCTACTAACAGCCCTTACACAATAGCCTTTTTTGCACCACTGACTGAACTCTCACACCTTCCACACTAACAAAAGCATTGTCACACCCCTCGTAAACTAGCAGCAAAGCCAATAGGTCTGGTTTATATCTGAAATTGCCTCTTCATTGATTGATCATAATGCGCAGGTGGTATTGTGAATGGAAGAATGGTGAAAGCAGAAATGAGCCAACAGGCGCATGAAAAGATGCATGAGTGCAAGGATGAGTGTCTGTATGGAGGATGAGCAGTTGATTGCATGGATGACTTAATTGCTATATGAGTGGAAGCATTTGGGCACTTTCAGTTGTAATTTAGACTTGTTGGCTTTTCTCTTTGCATTCTGGTATTTGCAGTTCTGGTTTCTCAATTGTGGCTGCAAAACTAGCTCTAGTTGAATGCTAAAAAAACAGTGTAACTGGGTGTCCTACTCACACCTGATGTAAGGCAACTTGAGGTCTGTGGCATGCAGGTGCACTGCAGGGAAGGTACAGGACTACAGGCATGTTGCATATGAACTCACAATGCTCCAGCCACATTTCATACATTCCATCATTTTAGAACAGAACATTTGGAGATTTGTAAAGAAAATCAGGGGAATGTATTTTCCCAATTCACTTATTTTGAAGCAGAGGCAATTTTAGGTGGGAGACAGTTAAAATAAACCAATCTTTGGCTTCATAAATCGGGAATCTCCCTTCTGAATAGGGTCTGTTGGCATGTATCCACATTGCATGGGAAGAGACAATGGCAGCAGGCTTCTGCTCATCCTTGTTGAGCTGGTCACATGAAGATGATTCATTTAGTTTAAGCTTACTGTAAATCCCATGCACACACTAATCCCGTTGACGTTAGAAACGAGTTTCTGCGAATCTCGGCCGCCCTTCCTCAAACATGAACGTGGCGCACTGGCTGCTCATGGCCCAGTCACGGGGCAGCGCTGGCCGTGTTTGTGCTGAGTTTATTTAAAGCACATTATTGCTCAATGTGATTAGGGGTCAAAAAGTAGTTTGTTGTGTCAGTGCTTAAGAGATTTCGTTTATTCTCCGCCATATGACTGCTGAGGAACAGCCCTGTCTGGCACTGAGTGAGGAAATACTCTTGGTGCATGTGTTAAATGCCTGACAGTTGACCAGGCATGCTGATGTATGTGAATTGATGGTAAAACAAAAACTGAGAAACCACATTAGAGGAAACCAAACCATGGAAAACCAATTTTAATTATAGAAAATTTTAATGAAATATAAATAAATCAAAAATTAAAGGAAACATTTTAAAAGAAAAATAATTTTAAGGTAGCATTCAAAAACACACATTTGGGTGACGATTAGGAGTAGTTAGGATTTTTTGGGTTCAGGGATGGGTGATGTTTAGGGGTGATGAGGGGTTTTTAGGGTGCAGGGATGAATGGAGTTTAGGGGGTGGTGAGGGTTTTTTAGGAGTCAGGAATGGGTGGAGTTTAAGGTGGTGAAGGGTTTTTAGGGTTCACGGATGAGTAAAGTTTAGGTGTGGTGAAGGCTTTGTGGGGTTCAGGGATGGGTGGTGTAGAGGGCTGTTGAAGTTTTTTAGGTTTTACGGATGGGTGGCATTTAGGGCTGGTGAGTATTTTTAAGGTTCAGGGATGGGTAGAGTTTTGGGGTGGTGAAGGGTTTTTAGTTTATGGGAATGGGTGACATTTAGGGTTGTGTGCGGTTTTAAGTGTTCAGGGATAGGTGGAGTTTATATGTTGAAAGGGTTTTTAGGGTTTAAGGATGCAAAAGTTTAGGGGTGGTGAGGGGCTTTAGGGGTCATAAATGGGTGGTTTTCAGGGGTTGTGAGGGAGTTTTTTAGGGTTCAAGGATGAGTGGAATGCAGGGTGGAGCAGGATTGTAAGGGATTAGGGCTAGATGGTGTTTAGGCATAGAAAGTAGTTCATAGGGCTCAGAAACCGGTAGAGTTTAGCAGTAGTAAGGGGGTTTTAGGTGAAGAGATAGGTAGAGTTTAGGACTAGAAAGGGCTTTAAGGTTTTAGGGATGGATGTAGTTTAGGGGTCAGAAATGGGTGTAGTTTATGCATGGGGAGGCATTTTTAGGGGACAGAGATGGATAGTGTTTAGGGACAGTAAGGGATCAGCGAATTGAAGGCATCAAAAGTAATTGCTTAACAATGTAAAAGATATAGATCTGAAATAATGTCCTCTGACATAAAGGTTTGAAATAAATACCTTCAAGAATTTCTTTTCTGAAAGTATGACCTGTGACCATTTTATTTACACCTTAAAAATAACTATACAGAAGCCAATTTTGAAAAATAAGACTTTCTATGAATTGGTTTCTATGAAATGGTAAATGCCATTCATCCTGAAAATGTCTATGAAACCATTTAAGTAACATGATTTCTCAGTAACGGTATTCCATTAAATCGTTTTTTTCCTATGAAATCAGATACAGCCCTTCTGAGCACGCAGGGTAAAGTGATCCCTCGGTGTCTCTGCCTGCGTGGCCAAGTGCCCTGCAGCTGTTGAGCAATGTTGACACTGTCAAATCAGCACTTATTTCGTACCCCTATAAATATTTGCTTTCAGCCATGCTCAGATGCTCAAATTAACAGCTCAGGGTGAAAATTCCTGCGCATACAAATGATGGATGGAATGCTGAACAAATAAAACATTCACCCTCAGTCAAGAGATCTGGGTTAAATCCATTGTTCTTTTGCTCACCATGCCACCCCAGTTTGGACTCAGCCATATGCAAATCAGTCTTGACCCTGCTCCTCATGGGAACAGTCCTGCCGAACTGCCAATCCAGGTCCTCCCTGAACCGGAAACAAGCATCCAGGCCCTGGTTTCAGGGTATCACCCTTTATCAGCCAGGCTAGCTTGAATCCAGTGGCACAGCGAGCAAGGGACCCAAGTATAGGCATACCCATCCCAATTAGGGCGAAAAATACTGCACAAAGAAATAATGGACAGAATGCTGAACAAATCAAACATTCACTGCCAGTCAAGAGATCTGGGTTAAATCCATCGTTGTTTTGCTCACCATGCTACCGCAGTTTGGACCCAACTCAGCATTAAATCACAAACAATGCACAACACCTTCACTGCAGCATCCAACGAAATTCAGTCCACTGGTGAGAAAGAATGCCACATCCCCAAATCGGAGGCAGGCCATTCCTCCCACGCGTGCTGACTTGAAACACCACCAACCTCAATCTCCTCCTCTGTTATCCCAAAGAAGGAAATTCGTTTTTTTGTGTTGGCTATGGCTGCTGCCATAGAAGTTTTTTTTTCTGGCCCAAGACATTCCACATTCCGCAGAAAGATGACATTAGAGGCAGTGCTTAATTTGTAAATGAATGAGTGCCAGTGCCTTAAGCTCAGCTCAGAAGCCGCCCCCTGGCATTGCAAATAAATGTCGGCACTCCGAATACCAAACTTGTGTAGTCTTCAGTTCACCTCAGACCTCCTTAGTCCACTACCAGACACTCCCTCTACCTTTATCTCACTCTTGCACGTTCCTTCTTTCACTCTTTGTGACGGTTTTGACGTCTTTTCTTCCTCCGTCTTTCCGCTTTGTGGTTTCCCTCCTTTGCCATCGCCATTAAATGTCAGGTGCAGAAAAATGAGTGCTGGTTCCCAAAAAGAAGTGCCTTTGGCCCCCACCGGTAACCACAAAGCTCATACTAGGCACTTATTAGAGGTATGCAGCCTGGAAAAGGATATCTGAGTGCGCTGAACATTCAGCACTGAAAAAACACAGGAATCGGGTCACTTGATCGAATCCCTGCAAGATAGGTGGAGCCCTCAGTCCCTGTGAGGTCCGTACATTAAGTACAGTGAACTGGGTCATAATAGCTTCTGGAATTTAAAGTGCTTATATTAAAGAAGTGTTTGCTTTTACGGACTTCAAACCCATTTTCCAGTCAGCCAATGGCAAACAGTTCTCTGGTATGGGAACTTGAGACTCATAGTGTATAGTGTAGTGAGCCATAGTTCTACATTTCCATGACGGGAATGTAACATAGAAATGCTGAAAGACCATGGACGTCAGTTTACCAAAATCCCATGGGGAGCGGATGTGACTAGACTTGCCCATTGACCACCCCCAGTTACATATCAGGAAGTGACATCATGCGAACTTTCACCTAACATCATCCTAGTAATTGATGCCCCATGACATTTTATTCTGATGACACCATGAGGAGGGATATCATTGGAGTTACAAATCATGCAATAAGTCCAAGGCTGATAAAGAAGTTAGATACTGTCTTTATAATCTCCCTCTTACCTGTTTCCCTCTCATCCAGCTGTTTCTTTCTCACCCATCTGCCTCTTTATCAAAGCACCCATGTCTTCCCCTCAGCTCTCTCTCAATTTGTTCCATTTCTGTTTCTGCTCTCTCCTCTCTTGCAGCTGTCTGTCATCTACATCTCGCTTGTCAATCCTCGCTACCTCTCTCAGCTATTTGTAACTAAGCTGCTATCTCTTTATCAGCCACCTCTCTCGCCTGTCTCCCTCTCGCTAATGTATTGAATCAGTTTCTTTGATCCCCTTCACCTATCTCATAATATCTCTCTTAACAAAGTCTTCCTCACCTGTCTCTCCCCTTTCACCCTTCTCTGAATTGTCTTTTTCACCTGTCTCTATCACATGACTCCTTATTACTTCTCCCACCTTTCTCCCACCTCTCACTCCCTCGCCGATCTCTTTCCCTTTCTCGCCTCTCTCTCTATATCATCTACCTTGCACCAGTCCCTTTACCCTCTGCGCTCTCATCTGCCTGTTATCCCTCTATCACCTCTCTAGATTATTTACCCCCTCTCTCAGCGGTTTCTTTATGAATTATTACTCGCCTGTACATTACCTCTCCGCTCATTAGTTTCTATTCTCTCTCTCACCTGTACCACTTCTTTCTCTCTGAGCTCTCTCACACCAGTCTTTCTATAGCACCTTTCTTACACCCGTCTCCTACTCTCCATCTCTTTGCTCTGCCTCCTACTCAACTATCTCTCAGATGCCTCTTTTTCACCCTGTGCCCTCTCTGCAGTGTTTTTCTGGCCTGTCTCTTTTTTTAGCCCTTTTCTCACCCCTGTCTGCTCTCTATATCTCTATAGCGCCTTTCTCATTTATATGCCTATCACATCTTTGTCTTTCCCGCGGTCTGTCAGCTGTCTCTTTTTCGACACTCTGTCTTAAACTTCTCTCTTGTCTCTCTTCCTCTCGCCCCTGTCTGTCTCTTATCTCTCCAACATATATCTCTTTGTCTCTATTGTATTTTTCTCATCAGTCTGTCACTCTGTCAGCTGTCTCTTTTTCGTCTGTCTTAAACTTCTCTCTTGTCTCTGTCTCTCACGCCTGTCAGTCTCTATCTCTCAACATACATCTCTTTATCTTTCCATCTCTCTCAGTTGTTTTTTAAATTTTTATTTCTCTCTCTCTCTCTCTCTCTCTCTCTCTCTCTCTCTCTCACACACATACTTATGCTTCTGAATCTCACCTATCTGTTGTCTTCTTCCTCCTTTCTGGTCCCTCTGGTGCTCCCTCGTTCCTCTCTTAACACTTCTTTTCTGTCTGCTGTCTCCTGTATTTCCCCTCTTCCCTGACATGCCCGTTCCTGTTCAATCCGCATCAATAAATTATGTTGCAAAGTTTTGTTATTATCTGTATACTACTGTGCTGGGTTCTTGCTGGAAATGCATGCTGCAAAAGCAGCTCAGCCCATGCACCACGGGCCACAAAAGGTAACATTGTTTCGGTGCAGTGTAGTTTCACTGCTGAATGTTTTTTATTGCAGTCAACATGTTAATGCTGGCTGCGGGTTAAAAGAAAAAACGCTCAAGAAAGCCCAGATTAGCATTCCTGGCGCTACTTTAGCAGACTACTGGGAAAGGGGTCGCAAGAGTTGTGCCGGGGTCGTAAGGGGCAAGCTAGGGGTCACAAATGCGACCTCTGGCGACCCCTAAGTGGCATCCGCGTGAAAGACGTCCGTTTTTTCACTAAAAGATCATAGCTGCCAAGGTTTCAGATTGCTATGTGTGACATTTTTATAATTTCAGTGTAATTATGAGTGACATCTCTATGACTATGAGTGACATTATCTCCGTCACCACTTACCAGAGTTACCGGACCGTCACCAGAGCGGCCCAAACATAGCTGCCAAGTTTTCAGTATGTGCATGAGTTACGTTTGTATGTTTCGAAGGCACCTATGACTGACATTTACATCTCATGTGTGACACCTTCAGTGATACTTTATGGCAATCAGTGGATTAAGAAAATGTGTGGTACAAAACAAAAATCTTGTTTTAATAAGTGCAGTACCTGGGTTAAATAAACGAATCACACCTGATATTCAGTGAGACAGTCAATGAAGACCTTTAGGCCTGACTCTTTAAGTTCTCTGTAGGATGACAGGCAGCTCTGCTGTCTATGGTCTTGCACCGTTACAGCTATATAACCTGAGCGATAGCTCAGCTGTCAGAGATCTGACTTTTTAAGTTCTATGTAGAAAGCTGGATAGAAAGCTCTGCTCGCTTCTGTGCTGTCATATCATGTGCAAACTCTCTTGTGGGACAGTTATGTTACCTAAACCAAGAACTCGTACGATCTATGTAAACTTGACAAATAGTGCTGCCACTAAGTCCACTTAAAGGATAACTCTGGTGTGTGCTTGTGAGGAGTGCGAATCCTCCTAATGCTTTCTGTAATCTAATTCCTATTAGACTTTTTTAAGCTGAGGGCATTTCTTTATGGTGAATTCAAACGCTAAATCAGCTGCCAAACCCTGCAATGACTGTTTCATAGGGGTAGCTCCGCTGTCTAAAGCCATAGCTTGCAGGTTTATCTAACCTCTGAGGTGATTTTGCTCAGACAATCTGAGTCTGTAATTTCTGTTTATTCCATTTTGGGCGTGGGGTAAATTTCTACCACCCAAGCTCCACTCGGCGACCCCTTTCCTCTGCCCCTCATTGCGTCCTTTCAACCCTCCCCGACTTCAATAAATGGCACCTGCTAAATTTCTAGAATATTCAATTTTTCAGGACACGCTGGAATATTACAAACAGCATCATGTACTGTTAGTCACGGGTGAGGATCCACCTGTCTCCTAGTGAGCACCCACACTGTCTCAGACTGCAGGAGTGGCAGCAGCCTCACCTGATCGCGCACTCCCATTAATTTGTATTATTATTACACTGACAGAGTGTCGCACACTCGGGGTGGGTGGTAACAAGTAGCTGGTAAACAACAACACTTACTGTTCTTCAGTTTTGAATGATCTTAGCCAGACATCGCTGCATGACTGGCACGTCGGCGGTGACTCTCTACAAGGCATCTGGCTCACCTCAGGTCGCGAGCGACCCACTCCAGGACAATCCTGTCGGTCCAGGCTGCAGTGGCGGCTGTCCGCAGTGATTCCTAAGTTACTAGCGGCCGCTGCAACCCAGTGACGGTCAGACATGACTCCGTCACTGATGACCCGGGCCGTCCACTATCTGCACAGCACTCTCCCTCGGAAACGACACCATTGAATTCGCCTGCTGGCGGCCATTATTGGGCTCACCACTGCAGACAGTGTGGGCAGGCTGGTGCGAGCAGCAGCGCTGCAAACCAAGCATGGCCAGAGCCCGCGAACACTTGAGACGCAAACTCCCTGCTCGCTGGCACAGGACGTGACGTCTCCCGTAGCGCCACGTCCATGGTTTTTTTGTGTCACACAGACAATCCTGACTGGACCCCAGCTGTGACGTCAGGCAGGTGGTCTGACTGACTCAGAGCCCCGAGGCGCCCCGGGAAATTGATGAAAAAGATACATTGTAGCTAAGCCCAATGGGCTGGCTGCCAGGCCTTTTCTCACCTGGGAGCGCCCCAAGCGTCCGCTGGAGTAGCGTGCACCGGTAGCGCACTGCCAGAGCTGCCACACACACTTTGCAGCTCTTCAGTGACAGCTGAGACATGCATTAATTATGCGTGACAATGCATTTCAGTGCGGTGATACGGAGCACCACACTGAAATGCGTTAGCCTAACGCCTGATGCGTGATACTTGGCAGGACTGAAAGATGTTACAGGTTTGACTGAGGTAGTTGCAGACACAATCCACATTGAAGTCACCACAAAATCAGGTCTACGCCTCACCCAACTGTGGTTAGGTGAGAAGGAATAGCGCCTAGCTGCCCTTATGAAAATTCCTACTTGCATAGGTGAGGACCAGAAACGTGGCACGGAACTTTATGGAGTTGTAAAGTCTGCTTCTACAATGTATTATTTTTCTCGCATGAAGTATTGCTTTTCATGTTACGTTGGTCTTCCCACATATCTCCTTACTCCACTTCAGTCTCTTCTAAACTCCTGTATCCCACTCACCTATCCTCAATAAAACACACACTTACATGAAAACAACAAGCATATGCAAGATAGTTTAAAAGAACAGAAGCAGAAAATAGAAAACATGCTGTCACATAAATGTGCTGGACATGTGTTTGCAATATAAAATAAATAGAAAAGTGAAACATAGCAGTGGATAGAATGGTATTATGTACAATGTAATATTGCTCTAGTAATTCATAATGGGCGGTGCTTCGAAATATAGTAATCACCTTGGAACTGTTAAATATTGATGCACTCTGGGTAGTACTATTCCAAGATGGTTACCTAATTTAAAAGCTGTGGTCTCATAGGATATGGCACATTGCAGATAAAATCAGCGGCACACGAGAGCCCCATTGGCACTGCATGGGGAGTTGGTGGATGCTACAAAACAGAAAAAACAAATAAAATAAAAGGAGCCATCTGTTCTCCAATGCTATATGCTATAATTGGTGGAAACCGAATGAGAATGACACTCAAACAGACCAGTTACTGAAGAGGGATGACCCAAAGCTCCTCTATCTATTTGCAGACCTGTATTTGTTCTGACTATTTTTACTACAAGAGCCAGAAATACATCTAATGCTATCATGCCTGATCTAAAAATGATGTTACAAGACATACAGATAAAACCTGCATATAAAATTACAAATATGTACACAATTATAGTTGGAAAAATATATAATTCCTCCTAGGAGGGTCTAGTGAGGATTCTAGGAGTGCACATTTTCAACCTCAGGGTTTGTCAGAGGGCATAACAAAAACCAAGACCCTTGCCTACCATGGTTGTCTGTGAGTTTGCATGTAACACAATACCTATCTACAGGTTTTACCACAGTGTGATAACAATCCATTGTTTAAAAAAAACAAAAACATTTCATTAAAGTTTTATGTTGGTTCTATGAAAATGATATATTACAATACAAGACAACTTAGTAACCATACAACAAGGCGCTGTTCTTCCAACATATCCGCCACTCACCCCCCAACAAATTGCAAGTCCTATGTGCATACAAGTAGGGTGGTCCCCAGAATCAGTGGCAGTATCAGTGCCAGTGTTTCAGACCATCATAGTTTTGAATTTCTGTATCTAGTACAGTCATGCGATTATCAGAGCGTGCAATGGCGATCCTCTATAGCCTGCCTATCTTCGCCATATTTTAGAGGACATCCCGAGCCTCGTACCCAGGTTTTTCTATTTACAGGCACCAGTCTAGACCCTTCCACTCCACAATTGGGGGAGGTGTGCTATCCTTCCAGTATTGAGCGATTTCTCTTTTGGCCACTGTCAGACCCAGCCATAGGAATTTGGTTATGTACCGGTCTTCCTCGAACTCCGCTGATATGTGCAGGAGGATCGGTTTATGGTCTCGTTGTATGGGTTGCTCCAGTACTCAGCCAAGACAGGCAAGAATTTGAGTCCAGTATGTTTGTATTTCACCACACTCCCACACTGTGTGCAAGAAAGTGACTTCTGACACCAGACATCCAAGGCATGAGGGGGAGTTGACAGCTCTCATGGTCCAGAGTTTGTGTTGTGTGAGGTATTCTCAGTGAAGGTATTTCAGCTGTATGACTTATAACCAGGATGCAATTGCTGAACATCTCGAGGACGCCCTAGCCTCAGTCCAGTCCTCATACGCTAAGGCCCTTATGTCTCGTTCCCAGGCTGTGCGCAATGTAGTAAGTTAATTGGGCATGTGGTGTATTAAGGATAGGTAGACTTGGGTAATCTTACGTGCTTCTAATTCCCCCAGGAGTAATTTGGCCTCAAGACGTTTATATTCAAGGTATTTTTCTAACCCGTGTATATGTGGCTTTTGGGCGTATCGCAACTGGAGTTATCGGTTAAACTGACTGTGGTGTAAGTGAAATGCACCCTGAAGGGTGGAATATGATTTCAACGTGGCACCCTCCATGACATCTCCCAGGGTCGATATGCCTATTGCATCCCATTTAGAGAAGCCCTCCAGCAGTATCACCTGGTGCAGTGTCGTTCCTACCATAGCGGAGTCAGTGCTGTGAGTTTTCGCTTCCAACCCATCATTGCCAGCGCATTCTCCCAGATCAGCAGCACCACTCGTGTCGCCGGAGGAAGTGGTGACCGTGCCTTTCCTCCATACAAGAGATGTTGAATTGGGGTGTTTTGGAGTGCCCATTTTTCCAATGCAAAGGCGGGGTCTCCCTAGGTGCCAAACCACCATTCATTAATAATTATTAGTGGGGAAGCAAGATAATAGGATTTAATGTCAGCTGCTGCGATTCCCCCATCATTGGAGGAATTAAAGCATTGAGATAAGGCTATGCTGGCCCATAGAAAGCTGTGCAGTATGGATTGTACTTTCTGAAAAAAATGGCGCGTTAGAGGGTAAGGGTTGTTTTGTGAGTGGTATAAGAACCGTGGAAGGCAAACCATTTTAAATATGATTGAGCGCCCCATGAGAGACAAAGGGAGGGCCGACCAAGTTTTGACGTCCGCATTCAGCATGTTCAAAAGCGGTTGGATGTTTATCCCCCACGCCACAGCGGGTTTAGGGGCGACATGTACTCCCAAATATTTGAAGTGCTGTGTGGCTATCTGTAGGCCAGTGTCCCATCCCAAAGCATGAGGGTAGGGGGGAACTGGGAAGACGGTATATTTAGCCATATTGATGGAGAGGCCTTATGTCTCTCCAAAGATTCAAAGGAATTCTAGGTCTCATGGCCAGAGGTTTCCGGGTCGGGTAAGAAGATTAGGGCATTGTTAGAAGCGGGGTCACCGATTCCGACACGGTAGCTTGGCGCGAGGTAGGAAGGCACCCGAAGGCAATGTGTTAAGCACTTGTGCAGCACACACTCACACTGACTCAGTAATGCGCAACAATAAAGGAGACACCACACCAGGCTTTTGTATAAAAACAAGATCCTTTATCTAATTTTAGATCAGCAATAGATGAGGCAGATAATCTTAGGCAACATTGCAATTCATTTAGCTTCTCAAAACAAGTGCGTAAATTCATTCAAGCACATTATAACAGTAAAACGTTACGCCATTAAAAGGCAGTAGCATTAACCTCATTGACAAGTAGGTAACACTGTAGGTCATAGGTTGCAGGTCAAAACATAGACTTCAAATGCATTTAGCGACATTCAATTAGCAAGAATTTAGATGCACATAACACTGTAGATGAGGAGGAACCTGTATCAACCTAGGCGCAACCACATTCAGTACAGTGGGTGTCGCAAAGCAGGTAGACCTACAACATAGGAACACTTTAACTCTTGGCAGGTGAACACAGGCTCAATTCATGTAGGTACATTCAATTCATTAGAGACCTAATGCAGGTAAATCACACAACACTGAAACCATTTCCCTCATTAGGAGACAAAGGGGTCGATTCCGATTCGGGCCGGAAAAAGCACCGACCGACTCGGATCCGGAAAAAATACCGACCGACACGTACCCGTGGCGCCCGACACGCCAAGTACGATGCAAGGCGCGAAAAATCCGACCGACACGTAACGAAACCAAGTCGACTGACCGAGCCGCACGGAAAATAGCAATCCGGCCGGAAAAACACGCGAATCCAACCGACCGACACGCACCCGGAACAAATCCGACCGAAACGTACACGCCAACTCCAAACCGCAAAGTACGATGCAAGGCGCGAAAACCACGAGCGAGTCGGACGGAGGACAGGCCGTACGACCGACACGCATACAAAACCGAGCCGAATCAACACAAAACACCGCGACCGACGCGTACGCAGCATAGAAAACTGCACAAACACAGCGTGAACGAAACGGAAAACACCGTACGAGACCAATGCAGGGTCCGACTCGGTCACAAGAACGTTTCCAACATACACAAACAACACAAAGGAAAAATCACCCAAAAAAAGGCCAAACAAGCAATTACCAAGCCAATAAATACTGGGGGGTGGGGACAGAGAACAAAGACACACCCACAACTCCACCTATATAAAGGACACAAATCACTACCATGAGCCTTTGCAAATGCCATTCCACTGCCAGCACCCAAGAGAAAGCAACCACACACCCACAGCTCATCCCTCACACAAGCCACACACCAGCAGCACACCAACAAATACCTACCTCACATACACCCAGCAAAACACACACTCACACACCCTCACCTGCACACCAACACACACATCACTCACCATCACCACCCATCACCATGCCCCCAAGAAGAATCACAAGTTCCTAGATTGTGAATTGGAAGTCCTGGTAGACGAGATCCTCAGGGTAGAGCCACAGCTGTTTGGCACATTGGTCCAACAGACCCCCATGTCGCAGAAAACCAAGATGTGGGAGAGGATCATCAACAGGGTGAACGCCCAATCACCATGTCGGCGCACAAAGACCGACATCCAGAACAGGTGGTATGACGTGCGCAGGAGGGTACGGAAACTGCTGAAGCAAGACTACATCAACAGCCAACACACCGGCAGTGGCCCTCCTGCCAAGCCAATATACCTCAGGCCCTGGGAGGAGAAGGTGCGGGCCATCCTACCGCCAGTGAGCATATATGGACTAGAGGACATCCCAGAGCCTGGTGAGTACACAACAAATGTACACAATATACTGCCACAAAACACACACACATCACTGTCAAGGGGAGAGTCAAACCATGCACTCATAGCAATCACACAGCAACCAGAACAGAATCATCCCAAAATGTGTATGTCAGTCAGAGAAACACAACACATGCCATCAAAAAGTCACATCCAACTGTGCCAACACATGTACAAACACAACCACAACTACAGCTAGGCAGTGGCACAAATAGAACTAACAAACACATCCACACATGTAGCCACCACAACAACACCAACACACAGTGAAGACCACTCAAAGGAAGGAATTCTGTGTATGCTGGCCAAGTCAGTGTAGCCAATAGCATCATGGGAGTCGCAGTCACACATATTGCCCGCCCCAAAACTGTCCCATCAACACCACCATGAACCATGCGCACATCACAGAGAGTGGAGAAGGACTCACAAGATGGCTGACACTGGCTACTGCTGTGGGGAGCACAAGGCCCTGCTGCCAACTGTGCACCAACAAACAGCAGGACACCACTGACTGACATCCTGAGAGACAACTTCCACTCCCTGCAATGCAAGCACGTTCCATGGTGGGATATCTGGCTGGCTGAGTGGGAAGGGGGACTTGCAGCACTGACTATAGTCACCAGCACCTCCCCTCACACCCCCCAACACAAACTCCACAGTACCCACCTGGTAGAATGCAATGCCCTCCATCCTAACACAAGATCCCACAAAGCACCACCACCCTGGGTTATGTTGTGTGAAGCACAGGGACACTCTTGGGACTCTTAGCCAAACAACTGCCAGGACAACACTCCCAGCCATCCTGTCAGCACAGCCAGCCCACCCCACAGGGAAGCAGAGTCAAAAGGAAGGAAGCATGGGCATGCTGGGAAGGGGGTGGAGGCAATAGCATGATGGGAGTCGTAGTCACAGACATTGCTCAGCCTCACAACTGGCCCATCAACACCACCCTGAACCATGCTCACATCACAGGGAGTGGAGAAGGACTCACAAGATGGCTGACACAGGCTACTGCTGTGGGGAGCACAAGGCCCTGCTGCCAACTGTGCACCAACAAACAGCAGGACACCACTGACTGACATCCTGAGAGACAACTTCCACTCCCTGCAATGCAAGCACGTTCCATGGTGGGATATCTGGCTGGCTGGGTGGGAAGGGGGACTTGCAGCACTGACTATAGTCACCAGCACCTCCCCTCACACCCTCCCCAACACAAACTCCACAGTACCCACCTGGTAGAATGCAATGCCCTCCATCCTAACACAAGATCCCACAAAGCACCACCACCCTGGGTTATGTTGTGTGAAGCACAGGGACACTCTTGGGACTCTTAGCCAAACAACTGCCAGGACAACACTCCCAGCCATCCTGTCAGCACAGCCAGCCCACCCCACAGGGAAGCAGAGTCAAAAGGAAGGAAGCATGGGCATGCTGGGAAGGGGGTGGAGGCAATAGCATGATGGGAGTCGTACTCACAGACATTGCTCAGCCTCACAACTGGCCCATCAACACCACCCTGAACCATGCTCACATCACAGGGAGTGGAGAAGGACTCACAAGATGGCTGACACTGGCTACTGCTGTGGGGAGCACAAGGCCCTGCTGCCAACTGTGCACCAACAAACAGCAGGACACCACTGACTGACATCCTGAGAGACAACTTCCACTCCCTGCAATGCAAGCACGTTCCATGGTGGGATATCTGGCTGGCTGGGTGGGAAGGGGGACTTGCAGCACTGACTATAGTCACCAGCACCTCCCCTCACACCCCCCCAACACAAACTCCACAGTACCCACCTGGTAGAATGCAATGCCCTCCATCCTAACACAAGATCCCACAAAGCACCACCACCCTGGGTTATGTTGTGTGAAGCACAGGGACACTCTTGGGACTCTTAGCCAAACAACTGCCAGGACAACACTCCCAGCCATCCTGTCAGCACAGCCAGCCCACCCCACAGGGAAGCAGAGTCAAAAGGAAGGAAGCATGGGCATGCTGGGAAGGGGGTGGAGGCAATAGCATGATGGGAGTCGTAGTCACAGACATTGCTCAGCCTCACAACTGGCCCATCAACACCACCCTGAACCATGCTCACATCACAGGGAGTGGAGAAGGACTCACAAGATGGCTGACACAGGCTACTGCTGTGGGGAGCACAAGGCCCTGCTGCCAACTGTGCACCAACAAACAGCAGGACACCACTGACTGACATCCTGAGAGACAACTTCCACTCCCTGCAATGCAAGCACGTTCCATGGTGGGATATCTGGCTGGCTGGGTGGGAAGGGGGACTTGCAGCACTGACTATAGTCACCAGCACCTCCCCTCACACCCTCCCCAACACAAACTCCACAGTACCCACCTGGTAGAATGCAATGCCCTCCATCCTAACACAAGATCCCACAAAGCACCACCACCCTGGGTTATGTTGTGTGAAGCACAGGGACACTCTTGGGACTCTTAGCCAAACAACTGCCAGGACAACACTCCCAGCCATCCTGTCAGCACAGCCAGCCCAACCCACAGGGAAGCAGAGTCAAAAGGAAGGAAGCATGGGCATGCTGGGAAGGGGGAGGAGGCAATAGCATGATGGGAGTCGTACTCACAGCCCTACATCCCCCACCACATGGCCCAGCAAGCTCACACTCACGCATGCACATCCCACAGAGAGTGGAAAGGCCCATAAAAGATGTCTGACACTGTTGCTGTGTCGTGGGGAGCACAAGGGCATGCTGGGTACTGCACACCAACCAACAGCAGGACACCACTGTCAGCCATCTTGCCATTGCCCTCACACCCACACCCACTGAACTCCACACAAAAGCAAGTAAGTATGGGAATGCTGGCAAGTGGGGTGGAGGCAATGGCATGATGGGAGTCGTAGTCACAGACATAGCTCACCCCCACAACTGTCCCATCAACACCACCCTGAACCATGCTCACATCACAGGGAGTGGAGAAGGACTCACAAGATGGCTGACACTGGCTACTGCTGTGGGGAGCACAAGGCCCTGCTGCCAACTGTGCACCAACAAACAGCAGGACACCACTGACTGACATCCTGAGAGACAACTTACACTCCCTGCAACGCAAGCACGTTCCATGGTGGGATAACTGACTGGCTGGCTGGGTGGGAAGGAGGTCTGGCTGTCAACCAAACACAAGCAATGCAGACCATGTTCACACCCCAGAAAATACATAGAAATGCCCAAATAATGCAGGACAATGTGCCACACCAATATCAACCCCTGACTGTGACGACTTAGGACAATGCAATGTACAGGCCCGCACCCAGAGGCACAGTCACAACTGTCATGTGTGTCAACCACTGATGCCTGCAGAAACATGACATACATTGTTTGTGTCTCCCAAAAACAGGTGATGATGGGGACACAGCAGCAGACGCTGAGGAGTCCCAGTCCCAGGCTCAAGAGGATGCCGAGCTCACTGGCGTCGTACAGCCTCTGTCCTCCTCGGACGATGAACAACCTGGCACATCCGGTGCAAGTCAACATGCAGCACCAGCAGGACCACCAGCTGCAGCACCAGCAGGACCACCAGCTGCACTCCCTGCACCCACCCCTACAACGACTGTCACCACGAATACCATCCCTGCCGACATGGACAGAATAAGGAGCAACACCAGCGCAGTGACCCTGGACCAACCTGGGGCCATGGACACCACCACCACCACCAACCCCCAAGGTGGACCAGGGTTATCTGTGCGTGCAACTGCACACACTGCACATGTCAGCAGGGGTGGTGGGAGGGGTGGGAGACAGAGGTCGCTGCTTGCAGACGTTGCTGGTGTGCATGACGACCCACAACTGGTACGCATAGCTGATGCGTACCAGTCCAGCACCGGAGAGCTCAGCCAGGTAGTGGGGCTCCTCAGAGACATCAAACAGCAGCAGGCTGCCCATCATGCCCGCTTGGACTCCCACATGTCCCACGTGGAGTCACACATGTCCCGTGTGGACTCACACATGTCCCGCGTGGAGTCCAAGTGGGATGTACTGCATGAGATGACGGCGGTGCACAGGGACATTTTACAATGCCTCCGCCAGATGAACAGCAACCAGTCCACACCTCCCTGTGTGCCAACAACATCTGGTACCGAACAAACTGCAACTGCCACAGGGAGGGAGGAGGACTCTGGCGGAGAGTCCCCTGCACCGCAGCAGCCTGCACTTGAGGGCCCCCCCCCAAGAAGAGGGGTCGTCCGAGGAGGGGAAAGTGAGAGGCCGATGGCCAAGCGCAACTCCCAGGAAGCCTGAACCTGTTCTGGATGTTCGCCTTTGTGCACAGACTGTTCACCCTGTTGACGGCAACACTACTCCCACACATTGCATGGGGAGTACAAGTTGGACCAATGTGTCAGACAACTGTGGCCCCGATACTGGGGATCCTGTCTACCCGGACTTTCAATTCACCTAGGAACTTGGGATTGCAAGATTCATGTACAGCACAACACATCCTATGCACTATTTACACAAATGTATCACAATAAACACACTAATACACCATACTTGCCTCTGTCGTGATTCCAACGTGGGTGCTGTTATGGGGATGATGAACTGCAAAATTACACTGTGTATGCGAACTGCAACAGCAAGGACAACACAGGCATGTGAGTAAAGGCAACGTGACACATATGAGGGAGACACACCACCAGGGCTACACAACACATACACACCTAGGCCATCTGACTCATTGCCTACACTGATGTTGCCAGGGAAGACGGTGCAATGCACAGACACCACACCCATTCCCAGTTGTAGTCAAGTAGCCCACAGGTGCAGTAAGCAAATGGCAGTCAAATGTGTGACCACAGACAACGCACATCACTAAGTGAAGCACAGGTTTATTACACAGTAGCAACATGCCGTAACCACTACAGATGCAAGGTAACCCCACCTGGTAGCGGGCACGCAGTCAACAACTGTAGACGGAAGGAAGTCCATGGGTGTGGCGCACATCACCTGTAGGGACACAACAGCTACCAGCCTGGATGTGCAATCACGTCGTCGGTGGACACAGTTGACCAAACGAATCTGAAAGTACCCTGTGAAGGACAGAAATGACACACAGTCAAAAGCAATGCAGTACAGGACAGAACAGCAAAACTCATGCACAATACATGTTACAAGATACCCACCCAGAACCAAGTTAGCATGTCAACACTGTTGGGGAGTACAGCCCACCTGTAACCACACATCGCAACACACATCCAGTCAAGTAGCCCATGGACACACTCCAACAGCGCCAGAGCCCCACCCACACATCATGCCAACTCACATCATTCACATGACACCTCAGGATACTCACATTCAGCTAAAGAAGTTGGTGATGAGCTGTGTGCGGACATCACCATCACCATCATCATCATCATCGTCACTGGCATCTTGGTCCAGGCCAGGATCCTCCACAGGTGGCGGATGTTGGTCATCGTCATCCTGGATGAGAGGCAACTCCTTCCGCACTGCCAGGTTGTGTAGCATGCAGCAGACGATGATAATCTTGCACACTTTCGCAGGGGCATATGGGAGGGACCCTCCGGTCTTGTCCAGGCAGCGGAAGCGGCTCTTCAGGAGACCAAAGGTCCGCTCAATCACTCTCCTGGTCCGACCATGTGCCTCATTGTAGCGCATCTGGGCAGGTGTCACAGGGTTCCTGAGGGGTGTCAGCAACCACGGCATGTTGGGGTATCCCGAGTCACCTACGGACAGACAAGTGCACATCAGCTGACTTGGAAAAGTGGGCGGAATACTACAGATCAGATCACACACAATGGCACAAAGTCAGTACACACCGACAAGCCAGGCACGCTGGTTCTGCATCTGTGCCATCATCCTGGGGATGCGACTACTCCTCATCACAAAGGCATCGTGTGCTGAACCAGGGAAACGGGCACACACGTGTGTGATGGTCATGTCTGCAAGACACACCACCAGTGCATTGACCGAGTGGTAGTGCTTGCGGTTCCTGTAGGCCTGCTCCTGGGCCTGTGGTGGTACCAAAGCCACATGTGTCCCATCAATGGAGCCAATGACATGCGGCATCCTCCCCAGGGCATAAAAGTCACTCTTCACGTCAGTGAGTCGTCGCAGTCTAGGGAAATAGATGTACCGGTTCAGGAAGAGCAACATTGCCGCCAAAACATCGCGGAGCACACGGCTGAACATGGTCTGTGACATCCCACCAGCAGACGCCACAGTATGTTGGAAGGTACCGGTGGCAAAGAAGTGTAGGGCTGCCATCACCTTCACCTTGGGGGTCAGCGCTGTAGGATACGGCCGGCCAGGCTGCAAATGTGGGGACAACTGCACTGCCAAATCCTCAATCAGCTGCCTGGTGAAGCGGTACCGTCGGATGCTGTCCCGTTCCACCATCGTTGCCAGGTCTGGGAATGGCCGATGGACAGCAGGAGCCCTGCAGTGCAGAGGAGAAGTAAGCAAGATCGTCAGTCACCCCACATATGCGGCATTGAACACACTCAAGATCCCAACATACATCATCATGAGGCACAACTACATGAAGTGTGCAGTACCGGAAGGACATGTATGGTACATACATGGCAACATCTGTCAACACGGTCCTACAGGTGGCATCAATTTGTCCCAGGTTGGCCCATTGGATATCATGATGCCGTGTCACAGTCACCCCCCACAGTGACATGTGAGGACAGATGTGCCCCAGGCACCACAGCTCAACGACAGGTACATTCCCAGGGACCCTGTAATGCCACATGGACACTGGCATCACCTGGAGTATCATGTGTACACCACAGCAAAACAAACATGACCCCCACAGGTAGTGGCCACACTTGCCATGGCAGGACAGACATGGACGTCTGTGACACACACGCACAACATCAGAGTCCATGCACACACAACGTGGATGTGGAGACTGTCTCCCATTGTGCACATGAAATCAGAGACATTGTAAACACTACATGCACAAAGACTGTGGAGGGCCATCACTATTGTGCCACTGGGACACCCTGGCTCAAACATACCGTCCCACATGGGACTCACGGGGTATGTGACATGACATACACAAACACCACTGTGAAATGTGACCATGACACATGCACAGATATGAACAGTTGCACATCACAGTGGTCACGTACACGTAACACCCAGGATCCTGTCCCCATGAACACGTGCACAGCCTGGGGGTGGCTGCCCACAGGTGACACCCACAGGACAACATGTACACCAACATACACACAATAGGAAATGCAGCCTTACATGCCTTATGATAAGGTTTGGACAGGCTGTCGTGATGTAGGTGTGCCCCTCACTCCCTGGGAGCTATCTGTGGCTGGCATATGTCCATCTGAGACAGGCATGCTGACCTATGCCAGTCACATGTACAGTGATGCGTTGTACCGCAATGGACCGATCGGTGCCTCCGGCCGGCCCATTGCCTTCAATGTGTGCGGGTACGCGTTGTACCCCTGTGCGCGTTGAACCGCAATGGACCGATCGGTGCCTCCGGCCGGCCCATTGCCTTCAATGTGTGCGGGTACGCGTTGTACCCCTGTGCGCGTTGAACCGCAATGGACCGATCGGTGCCTCCGGCCGGCCCATTGCCTTCAATGTGTGCGGGTACGCGTTGTACCCCTGTGCGCGTTGATACCGCAATGGACCGATCGGTGCCTCCGGCCGGCCCATTGCCTTCAATGTGTGCGGGTACGCGTTGTACCCCTGTGCGCGTTGAACCGCAATGGACCGATCGGTGCCTCCGGCCGGCCCATTGCCTTCAATGTGTGCGGGTACGCGTTGTACCCCTGTGCGCGTTGTACCGCAATGGACCGATCGGTGCCTCCGGCCGGCCCATTGCCTTCAATGTGTGCGGGTACGCGTTGTACCCCTGTGCGCGTTGAACCGCAATGGACCGATCGGTGCCTCCGGCCGGCCCATTGCCTTCAATGTGTGCGGGTACGCGTTGTACCCCTGTGCGCGTTGAACCGCAATGGACCGATCGGTGCCTCCGGCCGGCCCATTGCCTTCAATGTGTGCGGGTACGCGTTGTACCCCTGTGCGCGTTGTACCGCAATGGACCGATCGGTGCCTCCGGCCGGCCCATTGCCTTCAATGTGTGCGGGCACGCGTTGTACCCCTGTGCGCGTTGTACCGCAATGGACCGATCGGTGCCTCCGGCCGGCCCATTGCCTTCAATGTGTGCGGGTACGCGTTGTACCCCTGTGCGCGTTGAACCGCAATGGACCGATCGGTGCGCACCCATTGACAATGGGCTTGCCTGGCAACGGACGCGTTTTCGAATTTCGAACGAGTCGGTTGCTGGGAATTCAGTTGGTCACCCACAACAATGTTGCAAAATCATGTATGTCATGAAGTTGAAGATTTGAAGGATGCTGTGGGCGTGTTTTGGTGCTGCTATTCCATGGATTGGCCAGATTCAGAAGATGCAAACGACTTGGACCTATCACTTTGGACACAAGGGACAGGATCTGCCTCTCCAGCACATATATATTGCTGGCTGTTCCCCTGAGAGCCCACTTGCCTGCACTACATGCTCCAGGACGACATCTGCCACTGCACTGCTGCTGTCTCTGCCCCTCTGGACCCTGCAATGGCACGTACTGTGGAGAGAGCCCCAGCCTTCAGCCTTGAGGAGAACCAGGCCCTGCTGGACAGCCTACTTCCACAGTACAGCAAGCTGTATGGGACACCAGGGGAGCAGGTGAGTGTCCTGTGCACTGCCTTTCTGAATGTGCATTTTGTCTGACTAGCAAGGCTGAGAGTCTGCACGCCACTGGCTAGCAGGCTCACTGAGTAGTTGTCACCCCCCATAGTGTGTAGTGACTTGCACTGGACAGGTATGGTGCAGTGACAGTGCTTCTGAACAGGGTTTTACTCCCCATGCAATGATACCATGTAGTGACTTCTGGAAAACTGTCCATGGGCAGCCGTGCACTGCCTGTGTACACCATGTGCCCCTGTGATTGCGACATGTATATGCAACTGTGTCATGCACGGATATGTTGCATGTGTAGTAATGGCCTTATCACTTTGTCATCCTGACAGGCTTCTGCCCATCGGAAGCAGGAGATATGGAAGGACATCGTCCGGGCTGTCCGGTCCGTGGGGGTCTACAAGCGCCGGATCCGCAACTGCCAAAAGAGGTGGCAGGACCTTCGGGGCTGGACCCGGAGGATTGCACGGGTCCAGCTGAAGCTGTCGCCTCCTCGCAGGAGGGGCGGAACACGGACCCTGACCCCCCACATGCTCAGGATCCTGGCGGTGGTCTTTCCAGACCTGGATGGGCAGCTGAAGGCCAGAGAGCAGCAAGGAGGGGGTGAGTCAAAGACTGCACTGTGTACTCTGTCTAACATGCTATGTGCCCTCCTCGGGCCTGGTTAAACTGCCACAGTACAGCGGTCATGTTGTCCAGGAGCCATGTCCCTCTATTGTGCACTGCCCACTCCTCATCTGATACCCAGGTGTGGCCCTTACATGCAGGGAATTCTGTCACTTAGGACTGTGTCCTTGCAGTTTGCTTGACTCAAGGTGGGAGACAGCATCTGTTTCCCTGACTCTGTGGTGGGCATCATGGGTGGGTCCATTGCTTACACAATGCCTGTATTCTGACATGTATTCAGCGTGTTACTTTGATCTGTGGTCCAATTGCTGAGCTGATCCACCACATGTGGCTGGGGTATCTGGCACACACCCATGCTGCGGGTGGGAACAATGTTTGGGCCCCAGGAGTATGTATATGACGTGTGTCACACATACTTAGCCAGCTGCCTACAGTCCAGGGCTCATCCCTCATTCATGTGGGGCTGGACAGTCATGCCTACTCCAGGCCATACAATACACTCTGTACTCCCACTCCCGTGTATCAGCTGACACATTGTGCGCAGTGATTTGACCCCTCAGGTGTCTGCCTCTGTGTCAGTGTGCTGTGGATTAGTCGCCAGGACTGCTGTGGAGTTTCTTGGTAGGGGCTCAGCATGCCACTGGAGATGTGACCATAGGAGACGATACTTGTGTGACACATAGGTGTCTGATCAGCTGCCCATGCAGACTGGGGCATGTGAATGTGAAGTTCAGGCAGCTGTTCCCCATGCACAGCAGAGTGTGAGGGGCTCAGGTTCAGAGGGTAGTGTCACAGGTCTACCATATGTCCAATAGGTATGACCTGGACAGATGAGGGTTAAGAGGATGTGTTGTGGGGGATGTACATGTGCACTTGTGCAGCTCCAGGACTTGCATTCCCCATGACCTACTATTGTGACACAGTGCAGAGTGTTGTTGTCTGGCTGCAAAGTCATACATCACTGAGACAGTGATGTATGACTTTGCAGTCATGCCTCCGCCATGGCATGTGTCTACTGATTGGTGAGCCTGCAGGGGAGTGACATGTGCTACATGCACACCATAGTGGCGCTGGCTATCAGGACATGGGTGCATCATGGTGTCTGTCGCTGGTATGCATCACATGCATTTCCTATTTGACTCTGGGCATCCCTTTCATCCGGAAACCTGTACTGACTCAGTGGCAAGAGCTGTGATGTGTGCATGTCCACATGCCACACCGTGTCCTCTGCACTGTCCAACTACTGTGTACTTGGTGCATGTGTCAACACTGGGGTGTTGCAATCCAACAGACACCAGACAGATGGGTGCAAGGCCATGTGGGATGTGAGTGCCATGCTTGGCATCGGACTGACAATTGACTTCTCCTGTTCAATTAGGGCACTTTTAGCAATGTACAACTGATGATGCCAGGGCTTGCTCTGTGATGTGCTGTGCTCACAGTGGTGTGTGCGTTATGTGCAGGTGACTGATGTCTGTCTGTATCCCCATTGTTTGCAGATACATCCACGGCCACGGAAGGGGACAGCTCCACGGACCAGGAGGAGCCAGAGAGCCAGACTGGGTCAGCAGCCGAGGAGTGGTCGGAGGGACCCAGTGGCACGGAGGGCGAGGGGAGCCACACCGAGGAGTCCTCAGCAGCATCCACCTCAGCTGAGGACCAGAGCAACTCGGAGGATGACTCCCTTGTGGAGGCGGGTGTCAGCAGCCACCACACCCCAGCTAGTGTTGCTGTCCCCGCCACCACCAGCACCACCACCGCCCTCCCATCGGCTCCCATTCCCCAGGTCCGTGGAGGCTCCCATGTCCGGGAGCGTGTTTCCTTTGGGCCAGGCACCGCACCCCCTGCCCCTGTGTCCCCTGCTGCCCTGAGTGAGGAGTCTGTGTACCTCCTTCGCCAGCTCCATGTAGGGCAGACAGCCATGCTGAGTGTCCTCCATGCGCACACCGCGCTGTTGACTCAGCTGGTGTCGTTCATGGAGGGCATCTCATCGGGCATGTCTGACCTACAGAGGGGCAATAGGTCCATGGACTCCTCCCTGACGGCAGCAGTGTCCCTCCTCAAACGGTCCCTCACCCCTCCTGCCTCTGCTCCATCCACACTCCCCAGCACCTTACCCGTCCCAAGCACACACACACCGGCACAGGCACACACCAGCACACACACATCCAGCACACTGACACACACGCCAATGACAAAACGCACACGCACGCACATTCAGGGGACTGAAGCCAGACTCACAGGGGATGGGGCCCTGGAACACACACACGCATCCACATGCACTGCGCAGTCCTCAGTTCCCTCTCCCTCCAAAGCACCCTCCCTTGCCTCACCTGCAACCCCAAAGTCACAGCAGCTCTTCCTCTGTGACCTCGGCCTCTTCCCCACCGATGAAGCTGCTCCAGCATCCCGGGGGAAGAGGAAGCCCACCCACACGGAGCAGAGTGCCCCTCGCCCCCGGACACCCTCCCCCAGGCGCAGACGGACTGAGGCCCCCACCCGCAAGTCCCCCCGGAGTCCTAAGAGCAAGACCCCGCCACCGCCCTGCAGCTCAGGCACAAGGTCTCCGTCCTCCATCCCTCAGGCCCCCACTGCACAGGTGCCCCCACCACACCCTGCCCCAGGTTCCCCCACCCACAGATATACCATCCCCAAGAGGATCAGGCCTTCTCCCCCTGCCACTTGCTCTCCCAGCACCACACCCCCGCTGCGCTTGTCTGTGCCACTGATGTGGTGAGGGTGTCCTCCCCCTCTGTCCAACCCACCTTGCCTGTTCCCCATTCTCCTCCCCTGGAGGTAGGCACTGCAGTGGAGTCCACTACCGCCCTGTCTGACTTGGGCACTGCAGTGGCGGACCTGTCCACTCCATCTGCAGGGTCCACTGCAGTTGTGCCGGCACCCACGACATCTGAGTCATGCCCCCAGTTGTGCCGGCACACACCATGTCAGACACCTCCACTGCAGTTGTCAGTGGCTCGCCAGCACCCACCACCCCTTCCCTGACTCCCCCTGGTGAGCCCTGATCCTGTCCCTGCGGTGCCTGGCCTGCCCCCCGGTTGCCCCTCCTAGTGGATTGTCCCTGGTTTTGTGCAGGCATGCGTAGGGTGACATCTGCCAGTGTCACCCTGTTTGAACTTTGACAATGGACTGGCCATTGGCCTTTGCTCTATTTTTTCTGGACGTCGTTTTCAATCAACACATATGCTGAATAAAGCAACTTTCTTTTCTCTAGTGCTCATGCTTCAGATGTACATGTTGTTGGTGCTGCTAACCATGCCCTTGCTGCAGTGATGGTGATATCTGGTCTCATGATTATGAAGTGTTACTGTGCAGGAACCCATGTGGTCCAGGGGGAATGTGTCCTATCATGTGGTGTATCCATATCATCAATAGCAGCATCTGAGGGTGTCATGTGTTCAGTATTTGGCAATGGGTTTCCTACTTACATTAGCAATTTCATATCTGTGGCTTCCACCCCTGCACATCTGTTGTGCCTGCCATCGTTGCATTTGTCTACTTCCCTGACCGTGTTGCCATCTCCAGTGGACATGCAGGTTTGGGCATCAATGGGGAAGGACTCATCCGTGTAGTCAGTGCAACATTGCTATACAAGTGTGTTGGATCTGTGCTGATGATTCCGTTGGCACATCCATGACCAGGCTGATGTGATGGGAGCCCTCATTTGGTGCTAATTGTTGATTGTGTGACCAAGTGCTCAGCTGACATGATGGGGCCCTACTGAGGCAACATATGGCACAGCTTTCCTCACACAGGAGTGGAGTCCCCTCATGGCAGTGTGTACACGTGTGACATTGCCTGCGCCCAAGGTGTGTGTTGTATGTGCATGTCTGTGTGTTCACTTCCATTTATCTGCGCATGCTGTGATCCCTAGTGTTGTACCTGTTTGTGATGCTTGCTGACTTGAGCTATGTTCCCCCAAAGTCTTCTCCCTGTGTTCTCTGTGATGTGGGTGCATGGCACATTACTGGTCATCAGGGTGTCACCCATAGGTGTGTTTGCTGTCAGGGCTGAGTTTGTGTGCAGACGCAGATGGGTCACAGTCAGGTTTCCCCTTGGCACTTGTTGTTTGCCCCTGTCATGTGATTTTCAGTTCGTGTTGTCTTTCAGTGATTGTGACACGTTGTGTGTGTGACTGCTGGCACTCCTCAGGGTCCGGGCTGCAATGTTGGTTGTTGTCTATGTGTGTTCTTTGTGGGTGACCTTGGCTTCTTCATTGGTGTGTGACTGTGGCTGGGATCCCATTGGTTGGTGTGGTATCGCCGTCATGTCCATGTACAGCGTAGTGTGCAGTGTGTCAGACATTCAGGAGTCTTGTTGAGTGGCCATGTGTGATGTGTTTCTGCACCTTGGTTCCCACCCACCACCCTGGAATAGTCATGGGTGCATGTGCAATGTCACCAGTGCATGTGTACTTCACTGCTGCACATTGTTAGAGGTCGAGGGGTGTGGTCTTGAGTGTGTGCAGATGGGAGTTGTTGCCCAGCTAGTCCCCTGCCTCCATGTTGGCCTTGGCTTACTGGCCATGCTGATTGATTTGTGCTTGTGTAGGTGTGATGGTAGTTTGTTGCTCAGGACACCTGACTGTGGTTCACAGTGTGAACGACATTTAGCTTTGTCATCACAGTGGGATTTTTATTCAGCCCAGGGTCACCACATTGTGGGGGCCCTGGGGGTGGTGCGTCTGTGTCTTGCTGTGTCAGTTGTTGTTCCTACGTGCCTGTGTGACATGTGTGTTTTGTGCTCCCTCTCATCTGACAATGCCTGCTTGCCCACATAGGGGATTTGGATCCATGAGTTACCTTAGTGTGGCAGTGTATGCACATCTGTATGATTGGTATTCAGCTCTCCTCATGTGTTGTGTGGTTGCCTGGGGACACTGGCACCCCCACCCCTCACCTGCTGTGTATGATGACAGTGTTGGTCTGCCTGTTTGTGTTTGTGCATCTGCACCACTGCATTGGCATATCTTGGGTGTGCCATTGGCTGTATGTTGTTTGGTGTGTTTCCCCTGCTGTCCCTGGGACTCCTAGGTCATCGGTCAGCACAGTGATCATGGTTTGTGTGTCCCATTGCTGCCATGGTATGGTATCTGTTCACCTCACATCTGCTGTCTCCACAGGATATCTGCATTTGTGTGCCCATTGGTGCAAATATGTGGTTCTGCATTCTGATGGTCACTTCTGTCATTGTGTCATTGATGACTGTTGACGGTCTCAGCACACATGGGTGTTGTTTGTCTGCACATGGCCAAAGGAATGTTTCATTTGCACTGCAGTATTTGGCTCCCCCAATTTATGTTGCAATGGGACACATACACTACTTTGCCACAGATGAGTTTTTGGTTCTGTGACCAGGAATGATCCATGCAGTTTGGCAGTTGCAGCTCTTTCTTTGTCAACAATTACCTTTTGGTCACTGTGATGATGAGGGTGTAGACCCCATTGCCACAATGGTCAAAATGTGCTTCGGCTATGGACCCCACACTTGCCTTTTGGTCACTGTGATGATGGGGGTTTAGACCCCATTGCCACAATGGTCAAAATGTGCTTCAGCTATGGACCCCACACTTGCCTTTTGGTCACTGTGATGATGGGGGTTTAGACCCCATTGCCACAATGGTCAGAATGTGCTTCAGCTATGGACCCCACACTTGCCTTTTGGTCACTGTGATGATGGGGGTTTAGACCCCATTGCCACAATGGTCATAATGTGCTTCAGCTATGGACCCCACACTTGCCTTTTGGTCACTGTGATGATGGGGGTTTAGACCCCATTGCCACAATGGTCAGAATGTGCTTCGGCTATGGACCCCACACTTGCCTTTTGGTCACTGTGATGATGGGGGTTTAGACCCCATTGCCACAATGGTCAAAATGTGCTGCAGCTATGGACCCCACACTTGCCTTTTGGTCACTGTGATGATGGGGGTTTAGACCCCATTGCCACAATGGTCAAAATGTGCTGCAGCTATGGACCCCACACTTGCCTTTTGGTCACTGTGATGATGGGGGTTTAGACCCCATTGCCACAATGGTCAGAATGTGCTTCGGCTATGGACCCCACACTTGCCTTTTGGTCACTGTGATGATGGGGGTTTAGACCCCATTGCCACAATGGTCAAAATGTGCTTCAGCTATGGACCCCACACTTGCCTTTTGGTCACTGTGATGATGGGGGTTTAGACCCCATTGCCACAATGGTCAGAATGTGCTTCGGCTATGGACCCCACACTTGCCTTTTGGTCACTGTGATGATGGGGGTTTAGGCCCCATTGCCACAATGGTCATGGGCTGCTTGCATTGTGGGTGCCACACACATATATGTGTGGCACATGTGCTAGGGGGGGGGGGGAACAAAGCGATACAAAAGGGGATGATGGACGGAACGTTTGAGCCAATCAAACACTCACCCCAGTCAACTGATCTGGGTTTAATCCATCATCATTCTTTAGCTCACTCCACCACCCCAGCTCAGACATGGCCATATGCAAATCAGTCTGACCCTGTGCCTCATGGGAACAGTCCAGCCCGAACTGCCAAGCCATGTCTTCCCTGGACCGGAAACAAGCATCCTAGGACCGGTTTCTGGCATTCCAGCCGTCATCAGCCAGGCTTGCTTGAATCCAGTGGCAAAGTGAGCAAGGGACCCATGTCTGGGCATACCCCCGCCAACTTAGGGCGAACAAAGCGATACAAAAGGGGATGATGGACGGAACGTTTGAGCCAATCAAACACTCACCCCCAGTCAACTGATCTGGGTTTAATCCATCATCATTCTTTAGCTCACTCCACCACCCCAGTTCAGACATGGCCATATGCAAATCAGTCTGACCCTGTGCCTCATGAGAACAGTCCAGCCCGAACTGCCAAGCCATGTCTTCCCTGGACCGGAAACAAGCATCCTAGGACCGGTTTCTGGCATTCCAGCCGTCATCAGCCAGGCTTGCTTGAATCCAGTGGCAAAGTGAGCAAGGGACCCACGTCTGGGCATACCCCCGCCAACTTAGGGCGAACAACGCGATACAAAAGGGGATGATGGACGGAACGTTTGAGCCAATCAAACACTCACCCCCAGTCAACTGATCAGGGTTTAATCCAGCATCATTCTTTAGCTCACTCCACCACCCCAGTTCAGACATGGCCATATGCAAATCAGTCTGACCCTGTGCCTCATGGGAACAGTCCAGCCCGAACTGCCAAGCCATGTCTTCCCTGGACCGGAAACAAGCATCCTAGGACCGGTTTCTGGCATTCCAGCCGTCATCAGCCAGGCTTGCTTGAATCCAGTGGCAAAGTGAGCAAGGGACCCACGTCTGGGCATACCCCCGCCAACTTAGGGCGAACAAAGCGATACAAAAGGGGATGATGGACGGAACGTTTGAGCCAATCAAACACTCACCCCCAGTCAACTGATCTGGGTTTAATCCATCATCATTCTTTAGCTCACTCCACCACCCCAGTTCAGACATGGCCATATGCAAATCAGTCTGACCCTGTGCCTCATGGGAACAGTCCAGCCCGAACTGCCAAGCCATGTCTTCCCTGGACCGGAAACAAGCATCCTAGGACCGGTTTCTGGCATTCCAGCCGTCATCAGCCAGGCTTGCTTGAATCCAGTGGCAAAGTGAGCAAGGGACCCACGTCTGGGCATACCACCGCCAACTTAGGGCGAACAAAGCGATACAAAAGGGGATGATGGACGGAACGTTTGAGCCAATCAAACACTCACCCCCAGTCAACTGATCTGGGTTTAATCCATCATCATTCTTTAGCTCACTCCACCACCCCAGTTCAGACATGGCCATATGCAAATCAGTCTGACCCTGTGCCTCATGGGAACAGTCCAGCCCGAACTGCCAAGCCATGTCTTCCCTGGACCGGAAACAAGCATCCTAGGACCGGTTTCTGGCATTCCAGCCGTCATCAGCCAGGCTTGCTTGAATCCAGTGGCAAAGTGAGCAAGGGACCCACGTCTGGGCATACCCCCGCCAACTTAGGGCGAACAAAGCGATACAAAAGGGGATGATGGACGGAACGTTTGAGCCAATCAAACACTCACCCCCAGTCAACTGATCTGGGTTTAATCCATCATCATTCTTTAGCTCACTCCACCACCCCAGTTCAGACATGGCCATATGCAAATCAGTCTGACCCTGTGCCTCATGGGAACAGTCCAGCCCGAACTGCCAAGCCATGTCTTCCCTGGACCGGAAACAAGCATCCTAGGACCGGTTTCTGGCATTCCAGCCGTCATCAGCCAGGCTTGCTTGAATCCAGTGGCAAAGTGAGCAAGGGACCCACGTCTGGGCATACCCCCGCCAACTTAGGGCGAACAAAGCGATACAAAAGGGGATGATGGACGGAACGTTTGAGCCAATCAAACACTCACCCCCAGTCAACTGATCTGGGTTTAATCCATCATCATTCTTTAGCTCACTCCACCACCCCAGTTCAGACATGGCCATATGCAAATCAGTCTGACCCTGTGCCTCATGGGAACAGTCCAGCCCGAACTGCCAAGCCATGTCTTCCCTGGACCGGAAACAAGCATCCTAGGACCGGTTTCTGGCATTCCAGCCGTCATCAGCCAGGCTTGCTTGAATCCAGTGGCAAAGTGAGCAAGGGACCCACGTCTGGGCATACCCCCGCCAACTTAGGGCGAACAAAGCGATACAAAAGGGGATGATGGACGGAACGTTTGAGCCAATCAAACACTCACCACCAGTCAACTGATCTGGGTTTAATCCATCATCATTCTTTAGCTCACTCCACCAACCCAGTTCAGACATGGCCATATGCAAATCAGTCTGACCCTGTGCCTCATGGGAACAGTCCAGCCCGAACTGCCAAGCCATGTCTTCCCTGGACCGGAAACAAGCATCCTAGGACCGGTTTCTGGCATTCCAGCCGTCATCAGCCAGGCTTGCTTGAATCCAGTGGCAAAGTGAGCAAGGGACCCACGTCTGGGCATACCCCCGCCAACTTAGGGCGAACAAAGCGATACAAAAGGGGATGATGGACGGAACGTTTGAGCCAATCAAACACTCACCCCCAGTCAACTGATCTGGGTTTAATCCATCATCATTCTTTAGCTCACTCCACCACCCCAGTTCAGACATGGCCATATGCAAATCAGTCTGACCCTGTGCCTCATGGGAACAGTCCAGCCCGAACTGCCAAGCCATGTCTTCCCTGGACCGGAAACAAGCATCCTAGGACCGGTTTCTGGCATTCCAGCCGTCATCAGCCAGGCTTGCTTGAATCCAGTGGCAAAGTGAGCAAGGGACCCACGTCTGGGCATACCCCCGCCAACTTAGGGCGAACAAAGCGATACAAAAGGGGATGATGGACGGAACGTTTGAGCCAATCAAACACTCACCCCCAGTCAACTGATCTGGGTTTAATCCATCATCATTCTTTAGCTCACTCCACCACCCCAGTTCAGACATGGCCATATGCAAATCAGTCTGACCCTGTGCCTCATGGGAACAGTCCAGCCCGAACTGCCAAGCCATGTCTTCCCTGGACCGGTCCTAGGATGCTTGTTTCCAGTCCAGGGAGGACCTGGCTTGGCAGTTCGGGCTGGACTGTTCCCATGAGGCACAGGGTCAAGACTGATTTGCATATGGCTGGGTCCAAACTGGAATGGCATGGTGAGCAAAAAAACGATGGATTTAGGCCCAGATCTCTGTACTGGGGTGAATGTATGACATTGTTCTGCATTCTGTCCATCAACTGTTGTTTTTGCACATGTGCTAGGGGGTCACATTGTATGTTCAAAGTCATGTTCGGTGTTGTAGGCATTTGACACAGCCTACACACGCTTGTCATGGTGGTGGGGGGATGTCTTTATCTTGCATTCCCTAGGTTGTGGTGTGCTTGTTGTGTCATGCATTGTCCATCTTATGAGTGGGGGTGGTAGTAGTGGTAGGCATCCAGCCCCCTGGCTAAGGGTGGTAGTAGTGGTAGGCATCCAGCCCCCCTGGCTAAGGGTGGTAGTAGTGGTAGGCATCCAGCCCCCTGGCTAAGGGTGGTAGTAGTGGTAGGCATCCAGCCCCCTGGCTAAGGGTGGTAGTAGTGGTAGGCATCCAGCCCCCTGGGTGTGGGTGGTAGTAGTGGTAGGCATCCAGCCCCCCTGGCTAAGGGTGGTAGTAGTGGTAGGCATCCAGCCCCCCATGGCTAAGGGTGGTAGTAGTGGTAGGCATCCAGCCCCCCCTGGGTGAGGGTGGTAGTAGTGGTAGGCATCCAGCCCCCCCGGGCTAAGGGTGGTGGTAGGCATCCAGCCCCCTGGGTGAGGGTGGTAGTAGTGGTAGGCATCCAGCCCCCCTGGGTGAGGGTGGTAGTAGTGGTAGGCATCCAGCCGCCCCTGGGTGAGGGTGGTAGTGGTGGTAGGCATCCAGCCCCCTGGGTGAGGGTGGTAGTAGTGGTAGGCATCCAGCCCCCCTGGGTGAGGGTGGTAGTAGTGGTAGGCATCCAGCCCCCCTGGGTGTGGGTGGTAGTAGTGGTAGGCATCCTGCCCCCTGGCTAAGGGTGGTAGTAGTGGTAGGCATCCAGCCCCCTGGCTAAGGGTGGTAGTAGTGGTAGGCATCCAGCCCCCCTGGCTAAGGGTGGTAGTAGTGGTAGGCATCCAGCCCCCCTGGGTGTGGGTGGTAGTAGTGGTAGGCATCCAGCCCCCTGGGTGTGGGTGGTAGTAGTGGTAGGCATCCAGCCCCCCTGGCTAAGGGTGGTAGTAGTGGTAGGCATCCAGCCCCCCTGGGTGAGGGTGGTAGTAGTGGTAGGCATCCAGCCCCCTGGGTGTGGGTGGTAGTAGTGGTAGGCATCCAGCCCCCCTGGGTGTGGGTGGTAGTAGTGGTAGGCATCCAGCCCCCCTGGGTGAGGGTGGTAGTAGTGGTAGGCATCCAGCCCCCCTGGGTGAGGGTGGTAGTAGTGGTAGGCATCCAGCCCCCCTGGGTGAGGGTGGTAGTGGTGGTAGGCATCCAGCCCCCCTGGGTGAGGGTGGTAGTAGTGGTAGGCATCCAGCCCCCTGGGTGAGGGTGGTAGTAGTGGTAGGCATCCAGCCCCCCTGGGTGTGGGTGGTAGTAGTGGTAGGCATCCTGCCCCCCTGGCTAAGGGTGGTAGTAGTGGTAGGCATCCAGCCCCCTGGCTAAGGGTGGTAGTAGTGGTAGGCATCCAGCCCCCCTGGCTAAGGGTGGTAGTAGTGGTAGGCATCCAGCCCCCTGGCTAAGGGTGGTAATAGTGGTAGGCATCCAGCCCCCCTGGGTGTGGGTGGTAGTAGTGGTAGGCATCCAGCCCCCTGGCTAAGGGTGGTAGTAGTGGTAGGCATCCAGCCCCCCTGGGTGAGGGTGGTAGTAGTGGTAGGCATCCAGCCCCCTGGGTGTGGGTGGTAGTAGTGGTAGGCATCCAGCCCCCTGGCTAAGGGTGGTAGTAGTGGTAGGCATCCAGCCCCCCTGGGTGAGGGTGGTAGTAGTGGTAGGCATCCAGCCCCCTGGGTGTGGGTGGTAGTAGTGGTAGGCATCCTGCCCCCTGGCTAAGGGTGGTAGTAGTGGTAGGCATCCAGCCCCCTGGCTAAGGGTGGTAGTAGTGGTAGGCATCCAGCCCCCCTGGCTAAGGGTGGTAGTAGTGGTAGGCATCCAGCCCCCCTGGGTGAGGGTGGTAGTAGTAGTAGGCATCCAGCCCCCTGGGTGTGGGTGGTAGTAGTGGTAGGCATCCTGCCCCCCTGGCTAAGGGTGGTAGTAGTGGTAGGCATCCAGCCCCCTGGCTAAGGGTGGTAGTAGTGGTAGGCATCCAGCCCCCTGGCTAAGGGTGGTAGTAGTGGTAGGCATCCAGCCCCCCTGGCTAAGGGTGGTAGTAGTGGTAGGCATCCAGCCCCCTGGCTAAGGGTGGTAGTAGTGGTAGGCATCCAGCCCCCCTGGCTAAGGGTGGTAGTAGTGGTAGGCATCCAGCCCCCCTGGGTGTGGGTGGTAGTAGTGGTAGGCATCCAGCCCCCTGGCTAAGGGTGGTAGTAGTGGTAGGCATCCAGCCCCCTGGGTGAGGGTGGTAGTAGTGGTAGGCATCCAGCCCCCCTGGGTGTGGGTGGTAGTAGTGGTAGGCATCCAGCCCCCCTGGCTAAGGGTGGTAGTAGTGGTAGGCATCCAGCCCCCTGGGTGAGGGTGGTAGTAGTGGTAGGCATCCAGCCCCCCGGGCTAAGGGTGGTGGTAGGCATCCGGCCCCCCTGGGTGAGGGTGGGAGTAGTGGTAGGCATCCAGCCCCCCCTGGGTGAGGGTGGTAGTAGTGGTAGGCATCCAGCCCCCCCTGGGTGAGGGTGGTAGTGGTGGTAGGCATCCAGCCCCCCCTGGGTGAGGGTGGTAGTAGTGGTAGGCATCCAGCCCCCCCTGGGTGAGGGTGGTAGTAGTGGTAGGCATCCAGCCCCCCCTGGGTGTGGGTGGTAGTAGTGGTAGGCATCCTGCCCCCCCTGGCTAAGGGTGGTAGTAGTGGTAGGCATCCAGCCCCCCCTGGCTAAGGGTGGTAGTAGTGGTAGGCATCCAGCCCCCCCTGGCTAAGGGTGGTAGTAGTGGTAGGCATCCAGCCCCCCCTGGGTGTGGGTGGTAGTAGTGGTAGGCATCCAGCCCCCCCTGGCTAAGGGTGGTAGTAGTGGTAGGCATCCAGCCCCCCCTGGGTGAGGGTGGTAGTAGTGGTAGGCATCCAGCCCCCCCTGGGTGTGGGTGGTAGTAGTGGTAGGCATCCAGCCCCCTGGCTAAGGGTGGTAGTAGTGGTAGGCATCCAGCCCCCCTGGGTGAGGGTGGTAGTAGTGGTAGGCATCCAGCCCCCGGGCTAAGTGTGGTGGTAGGCATCCAGCCCCCTGGGTGAGGGTGGTAGTAGTGGTAGGCATCCAGCCCCCCTGGGTGAGGGTGGTAGTAGTGGTAGGCATCCAGCCCCCCTGGGTGAGGGTGGTAGTGGTGGTAGGCATCCAGCCCCCCTGGGTGAGGGTGGTAGTAGTGGTAGGCATCCAGCCCCCTGGGTGAGGGTGGTAGTAGTGGTAGGCATCCAGCCCCCGGGCTAAGGGTGGTGGTAGGCATCCAGCCCCCCTGGGTGAGGGTGGTAGTAGTGGTAGGCATCCAGCCCCCCTGGGTGAGGGTGGTAGTAGTGGTAGGCATCCAGCCCCCTGGGTGAGGGTGGTAGTGGTGGTAGGCATCCAGCCCCCTGGGTGAGGGTGGTAGTAGTGGTAGGCATCCAGCCCCCCTGGGTGAGGGTGGTAGTAGTGGTAGGCATCCAGCCCCCCTGGCTAAGGGTGGTAGTAGTGGTAGGCATCCTGCCCCCCTGGGTAGGGGTGGTGGTGCGCATTCAGGCCCCTGTGTGCATATGTGGCATTGGTGATGGGCATCCCGCCCCTATGGTGCTGCTGTTGCTGGTGTAAGTATATTCAGCATCCCCGTGTATGTGTGTGATGTGTCGTGTACGTGTTGTATGTGTTTTGTGGTTGGTGTCTGGCTTACCTTCTGCGCCGTACGCGTCCGTGCCTGTTCCGGTAGTAGATGTAGAATATTGGTATGATCGGGACGAAGGGATTCATGGTTGGTTCGTGTCGTTCGTCCTTCTCGTTGCTTCGCGTCGTCCTCGTCGCTTCGCCTCGTCCTCGCCGCTTCGCGTCGTCCTCGTCGGTGCCGTGTTCGTCTCGTAGCCGTGGATCGTGTTGTGGCGCGAATCGGAGCTTATGTGCGCCTCTCCCGGATGCTTTAACGTGCCGTGCGTAGCGACGGGTTCGGCGCGTACGGGAAGCGCATCGTACTTGTCCGGCCGGACGGGGCTGCATTTTTCCTTCCGTGCGACTCGATTCGGCGTTTCCGGATTCGCCTCGGTCGGAGAACAGGACCTGGTTTGGGTGAGTACGGCTCGGCCGGATTTTTTGCTGTTGTGCGCATCGTACTTGCTCGTTCGGTGTGCTGTACGGATCGGTCGGAAAACAGGCTTTCGCATGGCTTTTTTCCCGACCGAATGGTATTGGGTGCGCCTCCGACCGAGATCGGAATCGGCCCCTTAATGCGAATACCCCCACTCCCTTAGACACATAACGGGAGCATTAACCTAGGCAGGTGTGTAATCACTGTAGGCATCATAGGTGAACACCCTCATGCAGAGGTTAAACATTGCTAATCACTCGGGTGCATTACACCATCTAGAATTGTTAGGCAGCAGGTTTTAGGCCTTCGTAGGTAACCGGCCCCCAGGGTCCCCTGGGGCTTTCCCCGCTGTCCGTGAAAGGGGCCTCCCAGGGAGCGTAGGCCCCGATCCCCTTCACTCACCACCTCAGTCCCGGAGGGAGAAGGGATCCGTCTCCTGCTTCCGCGCCGGTTCTGGCAGGCGCGGGACGCCCCTACCCCCAGTCAGCCCGCTCCTCCTTGCACTCAGGGCTCTGACGGGGGGGGGGCGGATCTTCCCCACGTGATCTTAGGCTCTCTCCCTTGGGGCCGATGACCCGGTGGCTCCGGGGGCTCTCCGTACTTCCTGGAGCCCCTCTCGCGAGTGCCTGGCCGAGTCCCGGGCTTCCCGAAGGATCCGGCGGCCGGGAGCCAATCAGTGCGCGGCCTCCTGGGGGGCGCGGCCGGTGACGCAGCGGCGCCCCGGTTGCTTAGCGACACTCCTCCTCGCGCTCCCAGGCCCAGCGCGGCCTCGGCAGTGCTGCGACAGTGATCTTGGGCGGCCGGCGCTCCTCCTTTCTCCCTCACAGCGCGGGGGCCGTGGCGGCGTTTGGGACAGGCAGCAGTGCCCACGCGGCGGCGGTGAGTCCACCCACAGCGTCCTCTACCTCAACGGCGCCTGGGCTGCGGCGGTGACTTGAAACACAGCAGCGCTTCTTCCGGCCACAGCGCCAGCGCTCGGGGGTAGTCAGCGCTTCTTCCAATGTGGAGCGCGCAGGGCACCGCGGCTGGGGAGGAAAGGCCCCTTCAGCGCTGGAGCGTTTCTCAGACACAGCGCTCCAGCAGGCAGCAGCAGTTCCTGGGGGAGGGTCAGCGCAGGCAGTAGCTGATAGAGCGTTGAAGGCAGCGCTTCTGGATAACACCGCAGTAGGGAAGAACAGCGCTTGCAGCAGGACACAAAGAGGTGACAGTCCAGCGCTTTACTTGGTGATCCCCCAGTAGCAGTTGCGCTTACAGGGTCCTCAGCGCAGGAAGTTGTAGCTTCTTAGTGGTGGTTCCTTTAACGCAGTTTCTGGCTTGTGGTTTCTTGGTTGCTGTATCAACACTTGCAGTTGCTTGGTTGCATTAACTTGGGGGAAAGGGGGGGTTGAGTTGGTGGTCACAAGAGGCAGGTAGGTGCCCTGCAGGCACACGGGAGGTGGTTCCCTGGGTCCCCTCACGCTGGGCAAGGTCAGTAAGTGGGAGGTGTTCCTCAGCTATCTTAGCACAGCAGTGCCTCAGCCCAGTCAGTACCAGTAGTGTAGGTCTCCCCCTAGGCCCAACAGCCTTTACTCCGACAGAGGTTCCCCCAGGTCCAGTGGTGCCCCAACTGACTAACTAGGTTTCCCTCCAAACCTCTTATACCCCTAGGTCAGGTGACCCTCCTGAAGGCGGCAAAACATAACTCCTCCCCGAGCTGGAAGGTTCTAGAAGCTTCCCTCATGTCTGGCTATGAGGCCCAGAGGCGGGGACGGCATGGATACTGTATCATTATGTCCCAGCCTGATCCTGACTACTAGTATGTGCGTGCGCAATGGCCACTCCGCAGTAGCAGGGGCCTGTGGCAGCCATCTTATTAGGAGAGAGCACCTGCACCTCAGCACTGTTTGGCAGTGGTAAGGCGCCCAGAGACCTAGGTCCAACAAAAGTGTAGTGGCAAAAATGAGGCACAAAGAGAAAAAAAACGGGGTAAGACCACCCTAGGGCTGACAGGTCTAACAGGCATCATCCGCATAAAGTGCGATTCTACTTGTGGGACCCCCTTCCCTCTCAATCCCCCAAACCAGTGCGTCATTACGAAGCCACTCGGCCAGGGGCTGTATGGTTATAGCGAAGAGCAGCGGGGACAGGTGGCATCTCTGACGTGTACCCTGCCAGATATGAAAAGATGCGGAAACTGCAGTTCCCACTTGGACGTGACTGGTCAAGGCAGTGTAGAGGAGTTTGACATATTTGATAAACTTGGGCCCAAAGTGGAGCTGCTGGAGTAGCGCAAATAAGTACCACCAATCCACCAAGTCAAACAGCTTTTCTGTGTCTGCCAGCAATAATGCTGCTGGGCCAGTTAGATGATCAGCGAGGGTCCAGGGAGGGGATGCCCCTAAGTAGGCAATTGGCCAGGGCTTTGGCCAAAATCTTAGCCCCAGTGTTTACTCGAGAAATCGGACACTGAAATTTTCACCTAGCTATAACGTCACCTTTTTTCTGTAAATTTCAACATTTTTAAAATTTAAAGTAATATTTTATTACCATACATAAAGTCAACCCCCACCTTGCACGGCCTCCACTGGGGGAGGTGGTCGTGCACCTCCCTCCCCAAGCCTCTATGGACCCCGGGGACCCTGGGGTCATTCATTTTGAAAAGGGGAGGGTGTGAGCACGACCCTCTTCCCAAGCCACTATTGCACCCTGGGACCCCATCCCCTGGGACAAAACAATATATTATTAGAGGAGGAGGGCATGTGGTCCCACTCCCCGAACCTTAAGAGGCCCCCATCCCCTGGGGCCAAATACATTAATATTGATGGGGGGCCTCCCCCAGCCAATATGGGCCCCGGGATCCCATTCCCTGCAGGCATAATTTAATTATAGGGAAGGGGGTGTGTGGCCTCCCTCCCTGAACCCTAAAGGGCCCTAGGGACCCCCATCCCCCAAGGCCAAATACTTTTGTATTGGGGGGGCACATGGCCCGCCTCCCCAAGCACAAATTGGCCCTGGAGACCCCATCGCCTGGGGTCATATTTTAATTATAGGGGAGGGGTGCATGTGAGCCCCGCTCCCCAAGCCATAAAATGCCCCAGGGAACCCACCCTGCAATTTTCCCACAGGCTCAAGGCAAAAACTACCAATTTCTGTTTCTTTTTTGGGCCTGGGCTTCCTTCTGGAACCCTCCCATAAGGGGTAGGGGCACAGGGTATCCCTACCTTGCCCCTTCATATGTTTTTAATAACATTGGAGGGCAGGTGAATAAGTCCCCAAGTCCTATAATGACTGCAACATTTTTCTTCATGGTTCTGGCAGCCAATCAGAGCCTTGGGAACATGACAGCCCAAGAGTAAAAAGCCACCTTGGCCAATCAGACGGCTCTGAGTTGTTATAGTTACGACCACTTTTCCATAGGAAAACCATTTTTTGTTTTTCTTTTAACTTTGGCGGAGCTTGGCGAATCTTCACGAAACTTTCCAAATTTCGTTTTCCCATAGTAAAAATCAGTCACAGCTGCAGTGAAAACAGCTGAAGGGAATGACAGAAAGCTAGATCTTGGTCTAGAAAGCTTGCTTCTTGTAATTTGGTGTGAATCTATTCAGTAGTTTTTGAGAAAATAAGGTTAAAAAATAATTGTATGTATTACAGCACGGAGGATCCAAGGATCCCACAAATCAAAAGAGGTGGCAGCAGCCATTTTATGACTTGGGGACTCAGTTCCCTGTACTGTCAAAAAAGTTTAAAAAAACATATAGGGGCAGGGAGAGATACCCTGGCCCCTAGGCCTGGTTGGGGAGGCCCCAAAGAACCTCCCCCACCTGGGTCAAAAACCCCTTCCCCCAGGACCGATAAAATTAATTAGGAGAGAGGAGCTTGCGAGCCCCCTCCCCATGACTCTTAGAGTCCCTGAGGATCCCAAACCCGAGGTCCAAGGCCATTTTTCTCAGTGGGGAGAAGAGCATGCGGCTCCCCTCCCCTAGCCGTTGTTTGACCCCAGGGAGTCCATCCTCCAGGGCCTGATTGAGCTCCACTCCCTGCCCACACTCTCCCAAGTATGGAGCACATCTTTGCTCCTGCCCAGGCGGGAGCAGAGAACAATTCTGTTCCTGCCCTGGGAGGAGCAAAGTGACTGAGTCAGATCTGCTGGGGAGCTTGCTGGGGCCATGGGGGCATTGGGGCTCCCCCTTGGGTGCCAATGATCTGGACACATATGGGTGCCTAAGGTTGGCACCGGGTCGCCCACTTTTAAATAAAATGGGTGCTGGTGTGGAGTCAGCAGGGACCGCACGGTTCTTGTGTCTTCTCCCTCGGTCATAACCTATAAAAACTAAAAACAAGTGTGGGTGCCCTGGGTGGGGACCAGGCACCCAAAAGAGCAAGAATAATAAATGTTTGTCAGGAGACGCTAATTTATTATTCACTGCTCCAGTACACTGCTCAAGTAACTATAACTCGCACTCTCACCATGCACTGCTAGATATTATATCACTTATGACATATTCGAAGACATCATTGACAAAATCACTGCAACATGTGAAATTACATCATTGATAACAACACTGTGCATGTCGGGGGCTCAACTTATACTTACTTTAGGGCACAAGTTATAGTTACTTGAGATACCTACAAGTAGTGAATTTCAGTGGTTTTGTTAATTTAAAATGCTATGTTTTAACTGACATTTTTACATATATATTTGATCTATGTGTGTGTGTGAGTGAGCTCCTAGGATTCTGCAATAATTGCTTGTTCCCGAGAGTTTCCCTCAAATATACTGAGAATTCGAAAGTATCCGTGCAGTGGTATGGCCTGTGTTACTTTGATTTTGCACATGCAATGATAGATTTATCAACATTTGCCTTGTTTACTCACTGTGCAAGCTGAATTTTGCAGTCCTCTCAACTGTCCTCTGAAAACCACTGTTTGCTATTTGAGAAATCACTCTTTTTAAGTTAATAACTTTTTATTAGAATGATAAAGCAATATTACGTAACAAAAGGCATATAATGAAAAGGAATACATATAGTTACAGCAAATATTTGATGCAAAATCACTCTCACCAGTATATTCTGTGCAATTTCTTTTCAGCGTGAATGGAGTACATAGATTCATAATATCTGAAAAATACTGTACTTACATTGGAAACATTTTTCTTTTGCAACTGCTCTTGGGGCCACATGTACAACAGGTTTTAGCAGTTGCAAAAGGAGAATCGGGCCGTTTCCGGCCGCTAAAGAGCCTTTTGGCATGTATTAGTCCTATTTTGCGAGTCGGTAACCTATTACCGACTTGCAAAATAGGGTTTGCGAGTCAGGATTAGGAAGGGGTGGGATGGTCTGCTGTCCCCAGCAGGTCACGAATCCTGTGTCTTTAGCGATTCCCAATGGCTCGCAAATTGCAACCTACCTCATGAATATTGATGAGGTAAGTCTATTGTGACCCCATTACGAATCGCAAAATGTGCCTGAGACACAAGGGTACATCCCATTTTGGACTTCCTATTTGCGAGTTGCAAAAAGTCTCAGTTAGGAACTCGCAAAATCTGGCGGTCGTACATGTGACCTTTGCTTCCTTACCAGTCAATGAGCTATATTTTTAATAGGCTGGAATTAAATATACCTATAATTCTCTAAATCTGTCATTATAAATTCTGTGCTTTATCTTGTAGTTAGCTACCCTGTTATAATGAATGAATAAATGCATGGATAAAAGAACATTTACAGTTCCCAAGGACAACCATGAACTTCATGTGGCTAGGATCAAAGAATGAAGATAAGACAAAGAGAAGAGATTCAGTGGCTTTTTTTAAAAAGTAGTGTGGTATGAAATGGAGCAGCTATTGCAGGGAAGTGCGTTCCCTAGGTTGAATGCAAAGAACGAAAAGAAGCATCCACGCCTGAAGGTGGGTACAGTCGGTATGTGCTCAGCTTTATAGAGGAAGGAATATGCCAGAAAATATGATTCTGGCGTTTAAAAAGAAAAGACTGGATAGATGCAAACACCACTATGTACGTTTCAGCATTTGAAATTCAATATGTTAGGACACAGGCAGCCTAACATTTTTTTTCTGCTGCTGCAACAGAATTAAGGGGCAGATATGCTAAACATTTTAATGTCGCAAATGCTCCGATTCTGTCCCAGGTTTACAAAGAGGCCACACAACGCAGCAACCAAATTTGCTTCACTGCGTTGCATGAGAGGGAGAGCGCTGGGATGGGCCATATCTACCAAAATATGGCACTATTCTATGCTCTCCCTTGCGCTGGTGCACAATAACGCTGCCAGCGACATGCACCCATCTTTGCACCATAGTGCAAAGGTGTCTAATTCATGGTCTAGCATGGGTTTGTACTGGAAAGGCACCTTCCAGCACAAAATAATATGTTTAAACTACCTTTGAAACTTTTCCCACTTCAGTTGTGTTCTGTACAGTGCAGTACATTATGGAAACATTAGGAGAAATAAAATGATTTCTACTTTTTAACTTCTGCTTCAAAGTGGCGCTATTTTCTGGTGCAAAACCCTATCTACTATTGTTAGTAGATAGGGTTTTGCGAAAAAACCATGGGAGGTTGCATGGGAACTCTCCCTTGATGCAGAATAATGCAAAGTACAGCTCTGTGCTGCTTAATATTACTTTGGGGAAACTTTCAAGAGCATAACAAGTTTTGTGCTGGAAACGAAATTATTAAAAAAAACATTTTGCGCAGGTTTGCAACGCAAACCCAGGGCAAAATGTTTTTAAATCTTGGCCTCTGTGTTTGTGACCGTTAAAATACTTCTTCTAAAATGGGATTGCAACCCATACAGACTCTGTATTTGGAAGGGTGTTGTAGGCATCCATTCCAATGACCGAATTGGTATGATATGTCTCAATGTTTTGCTTCTCAAATCCAGTTGCAAAAAGTTGAAAATTACCGACTCATGAGTCGGGGTGGTTGTGCATTCAAAAAAGTGAAGAGTGTCTGACTAGCAAAACTCAAACAAACTTTAGAAAAAAGCAAAACTTTTCTATAATGTAGCCCCATTTCCTATGAGGTAAACGAGCTGCAAAAAAAAGGTTTACTTCAGTAAAAATTAACTACAGACATGGTGACCTGCTGGCCCTAGCAGACCACCATCCGTGTGATGGCCTCCAATCGTAGAGGGTCGCATTTTGACTTACCTCATTAATGTTCATGAGGTAGGTCAGATTATTATGACTCACTACGATTCGGAAGTTTATGAACTGACCTTTTTGTACTTAGGTCGATTCATAAAATTCTTTACTGCTCACAAAAATATTAGCTGCAATTGTGACCAGTTTTTGTAGTTCTGGCACTATTTCTTTAAGATCACAGAATTATACGACTGTACGAATTTGATCCTTTTCTTTACAAGTACTGTTAGAACAACCACATATAAAGCACTTACGCTGTCTGCTCTGGAAGGAACAAAGGCATTATCCAAAGTGCAGAGATGAGTGTAAATCAAGAGGGGAAGTTCTTTTTCTGGAGTCAAATTAGGTGATAGATAGAAGCAACCAAAACATTAACCAAATGTGGCAATAGTAAGCTTGTCATCAAATTTCACTCTTACATTTCTGACCACTTCGATGGGAAGAGAGGAACTGCCAAGTGTTGAAGGCCAGATTTAACAATCCCACAATAGATTCCCCATCCTGGGTAAAAGGATTTTGATCGTGTTACTCTTCAGAAAGTTCTGCAAGATTTACACCTATATGCCAGTTAGGCATAGGGGAGTTCTTACCTAGGCAGATAAAGATTCAGATATCCTTTGTGTACCTGGAAAACCCAAAAGCAAAGGATTGGATAAGAACTAACATTTGTACGGACCTGTTAAAGAGAGCTGGTAAGTGTGCCAAGCCCTTTGAAGTAAGCGCTGTCTGACTGAGACCTAAAGGGGTGAAATTAAACTGTGTAAGAGTGCTAATTGAGAAAGTAGTGAAAAAGCACAGGTTGGTGCAAAGAATTGCAGTGCCACAAGGCAGTAAATCAGGAACATGTTGGTTGACAGTAGCCAAAAGAGGCAATTCTGCTTGATAAAATTTTAGAAGACAGAAAACTGAAGAAAAATGAAACTTCTGAGGACCTCTTGATACTGAAGTCTCGCCATGGAACACGCAGACAGCTAATCACATCAGCCAACGTCATCAACAACCTCAATAAAGCCAGCAACATAAGCAGAATACTATGCAAGACAATCAAGCACTGCATGAACCCCCTAACAGACCCACCTATTCCTCACTACACAGAAACGTGTCATGTCATCAACCTCTTCTTCAGTGAAAAATTCAGACAATCTGACAGCATGTTGGTGACATCAAGCTTGCTTCAATTCTTACACCTAGCTCTTCCCAGAGAATCCCGCAATGGTCAGCCTTTAAAGCCCTGCGTCTCCCAGATTTCACTGACATACTCAACTCCCTCAAAGCCACTACTTATTAAGATGATATCTTACCCTCGTCCTTTATCAAAGCACTCTCTCTGGATGTTCTCTTACTCAAGGCATCTTCACAGAAGATCTCAAGCCAGGCTGGACCCTCCCATTCCTAAAGAAACCTACACTAAACAATGATGACCTTGCAAACTACCAGCCAATTACTCACATACCATTCATTGGCAAGATAGTTGTAAAAGCAGTCAATGTTCAAATCCAAGATCACATCAATGCTTACCATCTCGTACATGACTACCAGTCTGGTTTCAGATCAAGCTGCAGCATCGAGACATTACCAAACACATCATAGACGATGCCCTCTTGACCACAGATGAAAACGGCCCCTGCCTCCTGATATTGCTTGGTCTCTCAGCTGCCTTTAACTTAATTTACATAATTGACCGCCCCATCCTCATATGCACCCTGGACTCTCGAGTGGGATGCACTGGCAAAGTCCTTCACTGGTTCCCTGCCTGACTTTTCAACTGATACCAGTCTGTTCACATGGGCACCAGCAGTCACAAAAGAACCCTGTGGAGTCCTTCAGGGCTCCATACTGTCTCCTACCATCTTCAACCTTTACATGAAGCTGCTTGGTGCTGTATTCATAGATAACGCCATCAATATTCATCAGTGAAATGATACACAACTCTACTTGAAAGTCTTTTCGTCAGACATCCAGCGCTGCTTGCACATCATCCAGATCTGGAAGAAGAGGCTCATCCCAACCAAGACAGAATTCCTGTTATATGCCAAGAGCAAACAAGATGCAGTAGAAACCTGGCGCAATGACATGAACATTGACAGCTTCGAACCTCAACTTTCATTGAGTGCTAGTCACTTGGATTCACCTGGGACACCCTCCTCACCCTCAATGAACACATTGCAAATAAACAAAGATGGCTTGGCACCATTTCCCTCTTCTAAAAAAAAGTTAAACAGTTGCTTCCAGAAAATGACATCAGAACTGATATTTAAGCATTCATACCATCGCTTCTGAATGATAGTAATGCCATACTCTATGACCTCCCCGGCTCCACACTAGCACCCCTTAGGGGGCATGCCACATGCCGCAATACATTTCATCATGGGCCTGAAGAAATATGACCACATCACCTCCATCCTGATGAAACTCCATTGGCTCCCTTTGCCCGCCGTCTTCAAACCAGCTGCATCATTTACAAAGCTATCACAGCCGGCACATCCCTTATCTTGCAGACAAGCTTACCATCTCTGGTGGTTCCCAACACACACACAGCCAGGTACCCTCAAACTACAGGCTGAGAAGTGTAAAATGGAAAAAACTAGACACCAGGCATTTTCCTTCTATGCACCCAGGATCTGAAACAGTTCCCCCAAATCTATCAGGACTGTCCAACCCCTGCTCCAATTTAGGAAAGAATTGAAGACTCACCTCTGTAAAGAGCACTACATCACAACACATTAACCGTCCACAGTTTACTATCCAGTTACTTGTTGACTTTATGCTTGTCTCTGACCATGTACAGCACTCTCCTGCTGGCTTTTGTCTAGGTTTGCTGTATTGAAATATACATACATACATGCATACATACATATACAGATGTCTGGGGCTCCAGCTCTTAACAGAGAAAGGAAGAGACCTCACTTTCGGACACTTAGGGCCCGATTCCGATCTCGCTCGGAAGCGCTCCTGACGGCATCCGTCAGTAGCGAGTCCGAGTCGTACGCGTGATTTCCGTGCGACTCATACAGCTGTGCGAGCAAGTACGATGCGATAATCGCCTTGCGCTCCGAGCGGCTCGTACGCCTCATCGATCCCCTCCATACGACTCCGCCATGGCCGACACGCACAGCGCAACGGTGCAGATTCCTGGACGACCAAGTACGATGCGCGCCCCAAGCACCTGGATCGAGTCGGAGCCTCCGACTCGAAAAAGCTCCGAGAAGCAGACTTCGGGGGTCCGTAGCGGGCCCTCCTTAACCCCTTGCCCCTATGACTTGATCACTGGGGGGGCCCACGGGTCCCCCCTACACATGCATGCACGGTGCGGGCGGGACCGAGGCATCCCCGCGACACGGGGCGCCCTCGTCCGCGACGTGCGTTTATTGTCTTTGGGAGCCTATGTACGCAACATACACCAGGCTCCCATAGACTTCAATGGGGCTCCGAGCGACCCGAGTCCGTCAGCGCTGCAGCGCATCGTACTCTGTCGCTCGGAGCCCAGGAGCACGAGTCGCTCGGAAAGCTCTACGAGCGCAAGTCAGCCGTAGGGCTTTCCGAGCAAGATCGGAATCGGGCCCTTAGTGGAGCTTTTTTATCATGAAGTAAGAGCAAGGTACTGTTATTTACACGAGCCCAGAGGGTCTGGAAGGAGACTCTGGAGTAGATATTCAAAAATATGTTCATCAATGCCTGTGCAAAGTTATTGCATAGCTCTTCTGAATAGACTCCCTTTAAAGAATTAAAGGAAGGGTAAAGGACACAGTTGATTACATTAAAAATTTCCTAGCTGAGTTAGCAGCACCATTAGTTTGCTCATTTAGGACTGTTTCTTCGACCTGTATTGACGTCGGCTTATAATGCTAAAGCTGTTGTTTAATTCTGATTTTCATGTCTTACACTAGGTATGATGCTAGGCATGTTAGGTGCAGAGACAGAATATCGAGTAAAAAATATCGAATTGCACAAATATCGTGTCAAAATTATCGTGGGTCAGGAATATCGACAGACAAATTCTCGTGGTCAAGAATATCGATTTAAAAAATGTCGAAGTGTTTAATATCGTTTGCAAAAATATAGTTGTTAAAAATATCGTTTTTTTATTAATGTTATGTATTTTAGTATATATTTTATATGTGTGTGATGTTTGTTTGTATAAGAATTGTTTGTATTTTTATTATATGTGTTAAAATTTTAGTAGTTATTACATTTTTTTTATTTGAACTTTGCGTTTTTAGTTCCGTAGCGGGTTGTGGGTTTATAGGGGAATAGGGTGGGAAGTAATTTAATTATATAAATTGTATTGATTATTTTTAGTAGTTATTATTCTTTTTTTATTTGAAATTTGCGTTTTTAGTTCCGTAGTGGGCTGTGGGTTTATAGGGGAATAGCGTAGGAAGTAATTTAATTATATTACATTTATTGAATAATTTTTATTTATTAATATTTGCTTAATTGAGATGTTATAATGTTAAATGTGTAAATTAATTTATTATTAATTATTTAATAATTAGTTGTTAATTAATTTTAATTAATTAGTAATTAATTATGGTAATTGTGTAATTAATTTTAGGTGTGTGTTGTGGTGTTTATAGGTGTAAATGGTGGGAAGGGTGGGATTTTTTTATGAATTATTAATTAGTTGTTAATTAATTTAAACTAATTAATTAGTCATTAATTATGGTAATTGTGTAATTAATTTTAGGTGTGTGTTGTGGTGTTTATAGGTGTAAATGGTGGGAAGGGTGGGAAGTGATTTATTATTTATTGATGAATTATTAATTAGTTGTTAATTAATTTAAATTAATTAATTAGTAATAAATTATGGTAATTGTGTAATAATTTTAGGTGTGTGTTGTGGATATTATAGTGTTAAAGAATGTGTACTCAATGTATGTTTATTATTTTTTTATTAATAATATTTTTTTAATTCATTTTTAAATATGTTAATTATGGAAATGTTTTAAATAATTTGTTTGTTTGTTAATATTTGCTCCTTTTAAATAAATATCGTTTATAAATGTATGTATTAATTTATTTTATATAATATTTGTACCTTTTTGTTATATGTAATTAATATTATAATATGTGTTCTTTTTATATGTTTAATATATTTAGGGCCAGATGTACGACCCGTTTTTGCATGCGCATACAGGTTTGCGACCCGTTTGCGCATGCAAAACCTCATGAGCCATGTACAAAGCCTATTTAGCGAGTTGCAAATTATTTGCGACTCGCTAAATAGGTTTTGCGACTCGCTATTAGGAAGGGGTGTTCCCTTCCTAATAGCGACCGTAAAGCCATGTACCAATTCAATTGCGGTCGCAAAACACTCACAAATTACCACCCTCTTCAAGAGGGTGGTAATGGAGTCGCAAATGGGAAGGGGTCCCCAGGGGACCCCTTCCCCTTGTGACAGGCTCTGAACATATTTTTTAAGGGCAGGCAGTGGTCCCAGGGACCACTACCTGCCCTTAAAAAATTAAACGAAAACTTTTCATTTTTTTTTTTAAATGCATCCCGTTTTCCTTTAAGGAAAACGGCTGCATTTAAAAAAGAAAGCTGCTTTATTTAAAAGCAGTCCCAGACATGGTGGTCTGCTGAGCCCAGCAGGCCACCATCCCTGGGAGGGCCTGTTATTCCCAATGGGCTCGTAAATTGCGAGAGGCTCATTAATATTCATGAGCCTCGCAATTTGCGACCCCATTGGGAATCGCAAACAGTGTCTCTGACACTGTTGAACATCCCATTTTGCGACTCGCAAATTGCGAGTTTCTATTGCGACACAATTTGCGAGTCGCAGACTTGTTGGTCGTACATCTGGTCCTTAATCGTATATTTTTAAAATATTGTTTATTTATTTTCAAGATTATTTAATTTTTTTCAATTGTTTAAATGTTATTAGTAATTTTAGTTTCTCTGCTATCCAACACTTTCCCTACTGTACTGGAGTGGGAATAGTAATTTTTAACCCTCCGCTATCCAGCACTTTCCCTACTGTTGCACTCATTGGAGTGGGAATAGTCATTTTAACCCCTCCGCTATCCAGCATTTTCCCTTCTGTTGCACTCATTGGAGAGGGAATAATAATTTTTACCTCTCCGCTATCCAGCACTTTCCCTACTGTTGCAATCACTGGAGTGGGAATAGTAATTTTTACCCCTCCGCTATCCAACATTTTCCCTACTGTTGCACTCACTGGAGTTGGAATAGTAAATTTAATTCTTCCGCTATCCAAAATTTGCCCTACTTTTGCACTCACTGGAGTGGGAATAGTAAATTTTACCCTCGGCTATCCATCACTTTCCCTACTGTTGCACTCTCTGGAGTGGGAATAGTAATTTTTACCCCTCCGCTATCCAACACTTTCCCTACTGTTGCACTCACTGGAGTTGGAATAGTAAATTTAATTACTCCGCTATCCAACATTTTCCCTACTGTTGTATTTATTGTATTGTGAAATGTACCTTTTATTTATTTTTAATAGTTTAATGTTTTAATTAATTATAGAATGTTTTTTTAATTTTAAATTATTGATATATGTATATATTTTATTTTTTTACAATTTAAAAGTTTAAAAATTAAATAAAGATAATAGTTAATAAATTATTTTAATGAAAATGTATGTATATGTATAAATTATTGTTTGTGTGTTTATATTTTTTTATTAAGTTTATTTTTTATATTTAGTTAAAATGTTTATTAAATTTAATTTATTTTGTTAAAGGTAATATTAATATTTAATATATTTAATATATATTATTTTATTTATACTTTTAAATAAATATTTTTACATCTATATTTTTAACTTAGATATTTTTGTACTTACCTGTTTAAGTACAGGGAGTCGATATTTTTGCATTCTTTATTTTTTTCCCATATTTTTTACATCGATGTTTTTAGCATCGATATTCTATCAGTGAACCGCATGTTCAAGGTGCAGGCTGTGGATTTTTCCTGCTTTGACCACATGTGTGAACCAAGCACTCTTAGGGGTCGATTCCGATTCGGGCCGGAAAAAATACCGACCGACACGTACCAGTGGCGCCCGACACGCCAAGTACGATGCAAGCCGCGATAAATCCGACCGACACGTCAGGAAACCAAGCCGACCGACCGAGCCGCTCGGAAAATAGCAATCCGGCCGGAAAAACACGCGAATCCAACCGACCGACACGCACCCGGAACAAATCCGACCGAATCGTACCCGCCAACTCCAACCCGCAAAGTACGATGCAAGGCGCGAAAACACGACCGAGTCGGACGGAGGACAAGCCGTACGACCGACACGCATACAAAACCGAGCCGAAGCAACACAATACACCGCGACCGACGCGTACGCAGCATACAAAACTGCACAAACACAGCGTGAACGAAACGGAAAACACCGTACGAGACCAATGCAGGGTCCGACTCGGTCACAAGAACGTTTCCAACATACACAAACAGCACAAAGGAAAAATCAACCAAAAAAAGGCCAAACAAGCAATTACCAAGCCAATAAATACTGGGGGGGTGGGGACAGAGAACAAAGACACACCCACAACTCCACCTATATAAAGGACACAAATCACTACCATGAGCCTTTGCAAATGCCATTTCACTGCCAGCACCCAAGAGAAAGCAACCACACACCCACAGCTCATCCCTCACACAAGCCACACACCATCAGCACACCAACAAATACCTACCTCACATACACCCAGCAAAACACACACTCACACACCCTCACCTGCACACCAACACACACATCACTCACCATCACCACCCATCACCATGCCCCCCAAGAAGAATCCCAAGTTCCTAGATTGTGAATTGGAAGTCCTGGTAGACGAGATCCTCAGGGTGGAGCCACAGCTGTTTGGCACTCTGGTCCAACAGACCCCCATGTCGCAGAAAACCAAGATGTGGGAGAGGATCATCAACAGGGTGAACGCCCAATCATCATGTCGGCGCACAAAGACGGACATCCAGAACAGGTGGTATGACGTGCGCAGGAGGGTACGGGACCTGCTGAAGATAGACTACAGCAACAGCCAACAGACCGGCAGTGGCCCTCCTGCCAAGCCAATATACCTCAGGCCCTGGGAGGAGAAGGTGCGGGCCATCCTTCCGCCAGTGAGCGTATATGGACTAGAGAACATCCCAGAGCCTGGTGAGTACACAACAAATGTACACAATAAACTGCCACAAAACACACACATCACTGTCAAGGGGAGAGTCAAACCATGCACACATAGCAATTACACAGCAACTAGAACAGAATCATCCCAAAATGTGTATGTCAGTCAGATAAACACAACACATGCCATCAAAAAAGTCACATCCAACTGTGCCAACACATGTACAAACACAACCACAACTACAGCTAGGCAGTGGCACAAATAGAACTAACACACATCCACACATGTAGCCACCACAACAACACCAACACACAGTGAAGACCACTCAAAGGAAGGAATTCTGTGTATGCTGGCCAAGTCAGTGTAGCCAATAGCATCATGGGAGTCGCAGTGACACATATTGCCCCCCCACAACTGTCCCATCAACACCACCCTGAACCATGCTCAAATCACAGGGAGTGGAGAAGGACTCACAAGATGGCTGACACTGGCTACTGCTGGGGGAGCACAAGGCCCTGCTGCCAACTGTGCACCAACAAACAGCAGGACACCACTGACTGACATCCTGAGAGACAACTTACACTCCCTGCAATGCAAGCACGTTCCATGGTGGGCTATCTGGCTGGCTGGATGGGAAGGGGGACTTGCAGCACTGACCATAGTCACCAGCACCTCCCCTCACACCCCCCCAACACAAACTCCACAGTACCCACCTGGTAGAATGCAATGCCCTCCATCCCAACACAAGATCCCACAAAGCACCACCACCCTGGCTTATGTTGTGTGAAGCACAGGGACACTCTTGGGACTCTTAGCCAAACAACTGCCAGGACAACACTCCCAGCCATCCTGTCAGCACAGCCAGCCCACCCCACAGGGAAGCAGAGTCAAAGGAAGGAAGCATGGGCATGCTGGGAAGGGGGTGGAGGCAATAGCATGATGGGAGTCGTAGTCACAGACATTGCTCAGCCTCACAACTGGCCCATCAACACCACCCTGAACCATGCTCACATCACAGGGAGTGGAGAAGGACTCACAAGATGGCTGACACTGGCTACTGCTGTGGGGAGCACAAGGCCCTGCTGCCAACTGTGCACCAACAAACAGCAGGACACCACTGACTGACATCCTGAGAGACAACTTACACTCCCTGCAATGCAAGCACGTTCCATGGTGGGATATCTGGCTGGCTGGGTGGGAAGGGGGACTTGCAGCACTGACCATAGTCACCAGCACCTCCCCTCACACCCCCCCAAAACAAACTCCACAGTACCCACCTGGTAGAATGCAATGCCCTCCATCCTAACACAAGATCCCACAAAGCACCACCACCCTGGCTTATGTTGTGTGAAGCACAGGGACACTCTTGGGACTCTTAGCCAAACAACTGCCAGGACAACACTCCCAGCCATCCTGTCAGCACAGCCAGCCCACCCCACAGGGAAGCAGAGTCAAAAGGAAGGAAGCATGGGCATGCTGGGAAGGGGGTGGAGGCAATAGCATGATGGGAGTCGTAGTCACAGACATTGCTCAGCCTCACAACTGGCCCATCAACACCACCCTGAACCATGCTCACATCACAGGGAGTGGAGAAGGACTCACAAGATGGCTGACACTGGCTACTGCTGTGGGGAGCACAAGGCCCTGCTGCCAACTGTGCACCAACAAACAGCAGGACACCACTGACTGACATCCTGAGAGACAACTTACACTCCCTGCAATGCAAGCACGTTCCATGGTGGGATAACTGACTGGGTGGGTGGGTGGGTGGGAAGGAGGTCTGGCTGTCAACCAAACACAATCAATGCAGACCATGTTCACACCCCAGAGAATACATAGAAATGCCCAAATAATGCAGGACAATGTGCCACACCAATATCAACCCCTGACTGTGACGACTTAGGACAATACAATGTACAGGCCCGCACCCCGAGGCACAGTCACAACTGTCAGGTGTGTCAACCACTGATGCCTGCAGAAACATGACATACATTGTTTGTGTCTCCCAAAAACAGGTGATGATAGGGACACAGCAGCAGACGCTGAGGAGTCCCAGTCCCAGGCTCAAGAGGATGCCGAGCTCACTGGCGTCGTACAGCCTCTGTCCTCCTCGGACGATGAACAACCTGGCACATCCGGTGCAAGTCAACATGCTGCACCAGCAGGACCACCAGCTGCAGCACCAGCAGGTCCACCAGCTGCACCCCCTGCACCCACCCCTCCAACGACTGTCACCACGAATACCATCCCTGCCGACATGGACAGAATAAGGAACAACACCAGCGCAGTGACCCTGGACCAACCTGGGGCCATGGACACCACCACCACCACCAACCCCCAAGGTGGACCAGGGTTATCTGTGCGTGCAACTGCACACACTGCACATGTCAGCAGGGGTGGTGGGAGGGGTGGGAGACAGAGGTCGCTGCTTGCAGACGTTGCTGGTGTGCATGAAGACCCACAACTGGTACGCATAGCTGATGCGTACCAGTCCAGCACCGGAGAGCTCAGCCAGGTAGTGGGGCTCCTCAGAGACATCAAACAGCAGCAGGCTGCCCATCATGCCCGCTTGGACTCCCACATGTCCCAAGTGGAGTCACACATGTCACGTGTGGACTCCCACATGTCACGTGTGGACTCCCACATGACCCGCGTGGAGTCCAAGTGGGATGTACTACATGAGATGACGGCGGTGCACAGGGACATTTTACAATGCCTCCGCCAGATGAACAGCAACCAGTCCACACCTCCCTGTGTGCCAACAACATCTGGTACCGAACAAACTGCAACTGCCACAGGGAGGGAGGAGGACTCTGGCGGAGAGTCCCCTGCACCGCAGCAGCCTGCACTTGAGGGCCCCCCCCCCAAGAAGAGGGGTCGTCCGAGGAGGGGAAAGTGAGAGGCTGATGGCCAAGCGCAACTCCCAGGAAGCCTGAACCTGTTCTGGATTTTCGCCTTTGTGCACAGACTGTTCACCCTGTTGATGGCAACACTACTCCCACACATTGCATGGGGAGTATAAGTTGGAACAATGTGTCAGACAACAGTGGCCCCGATACTGGGGATCCTGTCTACCTGGACTTTCTATTCATCTAGGAACTTGGGATTGCAAGATTCATGTACAGCACAATCCATCCTATGCACTATTATCACAATAAACACACTAATACACCATACTTGCCTCTGTCGTGATTCCAACGTGGGTGCTGTTATGGGGATGATGAACTGCAAAATTACACAGTGTATGCGAACTGCAACAGCAAGGACAACACAGGCATGTGAGTACAGGCAACGTGACACATATGAGGGAGACACACCACCAGGGCTACACAACACATACACACCTAGGCCATCTGACTCATTGCCTACACTGATGTTGCCAGGGAAGACGGTGCAATGCACAGACACCACACCCATTCCCAGTTGTAGTCAAGTAGCCCACAGGTGCAGTAAGCAAATGGCAGTCAAATGTGTGACCACAGACAACGCACATCACTAAGTGAAGCACATGTTTATTACACAGTAGCAACATGCCGTAACCATTACAGATGCAAGGTAACCCCACCTGGTAGCGGGCACACAGTCAACAACTGTAGACAGAAGGAAGTCCATGGGTGTGGCGCACATCACCTGTAGGGACACAACAGCTACCAGCCTGGATGTGCAATCACGTCGTCGGTGGACACAGTTGACCAAACGAATCTGAAAGTACCCTGTGAAGGACAGAAATGACACACAGTCAAAAGCAATGCAGTACAGGACAGAACAGCAAAACTCATGCACAATACATGTTACAAGATACCCACCCAGAACCAAGTTAGCATGTCAACACTGTTGGGGAGTACAGCCCACCTGTCACCACACATCGCAACACACATCCTGTCAAGTAGCCCATGGACACACTCCAACAGCACCAGAGCACCACCCACACATCATGCCAACTCACATCATTCACATGACACCTCAGGATACTCACATTCAGCTAAAGAAGTTGGTGATGAGCTGTGTGCGGACATCACCATCACCAACATCATCATCATCGTCACTGGCATCGTGGTCCAGGCCAGGATCCTCCACAGGTGGCGGATGTTGGTCATCGTCATCCTGGATGAGAGGCAACTCCTTCCGCACTGCCAGGTTGTGGAGCATGCAGCAGACGATGATAATCTTGCACACTTTTGCAGGGGCATATGGGAGGGACCCTCCGGTCTTGTCCAGGCAGCGGAAGCGGCTCTTCAGGAGACCAAAGGTCCGCTCAATCACTCTCCTGGTCCGACCATGTGCCTCATTGTAGCGCATCTGGGCAGGTGTCACAGGGTTCCTGAGGGGTGTCAGCAACCACGGCATGTTGGGGTATCCCGAGTCACCTACGGACAGACAAGTGCACATCAGCTGACTTGGAAAAGTGGGCGGAATACTACAGATCAGATCACACACAATGGCACAAAGTCAGTACACACCGACAAGCCAGGCACGCTGGTTCTGCATCTGTGCCATCAACCTGGGGATGCGACTACTCCTCATCACAAAGGCATCGTGTGCTGAACCAGGGAAACGGGCACACACGTGTGTGATGGTCATGTCTGCAAGACACACCACCAGTGCATTGACCGAGTGGTAGTGCTTGCGGTTCCTGTAGGCCTGCTCCTGGGCCTGTGGTGGTACCAAAGCCACATGTGTCCCATCAATGGAGCCAATGACATGCGGCATCCTCCCCAGGGCATAAAAGTCACTCTTCACGTCAGTGAGTCGTCGCAGTCTAGGGAAATAGATGTACCGGTTCAGGAAGAGCAACATTGCCGCCAAAACATCGCGGAGCACACGGCTGAACATGGTCTGTGACATCCCACCAGCAGACGCCACAGTATGTTGGAAGGTACCGGTGGCAAAGAAGTGTAGGGCTGCCATCACCTTCACCTTGGGGGTCAGCGCTGTAGGATACGGCCGGCCAGGCTGCAAATGTGGGGACAACTGCACTGCAAAATCCTCAATCAGCTGCCTGGTGAAGCGGTACCGTCGGATGCTGTCCCGTTCCACCATCGTTGCCAGGTCTGGGAATGGCCGATGGACAGCAGGAGCCCTGCAGTGCAGAGGAGAAGTAAGCAAGATCGTCAGTCACCCCACATATGCGGCATTGAACACACTCAAGATCCCAACATACATCATCATGAGGCACAACTACATGAAGTGTGCAGTACCGGAACGACATTTATGGTACATACATGGCCAACATCTGTCAACACGGTCCTACAGGTGGCATCAATTTGTCCCTGTTTGGCCCATTGGATATCATGATGCTGTGTCACAGTCACCCCCCAGTGACATGTGAGGACAGATGTGCCCCAGGCACCACAGCTCAACGACAGGCACATTCCCAGGGACCCTGTAATGCCACATGGACACTGGCATCACCTGGAGTATCATGTGTACACCACAACAAAACAAACATGACCCCCACAGGTAGTGGCCACACTTGCCATGGCAGGAGAGCCATGGACGTCTGTGACACACACGCACAACATCAGAGTCCATGCACACACAACGTGGATGTGGAGACTGTCTCCCATTGTGCACATGAAATCAGAGACATTGTAAACACTACATGCACAAAGACTGTGGAGGGCCATCACTATTGTGCCACTGGGACACCCTGGCTCAAACATACCGTCCCACATGGGACTCACGGGGTATGTGACATGACATACACAAACACCACTGTGAAATGTGACCATGGCACATGCACAGATATGAACAGTTGCACATCACAGTGGTCACGTACACGTAACACCCATGATCCTGTCCCCATGAACACGTGCACAGCCTGGGGGTGGCTGCCCACAGGTGACACCCACAGGACAACATGTACACCAACATACACACAATAGGAAATGCAGCCTTACATGCCTTATGATAAGGTTTGGACAGGCTGTCGTGATGTAGGTGTGCCCCTCACTCCCTGGGAGCTATCTGTGGCTGGCATATGTCCATCTGAGACAGGCATGCTGACATATGCCAGTCACATGTACAGTGATGCGTTGTACTGCAATGGACCTATCGGTGCCTCCGGCCGGCCCATTGCATTCAATGTGTGCGGGTACGCGTTGTACCCCTGTGCGCGTTGAACAGCAATGGACCGATCGGTGCCTCCGGCCGGCCCATTGCTTTCAATGTGTGCGGGTACGCGTTGTACCCCTGTGCGCGTTGAACAGCAATGGACCGATCGGTGCCTCCGGCCGGCCCATTGCATTCAATGTGTGCGGGTACGCGTTGTACCCCTGTGCGCGTTGTACTGCAATGGACCGATCGGTGCGCACCCATTGACAATGGGCTTGCCTGGCAACGGACGCGTTTTCGAATATTCGAACGAGTCGGTTGCTGGAAAATCAGTTGGTCACCCACAACAATGTTGCAAAATCATGTATGTCATGAAGTTGAAGATTTGAAGGATGCTGTGGGCGTGTTTTGGTGCTGCTATTCCATGGATTGGCCAGATTCAGAAGATGCAAACGACTTGGACCTATCTCTTTGGACACAAGGGACAGTATCTGCCTCTCCAGCACATATATATTGCTGCATGTTCCCCTGAGAGCCCACTTGCCTGCACTACATGCTCCAGGACGACATCTGCCACTGCACTGCTGCTGTCTCTGCCCCTCTGGACCCTGCAATGGCACGTACTGTGGAGAGAGCCCCAGCCTTCAGCCTTGAAGAGAACCAGGCCCTGCTGGACAGCCTACTTCCACAGTACAGCAAGCTGTATGGGACACCAGGGGAGCAGGTGAGTGTTCTGTGCACTGCCTTTCTGAATGTGCATTTTGTCTGACTAGCAAGGCTGAGAGTCAGCACACCACTGGCTAGCAGGCTCACTGAGTAGTTGTCACCCCCCATAGTGTGTAGTGACTTGCACTGGACAGGTATGGTGCAGTGACAGTGCTTCTGAACAGGGTTTTACTCCCCATGCTATGATACCATGTAGTGACTTCTGGAAAACTGTCCATGGGCAGCCGTGCACTGCCTGGGTACACCATGTGCCCCTATGATTGCGACATGTAAATGCAACTGTGTCATGCACGGATATGTTGCATGTGTAGTAATGTCCTTATCACTTTGTCATCCTGACAGGCTTCTGCCCATCGGAAGCATGAGATCTGGAAGGACATCGTCCGGGCTGTCCGGTCCGTGGGGGTCTACAAGCGCCGGATCCGCAACTGCCAAAAGAGGTGGCAGGACCTTCGGGGCTGGACCCGGAGGATTGCACGGGTCCAGCTGAAGCTGTCGCCTCCTCGCAGGAGGGGCGGAACACGGACCCTGACCCCCCACATGCTCAGGATCCTGGCGGTGGTCTTTCCAGACCTGGATGGGCAGCTGAAGGCCAGAGAGCAGCAAGGAGGGGGTGAGTCAAAGACTGCACTGTGTACTCTGTCTAACATGTTATGTGCCCTCCTCGGGCCAGGTTGAACTGCCACAGTACAGCAGTCATGTTGTCCAGGAGCCATGTCCCTCTATTGTGCACTGCCCACTCCTCATCTGATACCCAGGTGTGGCCCTTACATGCAGGGAATTCTGTCACTTAGGACTGTGTCCTTGCAGTTTGCTTGACTCAAGGTGGGAGACAGCATCTGTTTCCCTGACTCTGTGGTGGGCATCATGGGTGGGTCCATTGCTTACACAATGCCTGTATTCTGACATGTATTCAGCGTGTTACTTTGATCTGTGGTCCAATTGCTGAGCTGATCCACCACATGTGGCTGGGGTACCTGGCACACACCCATGCTGCGGGTGGGAACAATGTTTGGGCCCCAGGAGTATGTATATGACGTGTGTCACACATACTTAGCCAGCTGCCTACAGTCCAGGGCTCATCCCTCATTCATGTGGGGCTGGACAGTCATGCCTACTCCAGGCCATACAATACACTCTGTACTCCCACTCCCGTGTATCAGAGGACACATTGTGCACAGTGATTTGCCCCTCAGGTGTCTGCCTCTGTGTCAGTGTGCTGTGGATTAGTCGCCAGGACTGCTGTGGAGTTTCTTGGTAGGGGCTCAGCATGCCACTGGAGATGTGACCATAGGAGACGATACTTGTGTGACACATAGGTGTCTGATCAGCTGCCCATGCAGACTGGGGCATGTAAATGTGAAGTTCAGGCAGCTGTTCCCCATGCACAGCAGAGTGTGAGGGGCTCAGGTTCAGAGGGTAGTGTCACAGGTCTCCCATATGTCCAATAGGTATGACCTGGACAGATGAGGGTTAAGAGGATGTGTTGTGGGGGGATGTACATGTGCACTTGTGCAGCTCCAGGACTTGCATTCCCCATGACCTACTATTGTGACACAGTGCAGAGTGTTGTTGTCTGGCTGCAAAGTCATACATCACTGAGACAGTGATGTATGACTTTGCAGTCATGCCTCCGCCATGGCATGTGTCTACTGATTGGTGATCCTGCAGGGGAGTGACATGTGCTACATGCACACCATAGTGGCGCTGGCTATCAGGACATGGGTGCATCATGGTGTCTGTCGCTGGTATGCATCACATGCATTTCCTATTTGACTCTGGGCATCCCTTACATCCGTAAACCTGTACTGACTCAGTGGCAAGAGCTGTGATGTGTCCACACCGTGTCCTCTGCACTGTCCAACTACTGTGTACTTGGTGCATGTGTCAACACTGGGGTGTTGCAATCCAACAGACACCAGACAGATGGGTGCAAGGCCATGTGGGATGTGAGTGCCATGCTTGGCATCAGACTGACAATTGACTTCTCCTGTTCAATTAGTGCACTTTTAGCAATGTACAACTAATGATGCCAGGGCTTGCTCTGTGATGTGCTGTGCTCACAGTGGTGTGTGCGTTATGTGCAGGTGACTGATGTCTGTCTGTTTCCCCATTGTTTGCAGATACATCCACGGCCACGGAAGGGGACAGCTCCACGGACCAGGAGGAGCCGGAGAGCCAGACTGGGTCAGCAGCCGAGGAGTGGTCGGAGGGACCCAGTGGCACGGAGGGCGAGGGGAGCCACACCGAGGAGTCCTCAGCAGCATCCACCTCAGCTGAGGACCAGAGCAACTCGGAGGATGACTCCCTTGTGGAGGCGGGTGTCAGCAGCCACCACACCCCAGCTAGTGTTGCTGTCCCCGCCACCACCAGCACCACCACCGCCCTCCCATCGGCTCCCATTCCCCAGGTCCGTGGAGGCTCCCATGTCCGGGAGCGTGTCTCCTTTGGGCCAGGCACCGCACCCCCTGCCCCTGTGTCCCCTGCTGCCCTGAGTGAGGAGTCTGTGTACCTCCTTCGCCAGCTCCATGTAGGGCAGACAGCCATGCTGAGTGTCCTCCATGCGCACACCGCGCTGTTGACTCAGCTGGTGTCGTTCATGGAGGGCATCTCATCGGGCATGTCTGACCTACAGAGGGGCAATAGGTCCATGGACTCCTCCCTGACGGCAGCAGTGTCCCTCCTCAAACGGTCCCTCACCCCTCCTGCCTCTGCTCCATCCACACTCCCCAGCACCTTACCCATCCCAGGCACACACACACTGGCACACACCAGCACACACACATCCAGCACACTGACACACACGCCAATGACAAAACGCACACGCAAGCACATTCAGGGGACTGAAGCCAGACTCACAGGGGATGGGGCCCTGGAACACACACACGCATCCACATGCACTGCGCAGTCCTCAGTTCCCTCTCCCTCCAAAGCACCCTCCCTTGCCTCACCTGCAACCCCAAAGTCACAGCAGCTCTTCCTCTGTGACCTCGGCCTCTTCCCCACCGATGAAGCTGCTCCAGCATCCCGGGGGAAGAGGAAGCCCACCCACACGGAGCAGAGTGCCCCTCGTCCCCGGACACCCTCCCCCAGGCGCAGACGGACTGAGGCCCCCACCCGCAAGTCCCCCGGAGTGCTAAGAGCAAGACCCCGCCACCGCCCTGCAGCTCAGGCACAAGGTCTCCATCCTCCATCCCTCAGGCCCCCACTGCACAGGTGCCCCCACCACACCCTGCCCCAGGTTCCCCCACCCACAGATATACCATCCCCAAGATGCTCCGGCCTTCTCCCCCTGCCACTTGCTCTCCCAGCACCACACCCCCCGCTGCGCTTGTCTGTGCCACTGATGTGGTGAGGGTGTCCCCCCCTCTGTCCAACCCACCTTGCCTGTTCCCCATTCTCCTCCCCTGGAGGTAGGCACTGCAGTGGAGTCCACTACCGCCCTGTCTGACTTGGGCACTGCAGTGGCGGACCTGTCCACCCCATCTGCAGGGTCCACTGCAGTTGTGCCGGCACCCACGACATCTGTGTCATGCCCCCCAGTTGTGCCGGCACACACCATGTCAGACACCTCCACTGCAGTTGTCAGTGGCTCTCCAGCACCCACCACCCCTTCCCTGACTCCCCCTGGTGAGCCCTGATCCTGTCCCTGCGGTGCCTGGCCTGCCCCCGGTTGCCCCTCCTAGTGGATTGTCCCTGGTATTGTGCAGGCATGCGTAGGGTGACATCTGCCAGTGTCACCCTGTTTGAACTTTGACAATGGACTGGCCATTGGCCTTTGCTCTTTTTTCAGGACTTCGTTTGGCCTCAACACATATGCTGAATAAAGCAACTTTCTTTTCTCTAGTGCTCATGCTTCAGATGTACATGTTGTTGGTGCAGCTAACCATGCCCTTGCTGCAGTGATGGTGATATCTGGTCTCATGATTATGAAGTGTTACTGTGCAGGAACCCATGTGGTCCAGGGGGAATGTGTCCTATCATGTGGTGTATCCATGTCATCAATAGCAGCATCTGAGGGTGTCATGTGTTCAGTATTTGGCAATGGGTTTCCTACTTACATTGGCAATTTCATATCTGTGGCTTCCACCCCTGCACATCTGTTGTGCCTGCCATCGTTGCATTTGTCTACTTCCCTGACCGTGTTGCCATCTCCAGTGGACATGCAGGTTTGGGCATCAATGGGGAGGGACTCATCCGTGTAGTCAGTGCAACATTGCTATACAAGTGTGTTGGATCTGTGCTGATGATTCCGTTGGCACATCCATGACCAGGCTGATGTGATGGGAGCCCTCATTTGGTGCTAATTGTTGATTGTGTGACCAAGTGCTCAGCTGACATGATGGGGCCCTACTGAGGCAACATATGGCACAGCTTTCCTCACACAGGAGTGGAGTCCCCTCATGGCAGTGTGTACACGTGTGACATTGCCTGCGCCCAAGGTGTGTGTTGTATGTGCATGTCTGTGTGTTCACTTCCATTCATCTGCGCATGCTGTGATCCCTAGTGTTGTACCTGTTTGTGATGCTTGCTGACTTGAGCTATGTTCCCCCAAAGTCTTCTCCCTGTGTTCTCTGTGATGTGGGTGCATGGCACATTACTGGTCATCAGGGTGTCACCCATAGGTGTGTTTGCTGTCAGGGCAGAGTTTGTGTGCTGACGCAGATGGGTCACAGTCAGGTTTCCCTTTGGCACTTGTTGTTTGCCCCTGTCATGTGATTTCCAGTTTGTGTTATCTTTCAGTGATTGTGACACGTTGTGTGTGTGACTGCTGGCACTCCTTAGGGTCCGGGCTGCAATGTTGGTTGTTGTCTATGTGTGTTCTTTGTGGGTGACCTTGGCTTCTTCATTGGTGTGTGACTGTGGCTGGGATCCCATTGGTCGGTGTGGTATTGCCGTCATGTCCATGTACAGCGTAGTGTGCAGTGTGTCAGACATTCAGGAGTCTTGTTGAGTGTCCATGTGTGATGTGTTTCTACACCTTGGTTCCCACCCACCACCCTGGAATAGTCATGGGTGCATGTGCAATGTCACCAGTGCATGTGTACTTCACTGCTGCACATTGTTGGAGGTCGAGGGGTGTGGTCTTGAGTGTGTGCAGATGAGAGTTGTTGCCCGGCTAGTCCCCTGCCTCCATGTTGGCCTTGGCTTACTGGCCATGCTGATTGATTTGTGCTTGTGTAGGTGTGATGGTAGTTAGTTGCTCAGGACACCTGACTGTGGTTCACAGTGTGAATGACATTTAGCTTTGTCATCACAGTGGTATTTTTCTTCAGCCCAGGGTCACCACATTGTGGGGGCCCTGGGGGTGGTGCTGTGGTGTGTCTGTGACTTGCTGTGTCAGTTGTTGTTCCTACGTGCCTGTGTGACATGTGTGTTTTGTGCTCCCTCTCACCTGTCAATGCCTGCTTGCCCACATAGGGGATTTGGATCCATGAGTTACCTTAGTGTGGCAGTGTATGCACATCTGTATGATTGGTATTCAGCTCTCCTCATGTGTTGTGTTGTTGCCTGGGGACAATGGCACCCCCACCCCTCACCTGCTGTGTATGATGACAGTGTTGGTCTGCCTGTTTGTGTTTGTGCATCTGCACCACTGCATTGGCATATCTTGGGTGTGCCATTGGCTGTATGTTGTTTGGTGTGTTTCCCCTGCTGTCCCTGGGACTCCTAGGTCATCGGTCAGCACAGTGATCATGGTTTGTGTGTCCCATTGCTGCCATGGTATGGTATCTGTTCACCTCACATCTGCTGTCTCCACAGGGTATCTGCATTTGTGTGCCCATTGGTGCAAATATGTGGTTCTGCATTCTGATGGTCACTTCTGTCATTGTGTCATTGATGACTGTTGACGGTCTCAGCCACCATGGGTGTTGTTTGTCTGCACATGGCCAAAGGAATGTTTCATTTGCACTGCAGTATTTGGCTCCCCCAATTTATGTTGCAATGGGACACATACACGACTTTGCCACAGATGAGTTTTTGGTTCTGTGACCAGGAATGATCCATGCAGTTTGGCAGTTGCAGCTCTTTCTTTGTCAACAATTACCTTTTGGTCACTGTGATGATGAGGGTGTAGACCCCATTGCCACAATGGTCAAAATGTGCTTCAGCTATGGACCCCACACTTGCCTTTTGGTCACTGTGATGATGGGGGTTTAGACCCCATTGGCACAATGGTCAAACTGTGCTTCAGCTATGGACCCCACACTTACCTTTTGGTCACTGTGATGATGGGGGTTTAGGCCCCATTGCCACAATGGTCATGGGCTACTTGCATTGTGGGTGCCACACACATATATGTGTGGCACATGTGCTAGGGGGTCACATTGTATGTTCAATGTCATGTTCGGTGTTGTAGGCATTTGACACAGCCTGCTCACACGCTTGTCATGGTGGTGGGGGATGTCTTAATCTTGCATTCCCTAGGTTGTGGTGTGCTTGTTGTGTCATGCATTGTCCATCCTATGAGTGGGGGTGGTAGTAGTGGTAGGCATCCAGCCCCCCTGGCTAAGGGTGGTAGTAGTGGTGGGCATCCTGCCCCCCTGGCTGAGGGTGGTAGTAGTGGTAGGCATCCTGCCCCCCTGGTTGAGGGTGGTAGTAGTGGTAGGCATCCAGCCCCCCTGGCTAAGGGTGGTAGTAGTGGTAGGCATCCAGCCCCCTGGCTAAGGGTGGTAGTAGTGGTGGGCATCCTGCCCCCTGGGTGAGGGTGGTAGTAGTGGTGGGCATCCTGGCCCCCTGGGTGAGGGTGGTAGTAGTGGTAGGCATCCTGCCCCCTGGGTGGGGGTGGTAGTAGTGGTGGGCATCCTGCCCCCTGGGTGAGGGTGGTAGTAGTGGTAGGCATCCAGCCCCCTGGCTAAGGGTGGTGGTAGGCATCCAGCCCCCCTGGCTAAGGGTGGTAGTAGTGGTGGGCATCCTGCCCCCTGGCTAAGGGTGGTAGTAGTGGTGGGCATCCTGCCCCCCTGGGTGAGGGTGGTAGTAGTGGTGGGCATCCTGCCCCCCTGGGTGAGGGTGGTAGTAGTGGTAGGCATCCTGCCCCCTGGGTGGGGGTGGTAGTAGTGGTAGGCATCCAGCCCCCCTGGCTAAGGGTGGTGGTAGGCATCCAGCCCCCCTGGCTAAGGGTGGTAGTAGTGGTGGGCATCCTGCCCCCTGGGTGAGGGTGGTAGTAGTGGTAGGCATCCTGCCCCCTGGGTGGGGTGGTAGTAGTGGTGGGCATCCTGCCCCCCTGGGTGAGGGTGGTAGTAGTGGTAGGCATCCTGCCCCCTGGGTGGGGGTGGTAGTAGTGGTAGGCATCCAGCCCCCCTGGCTAAGGGTGGTGGTAGGCATCCAGCCCCCCTGGGTGAGGGTGGTAGTAGTGGTAGGCATCCAGCCCCCCTGGTTGAGGGTGGTAGTAGTGGTAGGCATCCAGCCCCCTGGGTGGGGGTGGTAGTAGTGGTGGGCATCCTGCCCCCCTGGGTGGGGGTGGTAGTAGTGGTAGGCATCCAGCCCCCCTGGCTAAGGGTGGTGGTAGGCATCCAGCCCCCCTGGCTAAGGGTGGTAGTAGTGGTAGGCATCCAGCCCCCTGGCTAAGGGTGGTAGTAGTGGTGGGCATCCTGCCCCCTGGGTGAGGGTGGTAGTAGTGGTGGGCATCCTGGCCCCCCTGGGTGAGGGTGGTAGTAGTGGTAGGCATCCTGCCCCCTGGGTGGGGGTGGTAGTAGTGGTGGGCATCCTGCCCCCTGGGTGAGGGTGGTAGTAGTGGTAGGCATCCAGCCCCCCTGGCTAAGGGTGGTGGTAGGCATCCAGCCCCCCTGGCTAAGGGTGGTAGTAGTGGTGGGCATCCTGCCCCCTGGCTAAGGGTGGTAGTAGTGGTGGGCATCCTGCCCCCCTGGGTGAGGGTGGTAGTAGTGGTGGGCATCCTGCCCCCCTGGGTGAGGGTGGTAGTAGTGGTAGGCATCCTGCCCCCTGGGTGGGGGTGGTAGTAGTGGTAGGCATCCAGCCCCCCTGGCTAAGGGTGGTGGTAGGCATCCAGCCCCCCTGGCTAAGGGTGGTAGTAGTGGTGGGCATCCTGCCCCCTGGGTGAGGGTGGTAGTAGTGGTAGGCATCCTGCCCCCTGGGTGGGGGTGGTAGTAGTGGTGGGCATCCTGCCCCCCTGGGTGAGGGTGGTAGTAGTGGTAGGCATCCTGCCCCCTGGGTGGGGGTGGTAGTAGTGGTAGGCATCCAGCCCCCCTGGCTAAGGGTGGTGGTAGGCATCCAGCCCCCCTGGGTGAGGGTGGTAGTAGTGGTAGGCATCCAGCCCCCCTGGTTGAGGGTGGTAGTAGTGGTAGGCATCCAGCCCCCCTGGGTGGGGTGGTAGTAGTGGTGGGCATCCTGCCCCCTGGGTGGGGGTGGTAGTAGTGGTAGGCATCCAGCCCCCCTGGCTAAGGGTGGTGGTAGGCATCCAGCCCCCCTGGCTAAGGGTGGTAGTAGTGGTGGGCATCCTGCCCCCTGGCTAAGGGTGGTAGTAGTGGTGGGCATCCTGCCCCCCTGGGTGAGGGTGGTAGTAGTGGTGGGCATCCTGCCCCCCTGGGTGAGGGTGGTAGTAGTGGTAGGCATCCTGCCCCCTGGGTGGGGGTGGTAGTAGTGGTAGGCATCCTGCCCCCTGGGTGGGGGTGGTAGTAGTGGTAGGCATCCAGCCCCCCTGGCTAAGGGTGGTGGTAGGCATCCAGCCCCCTGGGTGAGGGTGGTAGTAGTGGTAGGCATCCAGCCCCCCTGGTTGAGGGTGGTAGTAGTGGTAGGCATCCAGCCCCCTGGGTGGGGGTGGTAGTAGTGGTGGGCATCCTGCCCCCTGGGTGGGGGTGGTAGTAGTGGTAGGCATCCAGCCCCCCTGGCTAAGGGTGGTGGTAGGCATCCAGCCCCCCTGGCTAAGGGTGGTAGTAGTGGTGGGCATCCTGCCCCCTGGCTAAGGGTGGTAGTAGTGGTGGGCATCCTGCCCCCTGGGTGAGGGTGGTAGTAGTGGTGGGCATCCTGCCCCCTGGGTGAGGGTGGTAGTAGTGGTAGGCATCCTGCCCCCCTGGGTGGGGGTGGTAGTAGTGGTAGGCATCCAGCCCCCTGGCTAAGGGTGGTGGTAGGCATCCAGCCCCCCTGGCTAAGGGTGGTAGTAGTGGTGGGCATCCTGCCCCCCTGGGTGAGGGTGGTAGTAGTGGTAGGCATCCTGCCCCCTGGGTGGGGGTGGTAGTAGTGGTGGGCATCCTGCCCCCCTGGGTGAGGGTGGTAGTAGTGGTAGGCATCCAGCCCCCCTGGTTGAGGGTGGTAGTAGTGGTAGGCATCCAGCCCCCTGGGTGGGGTGGTAGTAGTGGTGGGCATCCTGCCCCCCTGGCTAAGGGTGGTAGTAGTGGTAGGCATCCAGCCCCCCTGGCTAAGGGTGGTGGTAGGCATCCAGCCCGCCCTGGGTGAGGGTGGTAGTAGTGGTAGGCATCCAGCCCCCTGGCTAAGGGTGGTAGTGGTGGTGGGCATCTGGCACCCCCTGGCTAAGGGTGGTTGTGGTGGTTGGCATCCAGCCCCCTGGGTTGGGGTGGTGGCGCGCATTCAGGCCCCTGTGTGCATATGTGGCATTGGTGATGGGCATCCCGCCCCTATGGTGCTGCTGTTGCTGGTGTAAGTATATTCAGATTCCCAGTGTATGTGTGTGATGTGTCGTGTCCGTGTTGTATGTGTTTTGTGGTTGGTGTCTGACTTACCTTCTGCGCCGTACGCGTCCGTGCCTGTTCCGGTAGTAGATGTAGAATATTGGTATGATCGGGACGAAGGGATTCATGGTTGGTTCGTGTCGTTCGTCCTTCTCGTTGCTTCGCGTCGTCCTCGTCGCTTGGCTTCGTCCTCGTCGCTTCGCGTCGTCCTCGTCGGTGCTGTGTTCGTCTCGTAGCCGTGGATCGTGTTGTGGCGCGATTCGGAGCTTATGTGCGCCTCTCCCGGATGCTTTGACGTGCCGTGCGTAGCGACGGGTTCGGCGCGTACGGAAAGCGCATCGTACTTGTCCGGCCGGACGGGGCTGCATTTTCCCTTCCATGCGACTCGATTCGGCGTTTCCGGATTCGCCTCGGTCGGAGAACAGGACCTGGTTTGGGTGAGTACGGCTCGGCCGGGATTTTTGCTGTTGTGCGCATCGTACTTGCTCGTTCGGTGTGCTGTACGGATCGGTCGGGAAACTGGCTTTCGCATGGCTTTTTTCCCGACCGAATAGTATTGGGTGCGCCTCCGACCGAGATCGGAATCGGCCCCTTAGCTTTAGCTATAATTCTTATAGTTCTAAGGGGAATGCATTTTTCAAAAACTGTTGTCAGTTCAAGGCAAAGGTCGTCAGCTGTGGTGTTATAGTTCAGTGGATCAGCAACCTGCAGAATAATTGGAGTATTACAAAATATTTCTTTCACTTCATATATATTTAAAAAAATGTGGGTACAAAAACAGGGATCTTGTGGCCGATGGTGGAAAGAGCTTAAATAGTGATTACAAATCTTACTTCTTTAATGACTGGCATGACCAAAGGAAGTAATTATTCTGTGGAGGTCAAATCAGGAGAAAAAGTGTAGACCAAAGTGTGGTCAGCTTTTTGGGTCGCAGATGGCACTGCCTGCTCAAGGCCACAGACATTCGAAAATGCAAGAAGACTAATAGCGCTGTCCAAGGAACGGGTATCACCCCAGAACTTCCTTCAAATCCTCAAGAAAGGGAGTAAACTAAGAATACAAAGGTAGCAAGGAATGGATGAAATGGTGGTGACGGATTAGAAATTCTAAGGTAGCGGTAGCAGCACTGGATAGCATCGTGATGGCAAGATTTACAGATTTTGGCCACACACTAAATGAGACCAGAAGGAGAATTACATTGAAGAATTTGTACGTTTGTTGGAATTGCCATGGCCAAGTTGGGAACTGAAGTCTCATGCAGTCAGGACTCTGTCACGAAAAACCAAGATCTCAATACTTTTATACAGACCAGCACCTGGATTTCCTTTACTTCGTGTGGTATGGAGCCTGTGTTGAAAAGAACACATTTAAAAGTAGAAGAGTTGGAGGTATTGCAGCAGACAACTACAGGTGGAACTTCAGAATAGCACAACAGCACTTGTTGGGGAATCCAACTGAAGAGTAGTGTTAGAAATGGGATCTCTAGTTGGCAAGGGCTTGCACCTTTGTCCAAGTAGGGACCCTTCTTCCTAACATTGGTTGTCAGCGGTGAGGATAGGACTTGTGTTTGCACTTGACTTACAGTGATTGGTGTGCACTACTACCATATCGCAGACCATTACGTACCACATACTGGTTCTTTTTCTTTTGGCCTATTTTTTATCTCGCCAGTTTTCAACTCACTACTTTTGTCATGCCTGAATCAACTGCATCATCCGTTGCATCTCTGGAAGTTATCTTTGAGGAGGATAGGTTGCAATCCTACGCCGTAAAGAAGCTACGAGCAATTTGTAAAAACCTGAAAGTCCAAATTAAAGGCCTCACAAGGAAGGAGGAGCTACAGAAGGCGCTGAGGGCCTGGGTAGCAGCCAGACATGCCAGTGGGCAGCCTGGTAATCTCAGTGAGGAGGTGGAGGAGCCTATTTCCAAGGTGGATGTGCTTTTGGGTGGGGGGGAACCCGCCAGGTCAGGCAGCAGCAGTCTGTCCCCAGATGAGCTGGAGGACAGGCGGGAGGCAAGGCAGTTTGAGCTGCAGAAGCTCAGGCTGGAGAGTGAGCGGGAGGAGAAGAGATTGGCCATGGAGGAGAAGAAGATGCTCTTAGAGCATGAGAGAGAACGAAAGGAGCTAGAACTTAGGAGTAAGTCAGGCTCAGATGGTGGCAGCAATTCGTCCAGAAAGGCAGACAGGATTGTGCACATTCCCAAGAATGTAGGCAAGGAGTTCAAGAAGGGGGATGACATACAAAGGTGGTTTCAGGGTTATGAGGCAGCCATACACATGAATGGGGTCCCTGAGGAGAATTGGGGAGCAGGATTGTGGCCACTTTTCCCTGAAGAAGCAAGGGATGCTCTGATAGCTTTGGGTAAGGGGTATCACCTCACCTATGCTGACATGAAGGATGCCCTTCTCACTAAGTATGGTCTTACTCCTGAAAAGTACAGGGATCAGTTCAGGTCCAGTAAGAAGTCTGATGCCAACACTTGGTTGGAATGTGTGGATGTGTTCTGCAGGTCGCTGGATGGTTGGGTGAAGGGCAGTAGTGTAACAGATTTTCAGGGGCTCTACAACTTGATTGCATGGGAGCACTTGTCTAGTCTATGTTTTGCAGATCTGCGCCAGCACCTAGTGGATAGTAAGCTAACTGACCCCAGGAAGCTTGCCTTGGAAGCGGACCGCTGGGTGAGTACCAGGGTCCACAAGAAAGCGTTTGGGGAGACTCAGCCAAAGGTGGGCAGGGTCCCCAGCAGAAAGGTGGGGGGGACAAGGGTAAAGCACAGGAGTTCTGTAAAGGGCCCCAAACTAGTACCCAGGGTAAAGGTTCCCAGCCCCCGGTGATAAGAAGAAAGGGGTCTCTACAGGGAAGCCTGTTGAGACCGGCCCCGCAAGTGTTATGCATGTGACCAGGTAGGTCACTTTAAGGGGGACCCCAAGTGCCCAAAGGGGACACAGCCACCCACCGGTGGACAGTCCAAAGTGTTGGCTAGTGTAGCGCTTGGGGAGGAGGGGTGCCCACAGGAGGGTGGGGATCCCGCAGAAATGACCCTTGTCTCACTAGGGGACAGTGAGATGGTCCCAGGAAACCAGGTGCCCCCTAACACAAAGAAATATAGCACCTGGGTGACCATCAATGGGAACAGGGTAGAGGCTCTCCGAGACACTGGAGCCAGTGTGACCTCAGTCCGGTGTCACCTGGTGTCTGAGAAGCAAGTAGTCCCCGGAGCATTCCACCAAGTAGTTGCTGTAGACAACTCAGAGCGCCAATGTATGGTGGCGCAGGTTCCCTTTGAATGGGGGGGGGTCTCAGGTCCCTTGAGGGTGGTTGTGAGCCCTACCATGCCTGTCGATTGTCTGCTAGGAAACGACCTGGAGCAGTCCTTATGGAAGGATGTTGAGCTCAGGTCTCACTTGGAGATGCTTGGGTTGCCAGAGTGGGCATGCATGTCTACTTGGTCAATGGCAGCCAGAAAGGGTGATCAAGAGGACTTGGAGCCTGGAACAGTGGCCCAAGTCCCTGCCAAGAGAAAGGGCAGGGGGCGCGGGAAACAGGCCCCCGAAGTTCCCACGGACTGGGAGGAGGCGGACCTCGAGGGGGACGCCCGGTGCCTACAGGGGAGCAGGTAGCCGAACTGGGAGACATCTCTGAGCTGACCCATTGGCAGCAAGAAGGGGGTCCCACCAGGGAGGAGTTCTGCAGGGAGCAGAACGAGTGCCCTACTCTGGAGGGTCTGCAGCGGCAGGCTGCAGACCAGGCAGCTGGTAATCAGTCCGGGTCACATCTGATCTACTGGGAGAGTGGTCTCCTATACAGTGAGCCTAAGGTTGCTGAGCCTGGGTCAGCCCGTGTGCTGGTGGTACCCCAGCGCTTCAGGACCTTCCTACTGGGTCTGGCTCATGACGTGCCTTTGGCAGGACATTTGGGGCAGGACAAGACCTTTGACAGGCTTGTCACCCACTTCTTTTGGCCCCAAATGCGAAGGCAGTCAGATGCACACTGTAGGTCTTGCCAAACTTGCCAGGCAAGTGGTAAGAGTGGGTGGAAGGTCAAAGCTCCTCTCCAACCTTTTCCTGTTGTTGGAACACCCTTTGAAAGGGTAGGGATGGATATTGTGGGGCCACTGGATCCCAAGACAGCCATGGGCAACAGGTACATCCTGGTCTTGGTGGACCATGCCACCCGGTACCCGGAGGCAATCCCTCTCAGGACAACGACGGCGCCAGTGGTGGGCCGGGCGTTAATGGGGATCTTTTCCCGTGTGGGATTCCCCAGAGAGGTGGTTTCTGATAGGGGGACCAATTTCATATCCAAGTATATGACATCCCTGTGGAAGGAGTGTGGGGTAACCTACAAGTTCACCACTCCTTACCACCCACAAGGAAACGGTCTGGTGGAGAGATTCAACCAGACCTTGAAAGGCATGATCAAGGGTCTAACAGAACCCATGAGGCGTAAGTGGGACGTCCTCTTGCCATGCCTACTCTTTGCATACAGGGAGGTGCCTCAGAAGTCTCTTGGGTACAGCCCCTTTGAGCTCCTGTATGGCCACCCTGTCAGAGGACCTCTGAGTTTGGTAAAGGAAGGCTGGGAGGCAGCTCCCAGGAAAACTCCCCAGGATGTGTTTAGCTACATGCTGGCCTTTAGAAACCAAACTGCCCGCTTCAGGAAACTCGCTCAGGCGAACCTAGAAGCAAGCCAGGAAGAAATGAAGAGATGGTATGACCAGAATGCCACTCTGGTCGAATTTCAACCTGGGCAAAAGTGTGGGTCATGGCCCCAGTGGCACCTTGTGCCTTGCAGGACAAGTGGACTGGGCCATATGAGGTAAAGGAGTGCAAAAGTGACGTCACCTACCTGGTGGATTTGCAGGCTCCAAGGAACCCTTTGAGGGTCCTTCACGTGAACCGCCTCAAGCCCCACTTCGAGAGGTCCGAAGTGAGTATGCTCTTGGCGACAGATGATGGGGTGGAAGAGGAGAGTGAGCCTCTCCCTGACCTCCTGTCTACCAAGGAGCATGATGGGTCAGTAGAAGGTGTGATCCTCTCCCCTACTCTGACTCAGGAGCAGCAGGGGGACTGTCACCAGTTGTTGGGACAGTTCGCCCACTGTTCTCTCTGACTCCCGGTGTTACTCACTGGTGTACCCATGACGTGGACACTGGTGACAGCCCTCCTGTGAAGCACAAGATTTACAGGTTGACTGACCGGGTCAGAGCCAGCATCAAGGAGGAGGTCTCTAAGATGTTGGCGTTAGGGGTGATTGAGCCCTCCCACAGTCCTTGGGCCAGCCCAGTGGTCTTGGTCCCAAAGGCTGCTGCGCCCGGTGCCACTCCAGAACTCCGGTTTTGTGTGGACTACCGTGGGCTCAATGCCGTCACCAGGACTGACGCGCACCCCATCCCCAGAGCTGATGAGCTCATTGATCGGTTGGGAGCTGCCCGGTTCCTCAGCACGTTTGATTTGACGTCTGGGTACTGGCAGATTGCCTTAACCGATGGGGCCAAGGAGAGATCAGCATTCTCAACCCCAGAAGGTCATTACCAATTCCGGGTGATGCCCTTTGGGTTGAAGAATGCCCCTGCCACCTTTCAGAGGTTGGTCAATCAGGTGTTGGCTGGCCTGGAGGATGTCAGTGCCGCCTACCTGGATGACATTGCTGTGTTCAGTTCCAGCTGGGAAGAACATTTACAGCACCTTGAGAAAGTGTTGAGGGCTCTGCAAGGTGCAGGCCTCACGATCAAGGCCAGTAAGTGCCAGATCGGGCAGGGTTCTGTGGTGTACTTGGGACACCAGGTAGGAAGCGGCCAGGTGGCGCCCCTACAACCCAAGATTGACACCATTCTGGCTTGGGAGCCCCCAAGACCCAGACAGAGGTGAGAGCCTTCTTAGGTCTCACCGGCTACTATAGGAGATTTGTTAAGGGCTATGGCACCATCGTTGCCCCCTTAACAGAGCTGACTTCTAAGAAGCAGCCCAGGAAAGTGATCTGGACGGAGTCCTGCCAGAAAGCTTTTGATGCCCTGAAGGCAGCCATGTGCACGCCGCCCGTGCTCAAGGCACCTGACTTCTCCAAGGAATTCGTCGTGCAGACTGACGCTTCAGAGCATGGTGTGGGAGCGGTGCTCTCACAACTGAACGAAGAGGGCCTGGATCAGCCTGTAGTCTTCCGTAGCCGGAGACTACTCCCCAGGGAACAGAGGTGGAGTGCCATAGAAAGGGAAGCTTTTGCTGTGGTCTGGGCACTGAAGAAGTTGAGACCATACCTGTTTGGGACTCACTTCCGGGTTCAGACAGACCACAGGCCCCTCAGATGGTTGATGCAAATGAGGGGTGAGAATCCAAAACTGCTGAGGTGGTCCATCTCCCTACAGGGAATGGACTTTACGGTGGAACACCGTCCTGGTACAGAACACGCCAACGCAGATGGTCTGTCCAGGTTCTTCCGCCTTAGTGAAGAGAACTCCAATGGGGTTGGGTAGTTCTCCCTACTTTCAGCTGGAGGGGACATGTGTTAGACTTGGCATCTTTTGGCGTGTTTCCCCTGACTTTTTGCTTTCTGACCTCCCGGTTTTGACTCTGTTTTTGCTGGTGTAATGATTCTGCGCACTTTCCTCACTGCTGTCCAGTGGGAAAGTGCAAGTGCTCCTGTATAAAATGTGTTACGGATTGGCGTTTCCATGATTGGCCTATTTGGTTTATGTGTCAGTCCCTTGTAAAGTGCACTGCGAGTGCCAGGGCCGATAGACCAAATGCTGTTAGTGAGCTGCAGCACTGGATTGTGCCACCCACGCAAACAGCCCGTAAAGAGTAACTCGGGCCTGCCATTGCAGAGCCTGTGCGCAGCCTGGGGCTGCCATGTCGACTTGGCAAGTGCGCACACTTGCAAGTCCCTAAACCTTCCCTTTTCTACATGTTAGTCACCCCTAAGGTAGGCCCAAGGTACCCCTGTGGGCAGGGTGCGTTGTATGCGAAAGGTAGGACATGCCCTGGTGTGTGTGGCATGTCCTGATAGTGAATTACAGCCTAGTTCGTTTTTCACTATTGCAAGGCTACCTGTTCCCCATAGGCCAGAACGGGCAGTTTTGATTATTACAGCTTATAATCCTAACTGACCCCGGGAACATGGTAGATATTCGAGTTTAGTATGCCTGGACTCAGAATGATAAAATGCATCTTTTAGTGAAGTTGGTTTTAACATTCTGTGTTTGAAAATACCACTTTTAGAAAGTGGGTATTTTCTTGTCTAACCATCCAAGCCTGCCTCTGCGAGGTTGTGTATTCCTTGTCTGGAGTGTGAGTGACAGGGGCTGGGGGATGCCAGGAGACAGGGTGAGTCAGCACAGGGCTGAATAGCAAGATCTACATGTAGATGGGTGGGAGGAGTTGCACCTGGGCACTGAATAGGACAGTGCCTTCCCTCCACAATGCTGGCTCCACCTCCTGTGGTGCGTCTGATGTCCCTGGCCTACTCTCTGAAAGAAGGGACGGAGACTTGTCAACAAAGTGCTCCAGAACTGGTTTGGACTAGGCAAAGGCCTCTCTGCCTTCAGAGAACAAAGGAATTTGGGATATAAATATTGGGGCCCTGACCCCATGAATTTAGATCTCGCTGGAATCAAGGAACCTGCCAAGACGAAGAGCTGGAAGAGCTGCCAGGAGGAGTACTGCCCCTTTGCTGTGTTGTTGCTTTGTTGGGTTGGCCTGCCGCTGCTGCTTCTGCCTTGGGCAGTGAAAGGACTGAACTTTCTACAAACTTGTGCTGAGTATCTCCAAGGGCCTGAAACCGAGCTGGCCTCCTGTTAAGAAGTCTCAGGGACTGCAAAGACTTCACAAACCTCTCGGTACCGCTTCTGGAACGCTGTTTCAGTTGCCACAGAGGAAGGGAACTGCAACCGACTCCGTCAACCGAATCCATCCCTGACCGGTGACCTGTTTGCACCGCAGACCGCATTGCCCCGCTTCGCATCGCAACCCTGGTCTCACTGTGGGCGACGTCCGACGCCGCCAACACCGAGCCGCTGCTTGCACCGTGACCTGTGGGCACCGCAGTTCGCATCGCATCGCTTCACTGAACCAGTCGGACCCGACCGACGCGGACGCTGTAACTGGCTCAACAGTCGTGACCGCATCGCATTTGGGGCACCGCTCGCACGTTTGCGACGCACCGCTCCGACTCGCACCGCTGTCCGACGCCAGCTCCCGCACTCCGGCTTGGTCGCCTGCATCGCAACCTGTCAGCACCGCATCGAGCATCGTCTCACCCTGCACCGCACGCCTTGGACTCAACGACTCCGTCTGCACGACGCTCATCGAGCCGCTGCCTGCACCGCATCGAGGGACACCGCACCTTGCATCGCTCCGTCTTGCACCGCAACCGCGACGAACGCCGACCGGCTCGTACACTCCGTACCAGCCACAACGAGAAAGGTACTGTGACCGAGTCTGTTCACGACTCTGCTGGCCCGTAACGACGTGGTCGGCTGGAACTGTTGGACTCTGTGTAATTCAGCATCGCGGTAGACCCGGACGGGGCTACCGACTGCATCGAACTTTGCTTTTGTGTTATTCCTGCAAAGAAGAAGTTACCTTATCAAGCATTCATTTTTAAAGTATAGTATTGTGGATTTTTGTCGTAATTGGTCTTGTCTTGAGTATATAAAATATTGGTTATTTTTCTAAACTGGTGTGGTGTCCGTTTGTAGTGCTTACACTGTATTACTGTTGGTTATGTGCAAATGCTTTACACACTGCCTCTAGAATAAGCCTGACTGCTCGTGCCAAGCTACCAAGGGGGTGAGCAGGGGTTATTTTAGGAGTGTAACTCCCTTACCCTGACTAGGAAGAAGGGTCCCTACTTGGACAAAGGTGCAAGCCCTTGCCAACTAGAGATCCCATTTCTAACAAGTAGTGTGAGAGGGAAAGAAATCCATGGTTAAAGGCAAGGAGAACAATGGTGGATTAGTGGGGACTTTTGTTAACATTACTAAACATGGCATTTAAGTGCACTAACCAGGTAAGTATTGGTGTATTCCTTGTGTTACCACTATGAATTACCTTCGGCCTTCTGATAGGCGTAATCATGATGGAATTAGTGGTTAGCACCATGATAATTCAGTTAATACCAAAAATCAGTGGACATTGTAAAAATGTTCTGTAACCTGATTGCTGCACAGTTTTGATAATTAGTTGCAGTTCCACTGCTCTGTAAATCAGGAGCCCACACTTGCATATTCTGTAACTTTCTACAATGACAAATTTAAAATTAACATCCTTTAAAAATTATCCAAAATGTAAACCCCTTTACCACCTATTTTGTTTTTTTAAAGAGTTATGCCTCCAACAATGGTCTTAGCTTTCAGAATATTTTGTTTGTAAAACCTTCATAACAGGAAATATTTAATATTTTGAAATGGTTCTTTGGTTATAAGTAGGCCTATTTTAATAATAATGTAATGTTCTGGTCCAAGTATAGCACCTTGCATGCAAAAAATAAATATAATTTAATCCAAGGGAGGAGCAACTGTAGGTCCAGATTTGGGATTTAGTTGCTCCAAGAGCCTTACTCGAGGACATTTTTCTAGGAGTGTGAGGATTTTCCACGTCCTTCCCATTAAACCCAGCATCAAGGGCAAGTTTGGATCTAGTGACATGGAACATAGAGATTATGAGAGACTCCCCAAAACGACTCAGTTACTTGGGGGCTGATTACGATGGCGGAACGATCGCCACCGCCGGGCCGGCGGTGAGGTCCGCCGGCCCTGCGGACCGCGATTCTCCGACCTCCATATTACGATGGCGGTGGGATCCAGACCGCGACCGCGGTGGAGGCAAAGCCCGTCCGCCACGGAACCGCCACAGGCAATCATTACGATTGCCTGGCGGAGCGGTCAGCATGCTCACAATGGTGGCGGAGCCTAGCAGGCTCCGTCCACCGAATTACGATGCTAGCGGAAGCCAGCCTTTCCGTGGCGGGTAAACCGCCATTGAAATTCTGGCAGGGTTTGGTTCTGGGGGCCCGTTGCGGGCCCCCTTGTGTTGGGGGGAGGTGTGGGTGCACTGGGGGGGTACCCATGGTACCCCCTGCATTTCACTGCACCATGTGGCAGGCACAGTGTAGTGCCTGCCACGTAGTGCAGTGAAATGCACAACAAGCACTTTTCGACATCGCGGCGGTGCTGCTGTCTGCAGCCACCGCCGCAATGTTAACGGTGCGGAATCTGACCTCAGCGGTGGCGGTCCCATCCTAATCGGGTATGCGGGACCGCCGCATGCATGGCGGAAGGTCCCAAACACCACTACGATGGCGGGCGGACCAAGTCCGCCCGCCATCGTAATCAGCCCCCTTGGATCCTACAGCCCAGATTAATGCATCTCCCAGGAAGTGTGGAAAAACAGTGAGAAGGCTAGTACATTTTTCAAGACAATTAAGTTTAAAAGTTGGGCTTTCTAAACAGATACTTGTAAATAGAAAATCTTTTCTTATACTGAGATTGAGTCTGTGAAAAGGGGCTAAACACCTGATTTGACTGGTTGCAGCAAGGAGAGAAACCGCATGAAGAAAACAGATGGACTTGCAATGGATATCTTTTAGCCAAACCCAAAATATAAGAGTCTGATATTTAGCTCTTTCAGCAAAATGATGGTCGGGATAGAAATCGGGTTTATTTGCTGAAAAGACTCTTAAATCAGAAAATTGAGACGTAGGTACATCTGTTGAAGAACTATCTACAAATTCACAATATAACGTAAAAGGAAATTCAATGCAATGCTTCTTTTCTTTCTAGAAAGATCATTCAAAAGTCAGCAATGCTAGTTTCTGGTTAGCAGGAACTACTTTTGAAGTAGTGCATTCATGAGAAAGCTAGTGTGGAAGGAAGTAGTAAGGAAAAGAGATAAGATAGTGTTCTGCTTATCGGCATTTGAGTGATGCTCTGGTTGTGAGTGATACCCTCCAAGCAGGTTGTTGGTTAATTGAATTGCAAGAAAAAACCTCCTATTGGGTCCTCACTAACCCAGGTCCAAACAAAGAATTCCCAACAACCTCCCCCATGAGGAAAAATATGCTTTGTGTTGCTTCTGTAGAAAAACATTTCTCACAGAAGGAGAAAAAAATGTGTTTTCAGTATTTCAGATGGTGGCAGTTTCCACAAGGAGGACCTGAGATCTAGCTACAGATCTTGAATGCCTCAGCACATCACGAAGCCAACTGTTTCTCAACCTGCACTGCCTTTGGTCAAGTAGGGAGGATTCATAAGCTTATTCCTTAGCCATTGCACTAACCCTCTGCCTGACCTAGAATACAAAGCCAGGGAGGCGTCCATTCTGATTTGCTCATGTTAATGTGTTGTGCATGCACTTTGGAACTGCTCTGAAAAACAACACACCTCCTCCTAGAGGAATCTTCTACATGAAGTTCATCTGCTCCTACTTTACACTGTTGTAAATCAGAGCTTGCACTATCTCAAAGGCCTGCCTCATACCTAGAATTTTAATGATTCCGGGAGTCAGTGCTTGTTGTCAAGGGGCAGAAAACTGCAAGATTCCAAATAAATGGTCTATTGAAATCCAGTAGGTACATTTGTACAGAAGATCTGGCCAGATTCATGAAAATGTACAAGGAATTACAAGGCCAAATGAATGACATAACCTAGAATTTTAATGATTCTAGGAGTCAATGCTCGTTGTCCGGGAGCAGAAAACTGCAGGATTCTAAAAAAATGGTCTATTGAAATGCAGTAGGTACATTTGTACAGAAGAACTGGCCAGATTCATGAAAATGTACAAGGAATTACAAGGCCAAATGAATGACATAACCTAGAATTTTAATGATTCTAGGAGTCAATGCTCGTTGTCCGGGAGCAGAAAACTGCAGGATTCTAAAAAAATGGTCTATTGAAATGCAGTAGGTACATTTGTACAGAAGAACAGGCCAGCTTCATGAAAATGTACAAGGAATTACAAGGATCGATAAAGGATATAGCAGGGCTCTGCTTACGAATGTGTGGTTTCTGAGGGGTCATGTAGCCCTACATCATTTGAGATAAGCACCATACAACCATATTGGCAAACAATACTGAGTGAATTAGGCAGTGTGTTGGGGTGAATTTCCCAGCTGAGCTTAAGTATGTTCTCCTTGGCATGCCAACAGATGTGGATGTCCCACGCGCCAAACTCCTTTTTTTGCAGCTTGAGCCTGGTGCTGGCAAAGAGAGATGTGGCCAAGCGCTGGGGTGACCCTGAGATACCGACTCTCCAGTAGGGGCTGAGACGGTCACTTATAGAAGCAGAGGGTGCCCACATCCATTCTCTAAGATCTGGGGTTACTGGATAAAATAATATGACCTTGACTCGATGGGGGAATGTGACCTCGTCTGCCCAGCCCTAATGTTCATGCTGTGTTGTTAACTGTACTTGTAGGATTTCTTGTCACCATCATGGCCGGTGCTCTGGTACTATATGCTAACTGTGTACTTGCTGATACTGTGTTGCTGCTCCCTCGCTCTGGTTATTTTATTGTTGTGGGTGCAAGCTCGCACTCCTGTTTGTTGTTTGTATGCAAAGCAAAATAAAACTATTTTTTCAAAAAATGTTACGTTTATCACTTTTCCAGTTTCATAAATAAATGCTCAGATTTGTAGAGTGAGGCCAATCACCTGTGACGGTATCCAGGCGCTGTCCATAGGCACGGGGAGGTTACGTGATTTGCCCAGAATCACAAGATGTTGAGCCGACGCCGAGATGCGAACCTTGCCAGTGGTAAATGTCTCTGCACATTGTAACTTGTAAGATCAATAGTATTATATGTAAGGCGTGCTAATGCCTTCAAAGGAACAGATGCGCTGTAGAGAAACATTAAATAAACATTTAAATACCGTGAACGGCGGAGCGGGATTCAGGGAACTTCAAATAGGGCAGTGTAAGCACCTCAGGTGCAGATGGAGAGTCTGCCATTTCTTAACAGAATCCCAGTTAGGGCTTTCCTCTACATCTGGCAATTATAATTGATTGCAATGAATTATGCCCCTACTAGAGAATTTCACGTTCCAAGATTCACCGTCCATACAAATAATATGGCTGTAAAGTTGACCTTTAGAAACATTATTTACGAATAATCAGCGCTGTGGATGCAATTCGCCTTTTGGGAACAAATGTCCAGTCAACTGTAATTTTTTTTTTAAACAGTGAGACCTCTTCTTTAAATGAGCATCTCTTGCATTTTTTTTTTGTGCTTATATTTGAGATGATGTATACATTCATTTTGTTCAGGCGTTCAAATGTACATACACAATGTTCTATCTAGCGCATGCATTGTCTGTATGGTATCATCTCATTAGCACAAACGTGCAGATTCAAGAACACCAACAGTGCAGCTTGTATGGTTAATACAATTCCAAAAGGTTTTCACTTTATAATAATAGTTCAGCAGGCCACCAATATAACAAGTGAAAAAGTTACAAATGTTTTAATTTCTGAAGATTAATAAGTGCCAAATCCCTATTGGGAAAAAAACACTTTTTACCCAAAGAGTTGCAGGGACCTAATGGTGCTATAGACCTGATGTTAATATGAGATTGCTACACCCATAGACAATTTACATATACGCACCTTCAAACCTGAATATTCTTACTGCGAGTGATTTATAGTATTTCCAAATAAATTTATAGATAGCGAAGAATTTACTTAAGAGTGAGTCCATGTAGGTAATAACTGTAGTCATAATTTGATTATTTTCATCATCGAGGTGACTCAAATCAGGAGTACAAAATATGGACACCAGAGTACGTAACTAGAGAAAGTCTTTGCAAAAACATGATTGCAGGAAATACATTCAGGGCCTTATGTGTGAATTTTCAATTTGCAAAAAGTGGTCGCAAATTGTACACCCGGTTTTTTGTGACTGGTAAGGCATCTTGTGAACTGACCTATGTACTAATAGGCAGTAGCGACTGGCATGGATCAGGAGTGGCGGGGTTAAAGATAAAAAAAAGAAAACTTACCTCTTCGCGTCTCTCTACGTCGTCCTCGTCCCTCCGCTCCAGCTGGAAAAGGAAGCAGCCAGGCTCCCCTGACCAATCACAACGCTGCAATGCAGCATTGTGATTGATAAGCACCCAGGCTCCCCTGACCAATCACAACGCTGCAATGCAGCGTTGTGATTGGTCTGAGCGCTGTGGTTCGGCGCTCAGATGAGGAATGGGGGCCTGGGCATGTTCTCCATGCAGGCTGTAATGCAGCCTGCATGGAGAACATGCAAAGTGCGCATGACTGTTTGGCCGGCTCGAGAGGGCCGATCAAACAGTCATGCACACTTTACAGGGTGGCACCACTCCTTCCCCTGCTCTGAGAGCAGAGCAGCCCCACCCCGCAAAGACGCAGGAACAAATAAAATTATCATAACATCCAGTTATTATCATTTTTTTCCCCTTCATTTCCACTGCTAAAAGCAGTGGGGCAACGCTCCTCCGCCTCAGCGGAGGAGCCGCCACTGCTAATAGGTCGGTACACAAAAATTCCGATTGACTAGAGTCACAGGCCTGGTGTGACCAGCAGACAACCATGTCTGGGACTGCTTTTAAATAAGACTATCTTTTTTTTAAATGCAGCCCGTTTTCATAAAAGTAAAATAGAACGTGACGACGAAAAAAGAGTTAAAAAAAAACTTTTTAGTAGTAGACAATGGTCCCATGGACCACTGCTTTCTACTAAAAACTTTATTGTCAACATTCCCAATGGGGAAGGATCCCCTGGGAACCCCTTTTTGTTGTGAATGGTTTACCATCAATTTTGAATTGGTGGTAAAATATTAATGTTTTGCGACCAGATTTCGGTCACAAAACATTATTACATACTTTAAGGAAAGGGTATATGGAAGGGACGAACTGAACACGTCCCCTTCAAATAGCGATTCCTTAATGTTTACTTAATCTATTTATTGAATCAGAAAACCTTTTCCAAATCGTTAATTGAGTTTAGTACATTATAAAAAGTGTTTTAGCAGTTGCAAGCCCTCGGATTTACCGAATCTGAGGGTTTGTGACCGTTAAAACACTGTGTACATCAGGCCCTAAGAACCCACATGCATTGACTGAAATAAGAAACTACAAAGCATTTACAAATGCACTAGGTCTTCTCTTCTGCAAGCCTGCTTGAACGTTAATGTATTCAAAACAATTTACATTTGTGGCTTGGCACCATGATACCATGCCTACCCACAATGTGTGAGAATTTACCACCTTTGCACCAGGGGCAGCATGTTGCAAGGATCAACCACCATTCTGGAAAGGCCAGCAAGTTGCAAGAGGATACCACTATTTTTCCAGAGTAAACATTTTACCAGGAATTTCCACCATTGTTTCAGTGCCAGCATGCTGCCAGGAGTTACCACTGTTTCAGTGCCAGCATGTTGCAAGGAATTACTTCCATTATGCCAGGACCAGTGTACTTCCAGAGATTACCAACATTCTCCATGATCCAACATTTTACCAGCAATTGCCACTCTTGTCCCAGGGCCAAGCATGTTGCCAGGGGTTACCAACATGATGCCATGCCCAGCATTTATTAGGAATTCCCACAACTGTGCCATGATGAGCATGTTACCAGGGATTACCACCAGTGTGCCAGGGTCAGCATTTGTTTAGGAATTACCACCATTTGCACCAGGTAAGTGTGTTGACAGGAGTTACCACCATTACGCCAATGCAGCATTTATTAGCTTCTGAGCAGAGACCTTGGAACCAAAGAGCAGAGAGGGGCATAAATTATAGCCCAGTGTTATTTATAGACAGACAGTCAGATGGATGGACGGACGGCTGGCTAGATGGATGGATGGATTAGCTACTGGTATTACAAAGGTTTATATCCAGTGTGTGTTTTTATGCAGTAGCATGAGTTGCAGACAGAACAGCTTGAAAACAGTGAGCAGGGGTTCCCTCTTTCAGTTTCACAGCAGTTCATTCTTCAGCACATGCATTATGTTGCAGAAACTCGGAATGAAACATATGTGCTTTGCCTTTAAATACCATTGCACCAAATGTGTGCCCTTCATTCGCTGTTCCTCAGGATCCAAGCCATACCTCACTGACAAGGCCTAATAAGGTCAAAACCGGTTTCGGGTTGCTTGTGTTCCTTTTTAGAGGGAGTCTCGCCTTGCAATTCGGGATGAATTGTTCCCATGAGGAGCAGGGTCAGTACTGATTTGCATAAAGCAGGTCTCTGTCTGGAGTGGCACTGTGAGCAAAAAAATGATACGTTGAAATGCTACCCACGGCAATTGCCATTGTGTAGAAAATTGGGTTGTTGGTTGACTGGGTTGTGAGACATAGTCAAGCAGCAACCACAGCCTTTGTCAGGGTGAGGCACAAGTCAACCTTAAATTAACATGCACTCAGCCCTCTGGTAGCCTGGCACAGAGCAGTCAGCCTTAACTTAGAGGCAATGTGTAAAGTATTTGTGCAACACTTTAAACAGTAATAAAGTGAAAAACACCACACAAAAAGGATCCCACACCAAGACAGAAGCATAGCATTATTTTTAATAAATAAAACAAGACCAAAACGACAAAAAAACAATCAGTAGAACCGGACATATACACTTCTAACGGTTTTAGTGAAAATAGCGCCAAAAAGCACAAAGCGCCAACTGTGGATATCTGGTCGTGCCGGACTGGGACAAAGTCACAAGTTCAGGCCAACCATGATGGAGCACGGGCCAGCTACAGGGACCCAGTTAGGCCTGCTGAATAGAGTAGAACACATCCTGGTTTGTGGAGCGTTGTGAGGATCTGCGTCGAAGATGCGTCACACAGTCAAAGCGATGCATCAGTTTCAAGATGTGGTGAGGCTCTGATGGAAGGGCCTGCATCATCGTCGAGGATAACTTCAACACGGGATTGCAATGCATAGTCCGGTTCCGAGGATGTATCATGCAGTTAGGGGATGCATCGATTCTGAGAGAGTTGGGAGGCTGTGATGCGCTCCGTCATCATCCTTGAGGCTGCGCCGAGGATGTGTCACGCAGTGGTGGTTCTGAAGGTGTTGCGGACTGCGCAGGCGATGCAAGTCTTTGTGACCGGTACAATCCACGCAGCAGCGGAGTTGTGTTGGTTCTGCTTGGAGTTGTGCCTCGCAGCAGAGGAGATGCGTCAGTTCTGCTAGATCCCTAGAGGCTGGCAGAGCACCTTAAGCCCACTTCCCAGGGTCCAGAATGGGGTGGCAACGAGTACAGGTACAGGTACAAGGTTGTTGAAAGCCTGTCGTGTCCCTGAGACTTCAGATCAGGTGACCAGCCAACTAACCCTTGGAATCAAACTGGGTTTCTGGGGTCAAGAGATGCAGATACAGTCCTTCTCACCCAGGCAAGAGGGCAGCAGGCAGCAGGGCAGCACAGCAAGGCAGCAGCTCCTTCAAAGAAGGAGTCCAGCAGAGTGACAGTCCTTTCAGGAGCACAGCAGTCCTTCTTCCTGGCAGAGTATCCACAGGTCCAGAAGTGTAATAAATTGGTGATGTCTGAGGTTTAGTATATGTACACCCAATTGTGCCTTTAAAGTTGGGAGAGGCTTCTAGAGGCATGCCTTTAAAGTGCAGAGGTGCCCTGCCTTTGTGACCCTAGCTCCAGACTAACTTTAGGGGTATGCAGTCCTTTGTGTGGAGACAGGACACAGCTTATTCAAGTGTAGGTGGGGCTGGGTCCAGCTCCTCCCTCCCATCTTACCAGTGATGGCCCATCCAATCACACGTAAGCTCCCCATTGTGTGCGGCTGTCTAGGAGGAATACACAAAGCCCAACTGTCACCCACACCCAGTCATGTGACCCAGAGACAGGCTGCAGACACCAAATGGCTGAGGCAGGAAAATGCCTACTTTCTAAAAGTGGCATTTTCAAAAGTGTTAAAATCCGACTTCACCATAAGTTATTGTCATAAGGTTTCTGCACATACACAGAGCTATGCACAGGAAAATGGGACCCCGGAATACAGTGGTTTGCCACCATATACCGTAGCACCCAAAAACCCCAACCCAACTAGCTTAGCATCCCATTAGCACCCAAGTACTAATGTTTGGACAACCCAGAACACGGTATCTTTATCTCAGGACTCGCAGAAGCAAGAACACTCTTTCGTCACTCACTCGTACTTGTTCACAAGGTGCGTAGGAAGAGACACTGGATAGGTTAAAATGTTTATTCCAACTTACGTGCTCTAATGTACAGTACACGTGTCAGTACTAATAGCATAATGCATATGACTAAGATAAGCAGCATGGTTACAATTCCATAGAATACAAACGGGGAAAGCATCTCAGAGCTCAGTGGATAAACGTATAAATAACATTACCACCCTCCCCTTGCAGTAAGATAGTTGATTATAATAATAGAAGACCTCTGGGCTTTGACTAGCGAACCCCCATACCTCAGTCTCTAGATGCAGAATTACATCAGCAGGACATCATAGCTCTTCTCACTGAAAGGGATTTCTCCAAGTGTGTTAAGCGCTAGTAAACCACAGTATTAAAAGCATACCAAATTCTTCATGGCAATTGCACCTAATGTTATGTCTGGGTGCGCGAGACTGGCCATATCAGGAAGAACCAAAATACATTGTTATGCGACCTTGTACATGTTTGTGCAGACTGAGCCCAAAAAGGTGAACAACAGAAAATGCAGACAGTGCAAAAGAACTTGGCACGAGCAAAGGGCGAGGGAGGCCCGGCTCAGTGTAACGTGCGCAAAGAAAAGCAGCATGGCAGCCAGGCCTAGGCCAACATAACAAGGCAGGTAACAATCCACAAGACACCCTCCCTGGACAGTCCGGCGGCCAGGACAGAGGCCCATCAGAGGAGAAAATTGACGTCGGAGCACAGGGAGCGCCCAAACGGCGAAGGGCAGGTCAATCCATGAAAGTGAAAGTGCAGAAAAAAGCCATACCCTCCAAGAGTTCATCATTGGAATCGTCAAAAAACATAGATGCCATCCAATCCATGAGTTCAAAGAGCAGGAATGCTCCTCAGCAAAGGGAGCATCCAGAAGCAATGCGGGACAGCTTGCGTGATAATTGAAACAGCTTCGTTGTAGGAGATCCTGGGCAGCTGCCCAGATATCCCATTGCGCCAAAATCCCCAGTGCAGCCGCACGCGCCATACAGCCAGCGACGGAACAGTCCTGCTCATGGGCCTCTAAGGGACCCATCAACTGAACAAAATCCGGAACAGACAATGACGAATTGGAGAGGCAATAATCCAGAGTCCAGGTGAAAGGACAGCGGACACAAGTCATCACAGGTTGCACGCAAGTGAAATACGCAAAGCGAAATGAAAGAGTATATGACACGCTCAGTGTCGCCAATGGCAAGACACCAAAACCGGCCAAAAGGCGCTCACGGAGCAGCTGGAGGCGTTCTGGATCGAGCCGGTCCCATCGGGGAGCAGCCATTGCGCAGAAAGCAAATTAAGAGCAAGACACCGGCCGCTAAAGCGAGGATCAATGGGAAACCGCCAAAGACACTGGAAAATATAGAATGTATGAAAGCCGGGATGACACCAAAAATAGTCTGGAAGGAGGACACCAAGCCCGACCCAACGACCTTAAAAAAGTGTACTAGGCCTTCAGTGTTAGATGCGTTAAAAATACGATGTATTAACTCCCCGAAATGTTGGGGGAGATTAGTGTTTAAAAGGGCCTGTATTTCACTGTGGGTACTCGCCACCTGGAGAATGAATGTCTCCCGGGCGGACGTGAGCATAACTTCCTCGTTTAATAATAGTGCCTTTATTCTGCTCAGTCTATTGAAATCTGCTTCCAGGGTAGGGATGGAAGGCCAAATAGAGATATCAACCTTGCCATGAGGGGGAGGAAAAAGCACATTTTTGCAGCAGACAACCCTGTGCGAAACTGTTACAATGTAAGGAATGCCAGCCTGCAGGCCACAACAGTTTTCGTTATTTAAAAGTAAATAACTACCATTGGAAAGGAGAGTAAAAGTAGGTGAAATAACAGGAGCAGGAATACCTTTCAGCACACAAGCAAGATTAGGAGAGGAAACGCTACATGAGCCATGCAATTTAATGTGTTTACAAATAAGCGAATGACCTATAGTCGAGTCGCAGTACTCCCCCGTGAGAAAGACTTCCTTGCCGTCCCGAAGGCATTTATACATGAAAGGCAAGGACCAGAGTTCATGCAGGAAAGCACTGCCCAATGGCCGGTAACGGCCCACAGGATAATGTTTCATGCACGAGTCAAATTCAAACAAGGAAAATGGTAAAGCTATAACCCCATGGACTAGCCATACAGCAGAATCGAGTTCTGCAACAGAGAACGGCAAAGGATCCACCTTTTCGATATGTAATAGAGTGTAAGTTGCATCCTTCATGGACATAAATTGCTGTTTGTCAGTTAAGTTAAAAGGTAGAAATAAGGCAGAGGTGTTCAAAAATTGCCAAGGCACTTTACCTAACTTGAGCGTTTGTAAAGTCCATGCAAACTGCATAACTGAGCGCAATTGATTCTGACCATGATATAACACAGAAACATCATCTTGTACAATATCGACAACAGAGGACACAATATTCTCTAAAGTATAAATGCGAGAAGACAGGGTATTAATACTATTGTCAACAACAGCAAGCACCTTTTCCAAATTTGCTTGATCTATTTCCCGAAGACGGGAAGCAGCTTCCATTTGTGATAGCTTCCAGAGTTCATTATATGTCTCATAAATGAATCTTTTAGGTCGGGGACCACGAGGTCCCAAAACAAAATCGGACAGATCAATATTGCCTGTAAGGAGGGACAAATGTTGTTTAACAGAATCAAGGGACGAATGTTGCAGCCATTGTTTGCATAATTTACCAACAGAGTATGTAGTGACAGTACGGGCATCAGTAAACCTCGGATCAGGCCTATTCTGTGTGTAGCTAGCACCAGTATCATGAAAACGCATTTGACATGCATTAGATGATATAGGCCATACTAACCAGGGTGACTGAACCAGCTCAGAAACATTAAATGAATTATTTTGTAACATTGCCTGCAGGGACACGAGGGACATATTGAATCGTGAGCTTTCATTTGGAAAACTCGACAGGGATGGTATTGATGGCGTATTCAATTGTTTAGTGGTTGCTAAGCCCCAACATGTAGCATTTAGGAACATAATTTGGGTAGGGATGAGGCACGCACGATGCAACGCCTCGGTTCCCTGTACCTGCCATGGCTTGGAGCCCCAAATAGATTTTAAATCCACTGTATTATCCCAGTACTCATAACCACCCACAGCTAGGGCACTTAGAAAGGAACCTGAATAAAGCAATTTGGTGTGTGTTAACATAATTTTCTGAGTTGATGTGTTATTTAGTCTAAAATAATAGGATGCAGGGTTCGACCGATTAAAATCAGTAAAATAATTAAACTTATTTCGTAAAGTTTGAGAGCTACCTGGCAAGGGGTTTGGACAATGTTCCCATTGGGTATAGTTAACAGAACTACGCAGGGCACTGGGCTTATGGAGAAAATGATTACCCCAATGTTGGTAACAATACAAATCGGCATAATTAGCAGAATTCATATATAGATCTTCAGCATTAAAAGATGCATAATATTTTAAATCGGCAAACAATGCTTCAACGGCATGCACATCCCAATCATCAGAATGAATATTATTTTGTACTACATCACCCATTGAAACACGAAGGACATTAGGTACATTAATAATTTCCGTCGGACCATGGATTTGATAGTTCACTGCATCCCATACGATGCCATCAGCAACTGGGAAAGCTGAAATGTTCACAAATGTGTGGTCACGCTTCATGATGTGAGACGAGGAATGAGGAGCCAAAGTTCCAGAAACATAGTCTACAGCAGAGCGTTCAGGTAAATAGTGACCATTAATTAGTAGAAAAAACACTGTGACAAAGCCAATGGACATGAACAAAAATATCAAGAAAAGTACCAACCAGATGTATGTCCAGGGGGAATCAAAAAATTGTCTCTAAACCAGGATATAAAAATACTGAACTTGGATGGAACTTTTGAAGATGTGGAATCCGAATCAAAGGAATAACGAGTCGGGCTTAGTGGCGTTGTTGGTTGATGTGCCACCGATTCAGATGCAGGATAAGTATACTCGTCCTCGTCGATGTTGGTGGAGAGTTGGGGATCAATTATAGTTTCAGGCAAAATAGAGGATTCAGGCAAATCGACCATCTCAATTACAGCATCAGCGACCGTTCGTGTAGATGGGCCACGAACATATGTCCGATAAATGGCAGGACAAGAGACCGCTGGTGTGACACTATTCAGGATCGGCCAGGCGCTGTAGCTTGACATTTTCAACTGAGATGTATCTGTTCTCTTTGCGACCAGGAAGCGGTGGTAAAATGACTGTACGTGTTCCCTTCAGGCCCAGAACTGGAACCGGTGCACGAAAAGAGGGGCCAAATTCTTTTTGTTTTCAACCTTCTCTCGAACCAGTTCTCCAACTTTCGGAAGCCAGCCGGCTACCGGAATCTGCAACGCAGGATCTGTGGCTGAAGGCAAATGTGTAGTTGCAAGTTTGTCTCGGGCTTCTTGTAAGTCCTGTAACATAGCAGAATGGTTATCTACATCAAACTTGGCGGATTGCGCCGCGATGTCTGGACCCTCAAGGTCAGGCACAAACATTCTTATGCCAAAGAGCATTTCGTATGGGGTCCGCCCACCCAGAGGTCTTCTAGGGAGATTATTAAGTGCACGCTGAACGGTATACAAATGGGCCAGCCAGTTCCTGCCAGTACCTATAACCCTAGCTGTTAAGGATTGCTTTAAGTCACGGTTCATTCGTTCAACGATAGAGTTGCCCTCAGGCCTATACGGAGACGAAAATTTCACCCGCACCCCAAGCGAAGCCATTGCATCCTTGTAAGCCCTAGAGGCAAATGCTGGACCTTGGTCCGAATGGAAGGTGCCGCATGCGAAAATTCCCACAAAGACACGCAAATCCCTGATTACATTTCGGGCGTCAGCACTCCGTTGTGGCCAGACCCAGAGAAACCGTGTGCACGAGTCCACTGCCACTAAGATGTATTTATAAGCAGTGTCTGATGAGAATGGACCGCAGTGATCCAAGTAAACACACCCAAAGGGTCTGTTAGCAATGCAGAGCGGTGTTTGTGGTGGACGTGTTACCGTGGAAGGCTTAATCTGTTGACAAACGTCGCAAGAAAGCACAAAAGCACGGGTGTCTTTATATAACCCACGCCACCAATAACGCTGCTGCAAGATGGAAACCGTAGCTGACACACCTGCATGAGCAGAAGCCATGCCTTCGTGTGCAGCTGATATCAAGGCACTCCTGCGGTCCGCGTTGGGGATCAGCCGATCTCCAACGTCAGGTATAGTTACATAAGGAACCTGATCGGGACTTAATTTGTAAGAATACTTGGAAGGGAAACCTGTAGGGTAATTATCACCTTCCTTGGTTGCAGCAATAGCTGCTAAAATAACAGGGTCTATTTTAGACATGGACCTGGTAACCGCTGCTACTGAACACGTGACTACTGCTGAACGGGCAGCTTCATCTGCCAGATCGTTACCAATAGCGTGTGCGCCCACCCGCTGATGGCCTAAGGTGTGTACCACCTGTGTGAGGGGCAGACGTTGTTGCAATTCTGCCACTCGAACCCAAAGCATTTTATGCTTAATTGTGCTCCCTTTTGCGTCCTTGTAGTCGTTTTCGACCAGAAAAACAGATTGTCATTGTAAGATTGTACACAGTAAAAAGAATCACATACAATAAGAGTGGTCTCATCCTGTGAAGCGAACTCAAGTGCAAGTAGCAATGCATGCAGCTCGGCCAATTGTGCGGTACTATCTCCAAGTGTGCGAGTGTGCACTACAGAGGATTTGAACGTTCCATTCACAAAGGAACCCGCAACAATAGCACATGCAGCTGAATAAGCGTGCTTGGACCCAGTGGCCGGTTGCGCCGAACCATCGGTGTAGATCACACATTTGTAATCCTCAAGCGGTAGTAAAAACAAAGGAGGAGGATGAACGAATTCATACTGCAAAAACTCCTGAGTCTGAAGAGAAGAATCAAAAACAAAAGTGACGTCCGAAGACGTCAAAGATGTAGCCCATTGTATCCAACGGGGATGCATTGCTTTTGAGTTCGGTACACTTGCCTTTGTTACTGCCTCCAGGGCAGGACAGGGTGTTACCACCAGAATCCGCTTACCCTGTGCCAGTGCGCGTTCTTTTAGAATCGCCATTTGCACTGCAGTCAGAACTTTTTCAACAGATGTAAAGCGCAATTCAGCGGAAGTGTACAGATGTGACTTGTATGCGATAGGTACTGTATCACCTTCATTAAAGGTTAAATAGGTGAATCCCACCGCCCCCGGAATTATTCTAATCACCAGGTTTGTGTGGTTATCACGAGTCAAAAGATATTTAGACTCTAAAAGGTCTGTCTGCAAAGACTGCAGAATTGAGGTATGCTCAGGCAGCCAGCAAGACCTTGAATAAGTAGGTTGTATCAAAGCATACAAAGGCTTGATACGCTGGGCATATTCGGGAATATAAGTACGCCCGAAGTTCAGGAAACCCAGCAAAGACTGAAGCTTCTTCAGAGTATTTGGGGGCACAAATGTGCACATTTTTCCAAGAAATGGGGGCTAAGCCCTTACCTTCGTTATTGAGCTCATAGCCCAAGAACAGAACGGTAAATTCAGCAATGTGTGACTTAGCAAAGTTAAATTTGTAACCCTGCTCCGCAAATTCAAGAATAATGCGGTCCACACGGGACAGATGCTGATATAATTCGTCGTCCGTCAGATAGATGTCATCTACGTACGAACATGCGTCTTGATCAATGTCATTTAACAAAGAAACAACACGGGCGGCGAATATACCCGGACTATTTTTGTAGCCCATGGGTAAACGCCGGAACTGGAATAATTTACCACCGGAAGTGAATGCGGTCCATTGACCACTCTCCGGGGCTAGGTTGTGCGTGTAGAAACCGTTTGAAAGGTCAAGTGTCGTTTTGTATTTTTACGAACAAGACTGTCTACAAGCGCAGAACTGTGTGTATTTTGCACCGCAAAGTTCCGACAATGAGTATTTAAATGCCGGTAATCCAAAACTAAGCGGTACGATCCATCGGGTTTAGAAACCACGAAAAGGGGATTGTTCATAGGTGATACGCATGGTTCAATTACTCCCTGATATTCCAACTGTGTCAGAATTTCGGAGACGGGGCTTTTTGCCTGCCGTTTGATGGGATATTGGGGTTGTGGCTGCGGTAGTGACCGCAAAGGTATTGCATGAGGAGGTGATTCTTCATCCCATCCCACATGGTTGCGGTATAACGCTGGAGCCAGGTACACAGCCCACTCTGCTGCAAGTGCTTCGGCTTTGTCTTTTGGGACATGCCTTGAAAAGCTTGGAAGGATTGCCTCCTCTCCTTTATGTGCAGCAAGTACGAATGAGGGTGGCCAATCCACCTCCGCTAACAAAATGTCATATGAAGAGGTTAGATTTTCCCAAAAATCCCTTTTATCTCACGCGGTATATCACCTTCAATTTGGATGACTATGTTATAAAGTCTGTCAGGGGGTGCCACTCTCGTGTCAGCTGTCTCTACTGTAACGAATGTTTCAGTTGCTGTCGCCTCCATATGAGGACGTAGCGCCTCCCGCACTATGGTAACTTCCGCGGCGCTGTCTAGGAGGGTTACTGCCCACGTCCAATTCTGGAGTCTCGTTCTCACCGTCTGTGGCATATTTCGCTGTTACAGCCGCAACCTTTTTCTTCTGAAATTGCGGTCGAGGAAGATGAAAGTCTTCTGCTTTACCTCTGACTTGTTGTCGAGGTTGGTCTCGCTCCTGGGGAGCCTCTCGGCCCCTTCCTCTATCTTGCCGTTCTCCTCCACCAGCCTGTGACGACGTCTGGGCCTGTGAAGAACGAGGAGAACGCGTATCAGAGCTTTGAAACCTATCCGGTGATTTAATTCTCGACCTATCACGTAAATCATATGTACGTTCAGAAGAAACCGAAACTGGGGAAGCGCCTCTCGACCCCGGCTTCTTTTGTTGCTTACCCTGTTTTTTCTGTCTCCAACTTTTTTTGGTGAAGACTGGCTTATCATCTTTCTCAGATGCACTTTTTGTTTGTATAACTTGTGATTGCGATTGAGTTTGCATTTTTACAAAAGGCTTGTTGCCTAGGCTATTTCTTCCAATTGTTTTATAAGCCCGGGCTATTATTTTCGGTAATTCGCGAGGCCTGTCCAACTCTGGGACCAAAGCCAAAGCATTCGCTACTTGAAAGTTCATAGCATCGCCCTTGACATTTCCAAGGATCAGCTCAGCTACTACATCAAACACTCCCACTAGTCTCATCCCTAATTCCACAGCCGCTTCAGGGCCATGTTCATCCTGTACTTTTTAATTACAGAGGGTAGAACCGTCATGGAAGGAGTTCCAAAACATTTTGAATAAACTGCTGCGAATACCTTACCCCAGTTTTCACATGATGTCAAATCGGGGATTATGTCTTTTGGCAAACTTATCGTAAGGATGCGGTGTTTATCTACTGGGGATGTATGTGGAAACACTGCTTCTATCTGATCGAACTTTTCTGCAAGCCAGTAAGGATAGTCGTCCTTATTTTGTGGACGTTTGCCCATCACGGAATTTACCATGACAGGACTTATGGATACTCCAGCTGCAATAGCTGGTTGGTCTGCGACTACAGGAGCAGCTCCATGGAGGCTACCTGTAACGTATGTCACTAAGGCTCGATGCACTCGCACCAATTCGGTATGCATAGTGCGCAGTTCCGCAAGCGGTAATGCCAGATAATTTGGATGCGGGGTATACCCGGCCAATACAGGCCAAGTGGCCCCCTGAATTGACAAGGGGCCTAAACGAACTGCGGTAGTTGGTTGTGGTAGGGCGCCATTAAACCAAACACGGTGCTGCCAAGCCGTGAGAGGCACTTCAAGAACAGTATAGGGTCGATAGGCAGCAGGAACAGCGGTGGGCTTATATTCATGAAACAGCTTATCACCTGCATCCACCGCTTCAAAAGTGATCCAAGTGTAAAACACTTCAAAGTGATAAGCCGCATCGGCTTGAACCACAAAGACCAACTCGACCCCAGTATCGGGCACTCCATACACAGCTAAGTGGTCTCGGAGTGCTCCTCGACTATGTGCAGCTATCGCCACACCAGCCATGACTAAACAATTATATTCGACAACCTAACAGGGAGCACAAAAATGGGTCTATTAACTAACCTTTTTAATAATATCAAGCTTGAAAGAACCTATAAAACATTCAATATAGGAGGTATCACCGTCACATACGCCTCCGGAAGCGTACGCGAGGGGTTTGTGGACAAGCACAAGTACTACTCAAGCGTCTCGCAGATAAGCTGCCCCACGGTGGTCGCGCCATGTCATAAGGTTTCTGCACATACACAGAGCTATGCACAGGAAAATGGGACCCCGGAATACAGTGGTTTGCCACCATATACCGTAGCACCCAAAAACCCCAACCCAACTAGCTTAGCATCCCATTAGCACCCAAGTACTAATGTTTGGACAACCCAGAACACGGTATCTTTATCTCAGGACTCGCAGAAGCAAGAACACTCTTTCGTCACTCACTCGTACTTGTTCACAAGGTGCGTAGGAAGAGACACTGGATAGGTTAAAATGTTTATTCCAACTTACGTGCTCTAATGTACAGTACACGTGTCAGTACTAATAGCATAATGCATATGACTAAGATAAGCAGCATGGTTACAATTCCATAGAATACAAACGGGGAAAGCATCTCAGAGCTCAGTGGATAAACGTATAAATAACATTACCACCCTCCCCTTGCAGTAAGATAGTTGATTATAATAATAGAAGACCTCTGGGCTTTGACTAGCGAACCCCCATACCTCAGTCTCTAGATGCAGAATTACATCAGCAGGACATCATAGCTCTTCTCACTGAAAGGGATTTCTCCAAGTGTGTTAAGCGCTAGTAAACCACAGTATTAAAAGCATACCAAATTCTTCATGGCAATTGCACCTAATGTTATGTCTGGGTGCGCGAGACTGGCCATATCAGGAAGAACCAAAATACATTGTTATGCGACCTTGTACATGTTTGTGCAGACTGAGCCCAAAAAGGTGAACAACAGAAAATGCAGACAGTGCAAAAGAACTTGGCACGAGCAAAGGGCGAGGGAGGCCCGGCTCAGTGTAACGTGCGCAAAGAAAAGCAGCATGGCAGCCAGGCCTAGGCCAACATAACAAGGCAGGTAACAATCCACAAGACATTATAATTTTTATTACAATTCCAAAGACATCAAACATGAACTGGTTACCTGTTCCCATTTGGTAATTACACTTATAAAATGTAATAAGGTATCTCCAATGTTATCCTATGGGAGAGGTAATCCTTGCAGTAGTGAAAATTTCTTTAGGACTTTTTTAGTACCAGGACATGTAAAACTTAAAAGTTCATGTTCAACTTTTTAAATACATGACACCCTGCCCTCTGGGCTGTCCAGGGCCTACCCTAGGAGTGACCTATATGTATTAAAAAGGAAGGTTTGGGCCTGGCAAAAGGTTTATTTTGCCAGGTCGACATGGCAGTTTAAGACTGCACGCACAGGCTGCAATGGCAGGCCTGAGACATGTTTAAAGTGGTACTTAACTGGGTGACACAATCAGTGCTGCAGACCCACTAGTAGCCTTTAATTTGCAGGCACTGGGCACAGGTAGTGCCACTTTACTAGGGACTTACAAGTAAATTAAATATGCCAATTGGGTAAAAGCGAATCTTACCATGTTTTAAGGAGAGAGCACAAGCACTTTAGCCCTGGCTAGCAGTGGTAAAGTGTGCAGAGTCCTAAGGACAGCAACAATGAAGTCAACAAAAATAGGAGGAGGAAAGCAAAATAAAATCTGGGGATGACTGTGCAGAAAGGGCTAAGTCCAACACAGTGGTTTAGACTTCTTGCAAGCATTCCACCCATCACTTTATGTACCTTTCATTAGTAAGCACAGTGCTGCCTGTCCATTCTCTATGCTCGACCAGTTCTGTGTTATTCATTGATTTATAAACAGCTGGAGTAGAAAAAGATGAACAGGTCCATATAGTTTGTTATTTTCCGTACCCTGTTGCAGTATTCACGGTGTGTGACTTTGCCCCGTCTGTCTTCCAACTCATACTGCTCTTTGAGAGTAAAAATCTTTTAGCAATTCTATGTCTTTGCAATTTACCATATTCCGCAATAAGGGTTTGCTAACTCCTGTAATCTGTGTCGAAATATACTGCTCCCTTTCTTCCCTCCAATGTTCAGCCATAACAACAACAAAGAACATATTCACCTACATTAGCACAGACCTCTTAGCTTTGCCGATGCTTCCTTTTAGTACTGAATACACATGCTACAATCTCCACAGACATGCTGGTCACAAGGAGGCATTTTATGCCAGGCACATGAAACAACAAAGGGACTATAATTTGCAGCTACCTAATATGAAATAGGTATTTATATAGCGCTTATTATGCCTGATGAGGGGAAGCACTTGGGGAGACGCGTGCTACTCCTTTGGATGGTCACAAACATTAAGGCCTTTCACATATATAATACATTGCACTATGTTATGCGATTTATCACACACTCATAATGTCACTTGTAAACAATCTATTATTCAGTTTGATATATATGAAAGTTTCCAGATCTTTGAATTACATGGCAATTTCATGACAGTACTAGAGATTGATACTTGCCAAGAGGGCGACACTTGCGCCCCCAGCTGCTGCACTGCTGAAATGAGGAAACTTTCCTCTAAAGTGAACCAAATTTACCACGTTTATCCAGAGTAATCAGGTGATCCAATTAATTAAAACATATATTCCATGCTTATAAAATCACTCCTGAGACAGCCAGGTTGAACTGGAATTTTTTATTCCGCATTTTCAGATGCCTTATGCTGCCATAAGCTTAAACATAGACACGTGCTGTCAACCTTCTTTCGAATCGACGCAGTAAAAAAAACAATGCATTTCGAACATATTTAGTTCTTCATCAGGGGTACTGCAATAAAACAAAACGAACTGCATCAACATTAATTCAAACATGAAGCATTTGCTGTTTTAAAACAGTAAAATCAAACAGTACTATTCCCAAATACTACCCATGATCACCCCTCCTTTTCTCCCCACATCAATGCTCGTGCTCATGAAATAAAACAAAGTGACGAAATATCGGAAAACAGTGAACCCAACCGATATTTAGGACATTGCATTATGGGAATGTTAGGCATTAGTTGTTTCACGAGGTAACACAGGACATTTCAGGTCACGGGGTTCTGGTTCAATTAAGGTTTTATTGGAAAAACGTGCGTGAGTAGGACTTAAGTAAGGGTTTGACGGGAGGAAAGTTGATGGTTTCAGTTTGAAAATCGAGGATGGCACGTACACTTTAAGCTGCCGGGTGTGATTTCACGAGGTATAAGAGTATTGTTTGTCAATATTAAGGGGGGTTGGGGAGAGTATCTTTTCGTCACATGTTTGAATTAATGTTGATGCAGTTCGTTTTGTTTTATTGCAGTACCCCTGATGAGGAACTAAATATGTTCGAAATGCATTGTTTTTTTTACTGCGTCGATTCGAAAGAAGGTTGACAGCACGTGTCTATGTTTAAGCTTATGGCAGCATAAGGCATCTGAAAATGCGGAATAAAAATTCCAGTTCAACCTGGCTGTCTCAGGAGTGATTTTATAAGCATGGAATATATGTTTTAATTAATTGGATCACTGGATTACTCTGGATAAACGTGGTAAATTTGGTTCACTTTAGAGGAAAGTTTCCTCATTTCAGCAGTGCAGCAGCTGGGGGCGCAAGTGTCGCCCTCTTGACAAGTATCATTGATTTGCTGTGTTGGGACGTTCACAGCGCTGTTGTGCACGCATTTCTCTGCAGTCTAAGTATAAATTATAACTATTCTTTAAGGGCAGGTGTGCACTCGCTAAATTGTATATTTGCAGTACTAGAGATTTGTCATGCAGAGAGAAAATAGTTTGTCATGCTGCATATCATATGCTTGCCAAGGAGTTTGCAAAAAATTAACCACACAGTGTGTTATGTATTGTTGTTACAGAACTGGCATTCAATGAAATTTATTGGTAGTTTCAGGCTGTCATGTACACTTCATTTAAACTAAATGACGTCATGCAAGTCAAGAAGAGGTTAATGTGCTCAGTCTTTTCAGTTGAAGGTTATTTAGGAGGCGGTTCCTCCTTGAGTGCGGTTGTCTTGAGGCTCACCATGTAATATGGTCATGCAGAGGACACGCTGAGCAGTAGTGTAGCAGGGATACCACGGCTCGTGGTGCATGCAAAGAAAATCACCCCTTTCACTGCTGTTGGAGTAGTCCCAGGGTTGGATCCCGTGCCCACTGTGTCACTGGGACCAAGCTATACCTGGCTGATGAGCCCCAGTCAGAGAGAAACCGGTCCCAGGATGCTTGTGTTCCGGTCAAGGGATTACCTGGCCTGGCAATTCGGACTGGACTGTTCCCATTGGAGCAGGGTCAAGACTGGTTTGCAAATGGCTGGCTCCAAACTGAGGTAACAAGGTGGGCAAAACACAAAGGACTGGGATAGGGCCTCAGCAATTTCCATTTGCTGAGATTAATTCAAGCATTCCATCCATCACCTTCTGGTGGTTGCACCCACTCGTGCCTGAGCCAGCCTAGTTAATTGGAGGACCACTGGGATCTTTTGTTGTTTTCCCCTATGTGGTTCATGCCCCCCTTTCTGATAGATACATGGTAAGTATCCCACCAGGAGCAGTATCCTCTCTGCTCAGCCCACTCTATCTAATTGCCAACCAGCCTCCAATCACTCACCAACATTCCATGACATCGCACACTGGTCGAGCAGAGCATGGCACAGTGAAGGTATGCACAGAATACATCTCACGCATAGCAGATTATAACACATCTCCTTCCCTTAGAAAATAATAAAGTGCAACAGGAAACGTAAGATAGAAAATAATACAATCAATAAATCCTATACATTTTTAAACCCTATAAATGATTCTGACAGGTCAGATAACAAAACCTTCACCACTTGCCCTTCTGCCGTGTACTCTTGCCGGACCAGGGGCATACAGTTAATGCACCCTCTACTGCACACTTTTGCATATTGGAAGGACTAGGTAAATACATGGCAGGACCAGCAAACTACACATGCCCTCTACTGCACACATCACTGGGAAACACACTGCACTCTCCCCCTCTACTGCATACCTTGCAGGACCAAGGAAGAAGAACACTCACCCTATACTGCATACTCTTGCAGTCTTAGGAACTAGCACTCAACGTTCACCCCCTACTGCATACTCTTGCAGGACCAGGGACCTAAAACATTCATCCTCTACTGCACACCCTCGCAGGAACAGGGATAACTACACCATAATGTGCCTTCTCTGCTTACCCTCGCAGGACCAAGGACACATTTCATACACCTACCCTCTACTGCATACTCTTGCAGGACCAGGGATTATAACGCTACAATGTGCCTTCTAATGGGCACCCTTGCAGGACCAAGGTCACCTTTCATACACTCACTCTTCACTGCATAACCCCCCCCCCCTCCCCAGGACCAGGGACACAAAACACAGACTCCCCCATAGTCACTTCTCCTCACCAAAACCCTTGCACACTCTTACAGGAGCAGAAACGTAAAACTAACAAAATACTTTCTCCTGATGTCTCCACTCAAAATAGGAATAATTTGGCAACAGACATCATTTGTAAAACTTTAGCATAACATTGCACATCATGCAACCCCTAATAAAAACATTCTACTGACAACTTCACTCATACTGGAGCAAATGAAAACATACTGTGGCAGCAAAATCAGCATGACATTTCAAAAACAAAATTACCATGGCAGGTAACACAAAGTTCTCCACTCCGGTGAGCAACAACTCACCCAAAGAACACACAATACCCTGGGCGTAGATCCACTGCTTAAAGACACATCACAGTTCTCTAGGTGCTCAGTTCAATGTCACACTGCAAATGTATTAGCGAGACCCCTATGCAGTTAAACAGTTTAACTCATCCTTATTTTGATTCTGCAGTGCGGTTTGGCTTTAAATAACAACGCTGCATGCTGCTTTGAAGTGCTATCAAAAACTATGATGCTGACGCCAATGATTCCCGCATCGCTTTAACTTGCAGTTGACATGTGGTCTAGTCTTTAGCTGCTATGTCGTGCGTCGCTCCGACATGTTCCCAGGCACCACTGATCATAACGTGGGCACGCTCAGGATTCTGTCCCATTGTGCCTAGGAGCTCGTGCTTGGAATCCCACAGATGACGGATGAATTAGAGTTAATATCCAAGTGCTCGTGCCTCCACTATGACAGCATGAGGTAAATCTCACCTACTAGCTGAGCACGCGCCCTTGATGACACACACTGCCTTCAACAGATGACACACACCGATTTTTCTTTCTTCGTGCGCGTGTGAGCAACCACCATCCCATGGCAACGCATTTAATGATGTATGCAATGGTCCGCGCCTCCAAATAGTAGTACATCAAGTCACTCGTGTGCCTGGGCTCATAGTAAATCAATTATAAACACTCAATCTTAGCACTAACAACAGTGTGCTGCACAAGCCAGCCTCCCAAATTAGGTGACACGTGCTGTCCTCCTCTGTTATGCTGTTACATTCGCTGCCAGTTCACTCACCACCAGACATGCTGACTGCAAACCATTCCACTCCACAGATTAGATCAACTATGCATGTTGTCCAACTGAGTACCTGCGAAGTTAAGAAGGCCACTTCTTTGGTATTCTTAGCCCGTTTAATGTCAAACCAATAAAATCCACATCTGGCACTGTTCCTACCAGGCACAGCCGCCTGGCTCAAAAACAGTGACTGCGTGATATTGTCTTTGTTCATCTGTGTACAGTTAAGTAGACCACTCTCTCAGTCTACAGTCTGTCAGATGAGAAAGACACTGGTGGGGTTCAGGATGTCTACTTTTTCTCTTCTTGCATCTCTTTTCTTCTACTGTGCCTTCTATGTTCCTTCACTTCTTTGTTTCATGAGTTTCCTTACATGTTGGTTTGTTTCCAGATCGTTGTCAGTGTTGTAAGTAAAGGATGCCCTCTTGGTAAGCAGGGTCAGGTAGCCAGTTCATGTAGAATAACAAGTTGTAGGTTTATTGAAGAAGTTATAGGTTAGATTACAGGTTAAATAGTAATTACCCCACCAGGAGCAGCATCCTTTCTGCTCAGCCCACTCTATCTAACTGCCAACCAGCCTCCAGTCACTCACTAACATTCCATGAAATCACACACTGGCTGAACAGAGCAGGGAACAATGGAGGGGTGCACAGAATGCATTTCAAGCATAGCCGATTATATCACCTTGCTACTTCATCGTGGCCTCTTGTGTGCTGTTTGGACCTGGAGCAGCATAAATACACACTGAGAGACCGAAGGGTAAGGAAGTCACAGATGGAGTCTGCAGCTGCTGGTGACTGACGGGGCCTGCGTGTCTGGCGATAATCCCGACAGTATTCTGGAACCTGGTGAGCAAAGAACCTAAAAATGAATTAAAGCAATTAGCAACCAGTTGAGCCCAATGTTTGTGGTCTCTGTAGGCCTGTGCGGGTGACTGTGGCTTGGCTGCAAGGACTCAAGAGACAGTGCCAGAGGTCATCAAGAAGTTCTACGGCAGGGGTTTCTGATCACCATACTTCATTTAGCCTGAGTTGGTCTGCACTCCCCCTAACTGGTACATCACTAATTAGTAAAATTGCAATGTGTTACCGCTTTCTCAACCGAAAAACGCTTTGAAGTGTTACAGAATGTGCTGTGCTACAGCTACAAGAAAACGTTTCTGACCTGTTAGGGTGGTTCTCCAGCTGCGCTACACAAAACTCTAGCTTACAGAACATAAGGCAAGTGTCTTAATTTATTCAATCACTCACATACTTGCGCGATCATCCAATGCCTCTTGCACACACTACCTCAATTACTCACTCACGAATGAGCTCAACCATTCATTCACTTTTATTAACTAACTCAGTGACCCACTCATTGGCCCAGTTGCTAAAGATGCCCTGGGATGAACCAATTAAGAGCTCTAGTTAAAAAGTTAAAGGTTCTGAAGATCAATTTGATCTCCTTTCTTGCATAACACATGGACCCTGCAACGTTTTTATTCACTTAACCCCTCACTGACATCCTCATTTTTGTCATCTCTGCTTACTTCTTACTGTGGAGCCAGGACAACAATCTCTATGAACAAAGTTTGAGAACAATGAGTTCAAGTTCTTGGCTACTTTCATGCACTTCTAATAAATCTAACCTCTTGTTCATGTCTGTTCCCACAATGTTCACCTTTATCAATCCCTTCCTGTCCCTTTTTTGGGCTCTACTTGGAAGACGAGAATGTCCGAATGCACAATGAAAACTTGAAAAACTTAAATCAGTTACACGGTCAATCGTTCACTCACTCATTGATTCATTTGCTCCTTAGCCACTTCCCCTAATGTGGGGTGTAATTAGAGTGTGACAGCATGCAGTGGTCTCCACCCTGCCCCTCCCTTGACCCATAGAATCTCTCCACCCCCCCAGCCCTCTCTTTACCTTCTCTTTATTTCTTCCTCCTTGTATAAGGTCTGCTTGGGCTGGTCATCGAGCCAGCAGGCCTTGAGTAGGTTTTTGATGAACAAACTCCTCTGAACCACTCATGTGTGCTTGTAGTATAGCTCAGTGGGATGAGTGCTTGCTGCAGCGATCTGTGTGTAACCTGTGGTTCAAATACCATGGGTACCCTGTTTCTCAGATCTCTCAATCTTTGTGTGATAAGGTCCAATGGCCATAAGGTGCTTGAAGCAGGCTCACTCAATGTCTAAGGTACTGCACGGGGCAAGTGTGATAAAGATTAGCTCCCAGTGTGTGTGTGTGCGTGTGGGAGGGTCACTGCCTCGAGATCTCTCCATCACCTTCCTTTTTAGAAAGTTTCATTCACTTAAAAAATCCCAGGAATAAAATCACCAAATACATTCAACAAAGGAACCTCCACACAAGAAAAAAAAAAACATAGGTGGCTGTTCAAGCAGCCACACTGCAACTCACTACCCCCAAACATAAGATCCACAGATAACTAACTTATCTTCAGAAGACTACCCGAGAGTTGGTTCTTGCCAACATCACCACCATACTCAAACACAAATGTACAGCATATCCCTTGTATATAAGCATTTCATTTGGTTATATGCCTGTATTAAGCTATGTGTATTTCTTTGTATAATAATTATCTTTATAAATGTATGAATATTCTTTAGGTCTGCTTAACAAATGTACATATTACTTATGGTTATATTATTCTATGCTTAACATGCATATAGGTCACTGCATAGTTTTCATAAAGGTTATTTGATTAGATGCTATGGTTGTCCGTTTATTTAGCTATCATAATATATACATTTTTTTATAAATATTTATCTGCAATTGCTTCACTATTAAATTATTGAAAAGAAAAATAACACACACAAATAACTTTGCTTAAAGTACACCAACACTTGAAAGTCTGAATTTATTAAATACAACCTAAATATTGATATATTACCTTCCTTATACATGTATACCTTCCATGTACCTATATATCTATATATTTATTACTTTACTCCTACTGTAAAATAAAACATATTTGAGTCTTTCCAATGCACTAACCTATGTTTCACCCTATACCTCTCTCAATATATCCTCTACCTCCACTCTCTGACTCATACCAAATCTCATTCTGCTACTATGATCGCCAAAATAACCTTTTTAGACTCTTCCCTCCTCTATCCCTCCTTGCATCACTCCAAACTTCATTTTACTACTAAGATCTCCCAAACAACTCTTTCTGAATTCTTTCCTCATGTATCCCTCCTTAGACTCATCCGACACCTCATTTTACTGCTATAATCTCCCTAATCCATTTCTAGAGGATCTTCCCTCCCTCATCTCTCCTTTACTCGTCCCAAGCCTCCTCCTACTACTATGATCTTCTATTAAACACTTTCTAGACTTTTCCCTCTTCTATCCCTCCATTCTCCTTTTCAATCCAATTAACAGACTCACATGTCCACCACTCAAATTAATGTATATGTCCCTATACTAATTCACCACTAATCCTTTTTGGGTTCCGGAGTAGTGTGCCACTCGCTGAAAAGCACTTTATTCACTTCGTCAGCGGTAATAAGCATTATAAAAATACAATTACAATTATTGTGCCAGAGCCAGCATTTTGCCAAGAATTGCCACCATAGCGCCATGGTGAGGATGCTACCAGGGATTGCCATTATTGTGCCAGGGCCAGCATATTGTCAGGGATGAACTCTATTGTGCCAGGACCAGCATGTTACCTGGAATTACCACCATGTGCCTGGGCTAGCATTTTACCCCCTGAATTACCACTGTTAAGGCAGGGCCTGCATGTTGCAAGATAGTACCCTCATTTTCTGCCAGATCAGCATTTCCCCAGGAATTTCCACTGCTGTGCCACTGTGTGCATGTTGCCAGGTGCTACCACCACGGTGCCAGGACCAGAAGGTTGCAAGGAATTACTACCAATGTGCCTGGGGCAGGATGTTTTCAGGTGTTACTACCATGGTTCCAGAGCTATCATGTTGCCAAGAAGGATTACCACCATTGAGAGGCCCAGCATTTAACTAGCAATAGCCACCACTGTGCCAGGGCCAGCACATTTTCAGGAATTACCACCATTACCAGCATTGTGCCACGATGAGCACAGTGTTGCTATGGATTAACTCCATATTCCACGGCCAGCATGATGCCAGGGATTACCACCATTGTGGCAGGGCCAACAGTTTACCAGGGATTACTGCAATTGTGCCAGGTCCATCATGTTGCCAGAAATTACCACCATTGTGCCAAGGCCAGCCTGTTGCCAGACATTGCTGCCATTGTGCTAGGGGCAACAATTTGCCAGAAATCACCACTATTGTGGCAGATCCAGTATTTTACCAGGAATTGCATTCATTGTTCCCTTTTGAGCATATGAGCCCCTATTGAGCCGGAACCAACATGTTGCCAGGAATTGACACTATTCTACCATATTGCCAGAAATTACCACCATTGTGCCAGGGCCAGAATGTGCAATGGATTACCACTGTTGTGCCAAAGCCTTCATTTTACAAGGGATTACGACATTTGTGCCAGGGCCAACAGGTTGCCAGGGATTACCATCATAGTATCAAGGTCTGCATTTTACCAGCCATTATCATCATTGTCTCAGTGTCTGCATGTTGCCAGGGAATGCCGCCATTTTCCCAGGACCAACAGTTTGCTTGAAATTGCCATAATTGCGGCAGGTACAGCATTTAATCCGTGTGGGCAGTGGGCAAAACACTATCTCATCACATGCACATGCACACACGCAAGCATGCACAGATACATACAAACACAGATATGCACTCAAATGAGTGCACTCCACACGCAGAGATATAGGTGCACACCCCCCCACTTGCAGACAGAGACATATGCAGACAGACATGCACTCACACTTGCACACACAACCAGAGCAGAAACCTTTTTTTTAATCTACTGTGAGAAATTGGATTATTGATTGGAGTGGGCAACTGCTCACCTCAAGGGATAATCACAACTTCTGAAGGGGTGAACCCTCTACATCACTAAATTAACCTGAGATCAACCTCCTGATCGCTATGGCGCAGAGCAGACTGGCTTAACTTAGGGCATTGTATAAAGTATTTATGCAGTACCAAAAACTGTAATAATGTCGAAAAGTCAAGCATCAAAACCCCCAAATTCAATTAGAAAAATAGATTAAAATATAGTGAACAAAATTACAAATACTACAAAAATCAAATAAGGAGAAACGGAGATATGATTTTGAAAAATTCTATTAAGGGAAAACAGTGTCAAAAAGAATAAAGCGTCTACAGTAGTCGATGGTCGTAGTAAACCGGACCTATCCGCAATTGGAGACCAACCGTGATGGAGCCCTGGTCGAATATACCAACCAGATTTGGCCCAGTAAGAGCTTTTACCCTGGGAATGATTCTTTTTTCTGGAAGTCAAAATCCTTCAGCTGAGCAAAAAAGCAGGCTGTATTCAAGGAATTCTTCACAAAGTTGGTGGGCGTGATACTGCTGAAGCCGTTGGTTTTAGCAGGAAAAGCTCAGAGCGTGAGGAATTCAAATTTTGCTCCTAGGGAAGTCCACTCACTGGTCAGATACTTTTGCTCTTTCACCCAGTCAAGATTTTTAAATTTCTGATTTAGTCTCTTTTTTGGTGCTTGGAATCCTTCAGCGGGGAAAGGCTGTAGCTGTACCCGACGTTGAGTTCCACAATGCTGGATATCTTCTCACCAAGGATCACATGAACAGTATAGGCTGCTGTGAAGAAGCTTTGAGTGGGAGAACCCTGATTTCGTAGCCCAATGAAGTCGCTCTTTGGTCAGATAGGCTTGGGTGGTTTGTCCATGTCCTCTGGATGTCCCGAAGTCCAAAACATTTCCAAATCCCAGGTATTCAGGGGTGGTAGGATATGTCCAGCGAGACACAGCCAAGGCTACCAGTACCTCTTGAACAGCACTTGGGAGTCAAGACTGATTCTAGCAGAGGCCACCAGCAGGGTCCAGGCAAGGTCCAGTTGGTATGGGTCAGTTGGGAACTTCAGGAAATAGGCATCTTGCAGCTTTTGGAAGCCCTGAAGCCACGCAGGAGGTCAGCCAACTGACTCTTGGAGTACACATTTTTGTCCTGCGTACAAAAGGGAGTAGGTTCAGTCCTTCAGGGCTCTTCTCAGGTCACTGACAGCAGGTCCAGTCCTCTTCTGATATTCCTCAGGTCCAGAAAGTGTTCTGAGGAGGGTACCTGGGGATATCACATTTTTACCTGGCACTAAATAGTGGGAGTGGGACTGGCCCTGCTGACCAATGGGGTAAATGTAACCAATGGTTACCCTACCCACTTTTGCAGCAGCGCCCTACTGCAAACAATCCCACAGTTCCCCTCACTTCTAAAATCCAAGATGGGGAAACCCTACTCCCATTGTGCTGACCCTGTGTGCCCACCCAGAGGAATGGTCAGTGTAATGAGCAGTCCTCACCTCTGTGGTCAATTAAAACCAGTCCTGGAGGCAGTTCACCCCCACCCCTTCAAGCCACCACCCACTGGGAGAGATATCTACCTCACTAGGAGGACAAAAACTAGGGCCTTTCCAGGTGTCACCTAACATTTTTTTAATATAAATATTGTACTTAACATTAAGTAATACAAATACATTTTCATTTTTTTTGCCAATGGAGTGGGATCATATACAATGTATACGGGAAGGAGCAAAGTAGTGCACCATATCCAATAGAACAGCAACATTATCATCGAAGCATCACACCTCGGGGCGTGGCTAAGGCAGCCAGCATGGTGGACGTGCCTGCGTAGAGCTCCGGCAGGCAGCCCCGATAACGGGCATTTATAGGTGCCGGTGGTTCCCGTAAACTAAATCAGCGCCATGTGCAGGGAGGCAGGAACCCGCTGAGTTGATAGCTGGCACATTGGATGCGACCAAACGGCAGATGAAGTCCGCGACCTGAGCTGGAGCATGGTGAGCGGAGGCAAAATGGCGGCGCCTCGTGCCTGACCCACGTTGGCGAAGACAGCGAAACCGACAACGCTGACCAGCGGCCCGACACTGACGTGCAATGCACGGGCAATAGAGAGCTGGCGGGGGTCAGAGAGGAACGAATGTGAAGCAGACACGGCGGTGACCAGCTGGGGGGCCGGTTGGCGACGGCGAGAGTCCCTGCTTCTCAAGATGGCGGCGCCCGTCGGCGTAGGAGTGGCTCCGAAATAACACCAAGACGAGCTGGGGGAGAGAGGCCCTGCTCCGGTGACAGCAACGGAGGCAACCCTGAGCGCAGACCGAAGAAAGAAGTGGTCGCAGGTGAGCACCCGTGCGGGGACCCGTAGGGAGGAGACTGGTGCCCCAGTGGTACGCAGGGCAGGGACCACACCCGCAGAACTTCACAGGGCAACAGGGCCAGCACCGGAGGGGGGTTGCCCCGGCGGCACGCAGAGGCGGGAACCGCACCTTCAGAGCTTCCAGGAGCGGCTGAGCCAACAATAGACGGGAACTGGATGGTGCATACCCCCACCCACCCTGCAGTTGGCAGCAGGGAGGACTGATAAAGACGGAGCACACCAGTGAGAGCTGCATCAAAGTGTGGGGACGGAGAGCCATTGGAGGCTGAGACGAGGTGGGGGGACGTCCCGCCGGCATTTGTGACCTACCAAGGCGGCATTACCACCGCGGACGGCGCCCGTTGGAGACGGAAGGGGGAGCATCTCTAGGTCAGGTACTTGCGAGTGCAAAGAAGGGGGTGAAACTCGGTGAAGCGCTGGAAAGCCCGGAGTCACGACAGGCAACCTGATATTAGGCGCGCAGAGACGGAGCAGAAAACCCTTGGGCGGTTGACGCGCGCCATCACCGCGCACCCCTAACCAGTGGGGAGGCCACTCGTATTTGGAGCAGGAGATATCTGCGTGGGAGGGGTCACTTAGCCCCCCCACCGTGTGCCCAGGGGACCCCAAACCCCCCCACTCCTATAAACCGACAGAAGACCCAACAAGAAACCTAAACGGAATACATCTGCTTGGGGAGTAGCGGATCCTTCCTCCCATTTATCAGGACCCGCAGATACATCCCGCGGGGGGGGTCTCGCCGGTCGGCGCTGAGAATCGAGGCACGGCGAGGTGGGGAGGAGAGACTGTGCAGGACCTGGAGGGTGCATCAGGGAGACAGCAAAACGGCCGCTGGCACAAAGGAAACTATTGCGACCAATAACGAGGGAATAAGTTAAAGAAGGCAGTACGCGGGGAAGATACCGAAAAACGACGGATCACACCTACCTGAGCTGGGTTTGAGGAACACTATGGGGCGACAGCGTGGCGCTGGGAATTCGCAGATGCCAGCCCCTACAAGACAATCTTCCCCGGCTGCGAAAAGCTCCGTGCCGGGCGGGGATGGCGCGCCGCAACTGTCTATGTCAGACAAGCTGGACAGAGTACTAGAAGCAATTGAACACTCCCGCGTTACAATGGAAGATCGATTCGGAGCATTGGCCACGGACATCAATCTGCTCAGGGATGACCATCGGAAGCTGGCAGATAGGGTGACGCAGGGAGACAAAACCCTCCAGACTATGGAACCCCAAATCAAAGCGCCCCAAGACACCCTGGTGGAACTGCAGCGCAGAGTTAAATCATTAGAAGAAAAGGCGGACGATTTGGAGGGCCGTTCCCGACGGTGCAATATCCGTGTGATCAATCTACCAGAAGGCGTGGAGGATTCAAACCCTGTCGTCTATGTGGAGGCCTGGTTCAGATCGTTCACCCCGGAGTCAGACAGAACCCCATTTTTCTCAGTGGAAAGGGCGCATAGGGTACCGGCGAGGAGACCACCTCCCGGAAACCCGCCTAGGCCTTTGCTCCTCAAATTCCTGCATTTTCGGGACAGAGATGCTGTACTCAGGGCTGCCAGGCAGCATGGCCCCATAAGAGTAGAGGATAAAACAGTGATGTTGTTCCCGGACTACTCCCAGACGGTGCATCGCCAGCGGGCATCATTCCTGGAGGTTAAATGCATACTTCGAAACAAGGGAACTCAATACTCCCTGCTCTTACCGGCGCGGCTGAAGGTGCTACACGGGGATCGCTCCCTCTTCTTTATGATCCCTAAAGATGCGTATGATTGGGCGGAACAGCATTTGCAAAACTCGGGGCCCCATGTCCCCACATCGACAAAACGAACCCCTAAAGGTCAAAACCGACAATCAAAAAGATCCACCCAAAAGCAGCCGGAAAGACGCCTGGAGACATCGGTTAAAAGCCCCCCAAACCTTGAACAAATCATAGCGGAGCGCCGCAGAGCCCTGCAGGCAGCAGCAGAACTTGGGCCTACCCTAGGAAGCTCGGACAGTGAGAGGGGCCCTCATATTTTCACATCAGAAGACGAAGCAGAGGACAACAATACGTCCCACGAGGGTTCGGATACTCCACCAGAAGTGACTCCTCAAACTGCGGACACTCTCATTTGATAGAACTTGCTGGTTGTAGTAGGCTTTGTTTGTTGTCGCACCCACCACACTGTTGCTCAGTACAGAGGTAGATGTTACACCAACCTACACTCGTCACGTAGAAACGATGTTGAGTGCAGGGCAAATCTCCTCCGGCAGACTTCTGACACGCACGGGCAGAGGAACCGCCGGCACCATATCTCATTTCAGGGTACCTTGGGACTACATAGAAATTGCATTGTTAGTACTTAGGACCATGACCCCCCCCGATCGTTAAAACAAATTAATGTAAACATACTATATCTAGTTTGGACGTGCCGCCGAGTGCAGTAGGTCCTCGCTGTTGGGACGTAGTCCCTCTGTTATGGTTCACCCCTTCCCTTCCAGATACCCCACAATGCAGGCTTCATATGATACACAGGCGGGCGAGGCAACAATACACGCCCGACGATCACTGCACCAGGGCATCACCGGACACCTTGATTCAGGCGGGACATGTCACTCTCGGTTACGCTCGTAATGCGTTATGACTCACAAAGTCAGAATTAGCGACCTCTGCCTCTTAATGCTAACTGTTAGAGGCTTACACACTCCAAGTAAGAGATACGCAGTCTATTCGTACACTAAAAGCTAGAATGCGCAGATTGCCTTATTACAAGAGACGCACTTAACCGCACAAGAAGTAGACAAGCTCCATACTAGATGGCGCAGGATCATATGTGCCACATCCTATTCGGCGTACGCACGGGGGCGCTGATCTGGGTCCGGCCGGGCACCCCATTCCAAGAGCTCAGGAGAACAATTGATAGAGAAGGGAGGTATGCCCTTTTAGAGGGGCTTCTAGAGGGCCAACCCATACTCCTGGGTAGCATCTACGCCCCAAATACCAAACAAGACAAGTTCTGGGAACATCTCTCGGGGGTCCTAGCCCAGTATGCTTCCATTCCGTGGATATTGGGAGGGGATTATAATTGCGTGATGGACCTGACCCTGGACAGATCCCATCCCTCGCCCATACACTCTCCCACCCACAGGCAAACAGAACACTTTTTGACATGGATCAAACACTGGGCGCTCACAGACGCCTGGAGAGATAGCCATCCACAGGCTAGGCTGTATTCGTTTCACTCCATCCACACAAATTACGAGTACGGCTTGACAGATTTCTATGCACAGCGACACTGATTCCCAAAATGCAGCATTCCGATTATCTTGGCCGGGTCCTTTCGGACCATGATGCCCATGTATTAAGTCTCCAATGGACACCTCCCCGTCCGCCAGTACCCACATGGAAATTGCCGCGGGAGTGCTTGGCGGATCAGGTCTTCAGGCATGAACAGGGGCAGAGTATACAGGAATACTTTGCTAACAATGCAGGAACCGCGACATCTACATTGGTGGAGTGGGACGCGTTTAAGGTGGTAGCGAGGGGAGAGAGTATAAAGCAAATAGCAGGGGTTAGAAAGACGTTAGAGCAAACACTGACACAAGTTGAAACGAAGCTGGCGTCCCTCACGAAGAAAGAAGATGCAAACGCGGCTACAGCAGCCCAGGTGGCTGCAGCCAAAAAAGAATATGCATCAGCTGCCCTGGATCTCTGTAGGTACAACTTTAAAGCGTATGCAATAAGGGTACATAAGGAGAGGGATAAGACAGGGACCCTGCTTGCCTGGCTAGCTAGACGAGATACAGAGGTAAGACCAATCACGGAAGTGTTAGACTCACATGGTAACACAATACGGTCTCAGACAGAGATTTTACAGCTATTTCACCAATACTACTCCCAGGTATATAGTGCTCCGGAACGGGCCCGACATGACGCAATAGACTTATTCCTAGATCCGCTGCCTATACCCCAAATTGAAATAGCAGAAAAAACAGCATTAGATGCGGGGATACAGCCCACAGATGTTTCTCAAGCAGTTCGAGCCCTGGCACGTGGTAAGGCGCCAGGGATGGATGATTTCCCCTCAGAATACTATGTTACCTTCTCCTCTTTACTAGTTCCCCGCCTCACGGAAATGTTTACAGACGCCCTGGAAAGGGGAGAGCTCCCAGGGTCCCTTCGGGAATCGGGTTTTAAAAACATTCCCGAAGCCAAATCGGGATCCGAAACTGTTGGCTTCGTATCGACCTATTACGCTGTTATCAGCGGATTGTAAGACATTAGGGAAAATATTGGCGGCTCGCTATGTACAGATACTACGTCCGCTGGTCCACCCGGACCAATGCGGGTTTGTTCCGGGAAGGAACACCTCCCAAAATCTACGTCGACTATTTCATGTGCAGGACCAGGTGGGCGCCGCCTTTCCTAGAGCGGCCTGTCTTATCTTAGATCTTGAGAAGGCATTTGATACCCTCCTGTGGCCTTACCTTTTCGCGGTCCTCCAAAAGATAGGAATCGGTCCAATCCTCATCGCCTACATGCTGCTATTGTACACAAACCTCACCTCGAGAGTCCGTATGGGGCGATACATATCTTCCCCTTTTAAAGTGGAGAGAGGCACACGGCAAGGGTGCCCACTCTCACCGCTATTGTTTGCCCTCGCGGTGGAGTCGCTGGCAATACGACTACGTCAGGAAGGAGAGGCCTGGGGCATCCCGGTAGCAGATACGACTCACAGCGTCTCTATGTACGCGGATGACTTATTGATATATATTAAGCATATTGCGGCAGATCTGACATCCATATGGACAACACTTGCGGACTTCGCAGAAGCTTCGGGACTCAGAGTGAACTGGGACAAATCTACGGTTTATCCCTTGCATCCCCGACCTTGTTCCCCGAGACGTTAGGATAGGAGAACAGGGCATAGCATGGAGCGCCGGCGCCCCCTGATATCTGGGAGTTCGTTTGTATCACTCCCCTTCTGATATGTTTGAGGGGAATCACCGTAGAGCACTGGCGGGGATCAGATCTGCAGTAGGCTTTTGGAAGAGCCTCCCCCTGGCCCTGATAGGAAGGGTAGCTCTGGCCAAAATGATAATAGTTCCGCGATTATTATATTACTTTACAAATTTGCCGGTGATCCCACCCCGTGATTTCTTCCGGGAACTGGACTCGCTGCTTAGCTCACTCATCTGGGGGGCGGGTAGAAACAGAATCGCATTGACTAAGTTACAGCTGCCCACCGATCGGGGAGGGCTAGGTGCACCATCCTTCGAGTCATATTACTTAGCTGCGCAATTACAGTGGTTGTCCTACTGGACGGCGGGCAGACATACAGGGGAAACCTACACGGCAGCAGGCCCTATACCCATCCCGGAACTTTGCCGTATGTTAATGCCAGGCTCTAAACCACGGCGCACTTACCCATTGCAGGTGTCCATAGCTCGCAAATGTATGCAGAGAATACACAGGTTATCCGCAGGGACGCCCCCCTATTCCCAGCTGCTACCCCTAATAGGATGGCCTAAACAAGAGACGTACTACACTACTCATATGCTACGAGTATGGACGGAGCGATACCAAAGGGGATGATGGACGGAGCGCTTGAGCAAATCAAACACTCACCCCCAGTCAACTGATCTGGGTTTAATCCATCATCATTCTTTAGCTCACTCCACCACCCCAGTTCAGACATGGCCATATGCAAATCAGTCTGACCCTTTGCCTCATGGGAACAGTCCAGGCCGAACTGCCAAGCCATGTCTTCCCTGGACCGGAAACCAGCATCCTGGGACCGGTTTCTGGCTATTCAGCCGTCATCAGCCAGGCTAGCTTGAATCCAGTGGCAAAGTGAGCAAGGGACCCACGTCTGGGCATACCCTGCCAACTTAGGGCGAACAAAGTGATACCAAAGGGGATGATGGACGGAGCGCTTGAGCAAATCAAACACTCACCCCAGTCAACTGATCTGGGTTTAATCCATCGTCATTCTTTAGCTCACTCCACCACCCCAGTTCAGACATGGCCATATGCAAATCAGTCTGACCCTGTGCCTCATGGGAACAGTCCAGCCCGAACTGCCAAGCCATGTCTTCCCTGGACCGGAAACAAGCATCCTGGGACCGGTTTCTGGCTATTCAGCCGTAATCAGCCAGGCTAGCTTGAATCCAGTGGCAAAGTGAGCAAGGGACCCACGTCTGGGCATACCCTGCCAACTTAGGGGCGAACAAAGCGATACCAAAGGGGATGATGGACGGAGCGCTTGAGCAAATCAAACACTCACCCCCAGTCAACTGATCTGGGTTTAATCCATCATCATTCTTTAGCTCACTCCACCACTCCAGTTCAGACATGGCCATATGCAAATCAGTCTGACCATGTGCCTCATGGGAACAGTCCAGCGAGTATGGACGGAACACTCGTTGACAGAGGATGAGTCTCTATTTGAGGACGGCCAACTCAAGCCATTCCGCCAGATAATGGAGGAATTTGACCTTCCCCCTGGACAGTTCTTGCTTCATAGGCAGATTGTAGCGAGTTATCTTCCATTTCATGACATGTCGGAGGGAGAGCCGGGCAAACACCCAGTCATACATGCAATCATGCACATGGGAGCGGACCGCCACTTGGTTACCTGGATATATAGGGCCTTCCGGGAGCTCAAAAAATAAACCGCTAGTAGCGTTGCGGGAGACATGGGAGGAGGAACTAGGGCGCCAGCTACATGACAAAGAATGGGAGACAGTGCTTGAGTTTCCTAAAAAGGTATCCCGCAATGCACGTTTTAAAAATATTCAATTCTATATTTTACATAGAGCATACCAAACACCAGCACGACTCCAACGATATTACCCGTCCACTCAATTTTTATGCCCCCGCTGTCAATCACTAGACGCCGACTTCTATCACATGTTTTGGCTATGCCCCACAATACAGTCATATTGGAGCATGGTCCATGAGACACTGCGAGACCTTACAGGCCTCACGGACATGCACACATGGGAAGCCTGTGCTCTCTGTATCTTCCGAAGGCGGAAACAACACAAAGTACAGATTCGCTTTGCGTCACTAGCCATAATACTAGCCAAAAGAGGGATTGCCATGCATTGGAGGGCCCCAATGGGACCCCCGATAGCAGCCTGGAAGGGTGCAGTGGGCAAATGGGCGGCAGCAGAGGAAGAGGCAATCCGGGAGGAGGAAATAAAAGGAATACGTAAACGCCACATCTCCATGGAATGGACCCTAATACTACACCAATTCAAACAACAGACTGCGCCAGATGCATCACAAACAACGTCACAGGCCCCAGCAGACTCGCATACACGGACCTAGCAGCTAAACGCGCGCACTAATCTCTTAATAGCGGTAGGCATGGAAAGGCACTGATGGATAGCGACCACCAAACAGGTTTCACGTCAATACACTTAATAGTGCCCGCCAATAGAACAAGGTGCACCCCCGGTACTTCGCCCGACAGACACATCTTAGAACCTGCACGCATTACCCTAGTTTCGCCCCCCAGTTAATAGTTCTGCACCACAACCGGTAGTTGGTACACCGGTAGAAGATGGGAAGGAGATTCATTTCCGCGGGGAAAGACATACACAACAATATGAGAATATTTGACACAGTGACCATGAATTGTATGGGACACACGTTCTACTGGACAGGCAACTGCATATACAAATGTTGAGATGTATGTAATGATGCCAATTGGAATATATTGCTGTGTGAGATGTTTACTGTATGGAAATGCAAATAAAAATATTCAACAAAAAACAAAATCAAGCATCACACCTCTGTAGTTAGGTATCCTCTGAATGAGAGAGATATCACGTTACAACTATTTATTGTGCAATTATTTAGTTACTTTGCAATGTGACATGGTGTGTGTTAGACCTGACAGCCTTAGGGTGGTCTTCCCCCCATCTTTTTGCCTACCTCCTCCAGTTTTCTGACCTTGTTTTTGCTGGCTTTAAGACTCTGTGCACTTTACCTCTGCTAACCAGTGCTAAAGGGCTTGTGCTCTCTCCCCTAAACATAACGTGTATTTGTAAAGCTTGCGTTCACCGCACAGGGTATCTTGGCACTGAATAACAGATATTTATTGTTACCCAACTCAATGGAACTCGCTTTATCAACCTTGGAAGGATGAAAGTCTGAGTGGATCCACCGGGATTTGAGCCTGTGAACATGAGGTCAAACACAGGCCTCTACAGTGGACGCAATAGTCCATTAAGGCACCAGACCCGGCTAAACATGGTAATATTGGCTCATCCCCAATTGGCATATTCAATTTACTTATAAGTCCCTAGTAAAGTGCACTACATGTGCAAAGGCCTGTACATTAAATGCTACTAGTGGGCCTCCAGCACTCATTGCACACAAGTAGCCCTCTAACCATGGCTCAGGCTTGCCACTGCAGAGCCTGTATGTGCTGTTTACACTGCCTTTTCGACTTGGCAAGATAAACCTCTTGGCAGTCCTAAACCTTCCCTTTTTATACATATGTCACCTCTAAGGTAGGCCCTGGACAACCCAGTGGGCAATGTGCAATGTATTTAAAAAGTAGGACATGTACTTCTAAGTTTTGCTTATCCTGGTAGTGAAAAACTCTAAAATTTGTTTTCACTACTGCAAGGCCTATCTCTCCCATGGGATAACATTGGGATAACCTTAATACATTTAAGTGTAATTCCCGATTGTGAAGATATAGACTTTTCAAGTTTTGTGTCTCTGGAATCACAATTTAAAATCACAACTTATGGTGAAGTTGGATTTTAAATTGCAATTCTGAAAGTGCCAATTTGAGAAGGTTGGCATTTTCTTACTGTAGCCATGTGGGGTCTGGTGCCTCTCTCTGATACATGTCTGGGAAGGGTGACAGCTGGGCTCTGTGTATTCCCCCTAGACAACTACACACAATGGGAGCTTAGGTGCGACTTGATGGGCCATACTTGGAGGATGGGAGGGAGGAGCTGGACCCAGCCTCACATACACCTGAATAGGCTATGTCCTGTCTCCATACAAAAGCTGCATACCCCCCTGTAATGAGTCTGGAGCCAGGACAGGAAGGGAGAACCTCTGTGCACTTCAAAGATCTGTCTTTGAAGTCTCCCCCACTTCAAAGGCACAACTGGGTATAAGTACTGGACCTCTGACACCACCACTTCAGTACACTTCTGGACCTATGTAGACTCTGCCAGGAAGAAGGACTGCTGTGCTGCTGAAGGACTGCCACTCCAATGGACTTCTGCTTTGCCTTGCTGTGCTGCCCTGCTGCCTGCTGTTTCCCTGCCTGGGTGAGAAGGGCTGGACCTGCATCACTTGAACCCAGAGTGACTCCTAGGATTAGCTGGCTTGCCTCCTGATCTGAAGTCTCAGTGATATAAAAGACTTCCAACTTACCTGCTTCTGCACCTGGACTCTGCAATCTGAGAATCTGCCCTGCCAAGTGGTGCCCCCCCAGTCCTGGACCCTTGGAATTGAGGCCTACAGTACTTGCTTCAACAGACCCCAAATATCCGCTGTCGAACCGGCGCTTCGGCGCCGTTGCATGGATGGACACCGGTACATTACCCCTGTTATGAAGATCAGAAAAAGCGCATCACTCCTGTTGCGGAACCAGAACCACCCATCACCTTCGGAGCCACTGCCGCACAAGGTCTCCACATCTCCATCAACAGCATCCCCGAAGACGACGACAAATCTCCACCTTGCAGCTCTTCGCTCATCGGGTCCGACGCATCGCCGCTGTTGCGCAGATCAAGACAATGAAAATATTTAAAAATGTGAAAATAAACATGGGCATCCAGTGTAGTATTAGGAAGTCCTTTTTTGTCTATTTTTCAGAAGAATTTTAAAAACGAACCTTTATAGCAGAAACAAGAGTCTCCTGGAAGATGAAGGAGTTCTTCCCACTCTCTACCTGTGATTTTACATTTAAAACAAAATGGCTGCCACCACTCTCACTTTGAAGGAATTCTCGATTTGGCCAGTAATTACTGGTGCCGAAGAGGAGAATTATCACTCCAGCAGGCCTTTCCTAATATTCACCTCCAGACATTTCACCAGCTAAGAACTTTTGAAAGTTTTACATGGGAAATGGCCCGAAAATGACCTATTACTATGGGAATCAAGAGCTGTATTTCCCCATACCCAAGGTACCTTAAGGGTGCAAGTCGCATTACTGTGATATTTCCCAGTAACAATACTTCCGGACGTGGGTATACTGCATTATTATTCTTACACAAGTCAGAATGAGGGCCAAAATGCTATTTATTAGGAGGAAATCTAAACTGAAACTGTGCCTACATTTGTATTCAATAGTTTTACCACTTTTTTGTTTCAGGTGCCTTTGGCGTGGCAGTGGGCTACCCTCTGGATACAATAAAGGTATATGTTTTAAATGTACTGCCCCAGTATACTCCCTTTGAACCCTGACTTCCTTAACCCCATTCTGCCCTTTAAACACAGGTACGGATTCAGACTCAGCAAGCTTACAATGGAGTTTGGCACTGTATTCGCTCGACGTACAAAAGGGAAAAGGTTTGTTATAATATTGAGCTTCAGCCTACAAATATTGTCCTAAAATAGGCAACACAAGATACTTGACATACTTAAAACTTTCATTTCATTCCACATTCTTAGATTTCTGGATTTTTCAAAGGATTGTCCATGCCTGTTTCCACGGTTTCTGTCAGCTCTTCCATCATATTCGGCACATACCGGAACTGTCTCCACAATATATGTAAGCTGCGATATGGCAACGCAGAAGTGAAACCATCCAAGTTGGATATTTTCGCATCTGGATATGCTGCCGGGGCTGTACAGGTATGCTTAAACGCAAAACAAAAAATAATAATTGTTTGTTAATTTTTTTTTTTAATCAAGTTTTCCATCAAAAAACATTGTCTGTATCATATTTCATAAATGACCGCATGATGATGATGACCGCATGTTATGATGGCGACTTTTAGTCAGTCCTAGTTTTTCAATCAAGAACACCAGGAATGTGAAGTTTAAGGCACTTGCTTAGGAAAGGCAAGTGGAACTACAAATCCCAGCATGCTTACTGCTCTTGGCTGCAACCATTACTACTTGAAAGCTGCCCTCGTAAAATGGAAGCCGTTAACAGCCATTTTGGTTAGCTATAGACCTGTGCCATTATCACCAGAAAATTGGTTAAAATTGGGTAGTAAGTGAAACCTTGTTTGTAAGAGGAGATCCTGTCGCATTTTGAGGAACTGCTTTGTTTGAGTGTGTGATATGAGGCAAGTTGTTAAAAAATGTGGAGTTAAGTTGTGTGCTTAGGAGACTGCTTGTGAATGGTAGATACTAGAAGACGTGGAACTGTTGTTGTGACCAAGTTAATCATATACCTATTTCAGAATGTATGAAACATTTTCTGGTAGTTACTAAAATAATGAATTGCTTTGCCTGTACTAATGGAGAAACCTACTTTACCTTCTCATCCACCTTCATCTTCCCATTTCTAATCCATGACGTGACCCACCCGTAAAGACAGGCCCTATCCAAGCCCCAACTACTCTTTTAACTCCTATCTCTTTATGAGGTAGGTACATGAGGCACGCCCTCCAACAATACATCTTGTTTTTCCCCTGTGTGGCTACCCTTTACATAGAGAGTGAGCAGTAAGGAATTCATTTATCGTGTTTCTGTTTGGGTGTAATAAAGATTCACGTTTGCAGCCAGTCAGTCAGAATAACTTAATTTCGCCATCTCAATGAATGCATAAAAAGTATACTACACATAAAACATTTCAATATTGCGATAGATTTAAAATACAAAAATTACAAATTTCCAGCATCAAATACATGTTAAAATACAATAGTCTCATTAAAAAGGTAGAAAAAATAGAATTCATAAACACGCACAATTATTGGATCATTTCGGTAGTTCGGTTCTTATGTTAAGTATAAAATTCATCGGATTAAACGTCTCTTTTTAAAGCAGATAAAAGAAAAGACGCTACTGAAAAACATGTAAAAGGGTCGGATAATGACTGCAAAAAGTAGAGGGCTACACGACACTGTTTAAAATTCATTTTGCGCAACAGGGGGACAATAAAACTTTTTCTCTCATCACAATAATATTTACAAAAAAACAGGAAATGCAAATCATTCTGAATAGATCGATCATCACATACACAGAATGGGAGATCGGAAGCTACATAAGTATTTCGTGGAAAACCCAACATCAAAGGGATGTAGTTTAACCGGAATCTCACCAATATATACCTGTGTTGTAAATTAGTGACGAACGATAAATAAGTTAAATTCATATCCATTTGCATAATGCTCGGGGCCGTCAGGAATGCTCTGTCGATAACTTACTATTTGTAAAATTCCTTCTTGATTGCAAACTAGACAGTAACTGAGTTTTTAGATCTTTTTTAGAAATAGATTGGCACGATATAGGGTCAACAAAAAGATGGTGTAACCCTGACGCTTTTAGAGTGGATTCAACATAACGTAGCCAACTAACATTACCCACACAATCTAGTTTCAAAACATCTTTTATAATATCTCTTGTGAGAGAGAGAGTCTCCTTCCGCCATACCGAGTGCCACATTAAAATTGGTGCCATGCAAATTTTGTCAGTTATGTAAGGGACACTAAGTTCCATGTGGCAATTAAAATTGTAGCATGACTTTGGTAATGAGACTAACTTTAAAAAAAAATTGTCTTCTGTACATTGTAGTTGAGAACAGTCTCTAATGCCCCAGACAGCCGCTCCATAAGTGGCAGCAGATACCGTCTTTGCCTCATAAACTGTCTTTATAGCTTCAATGGGTTTTGAGCCAGTTTTTTTTATAAATTTGAATAGTGCCCCAATATTCTTTTCCATCTGCAGCCCCCTATTTACAACCATACTTAGCCAATTGTTTTGGCGGTCAAACATAATCCCTAAATAATTAAAAGAATCCACAACTCCCAGCTTGCCTCCTTCAACATTAATTTGTGGTTGTTTCCGCTGCTTCGTACCTGCCACTAGGACAAAGGACTTTGCGTAATTAATTTTCATGTCCAACTTGTTCATGAATTGGGTATATTCCATCACTAGGCGGCGCAGCACATTGCTGGTACGGGCTAAAATCACTGCGTCGTCCGCATATAGTAGTATTGGCACTTGTAATGAATTAATATAGGGAACATCCGGAGTAATTCCCAGAAGAGCGGATTCAACATTATTAGTGTATAATGCAAATAAAAAGGGCGCCAAAACGCACCCCTGTCTCACCCCTCTAGCAATTTTAAAGTGCGTAGTACATTTGCCTCCCTTTCCATAACGAACACAGGCTGAGGCGCCTGAGTACAGATCGCGGATAATGTTAATCATCTGTAAATCAATCCCCATTGCCTCCATGATCTGCCAGAGCTTCGACTGTGCCACGCAGTCAAAGGCTGCTGACAGATCCATGAAGGCAAGATACAAATGACCATTTTTAGCTGCAGTATATTTTGCTATTATTAAACTTAGGTTCAGACACTGATCAACAGTGCCTTTCCCTTTTCTGAAGCCAAACTGACATGGGATTATAATATTTTTTTCCAGGGCCCATTCCTCAAGCCTATTTAAAAGCAGACGTCCCATTAATTTTGCAGTGGAATCTATTAAAGATAAAGGTCTATAATTTTTCGGAATCGACCTATCCCCCTTTTTGTAAATAGGGACAATTACTGTTGTTTTCCATGATGGGGGAGCACCTGTTTGGGCAATTTTATTAAAAACATGTGTTAAAAGTGGGGCCCAGAGATCCTGATTATCCAAAAACAGATCAATCGGGACACCGTCAGGTCCCGGTGCCTTTGCACGTTTACACTGGTTTAAAGCATACTTAGTTTCTTTCAGTGTAAAACTAACCTTGTTGCCCATTCCAGTTAAGATAGCAGAGGTAGGATGGGAAATTATCTTCTCATTAGAGCCAAACACGCTTTCAAAATGTGTAACCCATTCCTCCTGCTCAACATGGGTATCTGTAGAGATAGAGTGTTCATCTCTTAAGAAAGGTGCATTAATAACAGACCAAAAGGCTTGCAAGCTTTTTAATAAAGCAGCCTTTTTCAGGTTTTCCCACCACTCTTCCTTTAGGGATTTCATCCTTAGTAACCGTGCTTTTTTATATGCCTGTCGCAGTTGCTTAACCAAAGGTAAGTTACGAGGTTTAAGTTTCAAGGCATTGTGGAGATTTCTTAGTGATTTATTGCAGTCATCATCAAACCAACTACATTTCTTGCGATGACCATTGCGTATAACACAAATTAAGTTATTTTTTGCTTCTGATAAAATCAGCTCAAAAGCTGAGATCATGTTATCGTTAGCAATAGAATCTAAACAAACCATTATCTCCTCAGGTCGACTGGAAACTAAGTTCACCAGAAACCTCCCAGTATCTACTTTCTCCCACTTTAATGCAATTCCATTGTCCCTTGCGATTACTGGGTTTACATGAAGTTTGAAAGTAGATTCCTTTTTCATTAGGGAGGGATAAGGAAAGTTATTGCAGCATGGTCACTAAAGGCATAAAAATTGATCTCGAAATGAGAAAATAGTCCTCTTATTGGATCAGAAACCAAGACATAGTCAACGGTAGAGGAAACAAAACGATTTAAAAAAGTATATCCTAACTGACCAGTTAAAATTTCAGAGACATTTAAAAATACAAGATTATTTATCATTAATAATCTGTTTAGGGCATTACCGTACTCCGAGTTACTAAAATGGGGTACACTCTCTCCATCGTCATCCAACATTCCACATACTAGGGAATTCATCTTATCACAAGGGCGAGCATTAAAGTCCCCAAGCCAGATTATATTACAGGGTTTAGTACATATTTTTTGCAAATATTCAATATCTCTTTCTAAAGGAGCTAGCACAGCTGCTTGATTGCTCCCAAAGTTATTGTTATAAAAATTAATGAGGAGCCAATACTGATCTCCGTGATACTCTAATAAAATAATGTGATAGTATGGCGATGAATTTAAGAAAGACTTCACTTTAAGGGGGAAAACATTAGAAAGTTGGGTCAATAACCCGCCCTTAGCACGTCCAGCTGGTGAAGGTATAGCAGGAGTTTGAAATGAGCGATACCCATTCAAATGTATTGGTTCAAGTTCCCAAGTTTCTTGTAAACATGCTATATCTTTAGATGTTAATAAAGACAGCCATTCAGTATTTGATCTTTTTTGGTTATAACCAGCAATGTTCCATGACATTACCACAGCAGACCCTGAAATATTCTCATGTTGCATCGGTATCAGGGAAAGACTCGGGCTGTCTATGTGCGTACTTATTTGTTCTTGCGAAGTTACAGCTGGGGCAGTAGTCACAGATGTCCTATTTAACATTAGAATATCGCCATCACCATTGACTGTAGGGCTCTGTTCGACCAGTCAATCACATATAGGAATACCTTCCAATGCAGCAAATCTATTGCTAAGAGGTAAAGGTGAAACTAAGGGAGGGAGAGACTGATTTGATAGATAGTGAAAAGGATTCCGAGCGTTAGGTGCTACAAACCGTGGAGGGTGAGGTAAAGAATATGGTTTGTAAAAGAAACCCAGTGGAAGGACACAAATGTCAGAATAGAATAATGGTATACTAGGTAACATAGATAATAGCTCGCCCACTATATGTTGGTTATCAAAGTTTAGTACGATGCAGTCACCTTTAATAGTCTTAGGAGCTCTTCCTACCCAGTTAACCCTCCTAGCCATTATGATATGTTTTTGCGCATTAAAGTTTACACCTTTACAGTTGGATAACCAATGCTGAGACTTATGAATTAACTGTTCAGTAGATTCTGCTATATTTATCTTTAGTTCAGAAACATTAGCTAGAATTATAACATACGGACAGGCTGCTGGAGGAAGATCTAATCTTTCCTTAGGTTTCTCAACTTCTGCTCTGTGCTGAGAAGCCCCCCTCCCCAAACTGGGTGCCATAATTCCATCCTCTAAGAGGGAAGGGATAGTGGACGGATTAGCATGAAAGTTGGCATTTACAGCCCCATTAGAACCCTTAAGTACAACATTAAGCCTGTCAATGCCAGTTTTTGCTATGGTAGTTTGGGTTGGAGCATAATGATTATTAATATGTGTGTTCACTCTCAGCTTATTTGCCGAGTCACAAGCAGAACCCAATAAGTTGGTAGATGACGCTATCGCTTGTGTGTGATCACGACTTCCTGTTTTGTCGGGTGCCACATCAGGTGCCACCAGAGACACCATAGGTGGCATCCTACCTGACTGGGGGATCATCCTCGCCTCATCTATCGGCTCAGCAAAGTTTCGGGATGCTTGATTCAATGAGTAAACTGCCTGCAAAGAAGATAATTTCCCTTCTATTTGGGTTAACCTATGCATTATAGGATTTAAAAGTACAGTCATCATAGTCTCAATTCTTTTCAGCAAATCAAGGTCATTCTCCAAATCCGGTTGATTAATAATATCATCTTTCTGCTTTGCAGCTCTAGTAGATCTTGAGTGTAAGGGGAGTCTTGAGTTCAATTCCTCGTTCCCATTGGATTTCTCTGTGCAAACTCTTTTCAGTGTTTTTTGCTTTAATGGACCACCTCCCTTTCTCTTCCTAGTCCTTTGATCTGAGTGATTAGTTTCCGCCTGTATAGACGGCAACAGCTCCTTAGTATTTTTAGAGTGTTCAGGTGTTACGTCAGAAGGTGAAGCTGTAATCGGCAATGTGACTATAGTAGTGCTTGATTCATCTATAGACTGCCCAGAAATTGGATGATCAGTTGTTAAGGCTCCTCCACCTAGGGAGGAACGTTTTTGGGCAATAAGAGAGTCCAGGGAAAGCCTTCGCTCTGTTAACTCTATTTCATGGGCAAGGACAGATTCAGCCCTCGTCAAAAATGCATCCAGGGTCCCAACATGACCAGCCCCTTGCTTTTCCTTTTGAATCCTCCTTTTAATCCTCAGATGTAATTTCTCAGGTATGATATATAAAGACCAACAGTTAGTTAAAAGATGTTAAGATTGCAACTCCAATTAAAAATGAAACCAACAGTACCTTATGACTCAATTAGCAGATAAAAGAGGGTAGGCCCAGCCCAGCCTCCTCCGGGCTCCGACGGGCGTGGACGGGCCCGCCCTTGGCCAGGGCTTTGCCCGGGCACGGCCCGGGCATGCCCGCGTGCGTCCCGCACTGCGGGAGTCCGTGCGAGCCTTTTAAACGCCGGCTGGCGCGGGAAACTGACGCGGCTCCTGCCGCGATGCGCCCTGGTCTCTGTGGTCCTGCCCGCTCCTGTGGACCTCCGAGGTGCGGTGAAAACAAAGCCAAACACTCTGGAACTCTTTATGAGGTAGGTACATGAGGCACGCCCTCCAACAATACATCTTCTTTTTCCCCTGTGTGGCTACCCTTTACATAGAGAGTGAGGAGTAAGGAATTCATTTATCGTGTTTCTGTTTGGGTGTAATAAAGATTCACGTTTGCAGCATCTTTTCCTTAGTCTATAGATTCACATCCGCTGATGGCTTTTTATAATTTCTCAGATTAGAACTGGGATGGGAAAGAGCGATAGGGTGGCAGGGCCCCTATTAATTACACAAATCCTACTCTTTTTAATCCTAGCCCAACTTTTCCCATCCTTCCCTGGGAGTGGAGGGGGTATTTTGGCCTTTGTCTGTTTGCTTGTTATTTTCAGGATGTATTTTGGCAGGGTGACACTCTAGGACGATTATTTAAGAGATTTGTAATGCACACAGCTACCCCAAGGGGTTTCCCAATGCAGGTAGAAGCAGACTACCACTAAGAAATCTGGTCATTGCTTTGGAAATGCCGGGAAGTTGGCGAACCTACAAAAATATGATTGATGAAGGAAACTTCACTGTGAACCTATGTAGAACCAACTCCATCACGTTTGGACTGTCAGACTCTGCAGGATGCGATGAAGAGGAGAAATGTCTAAAACGTTGGGCATGGACTGTTTGTAGGATAGTTGATAAAAACACAGGCTTTTGACATTCCAGTGGATGTAGGGCTCTTGAGATTGTTCAATTCTTTTATTAAAGATCAAACAGATGAAAAGACAAATCAGAAATCAGATGTGATGAACTTCTCAGGATATGTGACCTCAGGGCAAATGCTGGCTCATGCTCCATGGCATAATGCAGACACCCGAGTTGTACAGCAGCGTGATGTGCTTTGGCTTACACACATTTATGTCCTATGTAGGGGCCAAACCTTGTATTGATGGGAATCAGAGAATTCATATATTTGTTCCAATGAGTACAATAATATGTTTTTAGCAACCATTCGTCTTCTTGGAGCTTTTGGTAAACCATTTAGGGATGCACCAAGCCATTTGGATTATGAAGATAATCGCCATTAGGATGAAATGGATATATAGTAACCTCATAAATATTAATCGTTTTGATCCTAAATGCCTGCCTATATGGAGCTCTTTAGGGCCCTCTGGCAGTACCCTTGCCCCAAGTAATGTATTTTTGAGAGTGATGGTGGATTTCAATGTTGTCTCATTTTTCTTTGAATGAAAGCTATTCAGCATATGACCTGAAAAGGGCATCGCTGTATTAACTAATAATTAATTATCCCAATCAACCTTGCAAGGGCTAGAAGCAAAGTGGGGTGTAAAATAACGTATGCAAAAAACTTGCTTCTTTTGGATCATCTCTGTTATTATATCAGCAATAAGTTTAAAGATGAATGAAACAATGAGTTTTTGTGAAACTACTGGGTATATAAGAGGCAGGTAATGTTAAATAATTCTTAGGTAAGTTAGGTAGATAACAAAAAAGAGATCATAAACTTTCGCTATGAGAAGGCAAAATCAGTATACACACAAAGTAGCTAATTTCCAAAATGGCAAGCAGAATGTGGTGAGTATATGGTGTTGGAATGAGAGGTTATGCGGCAGGGGTACTTCTCAGTTAATCTCTGTTAATAAAAGAAACAAGAATATATGTTTTGACTATTGTGACGAGTAAATGTTTTGGATAGTAGCCTTTTGTGCATGTTCAGAAGCTATTTTGAGTGTGAAACAGGTAAACCATTACTGATGATGGGGGCTTGGGGCAGGATTCTATTATATGTTTTCCCGTTCACTAATTTACGTATGAATGTTGTTTAACATATTACAGGACACACACACAAATGACTTGGTGACTTTGCAGCAGTATTTGGCTTACTAAAGAGATATTGAGAGAAAAGAGTGCAAGACGTTTAACAGAAAGAACCCCTTATGGTCAGGATGGATTAACAAGCAGAGTGCAATTTCTACAAGATTACTGCATTCAATCTTTACAACATGAATCAGTTCTTCTTTTGTGCTGAATGGTGTTAGACATATGAAGTCTTAATGTTTTAGGGAGTAATATGCTGAATCTGTCAACCACTGCCAAGCGAGTCTAATAATTATTTGAGGAAATCCATTATTTAATGTACAAGTTGTAGCCCATCAGGAGGAAACATAAATAAATCAGCAGCAATTTAGGTATACTCAGTCTTGGCAAATTGGCAAATTAGGCGAAAATCCTCGCAATTCAAATAACTTGCAGCAAGACTTTCTAGGAATGAAAATGATATGTATTTATGTTGATAGTTATTGATCTTAAAATATTCTCCTCATACTTTACTGGCTATTCCTCCTTTTACGTCTAAAGTAGCCGCTAAATTTTCTGATGTTAGTCTTCTAAGCATGATCACATTTACATTATTTTTAATGGAATTTAAGCATCTCTAAAAATTCTGAAGACCCGTCTATTTTCATATTTCTCTAACTCACACTCTGAGAACATCCTGTCGACTGATCTCATTTAGAGCCTGGACATAATTCAGTTTGAAATTATTTCTTAAACTTCCCAGACTTCGAGACATTTGTATTTCTCTATTCTGTGCCTGTTTGTCCACCATTAGATCATTGTAAGCCCTGACTAACTTCCACACAGTGTCTTAAATATCAAAATGGTGTTCTTTCCTGTATCCTCACCTTTCATCTGCGTTACGCCTACTTCGAGGACTGTCTCGCTTTGTCTTTTTGCCTTACTGCTTACAACTTGGTTATTATCACTGATTCTCCCCTCTCATTCTGTGATCACTTCTCCAATGACATACAACCCTTCAGAGTCTAACTACATAATGTTTGGCAAACTCGTCTCCTCTCAACTTTCCAGGTCACTAAAACCCTTCTCCTTTCTCTTCTTCTCTCATTCCTAGACTATTGTTACTGTCTTCTTGGTCTTCCTACATTTGCTCTCTCCGGTCTTCAAATCCATCTTCTCCTGTTTGCACTCACCTATTTTTCACTTCCCCTCTGCTTGTATTTCCCCACATCTCACTTTTTACTCTCTTTCTCTGTACCACTGTCTGTGTGTGCTCTGTAAGGAGGCTCGGTCTTCTGCACACCCCTTTTTGCAAAGTATGTTCTGATTTTAAATGTAACTTGCCAACCCTGACCCCCCCAACCACCCCCCTCGGTGATCAGGAACATTTTTGATCCTGAGTTGCTTATTTATGAGATTTTGGCACAGGGCAGCACAGCAAGTCACAATGCTGTGCTGCCCTGCGTCAAAGGAAAAGGGCAGGATTGCGCTGTATCTATTGTATACGGCGCATTCCTGTCCTTTCCCCCTGCGCTGGCATCGTTTCGGCAGCCTAGCGCCAATGCTGGCACCATGGTGCGAGGGTGTCTGCGTAGCATGCAGGATTGTATTTAAGGGTCATCTTCCTGCATAAAAACAACCCTGAGAGGCATATTCCTCTTTCTGTGTGTGCTGTAGAATATAGTACACATAGAAAGAGAAAAAACAAGGAGAAAAAGCGATATTTCTCCTCATTTCGCCTCCCCTGGGGAGGCATAAGGTTTTGGCACATCCCCGGATTTACACGGTCTTGTAAATCTGGGGATGCATTAAAATCCATGGGTGTTACGTGGGAACACTCACCGCAACGCCCATGGCACGCTTCCCTAGCGCAGAGTAAGGCAGCTCAGCAATTTAAGCTGCCTTGCCTTACTCCATGGCCCAGATTCTCAAAGATTTAGCATCAGGTTAGCGTTACTTTTTAAATGCAAACCAGACGCTAAACCTGTTTTGGGATGTGCAAACCTACTCTAATTAGTATTAGCGTTGGTTTGTAGGTCAAAGTAATGCGAAGCAGCGTTCACGCTGCTTTACATTACTTTGCGTCAAGGGTGTATTACATGGGTGATACACGGGTGTTCCCATGCAACCACCCATGCTTTTTTAAGCTAAACCCTATACACTAACATATGCTAGAAAGGGATTAATGCCAAAAATTAATGCAGCCGAAAAGCAGGCGTTAAACTGAGAAATATTTTCATTTCTCTGTGCTTTTCTGACTTTGCATGTGTGTTGCACTGTACAGCACACAAACAAAGTAGGAACAGCTTTTAAACTTGTCTAGGCATAGTATTTTGTACACGAAGGGTACCCTTCCTGTACAAAACCTATGCTAGTCTCAGGCACACAACCTAGCACTATGGCGCTAAGGTGTGTTCCTGGTGCACGGCAGCTAAAATCAGCACCTGCGTTAGGGAGAGGGGGAAGAGAGTGCCACATCTCTGTGAATATAGCCCACTCCTTCTCTCTCCCTGTCGCGCAACGCAGTGCAGCCTCTTTGGGGGCTGCGCTGCGTTGCCTGACAGTTATGAGAATCTGGGCCCATATTTATGAGGCCATTCAAAGCCATGCAAAGTAGCTTTGCGTGGCTTCATAAATATAGTTTAGTGGTTTGCCCCGCATTGCGCCACAAAAGTGACGCAACGGCGGCGCAAGGGCCTCGTAAATATGGGCCTTAGTGTTTCATGTCTAAATACTGACATACAGAAATAAATGTCAGCGCAATTTCCTCTCTTCATTCATATTGCTTCCCTATTAAGGACGACTTGGTGCCATCTCTTGTGACTCCCTTCTAGTTCTTTGTTTTTAATCTCTACTAAATAAGCAATATAACTGCACAATTGGAGCAGCTCCTTCCCAAAGCGCTTAATTTGTCAAATAAAAATGAAAAGATATGGACGCTGCATGTAACAGAGAAGACGAGCTTTTCTGAAATAAGTAAGTATGAAATTATTGCCTTTTTAGGCTTCCGTTTAGCAAAAATGAACACAGATAGCTAACTGTGGTAAGGATTACATTCAGGACTGGGCAGTTTCCTAGACAATCAGCTCACCATTCAGGAAATGAATAGTTTCATCGCTTCTGCCTTCCAATTTACATACAGTCAGCTTGACAGATAATGTGCTGCACCTGTGATAAATACAGGGACACCGTGTACGTGCCGTAATCACCTGACGCAGAGCCCTATTGCTCCGGGCTTCGTTCGAAGCATCATGGAGGTGGTGGGTTTCAGGTTAAAGCATACGGGTCATGTGAGAAACTAGCTTTTCGGGTTTTGTCTGACGCATGGGCTCGAGAGTGACTGTTAGCTGGTGTCTGTGACAGATGTCTCTGCCCGTGCACCCTTTAACGGGGGCACGGGGTGGGGTGGGGGAGGGTCGTGCTCTTCTGCCTAATTGAAACTGGAGACTTTTCCAGGTCAACTGTCACTCATCAATGACGATTGTTGTAGGTGCATGTGTTTGTGTGTGTCTTTGAGTGGTGCGCATCTGTATGGAGTGCGTGAATGTGCGCATGCGTCTGTATGCGCCTGTCTTTGTGTGTGTAAACCTGACTTTGCTTTGCGGTGCATTGTAGACTTGGTTGCCTTAGGCATTGGAACTACAGGCGTTAGATCAGACAGGAGATATTGTGCCGAGGTAAATAGAATCGGCCATTCGTGTATGGCTCTTTCAGTCCTAGATTATTTCTCAACTCCCGTGTGTTTTGCACTTTATTCTCGCGCAGTTTCTGCAGTCTTTGGTGCCTGGAGAACTGCGACTGAATCCTAACCTTACAAAACCTTGCTACCTTGAAAATATCTCTTTATCTCCCTTAACCTCTCTCCCCTTGTCTGCTGAAATTGACAGAACCTCGAGGTGATTTGTTTTATATACTGTATGCTATGGAAGAAGGGTCATTAATTGATTTATTCTATACATTTATTTGGTTTGCGATTGTTTTTACATCACAGCGGGGCGCGGGTAAATGTCTGTTTTGAAACTAGACCTAATGTTTTTACACTCACAATGGAAAGCTGCTCCAGTCTTTTGTTTACATCCATAACCGCCAGCATGCATGCAAGACCAAACTATGCTGTCCTGTAAATAACTTGTAATGGAAGGTCTGAGGATGTCACTGTAGTCACAGGAGTCACTCAGTTAATCCTCCTCTGATTACGTGCCTGCTGTGTCAAAGGGCAGATTATATATCATATTTGTCAGTTGTCCCCTGGAGGTTTAACTGTCTCAAAAATAATTTCTGCCTAACTATGTGTTTTAAAGCAGAGAAACTTGACTGTGTTTTCTTCTTCCTGATTATTGACATGAGCAGCAGGACAGTTCTAGTACAAATGTCGTCCAAAAAGATGTGACCAGTAGATACCATAATATGTAGAAGCGGTGACTAAAAAGAACCCGTGATTAAGATATTCTTTAAAAAAATGTTTTTGAGATTGGTAGACAGCAAATGAGCTTCTCTTCCAATTTTTGTCGCCAGGTTGTGGTGACCTCACCTGCTGACGTGGCCAAAGTTCGACTGCAGACACAGATGCACCCTCATCATTCGATACAAAGCGCTTCTCTGGTCTCCAAACCCAAGTATCACGGACCGGTACATTGCCTGATGACGATAGTACAAGAAGAAGGCTTCCTTGGACTCTACAAAGGCTGCTCTGCGTTAATGTGCAGGGATTGTCCTTCCTTTGCAACCTATTTCCTCTCTTATGCGGTCTTGCGAGAATGGCTTGTGCCGGCTGGACAGAACAAACCTGGTATGAACTTAATTGGGATTACTATTTATCGCATTATCACGTTCACTATTACTATTACTGTAACGCTAATGCTTATGTTACAAGAGGATTGGCAATACTGGACCAGTGTCCCGCCGCTGGAATTACAGGTACTGCAGGTTTAATTAAATCCTGGATGTGGCAATACTAACGTATTCCTGGTCAGACCCTTGAGGGTGCCTTGGAAATGTGCTGGATGTGTAGATGTTCTACTCGAGCGTCAGTCTCCTCAATGCGCACAGAAGGTTTCTCAATGCGAGCGGTAGTGACCATCCGAGAGCGCCCACATTGAGAAATCTCGCCGGGAGGTGGTCTGGAGTAAGATTTTCCTGCTCGCACTTGCCAAGTTAACGTTGGCGAGCGCGAATGAGGTAAAAACTCAGCGTTTTCGGAACTCCACGCGTTACGCAGAGCGCGGAGTGGGAAAAACTTTGCAAACTCCGTAAGCGGAGTAGAATTTCACGCCCAGGTCTACTAGTTTGTCCAATAGCTTCTGTACCGGAGGAATTGAGACTATTCCTCATCTCGGAATGAGAGTGCAAGTGACCTAACATACATGCTTCTTTTACTATACAGTGTTGCAATATATTGTGGATGATCATTAAGTAGTCATCTTCTTCATTGTTTGGACCACGTGCTGGTTCTAGAGATGTTCTATTTTAGCTTTTGGAAACGTTTTTCTTCCTTTCAGCTTTCAAATTCAACAGTTTAATCATTGTCGGTGTTAGTTAAATTGCTTTTAAACAGACAATCTGTAACCACCCTAATGTATTCTCCTCTGCTTGCTTACTTTCTTAGATTAATATGTTTTCCCACTCTGTAGTCAGACATATTTTTGTATTATCTGCATTTGTTAGTGGCAGAGGCTAAACAAAAATCTCCCACCTTGCATATGTTCTCCTTCGGGTAACTATATATATATATATATATATATATATATATATATATATATATATATATATATATATATATATATGTATGCAGTGGATCTGCGATTAGGGCAGGAGAATGGGGCATGATACTGGACCACCTTTGGTACTATTCAGATGAAAGACCTAGTGATAGAGAGTGAAGCACTAGAAAGGAGGTTTGGATCACACTCAACCATACTTTCCAAAAGGCTTCCCTAGAATGGGGGGAAGTGTAAAAGCAGTGTAAAAGGAAAATAGGAATGAATGGCCGGGAAGGTTGATCTCTTATGGATTGTGTAAGCCACGTGGGCTCGTAAAATGAGTGCGCAATGGTTAGTAGGAGAAACAGCCTTTACCACGCATGCCTTTACCAGACAAGATAAGTATTTGTACCTTTACCATGCAGTACTTTTGTAGGAAAGTAGGATTTGCTTCTTATGGTTACCCCCACTTTTTGCTTGATGTCTCACTGTTTTTGACTAGTCTGACTGGGATCCTGCTAATCAGGACCCCAGTCTATCTGCTTTCTCCCTTAAATTGACATACATGTAATTTGGGACACTCCAGATTGGATACAGGGGTACCCTTATAAGTCCCTAGTATATGGTAGCCATGTACCCAGGGCATAGGTACCCCAGAGGCCTCCCATGGGCTGAAGCATGTATTATGCCACCCATGAGAGGCCATGCAAAATGGAACACCAGGTCTGCTACTGCAGCCTGTGTAAGATGGTGCTTGCACCACTTACTTTAGATATAGGTTCACTATATCTATAGGTCACTACACTTAAAACTTATAAGTCACCCCTATAGCAGGCCTTATCAATCCTGAAGGCAGGGTGCTGTGTTTTTAGTGAGAGGGTGCCTCTGCATGAGCAGAGCCTCTCTGCAGCCTTCGGAGACCATTCTCCCGGGTTGTCTGTGACTCAGCCGGACATATAGGTAGAGATGCATTATAACCTAGCGGTAAATGCTATCTCGAAAATGGCTGCATAGAAACATATCGTGTTTGGTATCAAACACCTTGGAATCATACCTCCACACCAGTAATTGGTGGGGGAGGTATGATTCCACCCTTCAGAAGCGAGCATCTCGGGGTCACTGGTCTAACCGGTGCCAGCCTTCTCGACCCGGACAGCACAAAATGGATGCTGCCGACCAGAGACACATTTCTGCCCTCCTGCTGCTGAGCCAAGCTCGAGCAGAGGAAGGCAGCACAATAGGCATCCTGTCACAGGGAGGTGTGACCACCTCCCAGACAGGGTTTAGTGTATTGGGGCTGGGTGGGTGCACCCTGAGAGTGCCTGAAAGTCTGCACCTGGGGCACATTTGGTGTCCCTGTGCATAGTCCAGCTCAAACCAGTTCTGGGAGCCATTGTCTCCTGCTCTGGCGCGAAACTGGACAAAGGACATGGGTGTAACCACCCCTCTGTCCTGCCCCTCCCCTAGGAGGGTCCCCTGAATCTGTCCAACCCTCTCCCGTGGGTACAAAAGGGCTTACCTGGCTGTAAGACTTTAGATTTTACGTGGACAAGATTCTACAAGAAGAAACCACTGACCTTCGACCGTCTGGACACTCTGGACTTCGCTGGACCTCGACTGGGCTCAACTTCGTCCCCCTTTCCGTCCGAAGCTTAGTTCGTGCCTGTGCTCCATACAGGCTCTGTGCAGGACCTGTGGTGCACTAAAGACAACTGAAGAATCTCCCTTGGAATGAAGCAGTCACTCCCCTGCATTCGCAGGCACCTAACCGCAACTGACCGGTCTGCTGCTCCTGAGTTCCTGCGGACTCCAAAGATTTCAGCAACACAGTAGGTGGGTTTTCGAAGGTCCCTGAGGTTGATCTGCCCTCTCACCGAGTTTGAGGCCAGTATCCCTCGTGGGGACTGCAAAACCCGAACCCCTGTGCACCGCATCCATTTGCAAGTGCATATGCTTGTTGGCACCGCGTGCTTCGTGGGCTGGTACTTTGCAATCTTGCCTGAGGTCTCCTCATGACTCCAGGTCCTTCGGCCTGTGGGTCCCCCTGAGGGTCATTTTGATTTCTGTGGGCTTTCCTGGTTGCTCCAGATGTGCCCTGACTCCCCAGTGCTTGGTGAGTCCCCTGGACTTTGCTGGTCCACACCGTAACCTGTTTGACCTTCCTGCGTGGGTTGCTTTTGCCAAGGCTTGTTGGTGCTCTAGCCGGACACCAACCCCTCAGCACTTGACATCCTTTGTGGGACAGCTCACCTCCGGCTCCTGGTTGTCCTCGACATCTCCTGGTCCTCGTGGCTGCAGAGTCAAGCATCCCTTCTTCGCACCTGAAGCAACCGACATCGGTGGGCATTCGTCTACCGAGCCCCTGGTCACTCTGAAGTGACCCAGACTCTGGCCCCCCTGCTTTCAGGTTCCATCTTCCCCGAATCCAGGCTTAGATTCCACCGGACCCTTTTCACCTTCACAGCAGCAGTACTTCTTTGCAGCTCTCCATTGAGAACGACGGCGGTTTCCGACGCCACTTCAGACCTATGCACCCGGCTCCTCTGGGATAGGTAACTCGGGTACTTCGGTATCCATGGGTGGGGTGGCTCTTCAAACTCTTAAGTTCCTACAGGTTTGCTCGAAGTCCTCCTAGAAGGGTCCTTAAACTTAAAAAGTGTAACCGCGACTTCCCCATAGAATTGTACGGAGCCCGCGGTCGTGTTCCCACACTCCACCTGGCCTCCGTGGGGTCCCTGTCTACTCACCATGGGTGGTTCCTTGGGGTCCCAGCGATTCTACGTGCTCCAGACCTTGTCTTGATCTCAGTCGTGACTGTTATACCACTATTTTAGTATATGGTTTGGTCTCCCCTGGAGCCCACTGTGTATTGTGCTACTTACAACTGTTCTATTGATTATCTTATTGTGATTTGTGTTCTATCCTCATGTAGAGGATAGTAGAGAGTGTTCTCCAGTATTGGGGTATCTTTCATAGATTCACATGCTTGAATCATTCCCCGTCGTCGGAGTGGGAGTCCCACGGTACATAAAAATAGCAATATATATATATATATATACCATATCCTAGGTAAATTAGAACCAGGAAGTAACGTAGCTAGAAATTAAAGGAAAAATTCCTTCACCTTCATGACTCGTCCAAGTCATTATATATAGTCCAAAGTCCAGCCAATCAGGCGACAGCACCACCCAGAATGTTCTCCTCAGAGGCTCAGGCTCTCAGATTTTCTACCGCACGTCGTGTGAAGGGAGTCTCCCTGAGCTCTGCTCAGTTTTCTTCTCAGTTCTTTGAATTTATTATTCTTAGGATGTCTTCTTCAAAGAAGTCTCTTTTCGCCCTTGTGAGTCTTGTGGGAAGCTCCGGCTGTTTTCAGAAGATCCCCACAAGAAGTGCATTTACTGCTTATATCCTGAACATCAGGTGAGAGACTGCAAGATCTGCAGAACTTTTCCTCAAAAACTCTGAGGGACAGAGAGGGGCGTCTACTTCTGTGGCTACAGAAGATAAAAGACCAGGACAATCCCTTATCTGAGGTGGGGAGCATTGCCTCTGTTCAGTCTACGTCCTCCAGAAAGAGGTTTTCTGACACAAATTTGTCTTCTCCTGGGGCTAAGGTGTTGAAGAAGCAACCCTCCAGCAGTACTGAAGTGCCTTCTACTTCAAAAAAGACTCTTCCACCTTCTAAGCCTAGATCTATAGCTTCTACGCCCCGAGAAAGTCAAAAAGTCTCTCTCTTCTACACAAGTGTCTGACAAAGATTTGCCTCAGAAACGGATTTCCTCGTCGACGGGCTCGTCGGCGACTCCTTCGTCGACGAGCTCTTATACTGCAACTACTACGTCGACGGCAACATTCTCATCGCCGAAGACACAAATGATCATGTCGCCGGCGTCTTCGCCGGTCGACGCTGGTATCCGTCTCAGTCAGACCAGTTCCGTCGACGAAGGTGTTAGTATCTACCGCCGATGCTCCGACGACGAAGACTAAAGGAGTGTCGTCGCCGACTGTCTCGTCGACGAAGGTCCCGTCGACGAAGTCCGTCCCGTCGACGAAGGTCCCGTCGACGAAGTCCGTCCCGTCGACGAAGTCCGTCCCGTCGACGAAGTCCGTTCCGTCGACGATGCTTCCGTCGACGCCTACACCGTCGACGACTACTTCGTCAACGGTTTCCTTGTCGGCGTTACCACTAGCATCATGCACGGCTCTGCAGGTCTGGTCGTCGTCGACGCCTGCAGTGGAGATTACGCCGTCTACATTGCCTCCGGTGACAACGGCGTCTTCTTTATTACAAAGACGTGCATCTTCTTTAAATGTACGCTCTCCGCTCACAATTTCTCCTCCTAAGGTTCACCTCAGACTGCCGGACCAGTTGCTAACCTCTGATGATGACGATGACCAATCGGAAGAGGGTGATATGTTCCGTACCGCCAGGAGCCCTTCGGAGCTCCTCATTAAATATCAAGATGAGGATCCAGAGGATGACGTCTGTCAGGAAACGGTTCCTTTACCTTCAGATACACTGCCTACGGCCCAAATGCCTCTGGCTCTTTTGAACAATCTGCAATACATGCTAGATGATTACTATCGCCGTTTCCTCCATCAGAATCGGCTTCCTCTATGCCGCCCACACCTATGCCTCAAACTTCTTCAACTTTAAGATCACCCAGGCCTCATTCTCCTGTACTGTCGCATCACTCTCAGGACGCCCACACCTCTGACGACGATAGGGAGGAAGGAGAATTAGATGACAGATCTTTACTTTCAGAATGGGATGAGTATCAGATACAAACTCCGTCGCCTTTAACTCCTGCTCCTGTCGACTCCCCTCCTGCTGACGTTGGAGGTTTTCACCTGCTTATGGAGAGAGCTACTAAGCGTTTTCTGCTTTCTATGGAAACGAAGCAGGATGATTGCTTCCTCTATGATTTTAAGGATCAACCAAGAAGACAAATACGATCCATTCCCATTATTGACTTCATTTGGCAAGAGGGATTGAAAGTTATGAAAGCTCCTGCCTCTATTCCTGCGGTCATGCCCCGCCTTGATAAAAAGTACAAGGCTCCGGACAACTCGCCTGCATGTTTGATCGGTCAACCAAAGGCAGATTCGGTTATAGCGCAGGCAGCGCAGCGACGATCGCGGAATCCCTCCTCTCCATTATCCGCCCCTCCAGATCGGGACGGTAGACGTTTGGACGCTATTGGGAAGAAGGTGTCCACTATGGCAGCGACAACAGTTCGGGCAGCTAATTCACTGGCTATCTTAGGACGCTATGATAGGCAAATGTGGTCGGACATTGCTCCCTACATTAATATGTTGACTGAGCCTTCTAAATCAGAGGCGCTTAAGATCCTTCAAGAAGGGGAACGAATCTCGGCTGAGATTATAGACTCATCGGTGGATGTTGCCTCTACAGGTTTTCGACAAATGGCAGGTGCTGCGGTCTTGCGGAGGCAAGGCTGGTTAAAATCAACTTCTTTTCGCCAGGAAGTTCAGACTAAGATATTGGACATGCCTTTCGATGGCGAGTCTCTTTTGGGAACCATGTGGATGAGGCCCTACAGACCATTAAAAAGGATACTGAGACAGCAAGTTCTCTCGGAACACTTCAGTTTCGTAAACCGCCCTTTCGGGGTGCGAGGGGCGTGGATCCTTCTCTACTAGAGGAGGATACAATCAACAGAGACAATATCAGCCCTATCACAGCAATCAGCGCTTCTCTTCCCAGCGCCAACAACAATTCAGGCAACAACCAGCGACCTCTTACTCGCAAAATAGAAGGAAGTCTACTTTCCGAGGACGTGATAACCCTAAAAAACAGTGACAACTGCCACCTGCCACCTGCTCGACCACTTACCCCTGTACAAGTTGGAGGAAGAATCTCCCGTTATTACTCAAACTGGTCGAAAATAACAACAGACAAATGGGTATTGGACATTGTGGCCAGAGGCCACGTTCTAGAATTCGTAAAATTTCCTCCAAATTTTCCCCCCAAGGGCCCACCTCCAGCTCGCCTCTCAGAGCTATTTGCCCAAATAAAGTTGATGCTGCGAAAGGGAGCCATCGAAGTAGTCCCTCGACTGCAAAGAGGAACGGGGTTCTATTCCAGGTTTTTTCTCATAAAAAAGAAATCGGGAGAATGGCGTCCCATTTTAGATCTTCGCTCCCTCAACAAATATCTCAAGAAATTGTCATTCCGGATGCTAACTCTGCAAGAAATTCTTCCTCTCCTTACTGCAGGGGATTACATGACCACCCTCGACCTCCAAGATGCTTATTTTCATGTGCCAATTCTACCCAGACACAGAAGGTTCTTGAGGTTCAGAGTGGCCGGCAGGGACTTTCAGTTCAAAGTCCTCCCTTTCGGACTACGGTCCGCACCCCGGGTCTTTACCAAGGTCTTAGCACCGGTGGCTGCACACCTTCGACTGGAGGGAATCCAGATTTTTCCCTATTTGGACGACTGCCTTATCAAGGCGAGTTCATTCAACAGCGCAAACGTCCATACTCAGAGATGTCTATCCCTGTTCCAATCTCTGGGTCTCTCCATCAATTTCGACAAATCGCACCTCCTCCCATCGCAGGAGAGAACCTTCTTGGGAGCCACATTAAACACGTTGAGAACAAAAGTCTGCGTCTCAACCGAAAGACAAACGAAACTTTGCAATCTTGCACAGCTAATAAGATCAAAAGAGTACGTTTCAGTTCGACGGTTCAAGTCGCTTCTGGGGATGCTGTCATCTTGCATTCCTATGGTCCCCAATTGCCGTTTCAGAATGAGACCCTTGCAAGAGGAACTCAACAAACAGTGGCTGCAAATCTCAGGATCCTTCGACGATCTCATTCGCGTCACTTCACAGATAAGGGACACTCTACGATGGTGGACTTCAAAGACAAATGTAGCAGCAGGCTGCTCATTCCTCATGAAACCTCCAAGCTTCGTCATCACCACGGATGCCTCCCTAGAAGGATGGGGAGCCCATCTGCAGGGACTGACAGCAAGCGGAAGATGGGATGCTCAGCAAAAGACTTGTCATATCAACCTGTTGGAGTTACTGGCGATCTTCCTAGCCCTGAAGTCTTTCCGCACCATCATTCTCGGAGCATCTGTGTTGATACGGACGGACAACACAACAAGTATGCATTACTTGAACAAACAAGGAGGAACAAGGTCCGCACTGTTGTCTCAACAAGCCCAGGAAATGTGGGATTGGGCGATCAAACATCAGATAACCCTGACAGCAGTTCATGTCCCGGGAGTGTCCAACGTTCTTGCGGATTCCCTCAGCCGCTTGACAACATCCAATCACGAGTGGGAGCTCCATCAGCCAACGTTGAATCGAATTTTTCAGGAGTGGGGTCAGCCCAACCTGGACTTGTTCGCAACCAGTCTGAACCGCAAATGCCAATTCTTCGCAAGTTGGCGTCTCCACAACGAATCATGCGGAAATGCCTTTTGATGAACTGGTCGCAGATTTATGCCTACGCTTTTCCACCGATACCGTTGGTTCCCAGGGTTCTCTGGAAAATGAAGAAGGAACCTTGTCGCCTAATACTCATAGCTCCCAGGTGGCCTCGCCAGTTCTGGTTCACCGAACTACTCCTTCTCTCCGAATGCCATCCCATTCAGTTGAGACCAATACCGAACCTTCTATCCATGCAGAACGGTCAGATCTGCCATCCGGATCCTGCATCCCTGCACTTAGCAGCCTGGCGCCTGAGCACCTTGAATTCGCCCACTTAGATATTCCTTCTAACTGTAGAGAAGTTCTGGCCAATGCTAGGGCGCCTTCCACAATAAAGACATACACGCTTAAATGGAAACGATTTTGCCTGTGGTGTCAAGCCAACAACATACATCCAGTACATGCAAAGCCGGAACAAATTTTACCTTTCTTCCTGCATCTGGCAAGATCAGGCCTTGCACATTCTACGCTTAAAGTATTCTTAGCAGCTATCTCAAGATTTAGACAGGATGGTTCCAACTCTCTCTATTCCTCTAGGATCATTCGACAGTTCTTTAAGGGGTTATTTCGTATGTTTCCACCTATTCGCCATCCACCTCCAGCCTGGCATCTTAACGTTGTGCTATCGCAACTTATGCGACACCCCTTTGAACCTATTCATCGGACAGAGTTGAAGTTTCTTTCATGGAAAGTGTCTTTACTATTAGCCCTCACGTCGGCTAGGCGGGTCAGTGACATTCAAGCCTTCACTATAAAACCGCCGTACCTTCAATTCACAAGAGATTCCGTAGTGTTACGCACTAACCCCGTTTTTATGCCCAAAGTACCTTCGGACTTCCATCTCAACGAACCGGTCATTTTAAAAACTTTTTTTCCCAATCCTCAATCACCTGCGGAAAGGGCTTTACATACTCTTGATCTCAAAAGATGTCTCAAATTCTATTTACAAAGGACATCTTCCATACGGAAATCTGATCAGCTATTTTTAGCTTATGGAAAGATGCGTACAGGACACCCAATATCAAAACAGTCCATTGCCCGTTGGATCTCTGCTGCGATTGGTTTCTGTCATCAGCTGGCAGGCAGACCTTTACAGACAATTCCAAGGGCACATTCTACGAGAGCAATCTCTTCCTCTACTGCTCTCTTTGCTGGTGTGCCAATTCATCAAATCTGCAGAGCTGCTACGTGGTCCAACAGGCACACCTTTACAAGGCACTACTGTTTGGAAGCTGCCAATGATGCAGACACGTCCGTGGGACAGGCGGTTCTTCGTAATCTTTTTAACTAAGGTGAGCCTCTGTTTCCCTCCACCTCTTGCTATTGTTTTACTATGGATTTATACAGATATATCTTGATATGTGAATACATATATAACAATAAGCTATATGTTTGTGATTACACTTTGACTGTGTTATGCATATGCTTATGTTGTGCTGATAATGTCAGCAGTATTGTTCTGGAGTTACTGCTATCTACTCTGATTCAAGCATGTGAATCTATGAAAGATACCCCAATACTGGAGAAGAACAATAGTTACTTACCTGTAATCTGTGGTTCTCCAGTATTGGTATCTTTCATAGATTCACATGCAACCCGCCCACCTCCCCTCAGAGGCTCTTTTGCTATGCTCTGTTTCATTCTGGATCACACTTGTGCTGGAAAATCTGAGAGCCTGAGCCTCTGAGGAGAACATTCTGGGTGGTGCTGTCGCCTGATTGGCTGGACTTTGGACTATATATAATGACTTGGACGAGTCATGAAGGTGAAGGAATTTTTTCCTTTAATTTCTAGCTACGTTACTTCCTGGTTCTAATTTACCTAGGATATGGTACAGGGGTGGGGAATTCCTATCTCCCGACGCCCGAGACATCTAGATTTCTTACAAGGGCAAGAGGTTTTAATTTCTAACTTGTCCAAAGGACAAGTAGACAGTTTTACGGTAATCTGATACACAGCTGTTCAACCCTTTTGGTCACAGCCAGTTAATAAGGAGCTCTGAGCAGTTTATTGGCAGTGAAAGGGTCAATGCAAAAGCTGGGGCGTACACTTTAATTTCCCCAGAGCAGAACAACAACATGATGGAGCTGAGCTCAAAGTTGCAGCTCCATATAAAACATCTACCGCACTGTCAGGTAAGAGTCTTTTTGCTTTCTCCCGAGGCTCTTGTGTGGCTTTCAGGCACTCCTATGGTCCTTTCATTTTCTTCTAGCACGAGACGCAGCTCCAGAACACTCGCATCACTGGAATGTAAGAGGCTGCCTTAAGGGCCTCTTGGCTCCTGCTCTGACTTTAACCTTGTGACCCACTGCCTTTTATTCTGTGCTTCACCCTTGAGCCTCAAATCGGCCCCAAGATCCTTCCTCATCCTCGCCTCCGGGGGCCTACAGTAAAGCCCATGCTTTCCCTTCTCATGCAGCCCCTGCACAACCCTCCTTTGCACTTTGCTTTGCCTGTACACCTTATGTTTCACCCGGTGCCTGTACTTGCTAACCCCATCCCACCCCCTCTGCTGCCCCCTCTGACTGCCCTGACCCGATCCCCTTGGCCTCTCATATCTTACCTCATCCAGGGCTTACATTAAAGTTCATTAGTTTCCCCATGGGGAATTCATGCAATCCTCAGGGGCACCCTCATTTCTCTCCTTGCACTGGACCTCTCGTCTCACTTTGTGCATGCACCAGGGGCATCTGAACACGCCACTGTAGCAGCTACACCAGCTGTGGAGTTCTTAATGGGCCTCTTCTTTCTGCAGGTCCAGACAAAGGTTCATAATTGACATGAAAGGGTGGATGGATATATACATGGATGAATGAGTGAAATGATGGATGAGTGAAAGAATGGATGGATGAGGGAAAGAATGGATGGATGAGTGCAAGGGTGAATAAATTGATGGATGGGGTGAAAGTGGATGGATGAGTGAAAGGATGGATGTAAGGATGGATGAGTGAATGGATGGATGAGTGAAAGGGTGAATGAATGGATGGGGTGAAAGTGGATGGATGAGTGAAAGGATGGATGGTTGAATAAAAGGGTGGATTGATGGATGAGAGAGAGTGGATGAATGGCTGATGGAGTGGGTGGATGGGTGGCTGGGTGGAAGGATGGATGGATAGATGGGTGGAAGGATGGATGGATAGATTGATGGGTGGAAGGATGGATAGATTGATGGGTGGATAGTTGAGTGAAACGATGGAGGGATGAGTGAAAGGGTGGATGGATATGAGTGAAAAGGAGGATGGATGGGGTGAAAGACGGAAGAGCAGATGGATGGAGGGATGAGTGAAAGGGTGGATGGATATGAGTGGAAAGGAGGATGGAGGGGTGAAAGATGGAAGAGCAAAAGGATGGCTGGATGGAGGGATGAGGGAAAGAGTGGATGGATATCAGTGAAAGGGTGGATGGAGGGGGTGAAAGTGGATGGATGGATGAGCGAGTGGATGGATGGATGAGTGGAAGGAAGGAGGGATGGATGAGTTTGAATGATAGATTTGGAGCTGGAAGGATAGGTTTGGCCTCAAGGGCGTCGTGAACCACTCGCTTTAGCAGCTACAGCGGGGGTGGAGCTCTTGATGAGCCTCTTCGGTCTGCAGCTAAGCAGACAAAGGCCCATAATTAACGTGTAAGGGTGAGTGAGTGAAAGGATGGATGTGTGGGTAAAAGAGTGGATAGATGAGTGAGTATATGAGTGTAAGTGTGGCTTGCTAGATGGATGAATGAGTGAAAGGATGGATGAGTGACAGGGATGGTGGATGGACGATAGATGTGTTGATGAAGGAAAGGGTGAAAAGATAGATGGGTTGCAGGGTGGATGGATCAGTAAGCGAAAGGATGGATGAGTGAAAGGGTAAATTGATGGATGAGCGGAAGGATGGAAGAGTGAAAGGGTAAATTGATGGATGAGCGGAAGAATGGGTGAGCGAAAGGATGGACAGATGGCTGAGATGGATGGATGGATATGTTTGGGGGGTGGATGGGTAGATTTGGATATGGATGGGCGGATGGATGGATTGACAAACAGAATGGTGAAAGGCTGATGAAAGAATGAATGGAAGCCAATGTAAAGGTGAAATGCTAGATATCAGTGGGTGGATGAAAGGATGAATGGGTAGATCTGCAGAAAAGAGGCAAAATAAGGAAATCACTAGTATTCAAATCCTTCTATACTATGAGCCTGACATAACCAGAGAGGCTATTATTCGAGCTCTTCTATAATGAGTGCTGCCATTATTTGACGGTGCACTACATGATGGCACCAAAGGGACAAGTGGATTTTGTACAGGACAAGTAGATTTATGAAGCTACCTGTCCCATGGACAAGTAGATATTTTATTAAATTCCACACCCCTGTGGTATATATATATATATATATTGCTATTTTTATGTACCGTGGGACTCCCACTCCGACGACGGGGAATGATTCAAGCATGTGAATCTATGAAAGATACCAATACTGGAGAACCACAGATTACAGGTAAGTAACTATTGTTCTTATATTAATAAATACATATTTTTATATGACTACTGTGTGGTTTCCCTTCATTTAGTCATTCAGGAGGTGATATTCTGGTAAAACAAGCTGCTTTACATTCCTTCAAGATTAAGCCTGAAGGCTGCTCTCCACAGCTACCACTAGGATAGCTTTCTAAAGGTTATCTTTGACCTCATACATCATAAGGGTCGATGGACTGGTGCAAGGTGCCCACTTTAATTAGTGGACAGCATATACTAGGCCAACTTCTCACAACTTTACCACAGAGATACGCATTTTTTTAAATAAAATAATTTTTATGTTTTTTACAAATAGTGGTTTAGGTGCGGATAGAGGTAAAGGGAGTCAAGGGAGATTTTACGGTTTAAGGGTGGATGGACGTAAAGGGAGGTAAGGGTAATTTTAGGGTTCAGGGAGGGAAGAGATAAAGGAAAGAAAGTAGTATAAATGTGCATATATGTGTATATGTGTGTGTGTGTGTGTATATATGTATATATATATATATATATATATGAACACTCAGTCCTGCTCCAATTGAAGAAGGCACGCACACAGGCTGTAAGGATACGGCATTATTTATTTTCTTGGGTCTCCCTCGACCCTGCGACCAGAGAGACGCGTTTCGGCTTCGCAGAAGCCTTTGTCAATCTATATATATATATCACTGCTCCCTCTACACCAGAGGTCTTCAATCTGTGGGGCGCGACCCCCAGAGGGGCCCCGGAGTCCTGGGAAGGGGGTTGCGCATTTCCAGGCCTAATTCTGCTTGGAATACAAAACGTGCTCTTCCTTTTGGACAAAGTCAAATGGATCCTTAAAATGCTTCAGCTGAAGTTAATTGAGTGTCATGTGCTGTAAAAGGAAGAGGCCCCACAGACAGGTAAAACAATCCTTCAAATCAGCCTTCATGCCAGGGTGCCTGCTTGCCTGCATGAAATTTAAATGTGTGCTAGGAGTTAATCTGCAAATGTAAAGGATGCTTGGGAGTGGTTCTGGCTTTAATTGCTGGAATCACTTCAAGCTTTGTGATGGCAAAGATGTGTGTTTTTGTGTGGTGGTTAGCAACTGGGCTGTGAAGTGTGTGCTTTTAATGATAACTGTATTTACATAGCGCTTAGTCCCCCTTAGTAGGTGTTGAAGGGACAGTTATGCAAAAAAATGCATTACTTATGGTCTGACATTACACAAATCTACATTTTGGAAGCTCCATTTTATCCTAAAACTCTTTGCACATTTTGTAGCAGTCGATCTTATAATGTGTGTAATGCAAGTATAAAATAATGACTTACACATTCACAGTGCTTTCTGTCACAGGCTGTGACCTCATAGCACTAAAAATACACAAGTCACTATTTTCCACTGCACCAACCAAATGTAATTCTGTGGCTCTCTGGTTACACACAGACCTATGCAGTGCATTAAATAATAGAGGTTTTATAATGCACTATATAGTAACAACTTTTAAAATGTATTTTTCATTTGAGCTACCCATTATTTTATATGTAGCTACCTGATGGTGAAAGACCTAAAAAAATGAACAAAATATTTTGGGGCTGATTTATGAGAGGCTTGCGCTGCTGCGTGGCCTCATAGATATGGAGTAAGACAAAATAGTGCAAGTCGCTGCGTTTCCTTACTCTATGTCAAGTAGGCGTTTCATAGGCCTTGCAGTGGGTGACACAACGCCCATGGATTTTGACGCTGCCCCAGATTTACAAAACCATGTAAAACTGGGGCAGTGCCAAAACCTCACGCTTCCCCACACCAGGTGTAACTCTCCTTGTTTTTCCTCTTTCCATGTGTGCTGCATTCTGCAGCACACATGGAACGAGGAAAACCCATCTCAGGATTGTTTTTATGCAGGAATGTGCCCCTTCCTGCACAAAAACCATCCTGCCTATGATGGCGCTAGGCAGCAATTTGTGTGCCAACATAGGGGGAAAAGGACAAGAATGCACCATATTTCATAAATAAGGTGCATTCCTGCCCTTTCACATTGGCGAAGTGCAGTGCAGTAATAAGACTTGCGAAGCTGCCCTACGCCAATGCCTCGTAAATGAGGCCATTTGTTTTTAGCCACACCTTTGATCACGCCCCCAACCACTGACCTTTGGTTTGCTAAACACTGTTTAATTTATTTCCCCAATGTATAAATGATTTGCTGTGGGAATTGGGGGCGTTTATGGTTGTCGATAGTTGGCAATGATGAAGAGGCCAAAGTTCTAGAAATTTTTGTCAGGAAGGGGTCCTTACGCCTAAAAGATTTTGACAGGGGGGTCTCAGCATCAAAAAGTTTGAAGACCTCTGCTCTACACCATGTATGGGCAGCACTCACGAACGGGTGCCAGCATCACAGTGGTGTCCCGTGAAACATATCAAAGCTCATAATGCTCCCTTTCCCGGAACATAAGCTAGCACTCTCGGGATGATTGTCAAAGATTTTAATCTCCTCCAAGCAACAACAAACGCGTTTCGGCTTGCGCGCCTTCTTCGGTGTTACTGGCACACCGGTGGCAACCATTTTTAACCATTTTTTTCATTGCCATCAACATGAACGAAGGACCAGTTTCGCTGCCTTACATAGGCGCCATCTTAGAGTGTCTAAATACCAATGTCACAATACTTTTGTAATTAGCATCTCATACAATCAAGGCTTTGTCAAGCATATTGCGAAAAAATATTTAAACAATATTTAAACAGTATATGTCTCCCTATTTCAGAGTGACGTTCCGCCGTATATCGGCTAATGTGGCCATAAATTAATGTAAAGCCGCAATCGGCTAAAGACATGGAGGCCATCTTATGGGGCATCAAACTCGCGTCTTAATGCACTGTATATACATATTATACAATAATTATGCAGTGTATCGGCTTTGCCTGGCCAAACATCCTTAGCTCTTGGAGACAGACCATTTACATATCCACAATTATGCCGTATATCGGCTTAATGGACTGCAATGCGATGTATCGCCATATATTGGCTCAAGGTTGTAACATTGTACGACAATTACAGTACTGGTCACATCATCATATTTATATCATCATATTGAATTTCATTTTTTGGTTATTAAGGACAGATTACGACACACAGACATCATTTAGCCGAATATCGGCTAGTTAGTTACCTAAATGAACTGCTAGCTCCTCCTCACTATTTAAGCCTTTCGAGGTTTTGGTCTGCAGATCAATAATAAAGCGAGACTCCAATCTACGTAGCCTCAAAATCCTGTCCCCTCCTCTGATATTAACCGGGACATGGTCCAGGCCGAAGTACGTCAACAGATCCCTGTTGCTTTGATGTACCCTAGCAAAATGCCTGGCTACTGGATACGTTTGGTCCTGTTTTGTATATTGGTCGCGCCTGATTGCCCTTCATTTGTGTGTTTTCTAAACATGTCCTTTGCCGCCTCCCGGCGTGCCGACTCACTGAACATGCCTTCGCTGTTCAGTTTTGCAATTAAGAGGATACGTATATCTATCACAAGTCCCTCGTTCTGCCGCTTTGCACAATGAATGCAGTATATTCTTAAAACTGCTCACTGGTGTAAGACTCGTCGGGTCCCCACTTCTCCTCCGATCAGTCGATCCTCGCGTCGCATACACCGATCTCCTCCTGTGTTTACTGCGGCGGTGCCTCCTCCGTAAAATCACTGCTCCCTCTACACCATGTATGGGAAGCACTCACGAACGGGTGCCGGCATCACGGTGGTGTCCCGTGAAACATATCAAAGCTCATAATGCTCCCTTTCCCGGAACATAAAAACAAGAGGCGTAGAATAAATCAGAGTGAAGGGAAATTCAGAATGATTACTACATTCTCAGATGGAGCCACAACTCTAAAAAGAATTCTTAGAAAGAACTGGCACATTTTGAAGACAGATATTACCATCAGTAAAGACATACCTAATGGTCCACTAGTGACTTTCAGGAAAGCAAGAGTGATCAGGGACATGTTAGTTCACAGCCATCAAGACAAGGGCACACGCAGGGAAGGGACTCTCAAAGAAATGAGGGGGTTCTTCTCATGCGGTAAATGCAAAGCTTGTAAGAATAGCAAAAGGGTTCTGAGCTATACTATCCCTGATATCAAAACACAAAAACATATAGCCAAGTTCATAAGCTGTAACACGGCATATGCGGTGTATTGCCTGTCATGTCCGTGTGGATTAAGGTATGTCGGCAGTACCATCCACCCAGTGAAAGTCCGCATTTTGGATAATATGCGGGCTATCACAAAACAGGACCAAACGTATCCAGTAGCCAGGCATTTTGCTAGGGTACATCAAAGCAACAGGGATCTGTTGACGTACTTCGGCCTGGACCATGTCCCGGCTAATATCAGAGGAGGGGACAGGATTTTGAGGCTACGTAGATTGGAGTCTCGTTTTATTATTGATCTGCAGACCAAAACCCCGAAAGGCTTAAATAGTGGGGAGGAGCTAGCAGTTAATTTAGGTAACTAACTAGCCGATATTCGGCTAAATGATGTCTGTGTGTCGTAATCTGTCCTTAATAACCAAAAAATGTAATTCAATATGATGATATAAATATGATGATGTGACCAGTACTATGATTGTCGTACAATGTTACAACCTTGAGCCAATATATGGCGATACATCGCATTGCAGGCCATTAAGCCGATATACGGCATAATTGTGGATATGTAAATGGTCTGTCTCCAAGAGCTAAGGATGTTTGGCCAGGCAAAGCCGATACACGGCATAATTATTGTATAATATGTATATACAGTGCATTAAGACGCGAGTTTGATGCCCCAAAAGATGGCCTGCATCTCTTTAGCCGATTGCGGCTTTACATTAATTTATGGCCACATTAGCCGATATACGGCGGAACGTCACTCTGAAATCGGGAGACATATACTGTTTAAATATTGTTTAAATATTTTTTCGCAATATGCTTGACAAAGCCTTGATTGTATGACATGCTAATTACAAAAGTATTGTGACATTGGTATTTAGACACTCTAAGATGGGGCCTATGTAAGGCAGCGAAACTGGTCCTTCGTTTATGTTGATGGCAATGAAAAAAAATGGTTAAAAATGGTTGCCACCGGTGTGCCAGTAACACCGAAGAAGGCGCGCAAGCCGAAACGCGTTTGTTGTTGCTTGGAGGATATTAAAATCTTTTACAATCATCCCGAGAGTGCTGGCTTATGTTCCGGGAAAGGGAGCATTATGAGCTTTGATATATACATATACATATATATATATATATATATATATATATATATATATATATATATATATATATATATATATATATATATATATATATCCTACTGGCGGTTGCCAGTAGGTAGTTATAGTTAGGACCTATTTTCCATTTTTTGATTTGCCAATATCTTTGGCGCCGTTTGACGAATCTTCAGGGTTCGACCGCTCAGTTTGTGTGTTGAAAGTTTCGGGGTGATTCGTCAAGCGGGGGCCGAGAAAAAAGGGGGTCCCAAAGCGCGTTTTCTCCATGTTAATTTCCATAGGAACTTTATTACAGGCTACAGCCCGATCTACTGAATGGAATTACACCAAATTTGGCAAAAAGGTAGGTCTTGGTTTAGAGTGCGCCCTTTTTTTTAAATGGTGTAAATACGTTCAGTAGTTCCTGAGAAATTTTAAAAATAAAAATATCGGTATCTGAGCACCGAGGAGGAGTCGCGAACCCTCCCGAGCACGAGCTCAATTCTGATTTGCTGCCAACACTCCAAACCAGAATGTGTTGGCAGCCATCTTGTGACTCGGTAAAACCGAGTCACAAGAAAAAGGGTGAAACAAAGATAAAAAACATGAAAAGGGGGCAGGGTACAAACACCCTGACCCCCAGAGCCCAAAAAAGCATTAAAAAAAATAAAAAAATAAATAAATCAGCCGAATTCGCGCTAGGGTCGCGAATTCGGCCGAGAAAAAAAAGAAAAAAAACGAAGCGCGGGCTCCCGCGCTTCGTTTTTGAAAGCCCCGGGTGGGCCAGGTCCCGGGGGCACTCACCAATAAATTTGTGGGGGCCCGTCGGGGCCCCCGCAGCCCCGGGGACCGCCACCTCCCCGGGGCTTATTAAATCGAATGGAAACCTGCTCTCGCTTCAACGAAGCAAAGCAGATCATTGCTTTTGAGCAAGGGGAGCTGCATGTCAGCAGCTCCCCTTGCTCAAAAGCAATGCCGGCTCCCGCAGGAGGCGGGGAGCCGGCGGGACCGTGGGGGCATTGGGGCTCCCTCCACGGTCCCCAATGGAGAGGCCAGGCCCCGGGGGATGGGGTTCCGGGGCCAGAAGTGGCCCGGGAGGGGGGCCACGTGGCCCCCCTCCAAAGAAATACATAAAAAATATTTTAAAAAGACTGGCCATGCCCCGGGGGAAGGGGTCCCCGGGGCCGAAATTGGCCTCGGGAGGGGGGCCACGCGGCCCCCTTCCCGTTTATTTTTTTAATAAATAGGGGTCAGGCCCTGGGTGATGGGGTCCCCAGGGCCCGAAAAATGGTAAAAAATAAAATAAAGAAAAAAAGCCAGCATCTCGCCGGAGGCCCCGCCCCCTCTCTGCAGCACTCTGCAAACGCGCCCCCTGGCGCGTTGTAAGTTGGGGAATTAATTCCCCTTGAATACTGAGGGTCCCTGGGGGCCAACTAGCCCACCAGGTACCTCCAGTATGCACCAGGGAGCTGCATTGCAGAGAGATGGTCCAAGGCCACGCCCCCTTTTTACACCACTCTGCAAACGCGCCTCTTGGTGCACTGCTGGTGGGGCGATGAGGTCCTCTTGTGTCCTGAGGACCTCAGGACACAAGTGGACTTCATCCCCCGAGCAGCAGTGCGCCAGAAGCCGCGTTTGCAGCGTGGTGTAAAAGGGCGTGGCCTCGAACACACCTCTCTGCAACGCAGCTCTGTGGCACTTACTGGAGGTATCTGGTGGGCTAGTTGGCCCTCAGGGACCCTCAGGATTCAAGGGGACTTAATAGGACGTTATAGTTAGAAATTAGCATTTAAAAACCTTAGAAATTCACTGAAAAAACCATAGGTTTTAGGGACGTTATAATTAGAAATTAGCATTTAAAAACCTTTGAAATTCACTGAAAAAACCATAGGTTTCAGGGACGTTATAGTTAGAAATTAGCATTAAAAAAAACTTTGAAATTCACTGAAAAAACCATAGGTTTCAGGCACGTTATAGTTAGAAATTAGCATTTAAAAAACCTTAGAAATTCACTGAAAAAACCACAGGTTTCAGGGACGTTATAGTTAGTTGGACATTTCACTCGTACAAAACCAGTGAAATTCGGCCGTTATAGTTAGTTCAGCTAACTATAACTCACGCCCGCAATGCACTGCTGATGACGTCTCATATTACATCACTCATGACATGGTCAGTGACATCACTGATGACATCACTGATGACATCTCAAATGACATCACTGATGACATCACTGACGATATCATCCACGTGATAATTTGATGCATCTTCTCACACCCTAATATAACCTTTGATACACCCACTCTAAATTACAGACTGCCATTCTCAAAACCATAGACACTCCAACACCGATAACTACATACCCACTCACTGATTCTTAGGTCTACACACCCATCCACTCACTCACCCATACAGTCACTCATACTTTCGGTCACTCATCAGTACAGGACTATCATGCACCTATATAGACACTCACACACTGTCACTCATCCATAGAGTTACTCACACACCTAGTCAGTCATGCAAAGAATTAATCACACTCCCATTTACTCACCTATACAGTTATACACACACCACCTCACTTACTCATACAGATACTAACACATACTTATGCTCTTATACAATCACTGATACAAGCACACACTCATACATACAGCCACTCTCACAATCACTCACTCTCACATATAGTCATTTATATACTCCAACACTCACATATACTGCCTTTCACATATGTAGTTACTCACACATGTACCACTGAGACATCCATTCACTAACCAACACACCCATACACACACCCACCCATACAGTCCATCACAGATGCACTCTTGAATCCATACACCCAGTGAATCACCCACTCACACATCTATGCACAGTCACCCCCCCACCCACACAAATACTCAGACAACCAATCAATAACCCATATAGACACTCATGTAGCTATTCACCAACCCATGCAGCCGCTTACACACCAACAGACAGACTGATAGACATTCACACAGCTTAGTCACTAACCCATGCATACAGTAAGATACGTTTAATCACTTACTTATAGAGTCAGTCACGCACCCTCTAAATCATCCATTCAGACACTCATACACCCACTCATTCTTCAATACACCTTGGCCTATATATATTAAACATATTTAAACTTTACAGAAACACACAGTCACTGGGTGATATCATCAGTGATGTCATTTGAGATGTCATCACTGATGTCATCAGTGATGTCACTGACCATGTCATGAGTGATGTAATATGTGACGTCATCAGCAGTGCATTGCGGGGGCGCGAGTTATAGTTAGCTGAACTAACTATAACGGCCGAATTTCACTGATTTTGTACGAGTGAAATGTCCAACTAACTATAACGTCCCTGAAACCTGTGGTTTTTTCAGTGAATATATATATATATATATCAAAGTCCACCACCTCATTCCCTCTATGAATGGGTCCGACACAGCTCAGGTACGATGTCAAGTGGGGTTTATTCAGATATTGCTCATAACGCATGATATGGGTCCGTGAAACGCTAGGGCAGACGCGTTTCAGCCATGTGGCTTTCTTCAGTGCCGGTTTCACTGCAGGAGGGTGTTTACCTGGTGGCTTCTTTAAATGTTAAAATATCCACTCACATTGGAGTATGCTCTTTGGCCCCACCTCCGCCTTAAAGTTGTAATGCCCCATCCTGGGGCTATGCCATGCGTTACTCCCCGGGCTGCTCCATGCCGACATGTTGATATATATATCTATATATATGAGTATCAACTTCACTCAACTTCACAAATGAAAAGTCAGTGCACTCCCGAGATGGTGATATGCTGTGAATTTATTATTCAATCGCCATCAGCAAAACCCGACACATTTTTGCCATCCACCTTCATCATCGTGATGAAGTGGGAGTGCACTGACTTTTCGTTTGTGAAGTAGAGTGAAGTTGATTGATGCAGGTTCTAACACTCGTAGGTGCTCAACTGCCGGGAGGTAGTTCCTAAGTTTAGGTGGACAGCATCCCCTCTATAGATCATCCTACAACACCAGCGACACACTAAATCTGCTCACCTCAAATATCTGTTTTTCTAGCAAAGTTTTTAGGTATAGGATTAACACAGTGTCATCCACGCCAAGCTACAAAGTGACAATGTCTTTTGCTATTTTTACAGCAAAGTCTTTAAGCAAAGGATCAGCTAGTGTCATCCATGCTGAGCTAAAAAATTACAACAGCCTTTCACCACTCCAGGCACAGTATTACAGCTTTGGATTGGTAAAATACCATCCAAGTCAACCTAGAATGAATAAAAGCAACCCCTGAGACATGTTTTGTTCTTGTTATGAGCTCTTAAGAGAGATACAGCTTTGTTCAGACACAAAGGAGCACCTATTATACGTGAAAATAATACCCTTTCAGGCTTAGAGTGCTGAATAAATTATGCACAAAAAAAAATCAAGGAACTCTAGGTAGTTTTCAAGTTTAGGTGGGGAGCACCTCTTGTATGGAACGACCTACAACACCAGCGACACTCTAAATCTGCTCACCTCAAATGTTTGTTTTTCTAGGAAAGCTTTTAGGCATAGGATTAGCACAGTGTCACCCATGCCGAGCTTGAAGGTGACAATGTCTTTTGCTATTTTTACAGCAAAATCTTTAAGCATAGGATCAGCTAGTGCCATCCATGCTGAGCGGAAAAATGACAATCATTTTACCACTCCAGACACAGTATTATTTCAGTTTTGAATTGGTAAAATAACATCCAAGCCAACCTGGAATAAATAAAAGCAACCCCGATATGTGTTTCACTCTTGTTATGAGCTCTTCAGAGAGGTATCGTTTTGTCTAGACTCGAGGGAGCACCCAGAATAAGTCAAACTAATACCCTTTCAGCAGTGGCGGATGCTATATAATGGGGGTTGTGGGGCGGGGGTGTGTGGAAGGTTGTGGGGGTAAATAAAAAAAAAGGAAAGAAAGAAAATACCACTTACCTGCACACCGGCCAGCTGCCGCCTCTTGGTCCTCTTTGTCACTCCAGGAGCAGGAAGGAAGCAAGAACCAGGAATCACCCAGGCTCCCAGACTCCCCTGACCAATCACAACGCTCCCTTACAGCAGCATTGTGATTGGTCTGAGAGCCATAGTTTGGTGCTCAGAGAGGGACTGAGGGCCAGGGCATGTTCTCCACCCAGGCTGTAAAACAGCCTGTGTGGAGAATATGCACAGTGCACATGACTGTTTGGCCGTCCCGAGACGGCCGGCCAAACATTCATGGGTACTTAAGAGAGTGTCACCACTGTATATGTGACGCTCAGCCCTACCCCGCCCCTAAGCAGCTGAGACACAGACAGTGGGGCGACGCACCTCCACTAAGCCCTGACTTTCAGGCTTAAAGTGCTGCATAAATTGTGCAAAAAAAGGCCAGGTACTCTTGTTAGTTCCCAAGTTTAGGTGGAGAGCAGCTATATATATATATATATATATATATATATATATATATATATATATATATATATATATATGTGTGTGTGTATAAACACATACATATATATGTGTACACACATATATAAATATATTCATATGTGTGCGCATATACATAGTTACACACACACATTCTCACACACACACACACTGATATTTATGTATTTCTATAAAACCCACAAAAATATGTGTTAAAGGTCCACGATGTAATGCCATGCGTTGTAAAGATCAATAAGTGGTATTACATGCATGGTAAAGTCATGCATGGTAATGGCATCCTTGACAATGGGCCTTTACCCACCCACTAGTATTCTCACTTTCCTCCATATGTTTGCTTGATGGCTCATCAAATTAGTCAATGATTAACATTCTGTTTTTCATAATAGTCACCACTCTTTCCAAAACCCAATTGAGCACATTATTCAAAAGTGATTTCAATATTAAGAGCTGCGCTGGCAGTCAGTAAAAAGTTTTGTTTTAAATTATATATCGAGGCTTTAACATACCACATTTTGCTTTCCCAAGTATCAGAATTTTCTAAAAGTGGCAACACAATGAAGGTTCCTAATTACGCCGTGATATATTTATTAACAGGGCAAAAAAACACAATGAAAAAATTTATTTTATGTTGCTGATTTTATAATCAAGAGAGGCACGAAAACGTTTTTGGGGGACATTTTGAGCTGAATACATATCTTGAATAAATAACAATATCTAGATCAATATCCTAATGCAATTAAGCAAAGGTTCAAGTGTAAGCCTTCAATCATGTCATAAAAATGCTTAGCGTGGTTCCCAATGGCTAAACATGTGCCTATTAAGGAATTCAGTTTCCTCCCGTTTCCATATGCCTGTTGAAAATTACGCTTTCTTACATTCCACATGGTGTAAATGGTGGCAGGGCCGGACTGGGAACGCAAACCGGCCCTGGCAATTGAGTCTGACAAGTCACCGAGGGAGGGGGCGCGGGTGCTGGTGGGAAACACTCCTGTTGCTTTTGGTACAGGGGGCGATATTGCAGCACTGCTGCAAAACCGGCCCCCATACCAAAACCGGCCCCCACCGGTCCAAAACCGGCCCCACCCTTCCGACCCACCATGAAAACGCCCGGTGCCCACTACAGCCAGTCCGGCACTGAATAGTGGCCATGCAGTGGTAACTAATCGGACTCCGCGCACTGAAACTGGGGCTTCACCGGTGGGCGTCTCGTGTCCGCTATTACAACACTCGAAATTCCTTCCCCCAGCGGACCAGAAAAGACCAAGCCGGACCAGAAAAGACCAAGCCACACCAGAGCACTCTGCTTCGAAAAAGTTTATTGCAGGCAAAAATAAACGTCGCGTTTTGACCCTGATGGGCCTTGTTCACAAGTATGTATGTATGTATGTATGTATGTATGAATTTATGTATGTATGTCTGTATGTATATAGTATTTCTATAGAGTGAACTTTGCCAAAAAGCAGCGGAGCGCTGTACATGTTCAAAGAAAGTCAGCAAGTAAGAAGAGAGGAAGCTGGTTTGCGGATGGTTAATGCAATGTTGCGTAGTGTTTGTAAAAGAGGTGAGTGTTCAACTCTTTCCTAAATTGAAGCAGCATTGGGGAAGTCCTGATGGATATAGGGATGTTGTTCCAGAGCCTGGGTGCATAGATAGAAATGACCTGCTGTCTTGCTTTTCTTATTTATGCTTTTTATGCTTTTTAGCCAGCAGTCGGAGGGCGGCCTGGCTTCGGGTGTGCCGAGATCCACCAGAGATGGTGAGTTTGTCTGCAAGATAAACGGGGGTGCTGGCCATGATTTATTTGTAAATGATGCAGGTGATTTTGAAGATGGTGTAGGCTGGCAAGGGGAGTGACTGGAGTTCCATCAGGATGAGGGTGATGTGATAATATTTCTTCAGGCCATGGATGAGACTTGCCGCAGCATGTAGGCTGCCCATAAGAGGTGCCAGTGAGAAGTCTGAAGGCCATGGAGTAGGGCATTACCACCATTGAGATGCAAGAGTATGAGGGCTTGATCAGCAGTTTTGAAGGCTCTTACTGGAAGAAATGGTTTGACTTTCTTCAGAAGATAGAGATGGTACGAGGCCGTCTTTGTTTTTTTGCAATGTGTTCCTTGGTGGGTGAGGTTGGTGTCCAGGGTGAATAAAAGGGACTGGGCATTCTGTAAAAATGGGGTTTGAAGCCATCAAGGTTCATGCCATTGAGTTAGGTTTGTACTGTATCTTGTTTATTCTTCTTGGCAAATAACAAGAATTCTGTTTTGGTTGAGTTGAGCTTCAGGTAGGCGCTGAACATTTAGGTATCAATGATGTGCAAGCAGTGTTTGAGGCGTTGGATGTCTGAAACAGAGGAAGCTTTCAAGCAAAGTTATGTATCATCTGCACACTGGTGAATCTTGATGTTGTTAACTGTGAGTAGAACACCAAGAGGCTCCATTAATAGGTTGAAGATGACAGGAGACTGTATAGAGTCTTTGGGGACTCCATCAGTCATATGGATCTTTTGTGACCTGGATGTGGCCCTGTGAAAACACTGGTGGCAGTTGGAAAGGTAGAGGAGAACCAGTAAAGGACATTGCTGGTCAATCCCATTTCCAGCCATGGGGCACATGCAAATTACACCTTTTTCCCTCAAGGCTCAACATGTAACTGGAGCACTTTTTCAGTTGGAAGCCAGATCCTTTAGTGGTCTCCACATATGTATTCCTCGATGATTGCTTCGCAGTGGCGGCTGGTGACATTTGAAAGTGGTGAGGCATAAAATTATTGTCATACTGCACTGTGGCGAGCGCAGCAAGTGAGCCCGAAAAACCTACAGGGGGTCCAGGGGGGTTCTCCCCCCGAGAAAAGTTTGAAAGAAGAGTGGACAAATGGTGCATTTTCAAGCAAATTTGAAAAAGCAGGAAGGTTAATAAAGCAATGCGATTGAATTATTTATCATTTAAGAAATTGCCAATTTTTATGAGCTATAGAGGACAATCTTTGCGTATGCTGATGTTATCATTTGCCCATATTAACTTTTGAACACACTGATACACTTGTAATGGTTTTAACTATACAATAAATACATTCATTGACTGCAGTGCTGTACATCAATATGATGACACTATTTCCTTAAATTAATGTTCTGTTTTCATGCAAGAAACGCCATTTCAAAAAAAGTGCAGAAATTATAAATGCATTTCAAGTAGTACTCTGTGTAAAAATTGCCTGCATGTAACAGCAAAGGCTTCCCATGTTATCGTTTCTACTGGTGGAGTTGCCACACACGGAAACAACATGCAACAAAACTGGTCTCCAGTCACAATTTTGAACCATACATGGAGGCGCTCGGTAAGGAATTCTTTAAATGTCCCCTCCTTCTGAAAAGATGCACCTGTTTCTGTGCCCTGTTCTTGATTGCCTTCTACGTTTTTTGTTATAAGAACTTTTATTTACTGAACAGCATGGACAAGCTGACTGCGCGCTGTACTTCACTACACCCATTCTGCTCATGACCTGAGGTAAACTTCCCATACAACTGCAGAAAACAAACACTAAATTCCTCGCTTTGTTCGTATGTCTGTTTCCCACTTAATTTGACAAAAATGAGCAATTTGTGAAACCATAACTCTCCCAGCTGGAGGATGAATTCACCCTCCACAAATGGGCAAAGCTTGCGGAATTCCAATAGAGGCCGTGGCAAGAAAACACGTGAAGTAACCGTAGCAGTCTAAAATGTAATTGCAGGCGGTCTTAGGTGGCACAATTTATTCATTTTTTTTCACTGGGAAGAAGAATGGCAAACGGATTGTGCTCTGCGTTTTCACATTCAATACCTTTTGGTCCTTTTGTGGAATGCCCTCCGCCTTACCGAAGGCTTACCCTGGACATTTCAGCCAGCAGACCTGTCTGCTTCTTTAGCTCTTAGGGTACTGCTGCAGGAGGTGGGCATGGACATAGCACCGAGATAGCCATTTTTTCTATTCATGTAATATTGGGTTGATTTGGTGAACCCTGGCGATGCCTAGAGCACCTTCAAAATGCTAACATATACTAGTTAAATTTCTAATATTATTATTATTATTGTCTAAGAAAATAACAATAGTGATTTGTATTATTTTCATTACAACAAGCACTTTGGAAACATAATCTTGCATAGTAAAAATAACAGTAGAGCTGCAGTGAGCAGGACGAACAGCACAGCTGCACGATGCAGGCCCTAGCCCCGTTTCTCTAATCTCGGCTGTCTGTGCCCAGGCCGGTAACCTTGCAGCTCCGCCAGCAGAGGTGTGCACGAAACGAACCCTGCCCGTGGAGGAAGTGCCAAGTAAATATTTGTGCCTGGCTGGCTCACCTTGTACCGTTAATATTTACCATGTGCATAGGTATGTGCGCTCTCTGGTAAGGCCTGTCCTCTCTGTACCCCGGCCGTGCAGGGCATTGGTGCGAAGGCCTGGTCAACCCAGCATCACTGAAACCAAGTGCAGCACCCTGGCTATTCATGGGCCTGCCGGAACTAGGTTCTGACGTGTATGGTTCCTGTGTGAAGTCACGAAGAGTTTGTTTCTTAGAAATGCGTGTCTAGGATCAAGGCAGCCCTTTTAGTATTACTAACCAGCTGGCCACCATATAGGAGGCTTCTGGCCTTTGACGAGGCAAAGGGTGATTCAGAACTTAAAATAACCCTTAATCTAAAGAGAAGCCGAATTCTCACAAGAAAACCCTCTACCGGTTAATTGTTATTTAGAGTTAACTGAAAGCAGTGTTGCCTGAATAAGCGCAAACAATATAAGTTATAGTCAGTCACTTTTGCATCCAAATAAAATGCAAACTACCAGACTTATCAGGGAACAAAGTTCTCTTCGGACTGCTGCAAAATTACACTATCAGGCTGACAAACGAAAGTGCCCAAACTCGAACGACGTTTAAAGTAGCACTAATCACAATAAACACAGAAACAGACTACACGTCAGTATAACACAAATGAAAATCAAGACATATTACAGAGTTAACAAAGAACTCCAAGGTGAAAATTAATATCCACACTTGCAGTCACACACAAACTTGCACATAGTGGCCAGTCAGTGACACGCACACACAACATGCACGGCACTACACCTTTCTCAGGCGGCTGATGTAACATGATTTCTCTGGCCTAAACGCTCACTTGACACTGTTTACTAATGCCACTACACATGATCTATCATCTTCCACATAATTGCCCACTGTCTCGACGAGGCTGCCGGCCGCGCGTGCGTGACTAAATGTGTGCTTCACAGGGCCTTGAGGCTGCCTTGACCAAAATGCCCGGGGTGCGTGCTACTGCTCCAGTCTGCCCCCTTAGTTTTCACTTGACTTCACCCTGGCGAGCCAACAGCTCAACTGTGCTTTACTTGGGTGACGATAGGAAATTAAATTCAGCGCTCCCAAGAGGATGGTAGGTGTCTCTCGAAGATAGTGCCCGTGTTTGTGAGGCAGCTGGTACCCGGATGTATGTATACGTGTGGTACATGAATGCTAGCTAAACTAAAGTGCGTCAAAAATACACCAGTTATTGAAGCATGTGGATGGAAAATAGAGCAGGTCGTTTATTTTGTATATTTACTAATTTGTGCTGAGCGGCCTCAAGTTGAACGGGCCATTCCTTGAAGAACTTCGAAACAACTTTGTAAATGTTGAGAGAGATTCGTTTATAAAATTATAAACACTACAGCGCACTGGCTGTTGGCTATGCCTGAGACTTCTCTGCGCCTCAGCCTGAGGCTTAATGCGTTTCAGGTGCTTTACAGTAGTTTAAAGATTTTTTTGTTGCTCAAATTTAATTTAATTTAATATTTTTTCCTTTGTTCATTGCTTGATTTTGCTCGCGAAAAAGTGTCACTCATTGTCATTGAAATGTCACTCATAATCACACTGAAATTATGAAAATGTCACACATAGCAATATGAAACCTTGGCAGCTATGAATATGTATAATTACACAAGATAGAAATCAAATTGTATAAATGGGTTCAAGATACTGATACGTTGCGCGATGCATTGCGCAGGCACAAATAATGAACACAGATCCTACCGGAAGAGACGCTTTCCACTGCCACAAAAAAACCTGCATTGTCAATTACGTAGCGCGATGTATTGCGCATACACAATACACTTTACCACTCTTCACTGCCTCAACCAGGATAGTAATACAAGCCATTCCATGAGTGACACACGTGTAACTAGAAATTATTTATACAGTCGCGGCCGGCATGATGGGCGGGGGGGATAGGGTTTGGGTCACGCGGGTTCGCAGGGGGTAGGGGGGGAGGAAGCGGGACGGATTAATTACAATAAAAAAAAAACTTACCTTGCACCGGGTCCCGCGTTTTCCTGCTGCTCCCGGCCCGGGTCGGCGTTTTCTACAGGTATCCTCCCTTCCCTCCCCTAAGCCAATCACAACGCTGCAATGGCAGCATTGTGATTGGTGCGGATGGCGCCCAGCCGGGCGCCTGTAGGGAGGCCATTTTCTCTATGTAGGCATGCAGCCTACATAGAGAAAAGGCAGCGAGTGCTCATTAATTAATACATCAGTGTACGCGCTAGCATCCGCTTGCATTGGACTTTGTCTACCAAAATTCCCCTGCCCCAGAGGAGGAGGGTCCACAGGGAGGCCCTCTTAAGCACGTGGTAGCTTTCCACACGCGGGACGTGCTAGCCTCTGTTTGCTGCATTGGACTTTATCTACTGAATTTCCCTACCCCAGAGGAGAAGGAATGGCCGCAGGGGAGTGTTCTTAAGCACGTGGTGGTTTCCCACATGCGGGATATGTGCGGAACGTGCCCAGGTGCAGCCCGGGCAAAGACTGGGCCAAGAGCGAGCCCGTCTGTGCCCGTCAGAGCCAGGAGGAGGTTGGGCTGGGCCCCCCCTCTCTTTGGTTTTCCCCTTGGAAGGTATTTCATTTTCCACTTACTATTTGGAGCTTTTGTACTGAGTGAACCCATGGCATATCAATTCAATCTTGTTTGCAGAAATATTCTTTAACAGCTAAAATGGGGGGAAATAAGATCACTGGTGCCCTGCCAGCCCCTACCCCTCCTGTAAAGAGCACAGCTATTGATAGGATGCTGGAAAGGGCTATGGGAATTATAAGCACACAAACTGCCCTTATGGAAAGAAGACTTCTTTGAGCTTGGGTATTGGCATGCCCCCTGTAGAGGATACATCATCTCTGGGTTCATTGTTTTGTTCACACACTAATTTATAATTTATTAGTAGGCCACCGGGCCTTTAAGCTATTCCAACATTCCTCCTCATGCACACTTCCCCGGCCTGGGTCTTCCTACTGACCATGCCCAGCCAGGGCAGCCTTTATTTATTCCGCACGACCTGCGGACCAAACCAAATCAACACTACACCCGCACACTCCTAACCTCGGGGGTCACTGGAGCGACACTACATTCCTCCCCAAAATACAAAGTGAGAACACATTAGAGTCAAATAACATTTGGGCATCACAACTTTACAATCAATACTGTATAAGAAGTCCCCAGCTCACAGGTACCGCTTGTAGCACCCACAAAATGAAGTCACATACATGAAAACGAAGATTACCTGACATCAGACATCCAACAAACCCCTCTTACACCAGATTGTCTCTCAGTCTAGTGGATGGCACAGGATTGCTTTGAAGACAATACCGGGTACAGGTATTGCAGCTGAGCTGCAGATCAGAACCAGCATTTGCAATGCAATAGGTTTCACATTTGCGAGAGTTGAAGCTATTGGATTGTAAAAGACAAGACCTTTTATTTATATGTTTTGATAATTAACACATAAATAAAAGGCATTGTCATGTACAATGCCAATAGCTCAAACTCTTGTAAATCCAAGACCTATGCAAAGAAGCAGCCACCATTCTCCCGGGCTGCTTAGAAAGTGAAAGTGCGCATGGCATGCTGAATGTTGCAGGAAAGTATGTCGTGCCTGCAGTAGGAGAAACTACTTAAAGAAAATAGTGCTTACAGACTAAAAAAGACTCACCATGTAACAACCGAAGTAAAAGGGCCAGTGCTCATGGGAGGTTATGAATGAAGACTAGGCGGTACTAAGGAGGGACCAACAAGCCTATTAACGAATCAGGAGCCAGCATTTACGAAGGAGAATGGCACAAGCCAATGACAAATATAGGCGGAGACTAGGCGGGGCTTCTATTCCATACTCCAATACAGCATGGCTCGCAGCGCATGCGCTGCCTAGGCTCAACCTAAAAACAGACGGGGGAACTCCGCTGGTAGACCACAGGCACACTTGGAACCCCTGATCCATCGGGGCTGGACTCTGACGACAGCCATTCTGAATAGTCTCCGTCAACACCACCTCCAGTGGAGGGGCTTCAATACTGCTCCCTCGAGAACAGTCACGTGGCCGCTGAAAACGCTTGAATGCTGAAATGTTCCTCATGATGGTCTCTTGTCCCCTCCGAGCAGTGACACGGGTGCCCTGCAGTGAGACAATGGTCCACGGATGTCGCTCAAAAGGTAACCGAAACCTGCTGCAAGGAGAGCAATCTTGAATGATTACCACATCACCAACTTGCAGATCAGATACTTTAGCTCTTTGGCGATGGCTAGCTTGATCATTTGACTTCTTCCGTCGATTATACACACCGTGATCATTGACTGGATCTGGTAACCATTACGGATGGTGAGGAATTGTGTCTGAGACTACTTGCCACATGGAGAGGTGGCCAGAAGCCCGACCTGTGGTAGAATGGGGAGCCTGGCAATAGTCTCGCAGGAATTAATAAATTACAAGTTCCGGAAACTGTTGGCTCGCCGAGGCAATCCGAATGACTGTTCAAAGTTCTCATAATCCTTTCAGCCTCCCCATTCGCCTGGGGCCACCTCAGGGTAATCTTTTTGTGTGCTATCCCCAAAGAGTTGAGATAAGACGCCATCTCTTGCCCTTGGAAGGGTGGGCCATTGTCAGTGCGCAGTTCCTGGATCAAACCATGGGTGCCCAGGATCTTCTCCAATTTTGGCACTTAAGGACAAGATCATCTCTGCCTCCTGATATTTGAAGTATTCATCGATCATCACAAGAGTATGACGCCCATCTGGGAGACTCCCAAAGTCAAGACTGGCACACACCCACAGACATGTGGCCCCTTTTCGGTCACTACCAGCAGTAGAGGGCTAGCATCTCCTGTTACTTGGCACCAGGGGCACGAGCGGACCACCTCCTCCGCCTGTTCATCCATCAAAGGAAACCACACTTTTGTTCGCAGTCGGTTCTTGGTCTTAACCATACCCTGGTGCCCAGCATGGGCAAGGTGAATGACTCTGTCCGTAAGGGCGCTGGGTATAACTAGGCGATGCGCTCTCAACAGGCACCCGTTCGGGTCAGCACTTAACTCCTGCCGAATGTGATATAAGCTTTCCAAGATTCACCGCCCTAAGGGGTGAGTAGAGACCAATGTTTCTTGAAGGTGTGCCATTGGTTGGTCTTCACTGTCTCAAGAGTCTTTTGAAGGCTCTCGTCTTGGCTGGTAGCTTAGCATAGGACCTCCACAGAGAGTAGAATAGGACGTGATCGATCAGTCACATATCGTACATATTCCTCACTTTCGTCGGCATGGCCGCCCGAGGGTGCCGCAACAAATTGTCCACCGGGTTGTGAGATTCAGGGCGGTGCTCCACAGTACAATTATTCTCTTGGAGTTGGAGCATCCTCTTCTCAATCCACGGAGGTGGCTTCGCAGCCGTACCTTTGAATGGAGGCAGTAGCGGTTTGTGATCCGTCGTCACGGTGAACGGATTTCCGTATACATAAAGGTAGAAATGGCGACATCCACAGTGGATGGTTATCGCCTCCTTCTCAATTTGAGAATATCTCTGTTCAGGGCCAGTTAGAGAACAACTGGAAAAAGCCACAGGGACCCATTCGTCATCTTCAGTGGATTGTTGCATCAGTACTGCCCCCAATCCTTTAGGGCCAGCATCCACAGCTATGTTAGTGTCCTTCCGGGAAGTCAAAATACACCAATGTTGTGTTGGAAGATAGGGCGTCCTTAGTGGCCTGAAAAGCAGCCGCCTGGTCAGGACCCCAGGACCACGGGACTGACATCTTAGTGAGTTCTCTGAGAGGTTGCATCAGGGTCGTGAGGTCTCTGATGAAGCGGCCACAATAATTGACCATGCCTAAAAAACTGCACACTTCGGTCATGGTGGTAGGTGCATGTGCCTCCTTGATGTCTCGGACCTTGTCGGGGTCCAGAGTTACTCCCTCCGATGAGAACACGTATCCAAAGAAGTGTAATTTTTGCTGTAGGAATTCACATTTGTTGCGATGTAGAGTGAGACCGGACTCCTGAATCCTTTGGAGCACCTGCTACAACCTAACATTGTGTTCTCTGCACAGTCTTTGCATAGATCAAAATGTCATCACTGACATTAACAACACCCGGGAGGTCAGCCAGAAGTTCATGAATAGTGTTTTGAAACACTTCAGCAGCACTGGATATGCCAAATCTCAAACGCTTGTAGCGCCGCAGGCCTACATGAGTTGAAAACGTTTTCACATAGCGAGACTCCTCGTCCAGGACTAGCAGGTGATACCCTGAACGTAAATCCAGTTTCGAGAACCAACAGGCTCCGCTGAGTTCACCAATCAGTTTGTCAATGGTGGGTGTTACGTATCTTTCCCGCTTTATCAAGACATTGGGTATGCGCATATCTATGCATGTTCTCACCTCACCAGGCTGCTTGGATTTTCGTGTCATGACGATCGGCGACACCCAGGGTGTCGGTCCGGTTACTTTTTACATGATGCCTGCAGACTCAAGCTTGTCCAATTCCTTCTCTACCAGGGGTCTCAAATGAAACACAATACGTCGATGTCGGAGCACTACTGGCCTTACTGACGGGTCAATATGCAGGTGAATCTCTTTTCCCTTCAGGAACCCTATTCCTTCAAAAACTGTAGGAAATCCGCTGAGAATTTGAGTGATGGCCTCCTGATGTGTTCCAAAAGCGAAGGTTATGATGCCTTGATCTTCGGCCGCCCGACAGCCTAGGAGCATGCCATGGCCTTCCTCTGCGACATATAGGAGCCATACGTTATGTCAGTCTTAAATTTTCCTAGCATTACAAGAGGTTTGTTCTGGACATAGGCGAATACCTTGATCGTCGCGGGGTGCAATTAAGGGGTATCATGGTATCATAAGTCACAGCTGACATGATGTTGATGGTCGCCCCAGTATCTACCAAAGCAGTGGTGAGATGATCTCCGACCCATATCTGGAATTGCGGTAGGCAACATATGGTTTGAGCAGCAGTGCAAATGGTGAAGACAGAATGAATGGTATGTTCCTCGGTTTCGTCATCATCCATGTCCCTGCTTCTCTCCCTTACTTCTGGGAGAGCGTTGACAATGGTACGCTGCCCTTGCTCCTTTCCTGAGTGAAAGACTCTCATGAAATGATTGAGTTTTCTGCATCATGCCCACTTCTTTCTTCTCGCTGGGCATTCAGAGGGGTGATGACTCCTTTCTCCACATTATCTACAGGTTCAGTTTGTAGCCTCTCTCCTGCCTTGTTTGGCAGTGGGGTTTTGTGTGATGACGTTGACCGGTTCGATCTTTACTGGGGTCTGTAAGGCAGCTTCCATGTGAGCAGCCCGGGCTCTGGAGAGTTCCTTGGTCCTGCCCAGTGTTAGGATGTCCTCTAGGGATTTACCAGACTCCTGAAGTATTCACTCACGAAGCTTTGCTGAGCCACATCCCTGAATGATCTGTCCTCTTATTTTCTCATTACAACCACACATGCTGGCCAGTTCCTTTAGGCGTGCGTAAAACACATCAATTGATTCATCAGCCTGCTGTCTCACCTGGAGAAACACGAACCTCTCATAGTCCTAGTTCGCCATGGGTTCGAAATGTGTAGTGAGAGCCGCTATGAGGGTGAGGTATGTCTTGGGACCTGCTTCATTGATGTATTTAGATATTTTATAAATGTCCCTTCCCCCTAACTGCAGGATCAGCGCTATCTTTTGCGTATTGTCCACTTTGGTTGCTTCAAAGAACAGCAGCACTCTATCTACCCATTCTTTCCATTTGGGAGCTTGTGCCGACAGGGCACCTTCCACTATGAATGGCTTCACTGCTGGTATGTTCCCCATAGTGCTGAGGTGGATGATATGTGTTTTGGACTGTCAATTAATTACTGCCCTTTTCCTGTTCTTGAGAGAACATGACCACCAGTTCTCTAGCCCACCAGCTCCAGTTATAGGGGGCAGCCTTCTCACTCACACTTTTTTCCTTACTTTTCCTTGCCAGCACACCCTGGTACCGGGGCAGAGCACATGTACAGGGCCTCCTCCCCAGCCACTGTATGCATTTCTTCTACCGTGCAGACCAGTTAAGCCTATGCTGGTTTTCTGATTCCTTTATATATTTTTTTTTTAGTTTTCACTCACCTGATATAACAGCAGGGGGTGCCTCACCATGCATTCGCTGTCTGAGCCGACCTCCAATCCGTGCCGCCCAGCTTCAGTACCGAGGCCTCACCCGCATTGCAAGGAGGCCTCGGAGGATTGACTGATGCACGATCGGAGCTCCCAAAGGCGCACCGGCCAAGTGGCACAAGCACCGAGTACACAACTGGCATGTACGTGGCTGCCAAACGATGCCGGAGGCAGCGTCACGACACCTGCTCGTCGCCAGTGTTGTCTTGCTGCCGGGTGTGTAATCCCCGGAACCGCAACCAGAGGATGAATGGCGGAAGGGCTTAAAGGCCCGGTGGCCTACTTATAAATTACACGAAGTCAGTGTCATGGTGCACATTTGCCCGGCCCAGTTCTTCCTACTGACCACCCCGGGGCGGGGTAGTCTTTATTTATACCGCACCACGTGGTGCAGACCAAACCAAAACAACACCACGCCTGCAGGGGCACACACACACACACGGCATAGTGGAACAATCCCGGTCGCTCCAGTTACGTCACTGGAGCGACACTACACAGTGCTAACGTACATAACAGCGAAGAGAAAAAATGGCTGCTAGAAAACTATACCCAACCAAGAGGCAAACTCAGAGTACAGGGAAATGGTAAGGACTTTGAATTGGTTTCAGATATCTCTCAAGAGGGTGACCCGTTCTGTGTGAAATAATACGGAACGCCTAAGTATGGGTAAGTTGAGAACTCAGAGGAACTGCCGTTCTCCTACTGTGGGAATGAGTCTTTCAGAACCTAATGTCACTATTCCCATACTATGACCTCCAGTTAAAAAAATACTGTTCTGCTGAAAAATGCTAGCCTCTTGTATTCTTTTTTGCAATTTAATTTATATTATTCTTTATTCATGAACATTTGCCTCCAGTTTAGTTAAGTTTATATTCATGAGCTTCTCCTAATCAAAGTCCCATCATTATATCTATTTTACATTCCCATTTTCCCTACGTCCCATGTCCTCGTCCCAGTCATTACTGGGTAAATCTTCGCCTCAACCAGTAGAGAAAAACAGGAAGTGGAAGGGTACCCCCCACCCTCTGGGTGCTATAAACACTAGCATACGCACCTCACTACCTGTTTTTTCTTCTGCCGACTGGGAAGAGAAAAATGGAAGCGTGAGACCCTTGCCGGGATCAGGTCTGCATCTTCGCGTCTGTGCTGTCCTTTGCCCCTGACAAAAGAGGGAGAAGGCCGTTCAATGCGTCAGAAAAGAGGTGGGGGATAGCCAGTGGTGTTTGACCCTATCACCTCTTAAAAGATATTCCCTACAGGAGAGGAGGCTGCTGGTCAGGCGGAAGCAGTTCAGACCATTTCGATATGGTCGACCACTGGTCTGACCTGAAGAAGGTGTGGCGTCTTGGTCCTGGCAGTCGGATGGTAGAGGCCACACTCAAGGTATTGGGAGGGAGCGGAGCTCCTGATGCAGGCTATGGATTGCGCTCTAGATATTGGTAGCATGTGTGATGAGTTTGCCCTGAAATCAAGTCAGCTTTTAAATTGTTTACAGAGCTCCGGCCTTATAATCCGTGCCTGCGGGGAAGACGGGCATACTGCTGATGTCAGTGCACATGCGCAGGGAAGGAAAGACCGTGCATATAAGCGCTGCTTTATAGCTTTCAGATCACACAGATGTGGAGCGCATTCACTCAGTCTGTTTAATGAGCCACTGTGAGTTCAGACTTTATTGCAGTTTCAACTCACTCTGTTTGGAGGAAGAGAGAGCTGTTTCTGTGGCATTTTTCCTACAGTATTGTCAGGATGGGCAAACAATCTAGAAAGAGAAGCGTTTCAGAGTCTTCTTCTTCTCATTCTCCCTCTAGGAGCAAGAAGCATAGACAGGAGGAGTGCTCCTTGGAAGACAAAATTATAATGCTTATATTGTAGACCATGTCTGGCCTTAATGCTCTTAAACCAGTGACTCTAGAGAATGACCAGTATTTTGGCATCTCCAGCTCAGAGGAAAAGGAGGAGGATGCAAAATCTCTGCCTTCAGAGCAAAAAGGAAAATACATTGACCAGTATTAGACAGAATATGGGATTCCCTTTATAGGAGTTACCTTGCAGCTCCACAGAACTTGTGTTGAGGCAGGTTCAACAGCCACCTTCTTTTGGTTTGCCAATAAATCAGCATGTTGCTCACATAGTGAAAAGGGAATGGAAGGATCCTGACAAAATTAATGTTCCCAAATTTATGTCCAGATTGTATCCCTTGGAGGATTTAGAGAAGTTCATGCCTGAATCAGTTTCAGTGGATTCCTTTGTTCGCAGTTTGGTCAGACACAACTCGATGGCAGAGGACAGTATCTTAAAGGACCAAACGGAAGAAAATTGACTGTGCATGATAGAAATCATATGCAGGAGCGCATATGGCAATGTATGCTGGAATTTATGGGTCATACACTGCACAGTATTATCAGGATGTTAAATATTTTTTCACGGCAATGCAGGAGAAAGCTGAATGCTCTGCATGGCTGGAGGCATTGGAGAAGCAGATTGAATTTTTATCTGACATTTCTTTTGACAGAGAGCATCAGCTCTGTTAGAAGAGACAACAATTTCAGCCAGAAGAAATCTTTACCTTAAGAAGTGGCATACAGACGCAGCTCAAACATTGGTGGCCTTGCGAATGCCATTTGATGGAATCAGACTGTTTGGAACAGATCTGGATGAAAAGTTGCACAAGAGTTTCAAGGCTAAGAAACGCTTGATATCCTTTCAACAAAGTTTTGGTGGGTCAGGATTGGGTTCACAATTTATTTTCTTTAAGTCTAAAGCCTTAATTTTGTCAGCTTCCAACGAAGGTCCGGGCAACAAAAGCAATTTTCTTTTTTCACGAGGCGAAAAGGGAACAGAAGTCAAGGGGAACAGAAAGGAAAGTCAGGATCGTCCACTAAAAGCCAGCACTCCTGACTGTCGTGGTGAAGCATCCTCAGCCAGTGGGAGGCAGAATAACATTTTTCCAAGAAGCATGGGAAGAATCTACTTCCGATGCCTGGGTGATACAGGTGGTGAAAAAGGGTTACTGGATAGAGTTTTTGAGACTTCAGTAGGTACTGGGATCATTCCAACCCCAGAACTTCGGGCATAGTAATCATAAGCACCCTCTCATTAAGGAAAGAGGAGTTGAAAGGGGAACTCCATAGTTTGTTGGTGAAAGGAGCTGTAGTTTTAGTCCAGAGGAAGGAAAGAGGCAAAGGAGTATATTAAAAGATTTTCCTAATCTCCAAGTCTTTGGGGAAATTCAGACTGATTATAGACTTAAGGGGTGTGAAAAAGTGGATAAGGATAATACCATTCACGATGGAAGCTTTAAAAAGGAATATTCCTTTGATTCTGGACAGGACTTTCATGATCACAATGGATTTATCAGATGCCTACTTCCACATCCCTATTACCAGGATACATTAGAAGTATCTGAGATTTTTTGCACTGAAGGAGCACTATCAGTTCCAGGTGTTGCCCTTTGGGATCAAGCCTGCCCCAAAGGTGTTTAGGAAAACGATGACTCCCTTGGTGACACTTCTCCATCTGCAGGGATGGAGTGTGTTTCCCTACCTACACGACTGACTTCTCCATGCTCCATCAAGGGAGGATGTACTGCGGGGTTGGAGAGTAAGGATTGTGTGCAACATCATGGTCCATTAATCAACCTGGAGAAGTGCACATGGACCATCTCAGAACATGAATTTCATCAGACCCCATTTGAGGACAGATATGGGCATGGTTTTTCTTCCAGAGGAGAGAGCAGTGAGACGGAGGACAATTAGTTAAACTCAAGACATTGAAATTGTACCAAATCTGGAAAAATATAACGTAGCATAAAGCATTCATAATTAAAGTTCTCAAACTGGTAAATAATTACAAACAGAATAATGCAGATCATTTGAGCTTAATGGCTGCATACCTCATGAGAGCAGTCTTCGCAGAGTAGCCTGACCAACTGCTAAATCCCCCTTACTCCAGGCATCGAGACAGTAATGCTTAGTGAATGTATGGGCGTTCACCCATGTTGCTGCCCTGCAGATGTTGGGTAGAAAGACTCCTGCGAACAGGGCTGAAAATGCTGTGACCTTGCGAGTTACGTGAGCCTTCTCCTTTGAGGCCAGCGGCTGTCCAGCCTACTCATGACAGAAGACTATAGTTGGGGATACCCAGTGAGCAATACTAGCCTGCATTAAGGCTTGACCCTTTCTTGGAGCAGAGAAAGAAATGAGCAATTGATTTGATTTTCGGAAAGTTTTTGTCCTTTGCAAGTAGAACATTAAATAATGCTTAATGTCCAACAAATGCAAGGCAGTCTCTGCAGGAGATGAATGAAGGATTAGTGCATAGAAGTACTCTGTCTTCTAAAAACTGTATGTAAGGTTCTTTAATTGTGAAAGACTGAATCTCATTAATACGCTTGGCAGACATAATGGTAAACAGAAATTCCACCTTCCATGAAAGAAATTTCAATTTGCACTTATGAATAGGCTCAAATGGAGATCTTATGAGTTGTGACAAAACAGTGTTCAACTGCCAGAGCACTGGAGGAGGCTTGATAGGAGGGTAAGCTCTAAATAGACCCTTAATAAACTCTTTCACGAGACTGTTGGACCACAAACACACTTGCCCGGAGCATCATCTGTATCTAGAGATGATGCTAGGTGTACCTTAATTGATGCATGCTTAAGGTTTGATTTGGCGAGATGTGGTAGGTAAGGCAGAATCTGTTCAGATGTCAACAAGAAAGGATGGCAAATCTGAGAAGCACACCATGAGCAGAATCTTTTCCATTTTGCTAAGTATCATTTGAGTGTTGAAAGAGCTTGGGCTTTTTGAAGGATGGATTTGCATTTGTCAGACATTGATAGCGGTTCGAATTCAGCGTGGTGAGGAGTCAGGCCGACAAGTTGAGAGTGCCACTTTGCGGGTGAGCCTCTTGGCCCTGGGTCATTGAGAGGAGATCTTCCATCGGCTGGAACTAAATGGATGAGCACTCTGAAAGGTGATGAAGCTCTATGTACCAGTATTACCTTGCCCACTCCAGGGCAATTAGAATAAGCCAGAAGGGCTCGCTTTTCATTTTCTGTAGGATCTTTGGAATGAGTGGAAACAGGAGGAACACATAAGAGAACATCCCCGCCGATGAGAAGTGGAAGGCATTTCCTCAAGACCCTGGCTGGTGAAATCTGCTGGTCGAAGAACTTGCATTTTTTTGTTGAGGTGTGTAGCGGAGAGATCTAGGGTAGGATACCCACAAGACTGAAAAACCTCTTTTAGTTGCCTCTGGCTGAGTTCCCACTCATGACAATGCTTGTTTTCTCTGCTGAGGGAATCAGCCCATTCGTTTTGCACATCTGGGACGTGCTCCCCTTCAATAAGATGTTGATGGCTATCAGCCACTCCCATATTTGCTGTGCTTGGGCTGAGAGAACCTGAGATCTTATCCCTCCCTGTTTTAGTAGATAGAACCTGGTGGTGGTGTTGTCTGTCCTGACTAGAACCGACAAGCCCCGCAATTTGGAAGGAAGGCTTGAAGACCGAGAAAAAACGCCATCAATTCTAGGAGATTTATGTGACATAATTCTTCTTGCCTGGACCACTTCCCATGGACCTCTTGTTCCTGGAGATGGGCTCCCAATCCTTCCATGGAGGCATCCGTTGTCATCACCACCTGAGGCCCTGCAGGCAAGAAGTATAGGCCTTGAGAGATATTTTCTTTGACCATCCACCAGGACAGTGCCGCCTTCATCTCTGAGGTTATCAAAATGATGTACTTGAAAGAACCCTGACATTGCGTCCAGTGCATCTGGCTGTTCTTGAAGAGGTCTCATGCGCAGGCGGCAATTGGGAATTACCAGGATGCAGGTTGACATCATCCCCAGCATGGATTTGTATGTCCTTACAGAAACGCACCTTTTTGCAGAGAGTTATAGCGTGATTGCCTGCAAGTGGGAAATCCTTTCTTCTGGGGGAGAGGCCTTTGAAATCTTCGTATCCCGGATTACCCCTAGAAGCACCAGCCATCTGGAGGGGACGAGAGGTGATTTTGCCCTGTTGAGTTTGAGGCGTAGGGATTTGAACAGTTGTAGATAGGCCTCAGTGGACTTCTTTGCTGGAAGGATGGAACTTTGATTAACCAATCGTCCAGGTAGGGAAATATCTGGTGACCAGACTGTCGGAAACATGCTGACATTTGCACCATGCACTTGGTAAATACTCTGGGGGCTGACTTTAGCCTGAAGGGCGAAGGGCCGAATTGATAATGGCACCCTGCCACCTCGAATCTGAGAAACCTTCAGTGATTCGAATGTATTGGGACATGAAAATATGCGTGCAGTAGATCCAGGGAAGAGAGACAGTCCCCTGTGTCCATTAGTTGCAGAATCTCCTGAAGAGATACCATCCTGAAAGGTTGTTTTTTGATGAACTTGCTCAATAATCTGAGACCCATTACTTGCCTCCACTTTCCTGTCTTCTTTTTGATCAGAAAGAAATAGGAATAGAAACCTTGGTTGTGTTGATTGTGCGGCACCTCCTCTATTGCTTTTTTGGAGAGAAGCAATCGGATTTCTCTTTTGAGAATTGGAAGATGACAATGGGAAGTTTTCCGTGGAGGAAAATTTGGAGGCTTTTGAACAAATTCCGGTATGTTACCGTGCTAGAATACGTCTAGCACACATTTGTCGGATGATATGAGCCTCCATTGATTGAAGAATTTGGATAACTTGTGACCGAATTGAAGTGGTACTACGGTGGCAGGGGCCTTTGGTACATCATTGTCTCCCCAGGTGTCTAGAATATGTGGACGTTATGGTTGATCTGTAGGACTGAGCGGAATACTGTGAGCGAAAACCCTGCTGTGAACAGGGTTGAAAGCGCTGCTAGAATTGTGGATGGGAGGTATATTGGCATCTACCCCTGCCTTGAAAGGGCTGAACACTCCTCTGCTGCAAGTTGCCAAGCGACTTGGCCAAGTCTGTGTCTGACTTAATAGATTTCAATGCATCGTTGTTTCCCACAACTCTTCATTGAACGGCATGTCCAGTACCTTGGCTTGCATGTCTGGACCGAATGTAGTCACCTTAAGCCAACCCTGGCATCTCAATACAGGAGCTCCGGCCATCTGTCTGAAGGCTGTGGAAGAAATAAACATGGCCACATCTATAATCTCACCTTCCGCCAGGATCTCTCTCAAATTTTTTCTTGTCCTCCAGGAGATATTCCAACAGAGATGAGATGTCAGACCACATCTGCTGGTCGTATCTCCCCAGAATAGCCATGGCATTGGATGCTCTGATCGAAGTAGCCTATATTGTCAAGCCGACAGCCTTCCCTATTCAGAGGGGCTGTGCATGGCGTCAAAGGATTCTTTGCTCTTCTCTCAGCAGCTTGCTTAATAACCGAATCTGGCCGAGGATGGCCAAGAGACATGTAGGGGAACCCGCAAGAGCCTTGTACTTTTTACCGAGATTTTGAATGATGGCCACCACAGACGCTGGTGTCTTCATTAATTTTAGGCCTTCTTGCCAAATAAAATCCACGATAGGGATAGCACGAGTGGTGCGTTGTGTTCCTGCTTTAAAATCGTAGAGGAAACACTTGGTTTGCTTAGCTGACATAGGAAGGTCGAAGCGCTTAGATGATCTCTCAAGCAGGTCGTGGAAAATGCCAGTATCCACAGGCAGTAAATGTGCCGATGGTGGGGTAGGAGACGCTGGCATTGGTGAGACGTAATCATCCCACTCTTTGTGTGAATTAGGATCTGTCTGAAGCTCCCCCTCTTCTAATTGCTGGTCATCACTATCCTGGAAAGTATCCAGAATTAATATAGGTGGTGGTATAGGCCTGTCTTTCTGAGGCCCAGGCATGGTCTGCGAAGCAGGAGGTGCGTCGGGGTCTTCCTACCTCGGTGGAGGCTGCTGGGCGGAGTTGGCATCAGGGATCCGTTTGTTATAGTCATTGAGCATCATGCGCAAGTCTGTGACCAGTGAAATCGGAACATTAATGGAAGGTTCCTGAATATGATGCTGCTCATCCTCTTGTTCCTTATAAGGATAATGCTCCTGGAATGCATCAAATTGTTGAACAGAGGGATGCCCCCTATCGGAGAAAGAGTAGTTGCCTTCAAGGTAGACTGACTGATCACCTTCCGACTCCTCGTCCTCAGATTCCTGACACTTTACTCTTAATTGTGAAGGGCTGTGTGCAGGGCCAATAAAAGCTTCATCCTCAGATTTATGAAAATCCAGGAGGCAAGCTGGAGGCAGTGGACAAACTTTTGAAAAGTCCTGAGTCAGAGATGGAGTTTTGCCCTTACTGGGAACATGCAGGCTGTCCTTTTCCCCCGTCAACAGCATCGTCGACCGGATCGCCGGCGGTGGTGCCGACGACGCAGCGTTGAGAAGAATCTTTGTCGATGGGACCGCAGCAGGTGCAGCCATCAACGGTGAAACGGACAACGAGGGAATCTTCATCGACGGAGATGGTGTTGTTGTTGCCGATGACAGAGTGTCATCGTCTAGGTTTTCGTTGATGATGCGCCCGCCGATGTCATCTTAATCAGCGACGTAGTGGAAGTCGCCGTCGACACCGTCAACGGTGTGGATGCTCCTGGAGAAGTAGACGTCATAGATGCTAAGTTCTTCGTCGACCGTGCCTTCGACGGTCGATTTTTCTTTGCAGAGGGCTTCTTGAAGGGAGTATGAGGAGCAGAAGGAGCTGCTGAATCAGACCTTTGATGAGAGGAAGAAGGACCAGATGGCTCCTTTATTGATCTTTTTTCCTTACTAGTCTCTCTCTGCTGTAAGACCATGATTTTTTAGAGTCTCTGTGAGAAGATGAAGACGCTCCCTCTTGCCTCTTTCTAGAGGAGGCATGAGACTTCTCCTCACGCTGTGAGTCAGAGATGGCCTTCTTCTACTGTAGCCACAAAAGTAATCTACCCTCTTGATCTTTGAAGGTTTTTGCAGAAAAGCTACGGCAGTACTTGCATTCTTTGGGCTTATGGTCAAGATAAAAACAGTACAGGCATTCTTTATGTGGATCCTCAGAATATAGTCTGGACTTTCCACAAGTATTGCAAGGCCTAAAAAACCCTTTTTAGACTCAGACATTCTGTGTGAAAACACAGCCAAACACTCTTCCAAACTGTACCTCAGGGGATGGTAGGAGGTATAGAGATGAACTGGAAACTGCAGGTCAAAAGGTTAACAGTGACACACTGTGATTGAGCAGAGCACAGGGAGACTCCCTAACACACGACGTGCAGTTAAGAAATCTGAGGTATGGTGGCTCTGCAAGGGATGAGTGCTTCAGGGTCTCTGATTGGCTAAAGTTTGGATGTATTAAATCAATGTGAATTGGCTACTAACTGCTATTGTTTTTTCAATAGAGTTTAATGCTAATGCTTTAGCACTGCTTTTGTTACTGTTACCGTGGGACTCCCATCATGACGACGGGGAAGATTCAAGCATATGAATCTATAAAAGATACAATACCAGAGAATCCCATGGATTCCACTCATCCCTTGTGTTTTTACAAGGGTACAGAGGGAAGCAGAAGAGGTCATAGTGGTAATTCCTTTTTGGCCCCGTCGCTCCTGATTTCCCCTCCTAAAATCCCTAGATGTTCTTACTCCCTGGAGAATCTCATTGTTCTCTGTCCTCTCAGATCAGTGGGATGTCTCAAAGGGAGTAGCCAGAAAATTTAATTACCTCCCCCACTTTAAATCAGAGCTCTGATGGCACCAGGGAAGCGAAGCAATTGAGCCTGACCCTCCTAATAAGAGCTTCTTTGTCTCTCCCATCCAAGCATCTATCCCTTCATCCTTTCATGCTTCTATCCACCCACTCATATCCACAATTTTACCTTTACATTCTGTCATCCTTTCATCATTCTATCTTTCACCATTCCATCCATCTATTGGATATTCCATCCATCCACTCACTCATCAAGCCTTTCATCCATCAATTGATCATTTTGTCCATCCATCCATCCTCTCACTTTTCCATTTACTCTGACATCCGCCCATCCATATTTCTATTTAGTCTGCCATCCATCCATCCTCTTAGATTTCCATTTATTGTGCCATCCTTCCACCAACCATCTAACCATTCGCTAAGATTTCAATGTATTCTGCCATCACTTCACCCACTCATTCATCTTTCCAGATTTCCATTTACTTTGCCATCCTTTTACCCATTCCACCATCCGTACTCTCAGATATCCATTTACTCTGACATACTTTCACTTACCCATCCACCCACCCTTTCAGATTTACATTTACTCTGTCATCCTTTCATCCACCCATCCATCTTTTCACCCACACAACCATCCATCCTTTCATTCACACATTCATACTTTCGCCTATCTTCCTTTCACCCACCCATCCTTCCATCCTTTCACCCACCCATCTATGCATCCTTTCACCATCTCATCCATCCATCCTTTCACCCACTCATCCATGCATCCTTTCACCCAACCATCCTTTCATCCACTCATTCATCCATCCTTTCGCCCACACTTTCACCAGGTCATCCACCCTTCTTTCCATTGTCTCTCAAATCACCTTTCTTTCTTCCTTACTTATAGCGTTACTTATGAGCTTTTTGCCTGCCAAGTTGCAGACAAAAGAGGTCCATAAAGAACTCCACCCCTGCTGTAGCTACAAAAGCGGGGGATTCATGGCACCCCTGTGTCTCCCTCTTCAGAAACTGGCCATCCGTCTGGGGTTTGGGAGGTATGGGCTTCAGAAGAGAGGGGTAGCAGAACATTTAGCGAGTATCACTCAGGATTCCAGATGCCCCTCTACTCTGAAATATAATGACAAACACTGGACTGATTTTCAGGAATGGTGTTCCTCTAGATCCCTGTCAGCAGTAGAGTGTGAAACTACTGATATTCTATCATTTTTACCCACTGGTTTTCAGAAGCAGTGCACTGTCACAACTTTAAGGGCTCAACGGGCAGCCATCAGAGCATTTAGAGAACCTTGGTCTGTTTCAAGCTAGGGTTTTGATTTAGTGCGGAGACTCCTGAAAAGTTTTTCTAATTCGAGACCTACCACTAGATCCAATGTCCAACTTGGGATTTACCCCTGCTCCTTAAGGCTCTGCAGTTGTAACCTTTGAACCGCTTATTTCTGTTGATTTAAAGTACTTCTCTTTAAAGGTGGCATTTTTAGTAGTGATCACTTCAGCAGGAAGGATAGGTGAGCTCACTGCTTTGCTATGTGAACCATCCTTTTGTAAAGATTCTGGAGGATGGAGTTTTGATTAAACATAATCAGGCTTTTCTCCATAAGGCAGCTTCCAAGATGTATAGGAAGCAGGAGGTATTGCGGCCTGCATGTTTCCTTCTCTATCCTCCAAAGATGAGGAACTTTCTCATTTACTGGATGTTAAGAGAGTAGTTGAGATTTACCTACAAAGATCTGAGGGTTTTAGATAATCAGAACTTTTTTGTGATTTTCGCGGCAGGAACGAGGGTCAGAGAGATTCCACTATTACATTGAGTAGATGGATCAGCTTAACTATTGCTTTGGCATAATCTTTGGCTAAGGTCCCTCTACCTGAAGGAATACAAGGAAGATGGACTAAGGGGATGGCAGCCTCCAAAGCAGAAGCTCAGGGAGTTCCAGTGTCTCAAATTTGTCAAGCACCCAATTAGGCTTTAACTCAAACTTCTGTTAATGGTGAAAATGTGTTACATTTTTTGCAATGTATTATGTTTCCTACACAATTTTTCTATTTTAAGTGCACAGAGCAAAAATAAATGGCCATGATTGCTGTACTCATTATTTTATAGGAGTGTTCGGGTTGGTGATGAGGGCCAGCTTATGCTTGGTTAATCTTCAAAGGTAATGGCTCGGACGAGGACATGGGACGTAGGGACAATGCCCTGTTATCTACCGGTAAATCTCATTATCCTGAGTCCCTATTGCCTTCATCACTGTCATTCTGACTGTTAGACCTGACATCTTTGGCGTGGTTTCGCTTGACTTTTTTGCTTTCTGACCTCCTGTTTTGCTGACTTCATTTTTGCTAGTTTAGGATTCTGGGCTCTTTACCACTGCTGACCAGTGCTAAAGTGCAGGTGCTCTGTCCCTAAAACATGGTAAAAGTGGCTTATCCACAACTGGCATATTTAATTTACTTGTAAGTCCCTAGTAAAGTGCACTACATGTGACCAGGGCCTGTAAATTAAATGCTACTAGTGGGCCTGCAGCACTCATTGTGCTACCCACACCAGTAGCCCTTTAACCATGTCTCAGGCCTGCTATTGTAGTGCCTGTGTGTGCAGTTTTAAACAGCAATGTCGACCTAGCAAGATAACCAACTTGCCAGGCCCCAAACCTTCCTTTGTAATACAAATAAGTCACCCATAAGGTAATCCCTGGACAGCCCCAAGGGACGCATGCAGTGTATTTAAAAACTTGGACATGTACTTTTAAGTTTCACATATCCAGGCAGTGAAAAACTCTTAAATTTGTTTTTCACTACTGCAAGGCCTATCTTGCCCATAGGTTAACATTTGGATTACCTTGTTCCATATTATAAGTGTAATTTCCAATTGGTACAAGACAGAAATTTCAAGTTTGGTGTCTCTGGATTCACAATTTAAAAATCACAATTTATGGTGGTCGGATTTTAAATTGCACTTCTGTATATGGCACTTTTAGAAAGTTGGCATTTTCTTACTTTAACCATTCTGTGCCTCTGCATATCTCTGAATACACGTCTGGGGTGGATGACAGCTGGACTTTGTGCATTCCCTCAAGACAGTCACACACAAAGAGAGCTGAGGTGTGACATTTACATCCTGAGGGCTCATCACCAGGTTGATGGGTCTTCCTGGGCTAGCTGGGAGGGAGGAGTTGGCACTTGCACCTAAATAAGGCTGTGCCTGTCCCCACACAAAGAGCTGCATACCCCTCGTTGTGAGTCTGGATCCAGAGCAGGGACCTTGTGTACTTCAAAGGCCTCTCTTTGAAGTCTCCCCCACTTCAAATGCACAACTGGGTATAATTACTGGACCCCTTAACACCAACAACTCAGTACACCGTGGACCTGGGGACACTCTGCCAGGAATAAAGACTGCTGTGCTGCTGAAAGGACTGACACTCTGCTGGACTCTGCTGGATTTGCTAGACCCCTGCTCTGCCGTGCCTGCCATGCTGCCAGCTGCCCCTTGCCTGGTGGTAAGAAGGACTGGGCCTGAATCTCTACATCCCCAGAACCAAGTGACCCCAAGGGCTTGCTGGCTTGCCTCCTGTTCTGAAGTCTCAGAGACATCAAAGACTTCATTCAACTCTGCGTCAGCTGCTGGAATCTGCCAACTGTGAGCCCTGCCAAGAGGTGCCAAACCAGTCCTGGGCCTTCAAGAGGGTTTCTGTAGCTGTTTCCTGTTGAAGTCAATGCATTGCCTGCTTTGTGCCGGTCGGTACTGACGCATTTGCCTTCGACGCCAATGCAGTGCTGTTTCGGAGACTCCACAGTGTTGATAGCGCGACTCGACAATGACGCAGTTTCTTCATCGTAAAGGATTCGATGACGACGTGAGATCCAACTGCGAGGCTCGTCGACAACACAGTGCCTTCATCTGACTGGGAGGCTCGACGACAATGCAGTGTTTGTATCATAAGGGGGTCGATGACAACGCGGATCCGACTGTGAGGCTTGTTGATGACGCAGTGCCTTCATTGTAAGGGGTTCAAACGATGACGCGGGACCCGACTGCGTGACTCGGAACTGATGAAATTGCTCCTCAACGTCAACACATCCTCTGGAAAGGTACTGTTTTTAGGGGGGCCTGTGTGGCTTCTGTATCCGACCCGCGTTCCATCGCGGTTGGCTTAACTTTTCAGATTTGACCCGGTCCAGCGCAACCAGATGTCCCTGGTTGGTGCTTTATGCTTTTAAACACTATATTTCAATTTAATCATTGAAAACTCATGACTCCGGTTCTATTTATTGGATTTCTGTCATTTTGATCTTGTTTTGTTTATTAAATTAAGCTCTATTTTTCTAACCTGGTGTGGATTACTTTTGTGTGGTGTTTTTACTGTTTTACTGTAATAAGTGTTGCACAAATACTTAACACATTCCCTTGTAAGTTAAGCCTCACTGCTCTGTGCCAAGCTACTAAAGGGTGAGCACAGGTTAATTTAAGGTGTGTATCTGACTTACCCTGTCTAGAGTGGTGGTCCCTACTTGGACAGGGTGCATATCTCTGCCAACTAGAGACCCCATTTCTAACTGACCCACCTTGCCTTCCCTGACAGCTGACCTTCATGGGCTTGGTATTGTCAGGAAGTGAGGTGGGTAGGCTAGTGTTTTATAGCACCCAAAGGGTAGGGTTACCCTTCCACTTCCTGTTTTTCTCTCCTGGTTGATGTGACATCAACCTCAAAAGTAATGACTGTGACAAGGGCAATAGGGACTGATGATAATGAGATTTTACAGGTAAGTAACTAGGCAATATATTTGTGCCTAACAGCAGTAGCCATTTTTCAATGCTTCCCATCACAAGCAAAGGTGAGGCATATAAATGCCTACTAATGTACTAACTCAAGCTTTCAAATTCTGTTAGAAAATGTATTATTGAGTGTCTTGTCATAGTGTTTTCAAATAAGGGAGGTAAAAAATACATCCATGTTAATACGCATGCGAGAAATTTGTCTCCATGCTCAGGAGAAGTGGGTAGTATATTGAAATACAGGTAGCTTCTGCATAACAAACACAGTTGGCTACACAGTTCTATTCAAAAACGCAGATTCCGAGTTCTAGCTCAGTTGTCACACAGGGTTCTCATGTATGACGTTTTCTGTGTAAATCATGAAAGCTGATTGGCTGAAGGAAGTTAGCATAAAAGATAAGGTCAAACCATGAAGGCAACCAGTTCCCTCACTGTCCTATATAATGTTTATATTCTGATTTGAAGCATGCTAAAGTTGCTTGTCAAGTCTTTTTTCCTTGTAGCTGAGTCTGCTGCAGCTGTCATCTGGGTGACCCGGAGGTGTTTGTTTTCTTGCAGAAGCAGTGGGTGTGCTCCTCTCTGGTGGATGTGCTGGGATGTTGGCATGGACTTTAGTCACGCCCATGGATGTTATCAAGGCACGTCTGCAGGTGGATGGCTTGGGACAGCGGAAGTATCGGGGAGTTCTTCACTGCATCACGAAAAGCGTCAAACAGGAGGGAGTGAGGGTGCTCTTCAAGGGGCTGGGGCTCAACTGCCTGCGTGCCTTCCCTGTAAACATGGTGGTATTTTTCACATACGAAATGATACTGAAGCTGACAAAACAGTTAGCGACATAAAAACATGTTGTACAAATACAAAAACTCATCACCTATTTGCAACTCCTTGGTGAGTGTGTCAGGAACTGGGGTAGTTGCTCAGTGGTGCTGGAACCATTTTTAGAGCTGCGGGGTTGACCAGTAAGGTCACTCTCTAAAGGCAATGGGGGTTATGTGGCATGCTTTCATTTAAAACACAACAAATGCTGCATGAAGAAAATTATTGAATACCCCCTTTATTGTTCAGTCCCCATCTAAACCCTTTCAAGTTTTATGGGGGCACTCAAGGACCCCTTGCATCAGTGCTTAATTTGAACCGTTGGTTTTCGATGCTCGGCACTAGCACTTAATTGTCTACATCAGCACTTATGACAATCTGCCACATCGTGGCGCTATTTGTCTGATTTAGAGATGAACCTAACAACAGTTGTTTACTAATTCAGTATACATTAAAAATGACTAATGCTTGACACAAAAGCTATTCTTATACCTTGCTTTTTGGGGCCTGGAACAGTCTAGATTGCCACACTTCTAGGAGTCTGATTGTTAGTAGCTGTGTTGGTACTGTAATTGACAGTGTTGGCAGGGGCAATTGGTGGTGCAAGCTGCAGTGGCCTGCTGATGAGGGCCCTGGCACTAATTATTTTGCAAATCAAGCACTGCCTTGCATCCCATCCTTAGTTCCAGCGCCTCAGTGGTGGCAATATAGGAGTAATTGCAGCACAAATTGCAGCACACCACATGCCAGCAATGTTTGACACAGTGTCAAAGAGAGCAGCAACTGAATGGTCGGTATAAGCCTCTTTGTTGTACTATGTTTGGACAGAGGATTTTCTCCATTGCTTAAAACCACAGGAGCAAAGCTAATATTGTTTATCCAAGTAATGTAATTTTATTTGCTTATCCCTTTCTTCATTAACTATTTAATATTATTTCTAGTTTGCATTTCTTTTACTTGTGTAACTGCTGCTACATCGTACCATATTGTGTTGCGCTATTTAATTTCCAAAACCCATGATATATATATATTTATGCCATGTCAGTGAAAATAAAGGTTGGCCGATAAATTGCACTACTAAATACAGATTTATGCTTTTATTGCCACATTGCAAAGTTGAAATCTCAGGGTCTTTGTTCTTACCACAATGTGTTGGTGGTTATGTTTATTCCACTTCTCTATCTTCACTGCGGCACAGTGGGACTTATGCAATGAGATTTTACACTGGGTTTAGTTCAATGGCTCTGTGTATAACTAATTCACATGAGAGACCAGCTTGACATGCTCCACCTATGAAGATGTGAAAACTGTGATATGCTGTTTGCTACCATAGATGAGGCAGGGGAGGGCCATTATGAGCAGTGGTTAATTTGTGCCAGTAGTTGCTGTTAGTGGTTGGCTCCAGCCGCGGCCGCTGCAGGTAAGAGCAGTGAGGCGCTGGGGCTGGGTGGGGGGGATTTCAAGAGACGATCACGAGGGAAAATTAATTATTTAATTTTCCCTCGTGGTCGTCACCCGAAATCCCCCACCGCCCTTACCTGCAGCGGCCGCGGCTGTCCAGCACTCTTTTTGAGAACTTATTTTTCATCATGAGGCGTTGGCCACGAGTGAGGAAGAGAGAGATGACAGAAAAGGGAAAAAAAAGATGAAGAAAAAAATAGCAAAAAAGTGACAAATGGAGAGAGCTGGAAATAAAGAGAACCCCCAAGAGTCAGATAAAAAATACAAAGTGCAGGGTGAGGGAAAACCCTCAAGGGAAAAGGAAAAGAGGAAGGCCAACAAAACAACCGACTGCAAAGAGATGGGTTACACCTTAAGTCAGATTGAAAGAAAAGCCCAGGACCGAGATGCCTGGAGAGTCCTGGTTGATGGCCTATACCCCAGGAGAGGTAGGCATAAGTAAGTAAGTAGGGTGATGGAAAAAGAGAAATGAGGTAGGATCAAATCTAGGCAGGCTTGATATTTGGCAAGCATGGCCTTTGCCAGAAGTCGTTCCTAAGAAAATCTCTGGTCTTCTGCACTTATTGCTTTACAAATTAAGCATTGATGCATGACCCACTCAAATCTTCACCTCTTGTAAGTCATAGCCTCTCCCAACTCTCAACAATAGTGATATATTCCACATTACACTCGGTGCACCTGCATACATGCTCATAAATCAGTGCAACCGTTTACTGTGAGAAATAACTTAAATCAAATGTGTATACGCATTCCTTTTAGATTTTACCACTAGAGGCTTGATATTAGTCACAGATAAAGAAAAGACAATGCATCAGAGTTGAATTAATTTCCCCACACTTCAAAGACAGAGGTTATAAAGTTGTTTTAGTGGAAAAGCATCCAGTGGCTATTTCTGAAAAGTCATAGGTACAAAAGATTTAAATAAAGCAGGAAGATGTCTTCCAAAAAAAGGCGATACAACTGGTGTTAGGTATAAGCACCAGCAATATGTAATATACCGGAAGAGCAGATGGTGCTAATCTAGGATTTGATGTAAAAAAAATATATACATTTTTAATTTGTGTTAACTTTTCACAGACAAAAAAAAATTACATTATTGACGCAAACATCATCTACACAAATGTGATGCCACCAAAATAGTATGGCCATAATATCGAGAACCAAAATATTTAGAAGGCAATTGTATATAGGTAAGTATAGATTTACTATATTCTGCAGCACACACATAAAGAGGAAAATGCCTCAGAGGATTTTATTTTTGTGCAGGAAGGTATGCCTTCCTGCACAAAAACAATCCAGAATACAACACTAGGCACCCTTGCACCTTTGCGAAAGGGTGCCTGCGTTGTCGCTAGGCAGTCAATAGTGCGCCAGCACAAGGAGAGGACAGGAATGTGCCGTACAATGTTAAATACAGCACATTCCTGCCCTTTTACGCAGCGCAGCACAGTAAGGTGGCTTGCTGCGTTGCACAGCATGAAAGTTTGATAAATGTGCCCAAACTTTTAAAAATTTCAGTGGTTCAGATACCCAAGCATCTAAGAAGTAAGGTTTCAATAGTTTTTCTAAAAACAAAAAGTGATCAGCAGAAAGGACATATTTATAGCAACAGGTTTATTTTTTCCCCACGCTAGGTAATTACAAGTAAAAGAGAATCTGTGTTTCTATAGAGTCTGAGCCACAGCATTTTTAACACGACTTACATTAAACTGATTCAATTTTATTTTTCAAAATTACGGCCTGCTTTTTGGTGGATTTAATTTTGCAACACAGATTCTGCTTGTATTCTTCTGATCTACAACGAACATGCAAGAGCAAGACACCATGAAAAAATACCTGCTATTTTTTTGCTGGTCGGGAGTGCCACAACCCCTCACAGCCCTAGGCCCCGGTGCTAGTGCAACTGCTGCTCTGTTGATAGGAAGTCTCTGAATTTGCTCCCTCTTCGGAATGCATGATGCTACGCGGAGAGCGGGTCTTCTTTTCCATTGAGCTAAGGGCGGCCAGTACCCCTCCTAAACAAAGGGGCTCCCGTTCTACGCCTCACAGGCTTCACTTAGGAATGCTGGGCGCGTTCTTTTATTTGTCTGGACACGCCAACTACGCACGAAAACCACTGCTTCGTCATCAGTTTGCCGCTGGTGCTTGAGCTGTTGATAGGTAAATTGTGAGTACCTTTAGACCTCCAGGGCAAGTATCCACGCACTGCGAACAGCCAAGCTGGCTGCGCTCGTCTGCAGAAGTCCTTAACCTTTGAAAATGCGCCAGAAACGTGTTGGTCTTTCCCACTTGCCCTCTCCTTCCTGCCAGATTCCAGTGCTGGCTGCCTTGCTCTAGCACGGCTTTCCTGCCTCTACACAGAGGCCAGGCAGGGCAGAGGTGTTGAGAAGAGACGATAGAATAGCACACCGCATTTCACAATATCGAAGTAATAAATATTGTTCTGAAGATTGCCAGATATTATAAATGCTGTAAATTATTGGCCTTAAAAGGGGCAGGTGCCACCAGCTCGGAGGCACACCTGCGGATTCATTAAGTAAGTGTAGGTCCTTGTACCCATTTAACAATCGTGAGGCATTCTCACGCGAGTGTAAATCTTCAGAACAAATAAAAGTTGCGCGAGATTCGCCAGAGGGTATTCTCATTCTCGTAGTACTCAAGTGGATGAGAACATTTTTGAAGCAAGAATTAACGAAACCAATGTGTATAGTTTTTCTAAGCAGTGGAAGCCATTCTTCCTTGACTGGCAAGTTTAAGTGTGTGTAGGGGTGAATGCGGGAATGAGTGAGCGCCTGGATGATGAATTAGAGGGGGAGGCACTGCATGTAGAGATGAATGGATGAGTGATGGATTAGTGAATTCATGAATCGGTGAGTGTGTGGATAGGTGACTGAATAGATGGCCTGGTGGATGGATGAATAGGCTACGGCCCCTCACCTATGGATTCACCTCCCAAGCTGTCCTCCACGCACCCGCCCTTCCATCAACCCACACCATCAATCTAAGCATCAACTTAAATCACCCAAATCACCCACTTTCCTCACATACTTGCCCTTCCATCAACCCCCACCATCAATCCAAGCATCAACTTATCCACCCAAATCACCCACTTTGGTAGCCATCCACGTGTACACCCACACACATGGATTTGCTGCTCATGCACCCAGTCTTGCATTACCCATCCACCTGTGCGTGCATGCGTCCTGTACATCTGCAGTCCGTGATTGTGTGTGCCTGCATGTTCTAGGTCCGTATTTTTCCCTATCCCAGTGTTGATTGTGAGTACCGGAGTGCTAATAATTGTGTTCGTGAATGCATGCGTGTGGATTTGTGCCTCTACACCTGAATGTCTTTTTGTACTGGTATCCTAATGTAGGGTGTGTTATTGCCTGTTGGTGATATACTCTGTTTCTGGATACAAAACGTGCTGTGTGCACGCAGCGAGGATCACAGGTCTTTTTAAATGTGTTCCAGAGTGTTTTTTGTGTCCTTTTGGTCCTGTGATTGCAGATTTGCGTGTCTTTATGAATGACTGTATTTTTGCTGTGCATCTGCTTGTATCGCTACGCATGGTGTGTGTGCTTAATGGGGGGCGGGCTCAACTTTGTATCTGTGTGTACATGCACGATGTAAGCTCTGAACCTACTGGCTTTGTCAATGCTTGCTTATTCCTTTAAGATGGGATACAACACTCAAATTATGTTGCAACCTCACTTTACTATCTGCAACTGTTTCATTTCGAGCCACATTGTTTTAAATAGACTGTTGCATCTTTATGTGACACATGCACAAAATATTCTAGAGATAAATGCGTGCACTCTTCAAAAAGTTAGAAAACAAATCCTGAGGTATTTGAATGCAGCCGCTCCTCAGTGCCCTGTAACATTTAACATCAATCCAGGAACAAAACACAGCAGTGAAGTATTAGTTTACAATAGCAACAAAAATATTAAGTTAGCCATCTTCATAATGTTGCATATGGACCGGACCTGTAATGGCCCATTTATCGCAGACACTAAGTGGTATCCATTAAAAGAGACAGAGTACCATAAAATTGACTAATACTAACACCTGCTTAATTACATTGCTTAAAAAGTGCTGTTTGAAGCACTATCTACAAAACCGATACTGACGAGCTTGTAATGCAGACCCTTGCTGAACAATATTTAAAGGAGGAAAAAAGGTGCATATTTTCTGACAGCATCTGGAACTTTCCCATTACACTGTGCCTCGTTGTCTGGTAACACGTATAAAGCCCTCACTGGGAGTTGGGCGGCGTGGTGTTGCCTGGGGGGGCGGGGGGGGGGGGGGGGATACCACTGCGTCCAATTCAGGTCACCTGGGGTTCGTGCACCATGGATGGCAGGGTGCCGGTACACCAGACCTGGTTTATCAGGCGTAGATCCTCACTCAGTAAAACTGCAGGTGAAGAGTGGAACGGGCTGTAGGCACAAGTGCAGCAACGCCCCCGTCCGACCCCTCTAGCACCGAAGTGGAGGTAGGTGGTACATATCCATGGATTTGTCTACGAAGTCAGGTAAAAAATGTGAAAAAGGACCCAGTAATTCTGTCTATGTATGGTTATTCCCCATTCTCTAATGGTCAGATTTGGTACAGGGATGCCAGCAGGAAATGGAGATTCCAGGCCTGCGGTATCCCTGCTCCTCAATTGGCCAACCCTCAATAAGGACCTAAGAAGAGAAGCAACTTCCCCTATGACAGAAAAGGGGCAGATGAAGCATGTTGGAAGCAAATGCAGTGGCGTACCATAGTGGGGGGTGGGGAGGGGGACCGGTCCGCCCCTGGCGGCACGAGTTTTGGGAGCGGCAGCCTCCCACCGCTCTTACACGCCGTCTCGGGGCGGCAATCGTCCCCCCCTCCGCTCTTCCATAGGCCGCCAAGGGTCGGCGAATGGAAAAAATATCACCAGCACCTCCCTCCCCCGGTCTTTGATGCAGCCGGCCCGCAGCCGGGGGACTTCCACGGGTGGCCAAAGTGCTAGCTATGCCACTGAGCAAGTGCCTTCTTTAACTGCTTCAGGGGCCACTGGTGCTCAAACACATTTTATTTTGGGGTCCCAAAGTCATTAAAGAAAACTAGCAATTACAAGCTCACAAATACTTTGGGTTCAGCCAGGGTTTCTACAACACCTTCACAATTTCTAGTTTATTTATTGATTTATCTAGCAACCAATGACATTTTGATCAGCTCCACTATTCTGGATATGAGCAAGGGTGTGAACTAGACATGTGGAGCTCAATGCCTTAAGCAAAGATTGATGCATGACTCCCCTGGCTTTATATTGCAAGTAATTATAGTGTTTGAAAGTGATCTTAATCAGACAAGCAACACCAGTCTGCCACTATCCCACATTTCAGAACAGTTGTGGAATCTAAATTAAAAGTCATATCTCTTGATCTCCAAGTCCATAACCTAAGCTCAAGCCCACATGTCCTCCAATGGCCTTCGATCCCTGGGGAGGACACCTGGTCAAGAAACATGAAGACCGCATTATGAACCCAAGGAACATTATTTCCAGCTTGGTTCGATCACTTTGATTTTAACCTTAACAAGGACATCTAAATAAATTGAACTTAGTTTTGAGGTCCTTAGTTAAGTTTACCTGATCACCACCTTTGCTCTCCAATCTACCATCGCACATACAGAGAAAATCTTCAAGGGCACGTGTCCCTCGTCTGAAGCTTCTGCTTCATCTCTGACATAAGAAAAGATCTCCGTCAAAGAGCCCCCTCTGAGGGGCCAGTTGAGCATTGCAGCGCCCGCCCAACCAGGAGCACGGCCCAGTGAAGCATGCCACCTCAGTGGGTGAGGGCCTGTGCATTGTGAAAAGGATCCTCTTTGACCATTGAGAAGCTTATGAACCCTCAAGGTAGAACTAGCTTCCCATGATTGCCGGAACTGCACACTTGATTCATGTGATATGATTATGGGAGGATGTGTGCTGGATCGTAAATTCCTCTCATAGACCCTCTTACTTCCTAGGCACTATGCAAAGGGGCCCCTGTGCAGGGCTTAGACCAGGCCCCAAGTAGGATATCGGTAAGGGCTTCATTAAAGGTGAGTAAGGGTTCAAAGGGGGGCAACTCCCAGCTGAAGCACCTCTGTCAAGACATTTGTCTTGACTGCAACTGAGGACAACAGAAGGTCCAAGACCTCAGCCACCCTACGCACCAGCATAGCAAATGAGGCACCCTCAGTAAGGGGAGATACCAAGCAAGTGTCTTTTGAGGTGTCCAACCCAATGGCCTCCGCTAGTTCCTCATACCAGTTGTCCTCAGTATAGTCTAGGGGATGCTGGTATCCATAAGGGTCCTCAGATCCCTTCCATTTGTTTCCCTCTCCAGGCCTTTCGAATAAAACAGGCACTGGCTACGTCCCGGAGGGCATGGTCATGGTCGAAGCCTGTGAACCAGCATTGAACAACGCTCCTCCGTCTCTGTGTTGGAGTGGGGAATGACTATGGGGATGGTCACCGGGAAGGGTACAGAGGAAGGTCTCAGACTTGCAGTTGACTCTGCTCCAGATACAACACCGGATCCATGAGACCCAACTGACACCGAGGCAAACTTGCCAGCAAGGATCCAGTGCGGCCCCTCCCGAAGCAGTAGGGACTGAAGGTGCTCCAGAGGGGGCAGACTGGCCAAATATGAGGTGCATGGCCTTATACAATTCTTTCAGCTGGGCAGGGATCTCTCTGGGAAAGTCAGGGAAGCGCGAAGCAGACCTTGATTTAGGCTCTCTCAAAATGTGTGGCCTGGAGTGCAGACACTCCTGCTCCTCGTCTGAAGACTTCGTCAGCCGCGGCGAAGTCGTATATTCGACTTCTTGGATTTCTTTTTGCAATGGGTCTTACCTGATAACTTTGAATGAGACAACAACCAAGGGTGCGGCTCCGCAAACAGTCCCGGGACCTTCCTTGCAAATGGGATCTTGAGCGTCGCGGGTCATCTGACGTCGGGTGTTGAGGAGCTTGAGGGAACGCTCCCTCAGCACCTTCGGGTGCACTGCGAAGCAGTCCTCGCCGGTTTTGGAGTTGTGGTCCCTCTTCAAGCACCACAGACAAACCAAGTGTGGGTTTGTCACAGACATCTGCCTGTGACAGGTACCACATAGCTTGAAAACAGCAGTTTCTTTGTGAACACCCTTTCACACCAGGAAAGAAAATCTCTCAAAAAAAGTTTGACAAAAAGTTGAGGAAAAAAACAGCCAAAAAATCAACGGAGGGTAGCTCTTCAAGGATCATCGTTATCTGGCGCAGAAAGGACAGAACCAACATCAGCGCATTGGGGTGGCGCCTTTATAGGCTCCGCACACATAATTTCCAGCGCAGCTGATGCGGAGCCGAATGACACCACCTACTGGCGCTCAGTGTTACTGCTCGATAACATCCGGGTCCAGTCTGACACCTGGGCAATATTCTAAGGCAAGGAATCTGCAGCTAAACGTCTCTGTCAGATATACTAGTTTCTTTTTTATTCCACCCTGTTCTTGGGTGTGTCTGTTATAATGCATTTATGAGTTTGCAGAAAAGGTGGTGAAAGATTTTCTTGAAGGATTTACCGGATGACAAAAATGAGCATCTCCTGGACAGTAGCATTCCGAGTCTATTGGATCAAGAAGGTATAGGTTGAAAGCCCAAGATAAGGATATAGTTACTTACTTCTAATGGTAATTCTCCAGCATATTCAACTCATCCACTCTTTGAATAGCGCAGAAAATGAATTAACACAAGAGGCTGGAGGAGAAACATATTTCCCCTTTGAGTTCTTTTAGACTGCCTGTCAAATTGAAGTTTCTGCTCCTGTCTATGCATCCAGGCGATAAAACTTACAAACGGTATCCATGTTGGTCATCCTGGAGGTGGGATGGTTGGGGGGCATAGGAAGTATAAACATACAGTTTTCAAAGATAAAAATGTTTACTAGGGCAAGAGATCTGAGAAGACATGTGGTGAAAAATCTGATCAAAAGTGGCGCTTACAGGTGGCATTAACAGGAACAGGGGTGTGCAGGGGAAAAAGGAGTTCAACTGAACATTCAAAGGCCATATGTCATAACTCTGCTTACACACGGTAAACAGCCATTACAACAACATTTTTTGCCACGAATACCATTACCCCGCATTCCAACACAACGCAACTACCCTTACTCCGCAATGCCATTACAACGCATGGCATTAATATGCATATGCATTTACCACGCATGCTTTTACAACAAATTTCGTTGTAAATGCATGAATGGTAAAGGCATATGCATTTTACATGCAAGTATAAGGTAAGTATAGGGTTTAGGGTGGGTTTGGCTTTTGGGGTGTAGGGCATAGGTTTTGGGGTGCCAAGAGTAATTTTAGGGTTCAGGGTTTTTTGGGTTTTGGGGTGCCCAGGGTAATTTTAGGGTTTGTTTGGGATTTGGGGTGTAGGGGTACTTTTAGGGTTCAGGGTGGGTTTGGGTTTTGGGGTGCCCAGGATAATTTTTGGGTTCAGGGTTTGTTTGGGTTTTTGGGTGCCCAGGGTATTTTTAGGGTTCAGAGTGGGTTTGGGTTTTGGGGTGCAGGATAATTTTTAGGGTTCAGGGTGGGTTTAGGTTTTGGGGTGGCCAGGGTAATTTTAGGGTTCAGGGTGGGTTTGGGTTTTGGGGTGGCCAGGGTACATTTAGGGTTCAGGGTTTGTTTGGGTTTTGGGGTGTAGGAGTATTTTTAGGGTTCAGGGTGGGTTTGGGTTTTGGGGTGCCCAGGGTAATTTTAGGGTTCAGGATTTGTTTGGGTTTTGGGGTGTAGGGGTATTTTTAGGGTTCACGGTGAGTTTGGGTTTTGGGGTGCCCAGGGTAATTTTAGTGTTTAGGGTGGTTTTGGGGTGCAGGGGTATTTTTAGGGTTCAGGGTGGATTTGGGTTTTGGGGTGCCCAGGATAATTTTAGGGTTCAGGGTTTGTTTGGGTTTTGGGGTGCCCAGGGTAATTTTAGTGTTTAGGGTGGTTTTGGGGTGCACAGGGTTATTTTAGAATTTTGGTGGTGTATAGTTATTGGGAGAAAAAGGGTAATTTTTGGGTTTTAGTGGGTATTAAAAAAAAAAATATATATATAAAAATAAATATATATATATATATATATATATATATTTCGCAGTATACGTCCTCCGATGCACATGTGGCAAATTGTACGTGGGAAGTACCATACACCCGCACATGTGCGAATATTACAACTTCTAAGGGCCATCAGTAACGATGACCCAGCATATCCGGTAGCGAGGCACATAAATTCATGCCATGGCAGAAAAATCCAAGAACTTTCTTTCTTTGTGATTGACAGTATCCCCAGAAACATCAGAGGAGGGAATAGACAGCTGTCACTCAGAAGATTAGAATCACGGTATATAATCCTACTGGATTGTAAAATCCCAAATGGGATGAACGCAGATGAGGCACTTAATGTACACCTCTGATACTCCAGCCGCTTGTCCTGCACCTTAAACCCTGTCCGTAGCGTTAGGGTCTTACACTTTAGAATCTTTTTTGATAAGTTTTAGTTGGCACATTTTCACACATTTTGTGTTAAACACCAATGTTCAACTTACAGTTGTTTGAGGGGCATTGTAGCTATCAAGATACATAACATAGGAGAATAAGAATCTGTATTAATTGCCCACTTGGGCCTCATCACATGTCCGCTGCCTACCAACCCCGCATTTGCCTGCTTGACTGTTACTATACAGTAAACATGAGTTGTTGTTTGCATTGCTCAAATTTCTGACAAACATATAGGAATTCTCTACACATACATCGCTCTTCTAGTGCACTAGCCGCTAGCACACACAGGCAAAGACACAAAGAGATTTTGGTTTAGGCATACAAGCGGCTGTAACTCTTCTATTTCTCCTTCAACAAGAATGTGAACCTGTAATAGTACCCTTTACAAACTGCATATATGAAACGTTTTTTTATCGGATTTTAACTATTGTCACAGTTGATTTTAAAATGTATGCAAATACTGTTGTAATGTTAGCAAATGTAGCTTTAACAACAGTACAATTTGTTTTCGTTTATCATCACCCTTTTTTTGCACTATCACGGTTGCAAAACCATTTCCTCTATGTCTTTTAGTCACAGATGGTTGCTGTGACAACCAAACCAATGTGCTTGACTCACTCATGTATAAGTAGCATAATTTAGAGTACCTGATGTAGTGAACAAGGCGGTTCGCCGCCGAAACGCGTCTAGGTCATCATTGTGGAATAAAGGAATCTTTCTTTGGCAAAATTTCCCACGGAGTCAGCGCCTGTTTTGTATTTGATATCAGGACTGGATATATATATATATATATACACGTTGTGACAGCACTTGCGCGTTGTGATGGTATGCGTGGTGTTGACATGCGGGGTAACATCATATATTCCTTACACACGCCACGTTTTCTGTTTTTTTAAATTAAATATTCCCAGTTTGATGTGGAGGCACATTCAAAAAGCATGCAGATATATAAAAGATCTAATGCTAGAAAGCTAGATTTCCCACTAACTAGTCCAGAGGTGACAAGTGATCGGCAGCAGCTGATGAACGGTACAGGGGCACAGACATTTAGCCGTCCTCCCGGGGAGAGTAGGTCTTCTGGGTCTTGCTCTGCAATATTCATGCTGTCCCACATAAGGACGAATGCCCCTGATCATCTAAGCAGCTGGTCCATCCCCTCCAGGTTTTCCTGCATTTTTCACATTTGGGCACAGATTGGGGGTTCTCTTTTCACAAGAAACGGCTCGGTGAGTCCTAAGATTGGAAGACCCCAAATTGGTCTTCCCACTGTGCAGTTTTGATGGAGTAGCCCGCTCATCCATTTTGTATCGGTACAGCAGGTGGAAACATTTAATAGTTTTTGGGATGCAGCAGTAGCACCTAGAGTGGATGCTTGTTGACCTCTACCCATAAATGAAGTCCAAAGACATGTCAAATGTGGCCCCTTAGTGTACGATTTTATTGATGGCGAATGATTACAATATGTGCAGAAATAAGACTGATTACAATCAGCTTTGGTGTTAGCTGTTAGTAGTACTCCGAGATAATTGCAAACATCTGTTAACTATACAATAGCGAGTATAGGACAGAGCATAGCTGCTCCCCACATAGAAACAATGACCACCCTAATCCCCAATTTTCCTATCTTGCCTTCTTCCCACTCCTTTGTCTCAAGTAATGTATGCCCTTCACAGAAAGCCATTTGAGGAAGAACACTCTGCCCTAACCTGGTTGAGTGGAATAATGTTTTAGAAGCACTGGCACATATTGGCTGTCGGTTGCTGCCCACTTACTGAAAACGTACATCAATACAGACATGCATGGACCTTGCTCTAGAGCTTACTGAATGGGAGCTGCATGTAGCGTTCTCTTTAAGGCCTAGCCTGATGTTTTGCTTAAGCTCTGATGGCCTTTCCTGCTTTCGACCTTGCCTATGTAGATGCACAAAGTTAGCTTAAGAAGTCCATAGACTACCAAGTAGCCCTCTTTACCCCCACCAGAGACCTAAGTTGGGCTGCCCATGAACCAATCAACCTACAAGTGCAGGTGGGTGGAGTAGCAAGAATGTGCTCTGCCTGTACCAACGATTGTTGCTCATCTTTGTGAGAATCCTATTTTCCATGGCCCAGAAGCCAGTATCCTGCATCCTGTATGGTATGAGCACATGCCAATATAGCCTAAGTGCCCGAGCTCAGAAAGAGGTGCCATGAGAGCCACTACATGGGGTCCTCTGACCCTCCAATGACAGGCAGACATCCGGCACAGAGTTGGCTTTTGACAGGTTTCTATAGCTTTTTCCTATGACCACAATTGGGTCTAAATTAATAGTCTTAGTTTAGTGAATTAGGAAAACCTTATATTGTCAGTATTTAAAGTAAGGGTCTTGATAAAGGTCTTGACAGAGAACACCACTAAGGATTTTCTCTGATGGGCAGAGCTTCCATTTTTAGTTGCTGATTAATGGGTACAAAAAGTAGTGAATGGCAGGTCAAGGACTTTGTTCTGTAGCTATCGCGAAGAGGTAAGAAGTCGATGAACCGGACATTGCACATCTATGCCAATCTCCAGGGACAGAGTGAAGCAGAAGACCAGCCAGCTTTGCTTAACGGTAGCCTAGAACTTACTCAGGAAGACCAGGAGTGAAGTTCATCAGAGATTGCCCGCTTATTATTTTTAACAGCCTTCTGGGATACCAATAGCGTCTCCTTGGGAGAGGAGTTCGATACATTTTGATTGAGCATCTTGACAATGTAATCTAAAAACTTAGCTGAGGATTTAGGGCTCTACCTTTACTCTGGGCCTCGAACACCTCCACCAGCAATGACTCTGCTGGGGCTAAGTGGAGGCATGCACTGTTTGCCCTGGGAGACTATTAGTGTGGATTTTTTTCTATAACTCCACAGAAGATTAGGGGCGTCTACAAGTGCCCAGTAGCAACCTTCAACACATTTGCCTCAACAGCATCCGATTTGCCCTAAGGCTCTCATAGGGAGTGACAGGTGAGTAAACACCAGACTCGGGGATAGGCTGATGCTACCAATGAGCACTATCCACATCATGTCATTCAATATGCAACGGAAAACATTTCCTTTGGGAACGGTCCCATCAGGATCATCGCCCCTTCTCCCCTACTGGGTCTGTATCAGGATTCCCTTGGTGAAGTGACTGGGCATAAGAGGTGAAGGGGCGAGGACCCAAACGGTATACCCAGGAGAACAATTGGCAATAAAAATTTGTGGCAACAGCAAATTCAGCAGAGCCTGCAAAATCATGATAGACAAGGCTAGCAGTACAGGCGTTATGTAAGCCGATACAAGACGAGCAGTAAGATTCTTGTGTTCCATGAGCTCTGTTCGAAGACTCTACCCAAAGTGCTTCTGACAGGTTATGCCTCCACTAAGTCAGCAGTATGCATAGTTTAAAAAAAAAAAAAAAAAGGATTCTTTGACTTCACATTTGTCAAATTAAATTTGAGTTATACATAACATGATATATACATGACTAGAGGTGGGCGAGCCAGTAAAAGCTCGAGCCAGGCTCGAGCCTGAAGTCTGGCTCTGGCTCAGCTCGAGGTCCTGTTGGAACCTGGAGCCCATAAGGAGGCGAACCTTCATGTGGCTTCTGCGTGCCTCATTTTTCTGTACCCTGGATGTGGAGTTACAGCTAGAGCTGTCAACTTTAATACTGAGCTCGACATCCTGTGATTCTGTGTTCCTATAAACAATGAATGGTGACCTTATGTAATGTAACTGGTGCTCATCTAAAAGTCCTCCAATATTTTCGGGTGTAGTTCTAGCTATATAAAAACAGCAGAAAAATTCACAAAGAGGTAAAAACAAAGCCTTAACATGAGGAAAGAAAAATAGACACCAATTTACTGGCTGATTTGTGCAAAATGCAACCAGAAAACCTGGATAAATCGCTGCTTCCCGACTTAAATTGGGTGATTTTAGGCAAATATTGTATTACATCAAAACTCTTTTAATCTTCGTTATCACGTATGAAAACACTTTCAAATATGTGAGTTCAGAATACCAGTTGTACAAAAACCTATTGTGTTTGATTTAATACAGAATAATGTTGCTCTATAATCTTCTAAGCCACTACAGGGTTTACATGACAATTGTCTTGCCTCTTAGTTCACTGATGGTTCATGCTTTTAATAAAGTACTTCTCAGTGCAGTGCCATAATGGGACATATTAATGTCAGAGCGTTCACATGTTAATAAAATACACTTTTTTGAATTTTGATGAGGCTTTATCATCTTTTACGTGAGGTTTGTTGTATGATTTACATAGCAAACATGTTAAGGGCTCGGTTCGTGCACAGGCTCCAGGATCCGAGTCAGACCCTTGACTCAGCTCTTCTTTGTTAATTTGTTGGCACGACCACCTCTACATATGGCATGCAACATATAGGCAACATGCATTCCAATATCGCTGCAATGTAAGTCTAAAATACTGCGAGCCGGAAGATGTACAGTCACGTGGTCATTACATCTCAGGACTGACTTAATAGAGCTTTTAAGTATATATTGACATCCCATAATATTTAGAAGGTAAAAAGCAATGAGCAAAGAAACCATAAAGTACACAACATGATAAAATAACTTCTCACTACTAGTAGAAGCTTTAAATACATTGGCCATGTTAGCATTCCCGAACACCTCTTGTACTTGTTCCCCACAATGACCCCCAACACTGGGTATTGGCACAATCAGAGGTAGGCAGTCGGCCTTGTGCAGTGCAGCACCAGATTTCCAACAGAAAGAGGTAGTGCAATTAGAAATCTTATGTATTCAAGGTGGTTGGTCATCAGATTTAGTCTCCAGTTTGTTTAAGTAGACCTCCCACCTCTATTTCTCACGGTACCCTGAACCCCACACTGCTGTGTCTGCTGAGTTAACAGAGTGCCCCTTTGGTCTGGTGATAGCATTATCTTTTACCCAGAGGTAGTCAGAAACCTATATAGGTCTGAAAAGAAAGGAATTAAAAACTGACGGTGTCCTAAGATACACCGGTCTGAGGGAGCAGAGCCCTGAATCTCCTACTGAGGGGATTTCTAAGACACATTAGGCAGGTGAATCCATGTGAAGACCAAGGGGGCCCAAATACTTTCTCAGGTTTCTCCTGCGTACCATTAGATGTGGTCTATGCTACATGAGGAGTCCTAGATCAATCCAATGTGACGTATGTTGTGGACCATAAAAATTGACTTGTAACCTAAACTGGCAAGAGTTTCCAAATTGGCATCCAGAACTCAGAAAGAGATCTTCTTAGACTTCTTGAAGCTAGAGGGTCTCCTTTACACCCTGCATTTGACTGCCTGTATATCAAGAAATGGTAGGGTGCAGTTGTCTGGTACCAAAATGGCCTGGCACTGGTGGCCAACAGTTAGGATCCTGTCCCTAGCCAGACTCTTGCTCACACAAACTATCTGGCTCGGCGGGTGATAAATGCATTGCCATGGCCCCCTTTATATCGGGCTAGAGTCCCGTGAAGAGGGATTTTTGACAAAGAAAGAAATAACCCCAAATAGTTATGCCTATCCAATACCAGCCTTTTCCCCATACAATTAGGCCACTTGGTCACCTCAGAGGATGCTCCAGTAAAGTACCTCGGCTTGAGGTCTAGTAGAGTTAGGTCGCAGGGTCCAATTGCTTCTGAGCTTGAAGGCTAGCTTCTGCAATAGTAGTCCCAACGGGCATCTCCAAACAGGGAAACCAGGCAACTTAATATAGCAACATCAGGCTGTATGGAGTAATTACATCTCAGCACACTCTGGGAGAGGTCCCGCACTCACTGGCATCATGGCAGCCTGCACAACCCGGCAACCACACTTCTAGAGGAAGATGACGAGGTGAGGGAAGCTAGTGATCAAAGCCTGAATCAGGCCTGCAACTTCCAACACAGAAGGCAGCCAACCCTGGAAAGGAAAGAATACGGCATTGTGGAGCCACCAAAATAAACAGGTAAAGGACTGGAGCACGACCACCAAAAAAAAGGTAGGTAGCATGTAGAAGGAGAATGCCTCAAAGTACGGGGTGTCATGTGGGAGTTAGACTAAATGCGAACATAAAAGAAATACAGTGTGGAGATCTGCACAGAGTAGCCCAGGGATTGGGTTTGCAACTTCCTAGGCTTCTTCTGCTGAATATACCTACAAATCCACTGGCCTCGAAGTCAGTTCACAGCATATTTCAATATTAGAAGCATGACTCACCTTAACTGAATCGCTGTTGAGGGAGTAAAAATCAGTAATTTTTTGACATGAGGCCCCTACCTCACTTTCAGGATGATCTCAAATCTGGTTGACTTGTAACCACCTCAAACTAAACGCTCTCAAAACGGAATTCCTCTTAATCGCCTCACCCAGTCACCTGATATCGAAGAATGGATGAAGCATCTAACAGCTCTTAACTGCGTACTACACTTTATTGGTTCCACAAGATCACTGGGAATAACCGTAGACAAGAACCTGAACATGCAGGAGCATATTAGTTCAGTCACCAAAGGAGTGAACTTCCAAATCATGACTTCAAGTTAGCTGTTCAAGCCCTAGTGATTTCCAGGTTGGACTATGGAAGCGCAACCCTCTCTGGCCTACCTAGAGACAAGCTGGCACCACTAAGGGCCTCTCTTAACTCTGCTGCAAGGCTCATCACAGGATCAAAAAGAAACAACCACAAGGCAAGGATACAGTTAAAAATTGCCTGCATGACCCATAAAGCCCTACACTTCAACACTAGATATCTTGCCCAAAAACTAGAGCTATATGGTGGCTGCAGATCCTCTGGCAGCGCAAGCACCTTAATGTTAAAACCAAAGAAATTTAACAAAAAGAAAGCCTATAACAAGACATTCTCAGGTATTGCCCAGAAAATTTAGAACTCCCTACTCCCTGAAATCAGACGGATCCCCTCAGCTGCATCATTCAAAAAAGAAGTATAATGCTATTAATGAGCAAATTACTGACCTAGAGCCCATGAACTCTACGCATAGGGCCACGATCTGGCGCAGTGTCAACACTCAAGTTTATTACTCCCTTTGTATGTCTTTGTTTGTCGATATGTCGGCCTGGTCCTTGTGGGGGCTTGTCCCTTACTTTGGGAGTGACCACTTCATGTACTGGTCTCGAATATGATTTTATGCTGTTTTTTTGATCTACCTGTTTCTCCTTCTTGACCACTTGTAAAGCGCTCCAATACACTCAAGGGTCATGTTTGCTCTATATAAAACTTTAAAAATAAAAAATAATATTAATAAATTTCTCTAAGACAAACATAGAAAGAACTCCAAGGGCTTCCTTGTAGCTGCAAACCAAAAGATGGAAGAGTCACCAATAAACCCAGTATTGGAAGAACCCAGACAGCACCTTCTGGCTAAAGACCCTAGGCCTGTAGCACTACACTGGCATATAGTATGAAACATATACATAGCATTTACCCTTGCACAGTAGTCCAGATGCTGGTCACTATAAGTAAAAGCTGCATTTCAGAAAGCAAGCTAGACAACTTGTAAAAAAAGGGTTTCAAAAAGAAAATATCATACACAGATGAACACGACTGTGATGAAAAAGAAGTCCAATCTTCTGAAACGGAAGGTAGTGACTCAGAAATGGGGAGCCAGTGAGAATGCAGAGGCAGAGACTGATCAACGGTATGTGACTATACTCCCATTACAAAAGACTCCTTGCAACGTAAGAAATGCACCACTCTGGGCCATGGCCAAACCCCAATGAGAATGTAGGAGGGACAGAGACCTGTAGAAAGCAGGAAAGAACCAGATGAGTTCAAGTAGGCCAGAACATCCTGATTAAGGTTTTTGTCTAAAGGCAGCAAGTAAGAAGAGGGTAGTTAGGTCACAGTTACGAGCTGTAGTCCACAAAAAGCACATTACAACTTTGCGGTAAATGATAAAAAAGAAGCACAGTGGAATAGCTACCATTTAGAGTAGTCAGAGTGGCAAATAAAGGCTGGTGGCTACAGTCCAGAACGATGGAAGGAAACAGAGATATGATTTAAAAAGCTGAAGGGCATAGTGGCTCACTGGTTAAAGGTTGCACGGAATGTTCTGCCACAGTTAAACTTATGTACTCAAAACAATAGTTCACCTGGAATTCATTAATTCGAAGTTTGTAGATAAGCAAAGAAATACATTCTATGCATTGAATTAATGTAGTAAAAACTTGTAATACACTCTGGTCTTACGGGTGCTTTTAATAAAACCAGAAAAGTATAGCACAATTTATTTTAACTGACTCTTCTCATGGCACAACCAGAAGATTCTCTGCTGGAGATACTGACTGAGCACTGTTCTCCCACTTCCCGCCTTTGGACTGATTTAGCCAGTGGCAGCCTGGAGTTTGCACTGGCTTCACGCAGGTTACATTGATTAATACTAACTACGATCTGACTCATGGGGTCGTAGAGCACATCAATTACCAATTGTGACCCCACTCAGTAAGTTCAATTGCTAACAGCCATAAATTTATATGGAGGCTGTAAGAATTACCGCATTAATGGCTGGTTACTCTTCCAGGTTGCAAGGACAACCAAGTGAGTACATTTCATCTATCACAATTTTGTGTGTCACTGGAACTCTTACACATCTTGGCAAGTTCTCTGTTAACTCAAGTTGATTCCAATGTTCGCCTTCTGCGACAAAGCAGTAAATACTTTTATCATACCCACAGGTTCCTTCATCCAATCACAATCCAGCAACTACCCTTTAATCAGGTACAATTCCTATTACTCTAGCCTTCCAAAAAAAAAAATTCCCTTCATCATTAACGATAATTTTATTGGTTCCTCACATAGATGTCTCTGTTATGTCATTGTCCTGAAGAGAATTCAACATTTCTAAAGACTTCAAAAGGCAGTTGACACCACAGCACACTAATTATCGCTGGCATAAAAGATTTTGCCATTTTCATCGATTCCTCTATGTATGCATTTATATCAATACAACGAAGTATACTGTTCCGTATATAACTCTAGGATTTGGAGAGTGTATACTGGACCAAAAATCTCCTCGTCCTCCTTTTTTGTGATACATATGTGCATTTATAAACACATATTAAAAGTTGCTGCCTGTATATAAAATTGTCATCTGTTCACTTCTATGCATTTGTTCACCTTGGGACAAAGTGCACATTCGTTGATTTGTCAATTTATTGCACCTTGTAAGTGACATCTGTACAATTTCTATGTGGTCTTCAACTTAGTACACTATACATGTAGTTACTATACTTTTCTGGCTTAATTAATAACACCCATGAGGCTGGAGTCTCTTTTAGTGGTATTAACTAAATTAATTGTATGCTTAGAATATATTTTTGCTTAAGTTCAAAGTTTGTATGAATGAATTCAAGGTGAACTATTGTTTTCAGTATATCCTGAATGCCCAGGCTCTACTTGCATAAGGGCTGCTCCTGTCATACATATTATATGTAAAGCTAAACTTACACCCAACAGAAGTTTTAATTCTAGGACTTGTACTTCTGCTTTTCCAATTCAAGCAAGTGCCCCCCCCCCAAGTCCTGGAATGCAAAACAGTGTTTGCTAAAAACCCAGACTAGCTGACAGTGTCATATGACAGCAATGTGTAGGAATAACCAGAGCTCAGGAATCGATGTAACACAGGCACCCATTCTATAGGCTGTGTTTGCACAACTTCCTATTAAAGGAAAACTCGCCTTAATAGCAAATAACCCCCTAGACCACTGGTTAGTGAATGGTCCAAAAATAATGCAAGAAACACACATTGACACCGACTCACACCCACTGGTTAGTGAATATTCCAAAGATAATGCAAGAAACACACATTGACAACGACTCACACCCACTGGTTAGTGAATATTCCAAAGACAATGCAAGAAACACACACTGACAACAACTCATACCCACTGGTTAGTGAAAATTTCCAAAGATAATGCAAGAAAAACACATTGACACTGACTCACAACTTGCACTTTCCAAGGTATAAATAACACTGATCTTGTGTATCTATTGGTGCATTATTACAGGTAAAAACGTTCTCACTACATATAATCAGTTAGTTTGATTGTCTTACAACTACTGAACTGCAAATCGAATCATTTTGTTTTACTATTTAAATTGCATACTTTTGGTCAATGTAGAACGACTTCATGAACATAACGAGTTTACCTACATGGATGCAAGTTAAAAATGTAAGCAGGTAAGCAAATGTTTTCAAACACTTTTTATTATGAAATAGTAAAATGCAATGTAAAATCATGCTGCCAATTATGGAAGACGTAATTACAATGTATTTATGATAGCACTGTACATATTATAAAATACTAGTGAACTGAGTTAGAACAAAATGCTGGGGATATGGAGTGTTGTTGGAACAATTTCCATCAACCTTGCACCGAGAACCTGAGGATCTGCAATAAAACCCAATAAATATCAACTGTTAGCACCGTTTCTTAGTAACGGTAAGTTTTAATGCTGGTTTTTTTATCGGAATTGCCCTTCTGTGACATATGCAGATGTCTCAATAAGGACGGACAATCAGACCTGCTTTACTCGTTTTAGATGACAAGTGTCTGCTCAGAGCAAACTCCGAGCTCATGCTGAGCAGGGCAGCTTTGTGTAGTCATTTGATAACATTTGAAGTGAGGATGCAGCACGTTCAACCGGTTCTAAATGTGTGAATGTGAAAGCAAGGGGCGAGTCTGGCACCAGGAAGAACAGCATGAATGTGAAAAAATTGACACAAATAGTCACAAAAAGGTAGAGGAAAATGAAACACTCTCAAAGGAACCAGGAAATTCACCTTTGAGCCTGTAAGACACTGGATGTGAAGCACGCCATGAAATTAAGTGAAGCTGCGTGACGTATCACAAGCCTACCTTAACAAGCATGGGTTTTTAACAGGACTTCAACATAAACTGCTGAAAAATTCAGCTTAAAAATGCCCTGTGTGTACACACACACAGAGCATACGGAGGCTCTCGTGATGCAAATGAACCTGTAGGTGGCTCCCAGCAAATTGCTGCTCATTCACTTCAAGGGTCATCCCAGAGATATACAAGGGATCTGCTGTGCCAAAAGTCTCTTCTAGAAACAGGAGGGGGGATTCAACCACACACAGCTTAAATACTCCAATTTTCCTGGATGCACATTTCAGAATCCAGTGCACCAAGAGAGCTAGTGCACATCAAACCCTAAGGGGCATGGAAGCAAGCGAAAATCAATAGTGTTTGTTGGATATAACTATACATTCGGTCTAACTGAAAACAGAGAGGCTTACACTGGAATGCCATCGAACAGAGACCCTTGCTGAGAAAGAGCATATTAATGGGCGGCCATCCAATCAGTAGACTAAATAGATAAATTACATATCTTATTATCAATTTGTTTATATATGTTATAACTTTGCTTTAAGATTTAACATTAATAAATTACTTATAGTACAAGTCTTCTTCCTTATTTATGCATTGTTGATCTGTTAAATGTACCCAACATAATGTATTCAGGTTCAGAGAAAATGTGCAGTGGCTTTACATTCACGGATATATTACACATGTATTTAAATAATGTATGGAAAGAGTTGTGGAAATATTGCTAAAAGTCGAACGCCAGTTTTCTTGGAGTGAAGAACTGCTTCACCATTTCGTCCGTAACATGTTTTCTTCGCTCCTGATGTGTTGATATCAATGGCTGCAATGTGTCGATGAGTATTTTCTTCAGTTCTCCTGTCAGCAAAGCACCACTTGTATAGTCCTGCAAGGATACAAAAAAAGAAAGGGACTTTTACAAGTTAGCCTGATGCATTTGTTTCCTCAAAGTTTCTAAATGGGGCCAAAAGAAGTTTTTGCCCCATCACTGTCAAAGCACTTATTAGGAAGCAGACTGATCATTCTTATAGCAAAATGGCCCGCAGTTAAAACAAGACTCGAGCCAACATTGAGTGTGCATAAAAAAAACCTGCAGGTCTATAGCACAAAGATAATGCTGGCTTTTGTGTAGTAACATTGCCACACAGCTATCGTGTGGAAATTACTCAAAGAAGATTAGTCGCAGGCAGAACCTTGACCCTTACAGCTTGTAGACCACTTCTGGGTATCGTGCGCTATGCATATATAGTCAGCCAGCCTTTTCCATATGTTCTTTCTCCCCAAGTCAAGATATACCCAGCAGGTACAGCAATGTCCAAGCTAAGGAGCACATGGTTTTGCACAAATACCCCTGATATAGGTTTTAAAGCGTAGGGGAGTGAATGATCATGGAGGGGTTTTCTTTAGTAAAATCTAGAGCGGACAAACTCACTGTTTAATTTACCATAAACCATTGCCATGGTTATCGGACCATGGTGGCTGTGATTAAAACTATTGTCAGCTCCTTACACTTTGGCGTACCCTGAAAAATAAGTTGGTGACCCTCCAAACTTTCAGTAAAAAAAAAAAAAAGGCAACGTCATAGAAAGAAAAATAATAATAAAAAAACAAAACACCACATTTGACATTTGTAAGAACACAAAGGCAAAGCAGCACAGGGCATGAACAGGGAAGTAAGTACATGCTCCAACTGAGATTGTCAATTAACATTATCGATCAGTTACATTTGTGGCCTATTCGGGCAAGCCTTTATGGTGCAGTAACTAGCCAGACATGTCCACCGTCAAATCCGCAGAGCACTAAAAATGATCACTAAAATTCCACGTCCAGATTGAGACTAATTTATCTGCAGCAGTGACCAAAAGAGGCATTGCCCTAGCTTATTCACGCAAAAAAACAGTTCTCTTGGTTCAGTCACGCCCTCTGAAAGCAAAAGCAATAGTGTGAGAAATGTTACAGAATCAATACACTGGACAGATATAGTTGATCCAATCCACCACATAAGAAGACTCTTAGCAAACGGTACAAAAATGAGACGCCAACATATGTTCTTTATCCCAGCGTTTTTTGCCTAGTCTGCATGAACTCCATCAACATGAGAGACAAACTCCTTCAGAGCAGGGTTCCAAAATACAGTTTAACACATTCTTTAATATTGGTTGCATATTCCTGTTTTCCAATATCGCAGACCAACAGAGCAGCTCAGCATACATTAACCAAACCCTTTTGTTGCAGCCTCCAATCGCAGAAACATATTTAATTACCTGCTTAATTTGTTGAAGTCTGTCATCGTCTTCAAGGAAGAAGTTCAGGTACATGTAGCATACATCAATTTCACAATTGCCGCCATATTTTCTGTGCTCATCAATTGTATCCTTACCACCAGAGAAAGCGTGCTTATTGATCTAGAACAACATATCATTAAAGGTTAAATGTATAACCTCAGATACTTTGTAGTTATCTTTGGTTTGCAGTTTTAGGGCAATGTGTGGTTACTTTAAACAATACTGCTCGGAATATTCTAGAAGTCTGAGTGTGATTAAGCGATAAATGGATTGAATAAACGTCACTGTCCTCCGCTAGCAAGATGAATTTTAACCAATTTAAGACATCGTCTACTGTATTTACATGCAAACTATATTGGGGTTATATTCAATAGAAGAATATGCAAAAGCCTTAAAACATAACTTGAGAGAAATGTTACACTGGAGTACACAACAGTGAGAATGTCAATTATTACTTATTCAAAAAAATACAAAGCTAAACAAAACCTACAGCGATGAATACAATTAAGTTGTATGAAAATGTTATTATAAATGTACAAAACTTCTCCCCTCCCCCCGAGTTTATTAATCATGACAGCAAGTACAATTCCAACTGAAGTGTGTGCAATAATTTGCACAAAAAAAAGTTGAGTACACACAATATGGTTAAATGAATAAAGATATAAGAAAGAACATTTGACCCATCATTACTGCCTCCAGATATGGTAGATGCATGATTTTAACATAAGTATTTTGATTGCTAGTATTTTCTATTATTTCACTTGTGTGCTGATTGATGGCCGAGTAGATTAAATGGTTGAGTCTTGGTTGAGTAAATTACTTACTCTCGTAGTTTAGTTGCTCATAGTATCTTACTAGAAGAACAAAAATGTGAAACCTTAGTAGTACAACGTATTTTAAACACCAAAATTATCTATCTTTGCTTTGGTCACCATTCCTTACATCTGTGAAAAACATGTATTTAACAATGGTTCTTTACTCACACCACACATACACTTACTTATTGCTGAGAGGGGATCATTCTTAGTTTAGCAATTCGTGTTTTCTGGTAGTTCCACTTCTGTTCAAATGGCAATTACAACTTGTTTGAAATAACTGCACAGACCCAGTGGTATCCTAGCACAAATATTTACTGGGGAACACCTCGCGAAATTGGTTTGGGGAAACACCACAGTATTCTAAATTTTACAGATCAGAACAGAAGAAATATGCGGTATTACTGTGTTATCCCCAACTGCAAACTGCAGAGCTTGGCCAAGCAGGGATCTCCAGTGACGCACGTCATTCTGCAAGCGTGTTATCAGACCCATGAGATTGTGGGCATAAAAAAGATCTGTGTCGGTCGTTACAAATATCCCTAAATACCGGAAGCCCTCTGTCACTATTGTTGCGTCACAGTGTGGGGGCAGGGTTGGGGGAAGGCCTTTTAATATATACATATATATATATATATATATATATATAAGTTTGACCAGTTTATGGAATATCCTGAATAGTTCCCGAAGTTGGTGCAGATTTGGAGTATTCTACTGATTGAGGCTCTTGGTGACGCCGCATATATTAGGACATTGTCCGCATATAGGGAAATCTGGTCTTTCCACCCCCTCGTCATTTTAGACCACGGATCAGCGGATCTCCGCGTATCCAGACTGCTAGGAGCTCTAGGACGATGGCAAATAAAATGGGTGACAATGGGCATCCCTGTCTCGTGCCGCGCCGGAGAGAAAACCTCTGGAATACGTGCCCGTTGACCACCACTTGCGCCAGTGGACCCACATATAACAAGCGGATCCAGGCCATGAACTGGCACCCAATTCCTAGTCGTTCTAGTACTGCAAACATATAGGGCCACTCTATAGTATCGAATGCCATGCGGGCGTCTAGAGACAATATTACTGCGTCTTCTTTGATCGCGGCCCTTCGCCCTAGCACCCCAGGGAGTCGTCGCAGATTGAGGGCCGTATTGTGTCCAGGCATGAACCCCGATTGGACTGGGTGTACTAGTTTGGTCATGACTTGAAGTAGTCGTGTTGCGAGTGTTTTTGCCAGGGTTTTAACATCAGCATTGAGCAGTGAGATGGGACAGTAGGAATTTGTGTTGTCTACTGGTTTACCTTTTTTGTGTACGACTACTATGGATGCTAGTCTCTTGTCTTTGGGTAAAATACCCTGTTGTATACTTTCTAAATACATTTGTCGTAAATATGGGGTTATTTTAGTGGTAGTTAATTTATAAAATTCTATTGGTAGTCCATTGGGTCCCATCGCTTTCCCTGATTGTATACTACAGATTGCTGTTGCAATTTCATCGTCTGTAAAGTCGGCATCTAATTGTTGCTGCTCCTCTGACGAGAGCATTGGCATGGGAAGGTCGGTCAGAAGTTCTTTGGCTTCTTCGGCAGTGGCCAGTGTGGTAGGGGAATACAGATTTGTAAAATGTGTAGCGAAGGCCTCTGCTATGTCTTGAGGGTGAGATATTGTCGAGTTATCCATTGTTAAAGTGCTTAACCAGCGGTTTGCTTTTTCTCGCTGGTCTAGCCATGCAAGGAGTTTCCTCGCCTTGTCCCCGTGTTCATAGATTTTGTGTCCTGTTGTGAGGAGTCGAGCTTTGGTCGTCTCTGAGGTCAGGGCGGTGTCGTCTTGTTTTTTAATCTCGAGTATGTGTTTGGTTGAGTCGTCCGGGGTGAGTGTGAAATTGCGTTCACAGTGCAATAGGTCCCTCTCTAGTTCTTCTAGTTGTTTTTTCTTTTCTTTTTTGTGACCCGTTATTGACGAGAGCGCTTGCCCCTTTATTGTCGTTTTAAATGCTTCCCAGAGTATCTGGGGAGAGTCTACGGATCCCTCGTTCTCTTTGAAATAGTTGTCTGTGGATTTGGTAAGATTGGTTTTAATATGTGGGACTTTGAGATACCATGGATTAAGTGAAATTGTCCTGCGCTCGGGTATTGTCCCAAGAGTATAGTGCGCCCAGATCGGGGAGTGATCAATTGTTGATTCAAAGACTCAAGGAGGCAGGAGTGGTTGGTACAGCGTTAAAATGGCTGCAGTTCTTTTTGGAGGACAGATCCTTTGTAGTCTTTGAAAATGAAAACATCTCAAAGCGAATGCCCCTTAGATGTGGGGTTCCTCAGGGACCCTCCCTAAGCCCCACTCTATTTAATATCTATATGAGTTCCCTGGCAGGAGTAGTAACACCCTCTGGAGTACAGATCATAACCTATGCCGATGACACTCAGTTGGTGGTTTCTCTCAATCAATTGGATAACTCAGGACCTGGCTTAGTCTCATGTCTTGAAAAGGTATCATCATGGATGGACAGCTCATATTTAAAACTCAATGGAGCGAAGACTGAGCTGATGCTCCTTGGTAACTCTGCTACCCCGAACATAGGTTCTTTTTGGCCTAGCTGTCTGGGTCCAGCCCCCTCCCCGAAAGAACAGATTAAGAGTTTGGGGGTATGGTTAGATGGTAATCTTGATCTCAAGGAGTAGGCACGAAAGGTTGCAGCCTGCTGCTATGGGATTTTGAGAATAAGAAAAATCCTACCCGTTACCTCCTTCTGCCAGAAGACTGTTGGTTCAAGCATTAATCTTGTCACGTCTTGATTATGCCAACGCCCTATATTTGGGAGCCCCACACCTCACTACCCAAAAATTACAGATTGTGCAAAATTGTGCAGCACGTCTGCTCTTGAATAACCCAAAGCGCCTCTCAGCTAAGCCTGCGCTTGCTTCTCTCCATTGGCTTCCTATCCAGGAGAGGATCCAGTTTAAGGCGTTGTGCATTACACATAAAGCACTTTCAGGCAAAGGTCCGCCAATTATCAGTTCCATCATTCAACCCTATCGTTCTAATAGGTCCTTGAGGTCAGACAACAAACGACTGGCGGCAGTTCCTAAAATAAGAAAAACACGAAGTGGAGGGCGTCTCTTCTCATATAATGCCGCCAAACTGTGGAATCTCCTTCCCCTTCATATCCGCCTTGAGCCAAATCACCTGACCTTTCGAAAACAATAAAAAACGTATTTGTTTCCTTAACATGGCCGGAGTTGAAGTTGCACCGCTGTTAGCGCTGGGATGCCCCCGGGTAACCATGCGCTTTAGAAATGCTCCTTCATTCATTCAAATGCCTCTTGCTAAGTGTGTTATTGCTTTGTAGTTGGGCAATTGGTTGGCCGGCGTGATGATGCGGTCTATCAGGAGTGGCTATTGTGGACCCCGGAGTAAAACGTGTATTGTCTTGTGTGAGTTTTTTTTTTGCGTCACACGTCTACCATTAAAGTGCGTCCAAGAAACCCTTCAAGTGAGATCTGGGGTGGGGTATGCTTTTAGGTGGCAGTCGGTCTTCCTGATTACAAAGTGTCATATTAAAATCCCCTCTAAGTATGATGTCTCCCGATGGGAAGTTCATCATAATCGTGCTCAAGTCGGTTAATGCAGTCTTGTGTAATGCAGGGGGGACATACACTGAGGCGATGCTGAAATCTCTGCCCACCCAGCTACCCGATAAGGCCGCAAAGCGGCCATATTCGCCTATGTGTGTTTTCCCTACTATGGAGGGGAAGCCGTTGCGTAGGAGTATGCCTGTCCCTCTGGATCCGGAAGTGAAGCCGGAGTGTGCGACAAGTTCCCCATCTATTAAGTGCATTGCATGCATGTCTGACTAAATGAGTTTCTTGTATGAGGGCTACGTCAGGCTGGTGTCTCTTGATATATTGAAGGACCATTCCTCTTTTGATCTTATCTCTCAGCCCGTTAACGTTCCAAGAGAGCAATCTGAGTGATTTCTTGGTCTTTCCATTATGTATACTTTGATTTCTCATAGCCATTGTCAGGGTATGTATAGGTTTGTATTTCGCACAGGAGCAGTATCTGTAGCTGAACTGTGGCTTCTATTCGATCAGGGCACTGCTGGTTGGTTTGTATGCAATGTCAGATTTGGGTTCAAGTGCTATTTTGTCTGTGATTTAAAACGAGCAATGTCTAGTTGTGATTCCTTATTTACCCACCCATTACTATAACTATTCAAGAAAACATAAACGTAACAACCCGCCTCCCTCCCAGTCTCCCTGCATGACGGTGTATGAACTCCCCCCCGCAACATTGCAGAACGCCTATAGGCCTCCCCCCCCCTTGTCAGCAGGAACCCAGTTGTCCCGCCTGTAAACCCCGACAATGTGTAGTGTTAAGGCACGTTACAATACATTACAGTTCATAGTCCATTTCCTTCTTGTCAATGGTTCTGCATCTTGCTGAGCCGATTTTGGATGATGCCCACCTTGTAGTTCGTGCGGTTTCTAGATATGGTTCGATTAGATTGGTTGAGACTTGAGTCTTTGTGGGAGCCGTCACAGTGTTCCTTTTAGTTTCACTCTTCTTCCAAGCTATCCTGAGTTCCACCATTTGCGGGTTGCGCCGCTTCCAGAGTGAGATCCGAGTTTTTCTGTGGCTTCCAGGTTTGTCGTCTACGTCTGTCGTTAGTTCCTTTATCTCTTACCCTTCGCCAGCCATCAAGCCAATCCCACATCTCCTCTGGTGCATCGAAGAACCAAGTTTTCCCCTCTGCTTCTACCCTTAGTTTGGCCGGTAACAGCATGGAGTATTTCAAGTTCTTGTCCCTAAGGGCCTTTTTAACTTCCAGGAAGCTACGCCTTTGTTTAGTTACTCGGAGGGTGAAGTCCGGAAAGCAGGGGATGGTGTTGCTTTCATATTTGACTGGCGGAGCACAGCGGGCCGTTTGTAATATATTGTCTCTGAAGTTGAAGACCCTGGCCAGTAGTGGTCTTGGTGGTGCACCCGGTTTGGGTCGGCCTCGGGGAACTTGGTGCGCCTTTTCAATAGTAAAGTGGTTAGAGAGGTTGCGTGGTTTTAAATAGTTAGTGATCAAGTCTTCCACAAATAGGTCTGCTGCCTGCACTCCACCCTTTCCGGAACACCAAGAATTCGGATGTTGTTTCGCCTTGATCTGCCTTCATAGTCATCTAGTTGTGCAACCAGTTGCTTACTAGTGACTTGCAGATCAAGGACTTGTTTCTGGAGTGTTGAGGAGTTTGTTACGAGCGATTGAGTGGTATCTTCGACTTGTTTGACTCTGGTGTCCATATTTCAGAGATCAGCGCGTACAAGTGAGACCTCTGTTGAGACTGAGTCAATGCGTGATTCAAGGGAGGTGCGTACGGTGGTTATGGCCGCCATGATGTCGTGTAAAGTGAGGTCGCCTTGTTCCTCTGTCGCTTGGGATTGTGGTTGAGGGGGCTCCATCTGGCTGTTTGCACCTTCTTGATTTTTTTTGCCAGGAGAATTTGTCGAGCTTGTGCTGGTTGGGGATGCGCCCTCCTCTGCCACCCGTCATGTTGTTGGCACAAGATTTGCGGCCTTTAGGCTCTGCTCGTTGTGGGCCACCGGGTACCCGCCGCCGCCTGCCTAGGTGTATATGTCCCTAACGGGCTGTGAGTTTTCTGAGGTGGGCCTTCCTTTGAGGTGCCTGCGTCTCTTGCTACTGGCCACTGATGTGATTTGTCTTCACGTGGAGGGAGGGGTCTCCAAGGGAATTGAAAAAGGGGGGGGGGGGTACCTGGCAGTTTTGTGATTATTTGTTTTCCCTTCTCGTGGGTAGTTTTATTTATTGCGGAGTACTACTTTTCCCCAGCTGTTTGAGTGCGGCCCGGTCTGGCTGTGTGGACTCGATGTGTTTTGGTTAGCGGGCCCTGCTCTTCGTGTGGCTCAGTTCCTCTGTAACAGTGTCCAGTCACTGTAGGGGACACTGAAGGATTTTCACTATGATGGTTGATCTGGGTTTCCCCAGTTTACTTTAGTATTTTTCTCTATTTGCTCCTCTTCTGCGGGACTGCGTAGGCCTGGTGGGTGCGGCCTGCCACTCTCGGGCGTTTCACGGGCGAGCGTAGCGCGTCTCCTGGGTTCAACCCTCCCCTCGGGGATTGTGTTTCGCTACTGCGTATTCCCTCTTCGGAGGGGAGAGGATGCGGGAGGGGAGGGTGGGGGTGGGACCCAGGACCGTATACAGCGAAGCCGTGCGTTGAGCCGGGTGAGCGCCGTCCTCCACCAGCCCCGAACCGGCGGTCTCTTCGGCCTTCTCTTACGTTGCGGCTGAGTCCCGCGTTGAGTGCTTCGCGGGTCGGCGCTGGTCGGATGTCGGCTCCCGCTGTGCAGATTCAATGCAGACGGTGCCGGGCTCCGGTTTCTCTGCGTGCCTGCGGATTTTGGGTGGATTTACTGGAGTTTTACAGCACGGGTAGCCGGAGCTGCGCTAGAGTGCGACCATCTCCCTCGGCTGCAAGCCACGCCCCCACACTTTAGGCATATTTAAAATGGCAACTTGCTTAACAGATTGCTAATAGTTAAAAATCTCGAGATAATTAACTCCTATGATCCTAAAATGGGCCTTCTAGAGCACACGTTTTGTTCTCGAGCTCATCACTCGACTATGGACTATATTTTGGTCTCGGAATCTTTTAGAGAACAATTTATTCATGTCGAGACCAATTTCTTCCCCTTTAGAGATCATGCAGCCATTATATGCCAAATGACCTGAAGAAAAAGGCGACCCTCCCCTGTGGAACCAATACTGAAGCCCTCTACTGCTAGAAGGAACAGGGTTGTCCTGAACTGGGAGAAGATTGATATAACAGACTTTACTCCTAGAATCATTGCTAAAATAAACCAAGAGATAATGACCTGTCTCAACCTAAATTCAGCTAAGAAGGATATATCAACAGCTTTTGGGCAGATCTTATATGAAATTCAATCCAATCTGCTTCGACCAAATTTCCCCAATAGGCCCAAAATTGTACGCTGGCTTGATGGTCCCTGTGCAAAGGCGCTAGAAAACCTTCATACAGCCTTAAAGATTAAACCGAGAGACATTGATCTGGTAAGATCGCTGCAACTCTCATATAAAGAAGCAAGAGTAGCCAGGATGAGAGCTTTGGAGTAGGAGGCTTGGGATGAATTACAACAGGCGGCAGTGTAAAAAAATCGTAGGGATTTTTGGAGCGCAATCAACGTCCCATTTTTTAAAGATGACATGGAGATTAATCTAGAATTGCATGTGAGTGAGGAGGCGTGGGTGGCACATTTCAAAGAGATCTTTGGGAAATCAGTGGAGAAAAGTCAACCGGCACCCCCAGATCGCTTTAGACGATATTATGCCATTTGGTCTGAAAGAGATGAGACAGGATTTGGGCCAGTGTAGTACAACCAAGGCTCCTAGTCCTGACGGGGTTCGTTTCGACTTCTTTCTAGATAACCAGGAGTTGTGGGCCCCACTATTGACTAATCTTTTTAACGCTATAGTCAAAATGGTCATTCCCCCTTCTTGAAAAACAACGGTAATACCACTGATCTACAAAAAGAGGGATAAGGCCACGCCAATGAATTACAGATCCATATCATTACTAGATGGTACAGCAAAATTAATGGGCAGATTATTATTGAACAGGTTAGAGTTATGGGCTCAAGAAAAAAATATCAATCCCTTCACAGTATGGTTTTAAAAAAGGAAAAGGGACAATCGACCAATGCCTCAATTTAAATCTGCTAGTTGCAAAGTATACAGTGGCCAAGAAAGGCCATCTTTATATGGCCTTGTTGGACTTATCGGCTGCTTTTGATTTTGTCACCCATTCAAAGCTATGGGCAGTCATGAAGCCATGGGAATAGAGGCGACAATAATAAAGTTTATTTGTGAAATGTACTCACAAGCTACTGCCTGTGTCCGAATAGAGAGGGATGGGGAATGCACGAGACAATTTGGAATTTCTTGTGGCTTCAGGCAGGGGTGAGTACTTGCGCCATTTCTATTATCGATTTATACTAATGCCGTGGAAGCTGCTTTAGTTGGGTCCACCACAGACATCCCCTCAGTTAACTCGCCCCAGTCCCGATACTCCTCTATGTAGATGATGCAGTGTTGTTGGGACGGACTGGCAACGCACTGCAGAGGCTCATAGAGGAGTATACACAATTTATGAATAATCTGGACCTTGTAGCAGGGGTGAGATTGAAGAAACACCCAAAATTGTTTATCCAAGGGAGAAGGCTGGAGGTGGTGGATAACTTCTCCTACTTAGGGGTCTAATTTGATAGTAAGAACCCCTGGCTAAATATGGTGGCCAATAGAGGGCTTCAAATGGAAAAGAGCATTGGGGCTATCTTTAGATTTATAAAAAAGCTAGGATCCAAACCATTGGAAATAATAAAAAAGGTTTATGAGGCAAAATCTATTTCTGCTGCCACGTGTATGTTTGGTTTCCTCCAAAAACTGGTGGCTGTCCCGCAATCCTGCTCCAGCTGTAATTGCCACTCCGAGTAGAACGTACCTTCCATCACGGACAAAGTTCGTATCGCTCCAATTTTGTTGTGGCATTCAGTCTGGAGAAGGGAATCTGTAAATTTAATCCAGGCAATGCTGAAAGATTGCCTAAATCTTGACCATACAGGAAAAATAATGTGGTTGCAATACATCAAGAGCAACCTGCAGACTATCGGCCTTTATAAATTATTCGAGACCCCGACCAGCTGTCTGACTGTCTCAAGGGCCGAACTGAAGGGATTATTATTAACCAAGTTGGGAAGAGATAGGTGGGAGCTTAATCATAATAAGGCCACTGTCAGACAATACCAGTTAGCCCCTAGAATAACTGAAATTATAACTTCTTATCTATCCTTTGTTACAAATCCCCAACATAGATTTATACTATGGAGATTTCGACTGAACTACATCTCGATTATGCTAGGACCTCCCTGTCTGTCCATGTGATGGACAATCTCGCCAAGGTGATCCGTATTTTATATTCTTTTGCAAATTGTACATCATGGAAAGGAAAAGACAGATTCTCCCGCTAAAGCGAAGGCTTAAGTTTGGACAATGTCGTCCAGCTTTTTACTTTATACAAGTGACCATTTTACATGTTATTGTCTAGCCTCCTTCATCTGGTGTGCTATAAAAATGAGGAGACGGCACCTGTAGTTCGAAATACAAGTAAACGAAGGAGTTAGGGGGTCTGTTTGTATACATACACAACTGAATACTTAGACCCAATTTATCTTGTCCTCCAAATCTTAACTACGAGTTTTATGAATTGTACATAGTAATGTGCTTTTTAACATAGTGTGTCTTTTTAATATTTTATGGTCAACTGTATGCTGAATGCTTTTTATGCCATTTATGAAATGGCGAAATAAACATTGATTGAGCAATATTTTCTTACGCATACCTGGATCATCTTACAATTATTTCTATTGTACAAAGTGTGTATTAAAATTAAAGGGCAATTATTCATATTGAGTGAATATAATCTATTAAATCTCATGTGAACAGCGGGATGCTTTACCTTGACAGGTCTGCCTAGATGAATCTATGCCTAACAGCATTTCTTGATAAATCAGGATACCTACAATTTACTAAAAAATTATTTACATATTTAAATGCAGTTTATGAAAAGCTACTTCCTTATTATTTTGAGAATCTGGCAACATGGTGAAGGCAAAAATGATTAAAAACCAGTAAATAATAAAGGCCTAAAGATTTTAAATGTATGGGTGCAGGGAACATATTTTGAATGTTTGCCTTTGGCTGGATTTGAATTCACAAATAATAAATAGGTTAATGGTGCAGCCCGACTAACTACTCCGATCACAATTCTACAAAGACACAGCAGCACCTAACTAATGTGATCTGTCTACAAATATAGGGCCTGATTTAGAGGCAAGTTGCAATGTAAAAATCCTCAGATGCCGATCCAGAAGATGCAATAAATGAACTACTGCTGAGATTACTTCTGACTGAATTGTGTATGCCATATTTTAGTATGGCAGTGGTAGTTCCATTGCCATCAATGGCTGATTTAGAGCATTCACAAAGAATCAACAGATTTTATATAGTCCTCTGTTTCTAAAAGAAGCCAAAACTCTGCTCGGTTAAGAAATTAAGCTTTATATTATTGTGCTAGTGCTGCTAGATGTTACCTTTGACTTGATCTGTTTGGGTGTGTCTGTGAGGAAGATGGAGGAGGTGGCATCACTGGCACTCATTTTAGTCTGTGCACCCTGCAGAGCAGGGAAGAAAGTTGAATGCAGCAAAGCTGGTTTGGGATACCCAAGTCGAGGAGCAACATCTCTCGTCATTCTGAAATACGGATCCTAAAATAGTCACAAAACACCTGTTAGATGTCATGATTACAAAAAAGAACTTACCATGATACAACAATGGCAATCTCTTCCTGTAGTTACTTCAGGCAAACTGTACAGCAATATGTTAAACTCAATGAACTCTAAGAATCAAATAGCATTTTGAGCAATGCCCAACTTAAAGGCAAGCTGGAATCAGCAAATACTAATAATCAGATTAAAGCATAGGAAGATGAATTGAACAAGACAAAGCAGGAGACAGTAAAGTCATGGCGCACAAAGATATTAAGAATACAAATTCACTGAACGACAAAGGTTAAAGTTACATTATAGTTGGGGCACGTTTGATATGCGGATTAAAACATGTACTTCCTACATCAGCAGCAGCCTGGCAGTGGATTCCCCAGTGTTCTACTGCAGCTTCCCACAGTGTTCTAAGGAACAACTAGGGTGCTAACATTCTGTATTTAGACTTGGGTACATATTCCAGAAACCAGAACTCCTCTTCTCCAAAAACTCAAAAAAGTGATTAGGTGTGACGAATGAGACTGTTTCACAGTCTAGAAACATAGTGGGAAGTCGTCTTCTAGTTTCTTTTGGTTTCAGGATTTGTATGGTGGACTGATTTGCTGCACTGACGGAATGCAAGGTATTCTGTATATTTTCAAGTTGTTTGCTTTGTAGATAATGCAGTAGGTTTTAAACTGGATGCATGCATGGAGGGGAAGTCAATGCAGTTTTCTAAAGGGACTCGGAGAATAAGTTTAATTTATTTTGGCTGCGATTGGCAGGCACACTGCAGAGGACTGCTTTTAGTAAAGATAGCACGTTGTCTGGAAGGCCAGTGAGAACTGTGTTCTCTCTCTCATTACAGTGACCTACTGTGCTTATCACGTGGAGGATGCAGACTACCCCGATAGGCGACACTTCTTTGATTCACACTGTAGTGGGAAGGTGGGGTATTGGGGAGGAGGGGGCGCTCGGGTCGGGGTTGCAGTGATTGGAATCATGACTGTTTGATCTCCAGTAGTATGGCCAATGTGTGCTGGCAGGTAGGGTGTTAATGCACTTTCTAGTATTTTGCATAGGAATAGTGGGGGTATGGAGGGAGAAGTATGATTTTTTGGGTGGCTCAAAATGTGAATTATTTAGGCAGGGAAGAAGTTGGTGACTTTTTTGAGTGGATGGAAATCCTCCTGAAAAGAGTGGTAAAATGACTACGTAGAGAATGGAGATTAATGTTTCCAGGCAAAGGGTATTGATGATGAAAAAATTAGGTAGCCTTTGTAAGTGGTGAATATGACTGAGTTGATGTTTATGAGGTTGCCCTTGGTCAGTGGGTTGGAACAGGGTCAAATGGAAAAGTATAGGCGAACTATGGGCAGTTGCTAGTTGCTGTGTTAGATGGTGCATATCTTGTTCAAGTTATGGATGAGGCCAGTGAATGTGTGCTTTGAGTGGTGGAGGGAGAGGTGGTAAGGGATAATGCAGAGTTTGGGACCCTTGAAGTGCATCTTGCATAATGGTATTTTGGGGGAAGACAGACTTGGCTTTTAGGATGCTACGTTTGTGCATTGGTGGGCAGTTTTTTTGTTTTGAATAAGATCTGTATAATTTTTGTTTGAGTTTGCAAATTTCTCGTTTGTTGGCTTTCTGTTCCACCTGCACCCTAAGGTGAATAATTAAGTTAACTATTTTTAGTTGGATAGGGTGTAAAGTGTCCTGCTCTGAGGTGTAGTGTGCAAGTGGAAATTCAATTACATTGTCTTATGATTAGACCAAAGGGAACTGGAAGTGCGTTGCAACAAATGTTAAGAAAGTAGCCCCTCCCATGCATGCAATGCACGCTAACCATTTAATATCAATCCCATTTAACAAACGTGGTATAAAATGTTACATACAATCTGAAATCACATTTTTTTCATAAGCCCTGTGTAACAAAAAGCACTTAAACCAACTATTTCAAGCAGCAACTTTGCTTTTAAATCCATTATAAGTTTCTTACCTGATCAATGGCGCACGGGATGAGGCACTGAATGTCCTTTCGGTCCTTGAAGATGTGTGGGAAGGAGTTGCTGAAGGACGGAGCAGCTTGAACAGCAGGAAAGCTGATTTTTCCTGGAGAATATACATCTGCATTAGAATCTTTCCCCCGTTTTCCTCTTTTTTTCTCCACTAAGCCTTAAATGTGTGGATTGCTTTTTTAATGTACTTGCTTACTTTGTTTCAAAACTAAATAAAACTTATTAAAATGGCTGGATTTACACAGCACAAATCATCCTCCCCACAGGCCATTTCCTCAATAAAAACTTGATCTTTTGTTGCCCAAATATTTTAAACTTTCCATTTAACAAACCATTGGTTTATGTGTTTACCTTGTTTGTTTTTATTCCTCCTTAAAAGGAGGTTTTATAAGCTGAGCCATTGTTTTTATATGGTACAAGGCAAAGCTGTTTAGAATATTTGGAGCGTCGTACTGTTAGATTATGAGAAATGGATACAGCGGAGTGCAGTCTCTGCTACTACTGCCTTCCGCACAAGGACAGCAGCATGAACCTGGATACAGTCAGATGTTCTCTTACAACTGGATGGTGGGTAGATCATTAAGTAGTAGTACTAGTCCATTTACATACTTTGTTTTGTCTATGTGCTGCAGAGATAAATGTACAAGTCCTATCAAGTGTTCATTAGGATTCAAATATACAGCACACAACTGGCAGCCAACAGTGGCGTCTCAGTGGGCCAGTCATTCAACCAATGGTCAGCTGCGGCAAGTTTCAAGGAATATTCAGGTTCTTCCACAAAGACAAGAGTTACAAAAGAGCGGTGAAAGAGCAACAATTCTATGATGAGGGCTGATGGTCCAGTGACACTGGATAGCCTAACTGAGAAGACCAGGCTAAGGTGTTGTGCTATGCCTTGGCCAGTGTCACTTATTGATAATACTTATAAAAACAACTCAAGAAAATGGCGCTGTCCAGAACGGTCTTTCACTGAAAACTCCTGGTCTCAAGAGCCATACCTGAAAGATGCTAGTAAAGCAATTTTAACTTAATTGCCTAGAGCACAGCAAATATATAAATAGTGCACAAGGTAATGCAAGAATTGTTCTGTTAAATTGTGAAGATATATATTTTTTATTGAGTATAAGACCAATAACTATGTTCCTTTGATAGGTAAAAGCTATGTTTTAAACATAAATAGTACATTCAAGTGGCAAGAATGTCCTTGGCAATATCTAACAAGAGACTGTTCCTAATATTGTATACAAGAATAGGCAACAACGATTTCCTGTTGATTTCAATCAAATACAGACAGCACTCGTTTCGTCACTTTGACTTTTTCCAAGGCTATTAAGAACTGCAATACAAGTAATTTGTATTTGGGGGGGAGTAGGTAATAGATCAATATGTGCCGGACTGGCCAGTGATAGGGTCACAATTTGGATAAAGTGAGGTCTAGCTGTCCTTCCTGTAAGAGGGCATGAGTCAGTAGTTGCCAATCAGTGGGTGAGTGTTCAATTTAGTGTTTCCATTACTGTTAGGCAAAGTAGGCTATGTGTCCTCCCGCAGTTAGTAAACGCCAAAAGAAAAAGTGACTTTACACAAAACCTACAAATCACATAGGTATATTGATTCATAACAATCGTCTATCACCAACGTGTCATCTGCAGCAGGTTCCCATATTAAAGACAAGTGCTGGAGGTGAACCCAGGCATCAGCAAGATCTTAAAAACACACTGGCGGCTAGATTTAGGAGAAGATACCTTGAAGTTTTTGCATAACCTGTATCTATAATTTCTCAATTTGTTGGCCAGATAACTTTGGATAGGGCCACTTCAAAGTGGCCTCTTCAAAGCACCTTTCCACATAAAACAAACCATAACAAACTCCTATGGACGTAGACGTTAGCTTGTGTGGGTTAGCTTGACTCTAGTGAGATAGAATAAGTTACTCATGTTTTCTTCTCAAGAGCTGGATTCATAGTCATTAACTGACTGCAGCAAAACGCTGAATTGAGAACATGCAGCATAAAGACAATGGATTTAGCCAGAAGTCTAGAAAACAGCCTCCTATATTAGGTTTTCTCCATAAGTTTCAATACATTGCCGATGGTTGACTTTCAAAGACTAGCGTGAACTGGATTTGTTTTCTGAAGCGTCCTACAGAGCGAATGGTTATTCTTGAACAGGGACAAAGAATATTCTAGAGGCAGGGAGCTGTCTACACTGTTAATCTACTTCAGTTTTGTTCGCTGGGGCAGCATCATGGATGTATTTTTGAACTCTAAGGTGATGTAATATGAGGCACATTTCTGTAGATGTTCTGGGTCCTTAACCCTTGTGCACGGTGCAGATTTTAAATTTTAGTCTTAACTCCACCAGGAGCCACTGGTGCGCCAGGAGCAAAAGCACTGCTACCTGATATCAGCATTCTTTAGCCCTGATTGGAGCTTGTAAAGGTGGCAATGTCATTATGATACGATTGAATAAGCCCACTTCCCATCATGTTTTTCTTTTGAACACCCTCTGAACTTTCTGTAGGGTTTGAAGACCAAACGGAAAAAGAGTGAAGTATCTGCAGATGGACTCATCCTAGCTCCTAGGAAAAGCAGACTTCCCTATTCAGGAAGTTCAAACTAGTCAAATATGCAGAATTAATATGATGCCGACTCGATTATCTCCATTGTCTATTAACAGGATAAAGAAAATATTCTGCTCTTGCAGACAGTTCCTTCACTACAATTATACTTGATAGCAGTTTAATGCGTATGTCATATTAGGCGCCCATAGACAGCCACATCCCAGTGTTAATGTCAGCAATGACTGTAGAACAAAGGGTCTAGTTACTGTGCCTCCTACTCACACTCTGCAATGCCAATAGAAAGGCAAAAAATCCAGCACAGTGCAAAGCGTCCATGCAAGTTGGGCACTGGTCCTGGATGGAGTAGTATAGTTTGTGTCCAGTGATCCTAGTGCAAAGGACAGGGGAAGGAAGCTTACGGCAGCAGGTCACTTTCGAGAAGTCTACAAAGGCATCAGGATTTTAAGTTAGCTCATCCATTATCTGTAATTATTTTATTATCATCAATTTATTTTGTGTTACAGCTTTTGCTTTTCAACAAAATTCGTTTTTGACTTTTCCTTTCTCCTATCCGCGGGAGAGGATGTGGTGCAGCAGCCAGAGCTGCCAACTCGGGAGCTGGGGATCCGGATTCGAGTCTCTGCGTTGGCGCAACATCCTGTGATTCTGGGCAAATCACCTAATCTCCCTGTGCCCGTAGACCGCACCTGGATACCCTCACAGGTGATAAGCTGCGCTATATAAATCTACAAACTAACTAACTAGTTCAGATGATTTGGCGTCCAAGGGAAAGGGCAATCAAGTATTTGTACAAGATATACATGAGCGAAAAAGGTGTCAACCGAAGTGTAATAGGAAAAGAAAATTACACATCTAAAAGATGATCACCAAGAGTTTAAAGAAGGGAGCGGAATTTATAGCTAGCAGGGTACAACATTCCTATGTAGTCCCTAGCCAGAGTCCTTAGACAGGCCAGCTTGTTTCTGTACCTCATCCAGTCTCTGCCTTCTATTTGGACAAGAGGGTGTCACTTCAAGAAGCATACATGATCCCACCAGAGCTCTCTGCGTTATACCTGCCCCTTTGATTCCTTCAAACCCTTTAGGCTACACCACCACCTGAGCTGCCTAAGGCCATTGCTCATCTGTGAACTGGTATAGGGCATGTGGGTGTACTCCAAGTGGGGTGCTTGAGCAGAAAAAAGAAATGTACATGTGTTATGAAGCCATAAAGGATTAAGCCATCAGGTTGAAGTCCTTAATGGCAGCACGCTTCATCAGTGGGCAGCCAGGAGCCCAAATCTGTGCAAAGGAAAAGTCATCAGGGAAACCATAATTTTTCCATTTATGGTCAGGGTACACAAATAGCAAAGAACATTAGCAGGATTGGCAGCATTCACTTACATGTTGATGGGAAAAACTGTGCCTGGAACACAGGGAAAATAAAGGATTTTGGCCGAAGAACGAAGTGCTGCAAAAACAAGTCCCTATCCACACTCCCAAATTATGAAGCATCTTAACTATATTCACACATAACTTTTTGGAAGATTGTCATAATGTGCTGGTTGCGATACAAAGGTTTTATTTGAAATAAATCACCCTTTCAAGTACACAAAACTTACCAATGCAGTCACTGTCTGTAAAGCCAAATATCCCCTTCACCTGGTTATAAGTGACATGTTTCTGAACTTTAACCACATTGCGATAGAAATCAGCACTCATCCTAGAATTAAAAAAACATGTTCACTATTAAAAATAAAATCTGAGTATCATTAAGCAAGTGATCACTAAAACATGATTATCATTAGTAGGGATAAAAGAGAATGATGATTAGAATAAAGGAACCATCAAATAGCAATTCTGTAAATGTTTCTGGCATAAGTTCCATAACGTTTATACTCATTGGTGTTTTTTTGCTCTGTTTATTTCCTGTTTCCCTGACTTCTTGCCCGCTCCGCTTTTCCCCTCCTCCCTGCCGCTGCTGCCCCTGCGGCCCCTCCCCCCTGTCCGCGCCCGTTTTCCCGCCACCCAGCTGCTCGTCCCTCCCCATCCCGACTAAATGGCGACTGCTGAGCAATCGCGCTGCTGGCGCGCCGAAGGCGAGCCTAAGGCAAGCCCGTCTGCGCCTGTCCGCGACCCGACCGCGACCAGTACCAGGGACCCTGCATCCCGTCCCATCCACCGATACAACACAGCCGCCCTCCACGCACTCAACCCCGGAAGACACAGCAACTGCCAACAGGCCACGCCTAACACGACCCACGGACAGTTCTCCTGCCTCCGCTGCCGCCAGACCTTCACCACCACCCCCCGACCTCCGACACCGCAGAAACCAACATCGGCAACACCCTAAGATGCATCCTCCTCAACGTGCGCTCCGTACACAAACACGCCGTGGAGATCTGGAATCTACTCGACTCCCTCTCGCCCGACATCGCTTTCTTCACGGAGACCTGGACCAACACCTCCTCCGCCCCCGACATCAACACCGCCATCCCGGACCGATACAAGATCCAGAGGAAGGACCGCCCCAACCAGCCGGGAAGGGGCCTCGCCATCGCCCACAAGAACACCCTCCGGCTCACCACCTCCAGTGAAACCTTCCCCTCCGCCGAACACCTGCACTTCCAGATCCAGACCAGCCCCAACCCCACGCTCCGGGGAACCCTTGTCTACAGACCCCCCGGCCTCCCTTCGCCTCCACCATCACCGACCTCATCGCACCCCACGCCATCGCCACAATGAACTACATACTCATCGGAGACCTGAACTTCCACCTCGACAACGCCAGCGACCCCAACTCCGCCAACCTTCGTGACAACCTCGCCAAAATCTGACTCAAACAACTCGTCTCCACACCGACCCACAGGGCAGGACACACCCTCGACCCCATCTTTGCAGCAGGTAACAGCGCTCACTTCAGCTACACAACACAACCCCCATGGACCGACCACTACTGCGTACATTTCACCGTTGACAATCCCAGGGCACCCAAACCAGCCCCACGCCCTCCACGAACGAACTGGAGCAAGGTCACCGACGACCAACTCAACTCCGCCCTCACCCGAAACAACCACACCTCGGCATCCGACGCCAACATCGCAGCCAGAGAACTCCACATCTGGATCTCCAAATGCGCAGACGAGTTCACCCCGCTATGCAACCCCGACAAACAGCGCCCCAGGAAAGCCGCCTGGTTCACCACCGATCTCCAAGAAGCCAGACGCACCTGCAGACACCTAGAGAAGAACTGGAGAAACACCAAGACACCCGAAAACCACGCCACCTACAAGGATGCCATGACGGACTACCACAACCAAATCAGAACCACCAAGAGGACCTTCATCCACACCAAAATCCTCGCCAACTCCACCAACTCCAAGGAACTCTTCACTGTCATCCAGGAGTTCACCAACCCTTGCAGCGAAGCCACAGACATCACCCCGTCCCAAGACCTCTGCGACAAGCTTGGGACATACTTCCACCTCAAGATCAAAAACCTCTATGACAACTTCATCGACCTTCCACCCGACGCCACAGCCGGCCAGCCCCCCAGACGCACCGACCAGCCCACCATCTCCACTGGGACGCCGATCACAGCGGAAGACACCACCTCAACCATGAAAGGCATCCACTCAGGGGCCCCCACCGACCCCTGCCCCCCACACATCTACCACAGAGCCACCACCGCCATCGCACCCGAACTAAAACGCACCATCAACACCACCCTCGAAACAGGCACCTTCCCAGATGACTGGAAACGTGCAGAAGTCAGGCCCCTGCTCAAGAAGCCGACAGCTGACCCCACCGACCTCAAGAACTACCAGCCCATCTCGCTCCTCCCCTTCGCGGCCAAAGTTTCAGAGAAAACAGTCAACAAGGATCTGACACGATTCATCGAAGACAATGCCATCCTCGACCCGTCCCAATCCGGATTCCGAAGCAACCACAGCACCGAGACCGCCCTACTCGCCGCCACAGATGACATCCGCACCCTCCTGGACCAAGGCCACTCCGCAGCCCTCATCCTACTCGACCTATCAGCAGCCTTCGACACCGTCTCCCACCGCACACTCGTCGCCAGACTACACAACGCCGGCATACAAGGAACAGCCCTAGACTGGATCCGATCATTCCTCACCGGAAGAAGCCAAAGAATTAGACTGCCGCCCTTCCTCTCCGATCCCACGGAAATCACCTGTGGAGTCCCACAGGGATCATCGCTGAGCCCGACCCTCTTCAACATCTACATGGCCCCCCTCGCCGCCATCGTCCGACAACACGGCCTGAACATCGTCTCCTACGCTGACGACATCCAGCTCAACCTCTCCCTCACCAAAGACCCCGCCACCGCCAGACTCAACTTCCAGAAAGGAATGCAGGAGGTCGCCGTCTGGATGACCAACAGCTGCCTCAAGCTCAACGCCGAGAAGACAGAAGTCCTAGTACTCTGAACCACCCCTTCAGCACCTTCAGCATGGGACAACACCTATTGGCCGACAGCCCTCGGAAGCCCACCGACCCCCTCCGACCACGCCAAATACCTCGGCATCGTACTCGACTCATCCCTCACCATGAACCGACAGATCGACGCAGTCACCTCCAGCTGCTTCAACACCCTCCGCATCCTCCGCAAGACCTTCAAATGGATCCCCCCGGAGTCAAGGAAGACAGTCACCCACGCACTCATCACCAGCAGACTGGACTATGGAAACGCACTATACGCCGGCATGAACAAGTCATCCCTACTCCGAAAACTCCAGACGATACAGAATACCGCCGCCCGACTCGTCCTCTGCATCCCCTGGTCGAACACATCAGCCAACATCTTCGAACGCTCCCCATGGAGAAGAGAGTCATCTTCAAAATCCTCACCCACGCCTACAAATGCCTGCACAACACCGGACCCAAATACCTCAACGACAGAATCAACTTCCACGTACCCAAAAGGAACCTCCGATCTTCCAACCTCGCACTGGCCGAAACCCCACACATCCGCAGAGCCAGAGCAGGTGGAAGATCCTTCTCTCACATTGCGGTCAAAACCTGGAACGAGCTCCCGGCAGACATCAGACTCGCCCCCTATCTGAACACCTTCAGGAAGGCCCTCAAGACCTGGCTCTTCGGCTAACGGAGCTGCAAACCCCCCCCCCCCTCAGCGCCTTGAGACCCTCACAGGTGAGTAGCGCGCTTAATGAACCCCTGATTGATTGATTGATTGATTGGAGTAAGGCGGAAGGTCCGTAATGGCTCGCTTCATTTTAAAAGGGTTATAGAGAGTCTTTGCTTGTCCACATCTGCACTAGAAAGTTCACCCACAGTGATCACTTCATTGCTCAGCTCTGAACATACAATATATTAGTTACTTTCCAGTCCTGGCATGGTGAAAGAGACTCAAGTTCCAAAATTGGTACACTGCCTTGTCCTTATTCTGGCCCCTTCACATTTGTCACTCTTGGGAACAGATTACCAAGCAAACTGCATTAGTACATATTAATCATTTGTGTCTGCCAAGACTCAAATCAAAATTCTGAAAAAGGAGCACTGGCTCTGTATGAAAACAAGCAGAGCTCCATGTGCCTGCTGATGATATCTACACTAGCGAAATGCGTATTTCCAAAACTACATTCAGGGTCGTAGCTGTGGTATACTACGCACTGGCAAAAAGTTGAAAATGGAAATGCAAGACCCAATCCAGCAGGGTACAAAATATACAAATGTTTGAGTGGCAGATTACAAGATTTACAAATGATCCTGTAGAAGATGACAAAGGATAAAACTGATTAAGGAGGCGGATTACAAAATATACAAATGGTTGTTAGGAGGATTACAAAGCATACAACTTATTAGGAGGCGGATTACAAAATATACAAATGGTTGTTAAAAGGATTACAAAGCAAACAACTGATTAGGAGGAAGATTACAAAATATATAAATGGTTGTTAGGAGGATTACAGGCCCAAATATCTTGGGAAACAACTAATGTTGGATATACTAGCCCAGAGATCTCAACTCATTCAGACTGAAAGATTTCTTCAGTCAGACTGAAGTGATGACTGAGAAAGAACAAAATAAATGCACTATTTTGTACTTGACTTTATATAGTGCTTCATTCCATCGACGACAGGCCAAGGTGCATTAGCAGATGGTAGCTCGCGACACAGAGGGAGAGCACATGGTTGGAAGAGTGTTGAAATTGCTGGGTAGCTTATGAAGTAAGTGCTGTGGCGTCATGCATGATTGACCAGAATGGTACTACTATCTTGTCTTAGATCGCTGCATCCAAGCGTGTAGTGGAAGGAAGAAGAGTGAGAGACACAGCACATGGTTTTACATTACTTTACTAGTGACTCAGCCGGTTACAGCTGACTAGAACGGTCTCTATGGGCCACCCATGAATGACAGAGGAGCATTCACTGGTCTGCTACGGATACAGGCAATCAATGTAACTGGCTTTTTAATCCCCCAGGGTGTAAAGAGATAGAGTTGAGGCAAGGGAAGAACAAAGCCAAATATGCTGGATGATCTCAGGCAGTCCACATCTTGCATTGTATAAAGGCAAGCATGGTATATACCGTCAATGTAGTCCTGCTGGAACAAGAAGAAGGCGACTACCAGGCATGGGCTGTATAAAGCGAACTGTGGTGGATTATACCAAGAGTCTCTCTGGTACAACTAGGTGTAAAACACCCCCTGCCCGAAATGCACCAGAGAGACACGGTCGTAGGTCATAGTAAGTGCTCTTTAGATACTAGTCACGAATGTAGTGGAGTGACACGCTGGAGAGTGCTGGTTACTATACAAGTTTCTGTGCCCTCTTTGTGTGGATTGGAAATGTACAGCAAAACATCCTCGATCTCCTATAAATTGTGTTTAACATCGTGATTTAAGAATGCTTGTGGATTAGCAGTGCACTATCCATCACAGCAGCCACTGCTACTCTCTTGTTTGCTGCATTCCACCTCCTAACCTTTTTGTCAGGATGTTGGCCGTACCCTGTCCAGAATGAGTGCTCTTGTACAAGATACATGTATCATGGATTCAGGGAGGAAATAACCATGAATATAAATGTGCGTGATCTTCCCCTACAAAGCTATTTCTGCAGAATTTTGGTAATTATTTCTACTGCTTTTGGTGCACTGAAGTAAGGGAAAGCCTACGCGTAGCACAATACAAATCTCCTAAATAATTAAAGTGGGTCTTGAGACGCTGCTGTTAATTTTTTTTCAACCTTAGGAGTAGCATACTGAGTTTTAACGTTTATTCCAGTTGATTCTAAGACTGCTCCTTAACATGGGAAGATATTTTTTCTTTCAGACATTGGTCTTATTAATAAATTGCCTTCCTCTTCTTCCACTTATCCTGCAACAGTATGCTGGAAGGCTGCCATCTGAATTACACAGGTATAGAGGCTAAGCGCCAAGTTTGGTATCTGTGTATGAAACCTGGCCTTCTCGCTAGGCTCAAATCCCGTGATTAAGAGCAAATTAACTTATCTCCTTGTGACTAAACATGTAAATATATGCCATGTAAATGTGTAATTCAAAGATGTAAATCCCAACTTGATACACTCAGTCATGTATCTTCATCCCCTACCACTCCTCTCATCCACCCCCTCCCAAAAACATAATGTTCAGACCGTCACTACTCACTGGTTAGGACAGCACTGTAGAAATGCCAATGCATGCAGAAGAGTCGCATGGAGGTGAAGCCTTAAGGAATGTGCTTCCAATGGCTCATCATCCATGGACTCCATCTGATATTTGTTCCACACATTACTATGCTCTCAACCTTCTGGCACATTCCTGCTCAGCTTCCTCCTCCTTTGAATCAGTGTTTGGGGGACTGATGGAAAGGACATTATGGACTTTGTGTAAATACATTTTCTTTTGAATAGGATCATTTTGAGTTTCTTTAAAAAAGTTGTTAACTTCCTCTATTTTGTGAGTTGACCTTGTGGAAAGGGAGTTTGAGACTCAGGGTCTGGCCATTTTACCTCGATATGGCCAGTTTCTTGCTACAGGTGGATTGGATGCTTCTCTGTCACACATTGGCGTTGCTCGTTCTTCGAGTGTTTCATATACTGAATTCCAAAAGGGCCCATTTTGTTTATTAGCTTGAGCCTCCTTTAGGGGCTTCATCTGCCATTGAATCTGCATGCTTTCTGCAATTTTTCTTGGCTCTTGGTTATTTTCGATGTTTAGCGCTTCTAGACTCCGAAACGATTTGTTGTCAACATAGTCTGGCAATCGTTCCTCTTTTTGAGATCGATCTTTGACCCTAAATCTTTTCTTTTGAGGCCGACTCAAAACTGTTTTCAAAGTCTGTCCTGATTATTATTGGCGCAATCTACACATTTAGAAGATTTCATTGTGCTGAAGAATACATGTACATAGTTTGACTCGTACCAAACCTTGGTGCAGATTCTGTCCTGAGCATTAAAAGTTTCTGTAGTTTTTTTTTTTTAGGGTAGTCCAGATTTGGAACCTTTGGGTTCAAAATATCACAAGCTCGGATACATCTTGTACACATCATCTACCATTGACAAATGAGCACACAACTCCTTCCCACACTTTTAGGGGCCTCCATCAAACTCCTCCGCCAGTAATAACATTAAACAATCTTTTTGAACTAAAACCTTTGGCATGCTTTATAGTTGTGTACAAAGTAAACATGATAATCTAAAGGGATAAAGTGTTACAGGATGGTCACAAATTAAATGGTGTGTTTTCTATACCACGGCTGATCCTCCCTGGTGGTGAATTTTGTATGACTTGGCATAGATTTTCTAGTCTTCAGTGATGAGACTTTGTTCTTGGTGCACGTTATTTTGACTGATTTCAGATAACGAACTACAAATGCGATGGCGGAAAAAAATCTAAGATGAAGTCTGTGTCACATTGTTTCGTGGGTTTCAGGGACCGTCATCACAAATTTATAGAGGCATGCTGGACGCTGAAATTAAGATTTCGAAAGAAAAAACCACACACAATTTGCAATGTTCAGAACCTATCCCTAGATAGCAAAGGAGTGCACAGCATGTTCTGCAATCTTAATATCACAATGCACCAACTTTTCAGCACACAGGAAAGAATCCAGTGTAACAAAATGTATTACTCATTCATTTATTCCTTTACTTTCAACACTCTAACTCGTTAAGTATGACTGGTCACCAGCGCTTAGAAAAGTCGGAAGTGAGGCATGAAGCACTGTATAAAAGCATGTTGTTATTATCATTATGAAATGAAATTAAATTAAATGAAAAATGGTATTTACAAAGCGCACGGCTACTCCACAGAGTGTCCCGGAGCTACAGGACCAACTACGGACAGAGAAATCAGGGTTCACAGCAGTCGCACTAAAGCCAAAACAGAGGCGTTATGTCCGGAAGAGCCAGGTTTTTAGCTGTCTCCTGAAAATAAGCAGGTCTTGAACTAACCTAAGATGAAGGGATAGCCTATTCCATATTGTAAAAGTAGAACTTTTAGAACACATGCTTTGGCCTATGTGTCTGAAATTTATTTAGGGTAACCTAATCGCAATTCATAATGAGAAAAAAACAGCCAACGCATTTTTCTCATGTTGCTGGGTACTTCATGGCTAATGCCTTCCTATTCGGGTGCTTGATGTTTTGAGGATGTAGTTCAATGTTCTTGAGGTTCCATGAAACACATCTACGGCAGGTGTTGGATCCAGAGCATTTGCGTTGTGGTCTCTCCGTTCCTTTATGTCAGTTGTTTAAATTGTAGACCTATCAATTTTCTTCAAACACCTGCAGATTATTCAATTGTATACCCTGTTGTACTACCTGCTTGGCAGCACATTGCTGAATATCATTCACGTAATGAGGCTCCTTCAAAATGCTTGGAGTTCTGAAACAAAAAGACCTCAGAGTGGTCCTACTCAAGTTGCCATGGATATGGCTACCACAGCGGCTGCTTTCCATCTTAAAAGTGTAATATTATTTGCTTAAATGGAGGTTTGATCAACATGGCCAAACAAGATTTAGATTCCAATAAGTAGGGCATTTGCTGCAGGACATAACTTTCATAGAGATCTTTAGCTCTCAAACGCCAAATTGGAAAAGGTCATGTTCTCTTCTGGGGTTGTTCTGAAGGTCTAACTTACTGTAAAAGATGCATTCATGTTAACGATTATGCATGCCTTGTAGGACATGACAAACAGCCAATTGAGAAGTCTTATTTTCAATTCTAAGAACATGAGAAACGCTTAATAAAAGGCAGAATTCTTCTTTGCTTAATCGACCACCTCCGAATTATAGGCAAGCATGTATACATGACGAAAAGAATGTTCTTTTGGTATCAAGCGTCAATGTTCAGCATAGAAAGAAGTGAATAGTTCTTCCTCTTTCACAGCAGGGGCGGAGGATTTATAGTAGCACAAAACTATCAACGCAACAAAGGAGGTCAGATTAGGCAATGGGAAATGACTAAAAGCTAAAGTATGCAAACCACAAATGCTAAATTCCAGGTGGCTTTGAGGGTAAGCGACAAACATGCACATAATCACCATCGAATTTGCTTTGTGTGAATTTAACTCCCATATTCTTTTTGAATATGCCACAAGCAGGGCATTTTAACACTGAGCTGCCAGATAATTAAATCCAGTCCCATCAGTGAGTTACAATTAATAGACTTCTAAATAACTTTGTGGCTCATTAAGCTGGAGAAAAGGCATCCTTTAGGTGCATCAACGAGAAATGAGTTCGCATTCAAGAGAAGGTTGACTTTTTGCCCATCCAAGCGAGCATGGAGAACACAAGATATATATTTGTTTTGGAAGTTTTATATTGCGTAAACTCGACCCGAAGGTATCAGAGCACTTTCCATGAGCACCAGTTGCGTTACAGACGAACACATTCCTTTTTTGTTAGGCACAGGGAGATTAAGTGATCTGCCCAGAATCACAGGGTGTTCTTCCCAGCTTCGAGGTTGACCACTCTAGCTGTTAGGTCACATCCTCTCCCTATTTGCTTCAAGGAGGTAAATTTTAATTAAAGCTCCTGCTCTGCATATCTTCTAGGAATCAAACTACAGTTACATACATGTCCAGTGTAATTACTAGTGTCCACTATACAGGAACCAGCTGATTTCCTGCCTCTCACTACACAAATTGTGATAAAGTAGAACCCTATGCTTCAGGGTTCTCTCCCAGATTTCTACCCTACTGGGAGATACGGTGGGTACCATTGTATGCAGAAACTAATACTGCAATATTTCTTTGTACATACAAACTACTCTTCCCTTAAAGAACCATACAAATGATCTATAAAACAGAAAAACTTCTTCATACCCAGAATTCAATAGACTTGTACAGCGAACTCTGGAATGCCTAATAATATGTAACTTACCAAAGCAACGTGTTTTCATTGTGCCCCAGTTAATGCAAGACCACTGTTAGTGAATACTGAATGGAGATTCAGTACTTAATGAGGTGTTCTAACTACAATGCTGATTAAAACAGGAGCCTGCGAGGGATGTGAATTGATGCTTCATGTAACTTTTATTTCCCTAAAAGGATTATGATTTCAGCTCAAAAACGAGAGGCACCGGAATTAACTGTGGTTAGGAGGATGTACATTTAACATAGTCTCTGATCACAGGAGAGAGGCGGTCAAAAGACAAGGGCATTGATAGGCATCAATTAGGGTATGTATTCCTGTCATTTTACTTTGGTACAAAATACATTAATGCTCCCCAATGTCAAACGAAGAACTGCATACTTGTGTGAGTTTTGGAAGCATTACAAATCTCAGAATGATTCATTTGAAGTAGTTTTTCTATCAGGTGCTGTGTAAGCCTAAAAAGGGGCAAAAATAAGTGACACCAGCTCCATGAAAGGCTTGTTGCTTCATGGTAACTGCACAGATTGTAGATCAAGACAAATATTGCATGGGTTTAGCTTAATACGTCTCTATAGGGGTTACAATTACTCATGTGAAATATAAAACCATTACATTATTTACCTTAACAGGGCGTTGTAAAAAATACTGCCACACAAAATCTCTACTGGGTTACTTCGGCTTCTCTCCGCCAAAGCCAATTAAGACTAAACGAGCTCTGGCAATACCAAGAGGTCTGGCATGCTATTTATGTGGTGTTGTAACAGAAATTTTGTTGAAAACGAAGGATCTTCTGCAATATTTGTACTTAGTTGTACAATAATGGATACACTAATGTACCTACAACATTTGAACAGAATAAAATGGAATTGTAAGCAAACTAAGTTTTATTTTTAAAACATTAAGTATTACCAAGGTATGCATTTGTTTAGATTAATAGTGAAAATGTTCTAATTGTACTGCATTATAATGCTAGTATAGTAACAAGAGTAGTGGAACTGCGTTAGTGTAACAAGAATTATGGTAAGTTTTTATTTTTTAGTTATTTTCTAAAGTAGGCTTGGAATGTTAGTAAGTGTAGAAGATGATGGTACTGCAGTTCGATATGTTCAGGGTGAATAGTCTGGGGTAGAGAATGGTTGTTCTGAGAGTGCTGACGTTTTTAATTTTATGTTACTGATTTTATGTTACTGTGCAGTGAATTACGAGTGTTTGTTAAATGTTGTGCGTGGTGCCGGTTAGTCAGCAAGGTGTGTGAAAGTTAGTTTGAATTCGAGGATGCAAGAAGCAT